>CM060903.1:281334313-281949313 GCA_030737815.1 Allium fistulosum
ATATAACCCTGTTTATGTTAACCATTGTTGTTGTAAATTATTGGTTGATTGATTGATTACTTGTGTTGTTTGGAATATACATATTAATGCTTGTATGTGATATTGGATTAGACTTGAAATTGAAGTCTAAATTTTGAATGGTTGAAAGATGTGATCTTTCTTATGGTTTATTAGTATGGCATGTGAATAAATGTTGTAATCATGTATGTGTTGTAGATGCTAAGAAAACCTAGCATTTTGACCTGTTAAAGTGACTTGAGATCCCTTGAAAACTAAAGTTATGTTTTCTATTTTGATTTACTAGAAAAGTTTCAAACATTATTTTAGTTTTCAAACTTCCTACCATGTTTTAAAAAGCAAGTCAAATTTTTTTTTAAAGGATATTAGACTAGTAAAACTAGTGTGAAAAGTTATGATATCCGTAGTGATAATCGCTATGGATGCAGTTCGGGAAATCAAACACTTTTCTTAAACTAAAAGTGTTTTCTTCTTAAATATTTCTAAAAACCTTTTTCAAATCATTAACTAAGTACAAAAGGTAATTATTATTTAATTAAGTATGAGTTTAATAATTAATTAATTAATTGAGGATAATTAATATTTAATTAGTGATTGAGTAAAGAGTAATTACTTCTTAGGTATTAATTTAGTAAGTTATTAGATAATCAAGAGAGTTTTTAATTAATTATTAATTAAGTAAAGAGTTAATTAAGATTTAATTTTTAAAGCGAGTCTACCAGTGTATTAATTTGGGAACCTAGGGGTAGAAGCACATCTGACAATGAGATACCAGAACCTTATACCAGGTATGACTTATTTGATGATCTACTCGTTTTGTTAAAATAAGACTAATTAGGTATATTCAATACCCCCCATGCCTCTTGATATAGATAATCAGTGTACTAGGCAAGATGAACTTATTTCTCTTCTTATTAGTTGGTATGCCTAGAACGCCGTAGAAGCACAAGCTAGGAGCTGCTAGCAGTGGGGCTTCACTTAGCTTTGTAAGAGGCATTCCTCGGGCATTGAAATAATCGTTTAAAGAATCACATATGAGTTAGGGAGTTGACTAATAACTTGAACTAGGCACAACCTCCCTGCTCTAGCATTCCCTCATATTTCTGTTCTTTTGATACCTGATAAAAAAATGAATAATCCATACCACAAGAGAGAATAACTACTCGTTCGTTTGCTCATTCCAACGTCCTTTTATTTTATTAGTCTAAAGGGAGATTGTCGATCAAATGATTCATTCCCAGAGCTTGGTTGAGTTACCGGTATTCCTTTGTGTCTTCTTATGGCTTCAAGACGTACGCTTGTAATTATAAAGAGACATCTCTTGCTGTTGTTCGCTACACACCTATGGTCGCCTCGATACCAATAGAAAAACAGGAAGGGCCCTTACTCATCGTTCGATTAGAAGTCCAACGGGCACATAGATATCGATAGCTTCTCTAGCCTAAAATCTTATATCATAGCTAACTATCTATCAGTAATAAGATAGGACTATTGTTCTATTGGTAGGGAAGTAAGCTTTTGACTTATGAGTAATGCTATTGTTGCTATAGTCTATAGTAGTTTACCTACCCGTAATGCTATTGTTACTAGAAAGGTATTATTGAAACAAGAACAATATACTGGATGTTAGTCGCCTATAAGTATACTAGGCTCATACTGGAACTCTCTTACTAAATTAAGTTTAATTAATTATTAATGAATTACTAATCAAGTAGGGTTTAATCTTAATTAATAATCTAAGATTAAATTAAGGTTTAATTAAGATTTAAATTTAGTTTTTAATTAAGATGTAATTAGTAATTTAATCAAGATTTAATTTTGATTAAATAAAGGTTTATTTTAAATTCTATCAGTTTTATTGAAGAGCAGTTTTTTATATAAGTAAATGGATTTTTTTAAATAAAGGATCTTTTGTCTATGCCGTTAAATAGCTAAACTAATATGAATAAGTTATAACTAAAACGTTGACATGTTTTATTGGAAGTAAGTCGTCTTATATTTAAGGCTAAAAGTCGATGAGTAGGCTTTCCCTATCTGTGAGATCTAGAACTTGTTTTTCTAGGTGCGGGATAGAGAAGTCGAAATGTCAGAAACATGATAAATACAAGGGAGTTAATTTCGATGAAGGGGTAATGGTAAATTAAGTACATGGAAGATATCTTCCATATCCTTAATTTACCATTACCCTTCATTGAAATTAACTCCTAAATCTATACATACCCCAGATAGTGGAGTTGTCTACTATCGATAACTCGACGCTTTAAAAATTATCAAATCTTGGTTCGAAGAGACGGAGATCGGATAGCGTGAGATATCTGAAAATCACTTTGAACCAATGTAAGCGTTCGATTTGGAAACATCTGAAATGACAGAATTCAAGAGGAAGACTTTAAAGTGCAAGAGCTACTAATCCTTAGGGTGATTCCAAAATGGATGAAGTAGAGGTAGTGCCTTTGGTTCGTTCATATCTTGAACGACTTGTATGGAAAAATGTTAACATTGCATTATTACTTAGAAGGCAGTGTTAACATCCTAAGTAGGAATTGCTAAAGAAAGGTAAAGCTTAGCCTCAAGCCTCACAATCGGGAATGACTAAAACAAAGGATATGCAGCAGTGCTATGTGGATTGCACCCATCAGGGTATAGTTACCACCCGATCTAGATAGATATTTTCTGATTATGTATGTTAGTGACTTGGGTACGGTTGTTGATCACAACTGGGGTGGTGATATATTCGGTACGATCTAGTAACGGGTAGGCCGGTCTTATGTTGGTTGGGGGTCCATGTGAGGCCATCGGTATATTTTATCTAGAGATGTACTGTGGTAGACAGTACCCCGATAGCCTTGTCGTTATATGGAAACCCATTTTCCAATAAGTGCCTTTGGACTTAGTTGGATACCTATTATGCTAGAATTTAATTAATGTAACAATTTTGGCTATGATTCTATATTTACTTTTAAATCCTTAGGCATTATTATAATATCACTGGATTTTCTATAGGAAGTGTTTTGGTTATTATAAGGTAAAAACCAGTCCATGTTTATGTGCAACATGATCTTACGAGATACCTTTGATTTTAAAAGGGTTTTTAAAGTAATAATTCTGTTGTTTTGAGTTTACTCACATCAGACCCATGTCTGACCCAGCGTTTTATTTTCTTTTCCTAAAAATCTTGGGTACTCAAATTTGTATGAGTAGCCAACTAGTCCGGGTTTCTCACGAATGCATTCTGGTGGAGCTTAGAGCAGGTGGCTTCATCGATATCTCGTTATTTACTGTATTTTCACTGTAAATGTATGTAGTTTGTATCAATAATGTGGGGATGGACAGTTATAACTGTCCTTGGCTAAAATTTGTACTGTTGTGACTTTGATGTATTTCTATTATGGAAGTGACTATGTATGATCTTATGTTGTCTATTATATATTATTCCGTTGCGTTGTGAGATTCTATATTTTTATTTTTCTTCTTGTCTTTTTATCCTTTACCCCCAACGGCTCGTCTTTCGAAGTAAGAAATGCGGATTGTTACACATGGTATCAGAGCTTTGATTGAGCGAACACTTAGGCTTTGGTTGGGGTCAACTCTTAAGAACGTGTATTTGTAACTTTTATTCGTGTGTGTGTCTATATATATGCATATTTCTATTAGTTAGATTAGCTTTGATAAGTTTGATTAGTACCCTTTCTTTAGGATTTACCTTGTCCAAGTATGCTAAGAGTTACCTTAGTATGTCCAGGTAGTAAGAAATGAGCAATAGGACAAGACAAGGTAGAGGAGCTAGCAGTGCCACGACCACCAATGGTCGAGCTCCAAATTATGGAAGAGTTGGGATTGTTGAAGAGGCAGCTCCAGTGCAGCCCAGGGTGAATTTTGCAACCATTTGCAAAGATTATACAAATCTGGGTGGGAAACCATTTAACGGAACGAAATCAATCATCGAAGTTTAAGCTTGGCTTCGATCTTGTAAGAATATTTTCAAGGGCCTCGATCTTCCAGATGAGCAGAAGAGGTTCTTAGCATCGTGGCAATTGCAAGAGGGAGCGGCAACATGGTAGGACTCCCTTACGACAAATGTACCGAAAGATGATTTCTCATGGGCCACATTTAAGGAAGCATTTGAGGATTAGTTCATGCCCGCAGTTGGGAAGACTCGGATGTATAGGAATTTCTTAGATCTTAAGAATGGAGACCTGTCAGTGGCTGAGTATGAGACGAAGTTTAATGAGCTATCTCATTTTGGACCAGAGTTAATCGATACATCGCTGAAAATAATGAGATTTTTTTTATGAGGATGAGGGAAGGTTACTAGGAAAAGATGACTTCCCATCTTAAGGGTTCTTTCGTGGATTTACTAAACATGGCTCTAAGGTGTGAGGTTTTGGAAAAGAAGAAGCCAGCATCAGCAGCACCCAGTGGAAATGCTAGTAGCAATAGTTCTAACAAAAGGAAGTTTAACCCAAACTGAAAAAAGTAGGGAAAGGGAAAGTCAGAAGGAGACTAGGAAAACAAGTTCAAGAATGTTGACTGCTATTAGTGCAAGTAGAAGAGCTCCAGATATTGTAAGATCCGAGGCTTCCAGGCAGCACGAAGGACCCATCTCCTATATGGTTAGAAGGCGCTTTGTTACAACTGTCAGCAGCCATAACACATGGTGAAAATTTCCCGCTTATGAAGAAGGGACATCAAATCAAAGTGTACTATCAAGTATGAGCCATCGTCTTCGGCGGAGGTGAAAGGGGAGGGAGTTCTCGAAGGTACTTTAATAACTAATGGAATTTTTGGTAGAGTATTATTTGACATCGGGCTTCCCACAGTTTTATTTCTAAAGAATTGCTAGATATATTACAACTTTCTCCTAAATTTGTAGACACCCCTATTTATGTGTCAAACACCATAGGAGGTACCACTATGGTATGCTTGATCTACGAGGGTGTACGAATTTCTTACCTCACCCACCATTTTCCTTGTAACCTATTTATCTTGGATTTTATGGGGTTTGATATTATACTCAGCATGGATTGGTTGTCGGAAAATGAAGCTATTTTGATTATGTTGGAAGAATAGTATCTTTGAAAACCAAGTTGAGGAATTTTGTTAAAGTGTCGTTTGATGATCTAGACAAGCGTATGAGAAGTTTCCTTTATGCATTAGAATCATCCCAAAAAGGGTTAAGTTCTATTGAAGTTGTTAAGTATTTTCCTAATGTGTTTAAAGAGGTTAACAGTCTACCCCTACGTCGAGAGATAGAGTTTCACATTTATTTAGTTCCCAGTGCGAGGCCTGTGATTCAACCTAAGCGAAGGATGGCCCCGAGAGAGGGGGAGGAGTTAGTAAATCAAACTAGTGACTTATTGAGAAGAGAATTGATTAGACCGAGTCGTTTGAATCAGCGATTACCTGTAGTTTTTATAAGTCTGATGGTTTTTTAAGACTGTTTGTGGATTATTGAGAGTTGAATAAGCATACCATTCGGAATAAGTACCCCTTACCCCGCATTGACAACCATTTTGACCAGCTTTATAGAGCTAAGGTATTCTCCCAGATGGACCTGTGTACTGGATTTCACCAGCTGAGGGTAGCCGAAGATAGTATACCCTTAACTGCGTTTAGAGGGCTAGAATTTTTCTTTGAGTGGTTGGTTATGCCTATCGGGCTAACCAATGCGCCCGTGTATTTCGTAGACCTTATGAATCGCGTTTTCAGGAATGTTCTTAATAAGTTCGTGCTTTATCAATGATATCCTTATTTATTCTAAATCCGAGGAAGAACACTAGCACCATTTGGAAGTGGTGTTAGAGACGTTAAAAAAGCACGTTTTGAAGGCAAAATTTTCTAAGTGCAATTTTTGGCAATCAGAAGTGAGATACCTAGGACATAGGAGATGGCATTTCAGTAGATCTAGCGAAGGTGGTGGCTGTTCAAGAGTGGAAGCAACCGCAGACTCCTACCGAAGTTCGAAGTTTCTTAGGCCTGACCAGATTCTATAGGAGATTCATTCAGGATTATTCTAAGATTGCCTCATACTTAATTAAGCTGACGAAGAAGAATGAGAATTTTGTTTGGACTCTAAAGTGTGAGGAAGCGTTTGTCGAATTGAAGAAGAGATTAACTAGTGCACCAGGTTAGCTATTTCAGATAGTAGTGGAGGATAGACTGTTCATACCGATGCTTGTAGAGTAGGTTGGGTGCAATTCTGATGCAACATAGAAAGGTGATTGTGTATGCTAGCAGGCAGCTGAAACCCCATGAGAAGAACTATACTACGCATGGTCTGTAATTGTTAGTAGTCGTGTTTGCTCTGAAGATGTGGAGATATTACTTGCTGGGTAATAAGTTTGAACTCTTCATGGACCACAAGTCCCTGAAGTATGTTTCACTCAGAAGGATCTCAACTTGAGGCAGTAGAAATGGTTAGAGTTCCCGATGGCCTACGATTTGGATATTCTTTGTATGCTAGGGAGGGAAAATGTGGTAGCGGACGCTTTGAAAAGGAATGCACTGTTGGCTCTCTTGGATGTTACTCCGACTCTTCTGGAAAAGATAGCGAGCAAGCAAATGGAAGAAAAGCGCTTATTGGAAATCATCAAGGATGTTAAGTAGGGACAGTGTCCAAGTTTTGAGATTGATAGCCATGGAGTCTTAAGGATGAATGGGAGGTCTGTGTTCCTAATGTCGATGGTTTATTTGGCAGGAGGTTCTATCAGAATTTCATCATTCTAAGTTGAGTATCCATCCTGGTGTTTCTATTATGCATAGAGATATGAAGCGGGTATTCTGGTGGAAGGGGATGAAGAGAGATATCTCTAGCTTTGTGAGCAGGCATGCGAACTATCAGCAGATCAAGGGCGAGCACTAAAGAACTGATGGGCTACTTCAACCGTTGGATATCCTAAACTGGAAATGGAAGCAAATATCCATGGATTTTACTGATGGATTGCCTCGATCGAGGAAAGGGAATGAAGGAGTGTGGATCATAATGGATCGGCTAAATAAGAGTGCTCATTTTATCCCCGGTGAAGACAACAAGGACTTCAGCATCATGGTAGAGATTTATATGAGAGAGATCGTCCGATTACATGGAGTTCAGTGAGAATGGTAAGTGATCAGGATCCTATATTTACAAGCCAGTTTTGGGAGGCATTCAAGTAGCTTTGGGAACAAAGCTAAGCACTACCTACCACCCTCAAACCGATGGTCAAACTGAGAGGGTAAACCAAATCTTAGAGGATCTGTTGAGAGCATGCATCTTAGACTTTGGGGGATTTTGGGAAGATCATCTGCACTTGGTGGAATTCTCCTACAGCAAAAGTTATCAAGCTACCATTGGCATGGCGCCTTATGAAGCTCTTTATGGATGGCCGTGCAAATCACCAGCATGTTGAGTAGAGATCGGGGATCGCCTAGTGCTCAGATTGGATATGATCCGGGAGGCTACGGAGAAGGTTTCAGTGATTAAGAAGAGGATGAAGGAAGCCCAAAATTGATAGAAGAGTTATGCAGATAAGAGGCGAAAGGATTTTGAATTTGCAGTTGGGGACTTTGTGCTTGTAAAGATTTCGCCGATTAGGGGAGCTGTTAGATTTAGGAGAGCGGGAAAGTTAGAACCAAGGTATGTTGATCCTTTTCGTATTCTTGAGAAGATTGGGCCGCTTGCTTATAGAGTGGAGCTACCAAAGAGGTTGTCAGGGGTCCATAATGTATTCCATATGTCTCATCTAAAGAAGTATGTGCACGACTCATTGCTAATTGTGGTGCCTTCTGTGCAAGAGGATTTGGAGGAAGAACCGAACTTGACTGTGATTAGGCATCTAGTTAGTATTGCGGAATGGGATGTGCAATAACCCACACCGAAATAGGCCTGAACATCGACCCAAAAAAGGCCCATCGAAACTTAGATCCATTCTAAGGCAAGTTGTTAGTAGTAAAAAGAAATAACATTGCAGAGCCATAACTAAACTTTCAGAACTCACAACGAATGGAACAAAATGTAATAGTAAAGTGTACCCATTTATTTCAAAACCAGAAAAATGTCATATCAAAAAATCCCATAATAACCATAATACAATATCCGTTACAAGAATTGTTTAAATCCATGAGTACACATGAAAGCAAATAATAATAAATAATGCCACTTGCCAAGCTTCCTCATCATTAAGCATCGCTCTATCCTTAACCTATGTTGTAATGAGGAGAGAGTCAGAACAACAAGTGTCTGGTGAATAAAACCTTAAGTCTTTACCTTTTCAGTACTTGGGCAGTATATTTCAAAATAAGAAAATGTCTACGAACTTAAAATCATTTAATACTTCTTTATAAGGAATGAAGGGGGGTCCAACCACTTAATACCTTCCATTCCAAAAGTAGATCCCATATCCCAAACATACGTCATAAATAGCTAATAATGTAAGAGACGGTACCCAAGCCACTTAATACTTTCTAGTGGAAAATAGGCAGACCCCGTCATTGAAGGCCTAATTCCAGAAGCATGCTCCTCAGTGGTACTATCTAGCTGAAATCATATGGAATCTCATAGGCCTAATTCCAACCACTTAATAACTCAAACCCTGAAGTAGGCCCTTCATCTTATGGCTCATACCCATAATGATGTCTTACATTAGTCTTCTATTCTTAGGAACTGGTAGCTAGATTAGCTGAGCATATTTCCCCAATAGAATTTGAATCTAACATCGAGTCATTACAAATATTTATCATAAGGATATCTCACATCAATAAAAGTGTACACAACTTCTGGTAGCCTCAAAGTGAAGGGCAGACTTTCGTCATGTAACTCTATTGACCTCGCATCCCTATGACTTAGCAATAAATTTATTACTCTATATATACACATACACTCATCTCACCATTTCATAAATAAGGCCTTACAAGGAATCTTCCTTATTACGCCTTAAAATAATAATTAGGCTATATAAGAGTTTCCTCTTATTTTCACCTCAAAATCAATTACCTTCTTAATTGGGGAAAATAAATGTAAATAAATGCCTAATTAACTATGTCATATACGCAATAGTTATACGCTAATTACGTAAATAGAAATAAATCAATATTCGCGCTTAATAAGTTATAAACACACGGAGTTTACATCCTAAACTAGCGTTAAATGTCAATTCTCTAACCAATTAGTATTACAAGTCCTTTTTCTTCAATTTTGCAAGATTTCATGGAATTCTAATGTCCAAAACAGGGGATAAATATTCATAATCAAAACTGCAATAATGGACTTGTAAATAAAATAGAAACTCAATTTATTACACTAATTCAATGGAATATCTTAAACAATAAGAATTGCAATCTAAACCTCATATTCTATTCAACTCCTCTTTTACAAAGAAATAGATAAGAATAAGTGGTGTAAACTACGAATAGAATTCATAATCTAAACCCCTTATTTTATTGAAGGATCACAATTTGACCTAAAGAAGAAGGAGAAGTGGAACATACTATGAAATTATCAAAAATTACATAACGAAACAAATTCCATCAAATTAATGTAAATAATTGGGACTCTCGGCATAGAATTGAATTAAAACCCTAGCTACCACTGGCAACTATCGTCGCCAAGCGGTCGACCGCCTTTGGGCGACCGGTTGACCGCTATGGTCGACTGGTTGACCTATTCAGGTCGACCGCTCTTTTATTCAGGGATGTTTATTTTTTGTTCCAGTTGCCGAATAATTTTATTCCATAATTAACATTATAACGTTAAGCCTTAATTGTTTACTTAGTCCCCAATTTAATTTTTGAAATTTAAATCCTAAATTTTGATTTTGCATTTGAATTCAAACTAAATTATTTTAAATCTTAGAACTTCAAATGGTCATAACTTCTTTGTTTGAGCTCCGTTTTTAGCATATTATATATGGAAACAAATTAGAATTTCGCCCCGAACGCAACGGGATAACTTTCATGGTCAAATTCTGACTTTTATAAAATTCCCATGTCCAACCCTTATATATTTAATTTAATTTAATTTACTTTATTTATTTATGGTTCATTTTATGGGGTGTTACATTCTTCCCCCTTAAAAAGGATTTCGTCCCGAAATCTTTCAAGGGGCAAACAACATAACTCGCAATACATCCATGTTATACAACTAAGTTCTCTAGCCTAGAGTCCATGCCTCTTTAGCCGGTATAGCACAACCATTTACTCAACCATTAGTGCAATGTGATTATGTACTGCAGACATGCTAAAATGAACTCAATCCTAGCGTGAGTGTGTAATCATGTCATGTAAGTATGTATGTAAATATCCTAAACATGCATAAAAAATTTCTATATGAGTGTAAAGTAATTGTGAAAAAAGTGTAACAACCATCTTCTACCATTCAATCTAGAAACCATGATGCAACCAAAATCCTAATTTTGAAGAGAAAAATTACCAGTGAAAAGCTCTGGGTGAGTTCTTCATTTTCTCCTCGGTCACCCATGTGCTTTCCGCCAGATTATCCTGCCATTGTACTCAGACCAACTTAATTATTTTATTGTGGAGTCTCCTAGTACCGTGCTCCACAATGCGTGCGGTGGCATGAGGCACTGTCAACTCCATCTCAAAATCCCCCAACTAATCAGGCTCTACTCTGCTAGTGGTGTCATGAAGGTATTTCCTAAGGTGGGAAACATGGAAAACATTGTGGACTCCTGTGAACTTGTCAGGAAGCTCCACACGATGTGCCAATTTTTCTATTCTTTCCAGAATTCTAAATGGCCCAATAAATCTAGATGCCAATTTTCCAGACTTGCCAAATCTAACAACTTTTCTAAAAGGGGAGATTTTAACAAATACCGTGTCTCCAACCACAAATTCAAGTTCTTTCCTTCTTTCATCTGCATAAGATTTCTGATGATCTTGCGCTGCTTTCATCCTCTTCCTGATCAACTCTACTTTTTCCATGGTATCACGGATCAAATCGGGTCCGAGCAACACTTTGTCGGTGGTTTCCCACTAACAACTAGGCGATTTGCATGGTCGTCCATAAAGTTCTTCAAAAGGGGCCATACCAATTGTAGTTTGATAGCTATTATTATACGCAAACTCAACTGAAGGTAGATGCTGCTTCCAATGTCCTCTAAAATCCAAGACACAAGCTCTTAATAAAGTCTTCTGAAATTCTATTCACCCCCTCTTTTTGTCCATCTGTTTGTGGGTGATACGCCGTGCTAAGGTTCAAAGAAGTTCCCAAAGCTGTATGTAGGCTTCTCCAAAACTCGCTAGTGTACAAGGGGTCCCTATCACTGACTATGCTTATAGGAATTCCGTGTAAATGAACTAGCTCTTTAATAAAAATCTGGGCGAGGGAGGCGCTAGTCCTATTTCTACTAATCGAAACAAAAGGAGCACTCTTGGTGAGTCTATCTACAACAACCCAAATAGCCTCATTGCCCTTCTAACTTTTAGGCAATCCTTCCACAAAATCCATTGACATATGCTCCCACTTCCAAGTTGAAATTTCCAAAGGTAATAATAATCCACCTGGCTTCCCTTGCTCAGGTTTTATCTTTTGACATGTCAAACACCTAGCAACAAACTCGGCTACGCTCCTCTTCATTCCATTTCAAAAGAAAATCCTCTTCATGTCTTTGTACATCTTATCTCCTCCGGGATGAATGGTCATCCTTGAGTGGTGACACTTCATAAGCACATCTCTTATTAAGTCATGAATCATTGGGATGCAAAGACGTCCATCTCAAATATCCCTTCTCATCAACTGAGTACCTCCTAGCATGGGGATAATGCTCTCCTTTCCTTAATTTTTCCAAAATCTCTACTAACTCCTTGTCTTTTACTTACTTATGCCCTATACGATCCATCAAGGCTAGTCTAACCTCCATAACTGATAGAAAACCTTGGATGGGTTCTGTTGACGGTTGGAGGTTAAAATTCAAGAGAAACTCCAACTGTCTCCATTCATATATCGCACCTAGGGTAGCGTGTCTTCTACTAAGGGCATCGGCGACTACGTTCCCTTTTCCAAGGGTACATTGAGTACTAAAGTCTAAGGGTGCTATATACTTCATCTACCTCTGCTGCGTAAGATTCAAATCTTTTTGGGAAAATAGGTATTTGAGTGATTTATGATCAATGAATAGCTCAAACCTTTCCCCCAAGAGATAATGCCTCCACATCTTCAAGGCAAAAACAATGGCTGCCAATTCTAAATCATGCACTAAATACCTCTTCTCATGATCTTTTAGTTCTCTACTAGCATAGGAAACCACCTTCCCTTCTTGCATAAGAGATGCTCCTAATCCTATGCCACACGCGTCCGTGAAAACCATAAATGGCTTGGTTCCATTTGCAATAGTGAGCATGGGTGCGCTAGTCAATGACTCCTTAAGCTTCTCAAATGCCTTGGTGCACTTGTCATCCCAAACAAAGACTGGATTCTTCTTAGTCAATTGGGTTAAAGGGGTTGCTATTTGTGCAAAGCTCTTGATGAACTTCCTATAGTAGCCTGCCAACCCTAGAAAACTTCTAACCTCCGATGCATTACTAGGAACCTTCCATCATTGGATAGCTTCCACTTTAGTAGGGTTCACCATCAATTAGTAGGGTCCACCATCAATCCTTTCTCCAAAACAATATGCCCAAGGAACCTAACTTCATTTTTCCAAAAGTGGCATTTAGAAAAATTGGCTTTGAGTTGGTTTATTCTCAAGATCTCTGATACCTCCCTAAGGTGCTCCTCATGCACCTTCTTGCCTTTGGAGAAAACCAAGATATCATCGACAAACATCACGACAAATTTATTAAGTTGCCCTCTAAATATTCTACTCATCAAATCCACAAAGTATGTTGGAGCATTTGTCAGTCCAAAAGGCATTACATCCCACTCATAGAGTCCATATGGCATACAGAATGCGGTCTTTGGCTTGCTTTCTTCTACAATCCTTAACTGATGGAATCCTGTTGCTAAGTCTAATTGGAAAAAGACTTTAGCTCCTACAAGTTGGTCGAACAAGTCATCTATTATAGGTAGAGGGTACCAATTTTTCCTTGTCAACTTGTTGGACTCCCTATAATCGACCCAAAGTCTTAAAGAAGCATTTGCCTTAGTAACAAAAACAACAGGGGGCTTCCCACTCAGAAGTATTCCTACAGATGAATCTTTTCTTCAATAGTTCTGAGATTTGCTTATCTAATTCCCTTCTTTCTTTGGGGGCCATATATCTTAAAGGTAGAGCGACGGGTCTTGCTTCCTTCTCCAAATCGATTCGAAACTCAATCTCCTTATGGGGTGGGAGACCCGAGACCCCCTCCAAGACATCAAGAAATTCACAAACTACAAGTACAGATAGTGGTTCTCGATCAACAGATAGATTTAGTGAGTATAAATGACTTAACCCAACTAAAGCTTTAGGTGTATAAAGAACTTCTAGGTCACGACCTCGACGACTCCTTAATCGTACCACCCTTTTGTCATAGTCAAGGATGGCTCCATAATATGACAACCAATCCATACCCAAGATAAGTCCATACCCCTTGAAATTTAGAATGTATGCAGTATAAATGAAATCAACATCGCGTATGTCTAACACAAGGTCTTTGCAAAGAAGAGAAAGATGGGTCGAACTCCCAATGGGATTAGAAACTTCTATTGGGCTATTTACCATCTAGGTTTTAAGGTTTAAGTAATTTACTAAATCCCTTTCTATAAAGGAATGCGATGCCTCCGAATCAAATAGGGTACGAATAGTAACCCTAAAAATATGAGTTATACCTTCTAGAGCTGCTTTTCCTTAGTCTCTTAGTGGCTTATCGGCAATAGGGACAACTTCAATAGCATAGGCTTGTCCGCATGGTCCTTCCATAGCCATCTTGGGACATTGATTCTTGTGATGCCCTTCCTTGTGACAGTTAAAGCACTTTCCTTTAAAGGCTTCCTTCATCAGACTCACCCTATAATCTTTAGCTTCGTGACCCTCCTTTGGCATCTCTTATACAACTTTACTTCCTTCTTATATTTCCCCTTCGACTTCTTGTTGGCCCAAAATCTCCCCTTCTTAGACCCTCCTTGCTTTTAGGTCTGTGCGGACTTCTCTTTCTCTCTCTTATCTTCCTTATTGGCCACGTGCAGCATCATTGTTTCTACCAACATCTCATAGTGGCCCCTATAGGTACTTGGGTCAACAACATTTCTCTTAGTGGGGAATTTAAGCCCTTCACAAACTTCATGGCCTTTTAATAGGCGTGTCTATTTGGTTCATCCAGAATTTAGCCAATTCAGTAAACTTAGCTATGTACTCCTTAAAGGTAGATCTCCTTGTCTCGGTTGAATGAACATTTCCAATTGCAAGCTAACCTTTGCACTTGACATGAATCTCATCTTGAATTGGTCCTTGAATTCATCCCAAGAGATATCCTGCCCGGGTGCTCATCAGTCACAAAGTTCCAACAATTTAAAGCTTCTTCCCTGAGGTGCCAAGCTACCATTCTTCTTCTTAACTAATCATCCCAACCAAGCTTTCTAAATATCTTCTCACATTTACCAATCCATGCTTTATATTCCGAACATCCTTTAGCTCCAGAGTATGTCTTCCCTCCCATGTTTAGAAAGTTCTTACATAACTTAGAAAAGTCGGTAGGACGGGGTGCTGCATCGGCAGTGGGTGCTACTGGTGCAGCAAGAGGAACAGGTATTTGCCCGGCAGTCCTAAAATATTGTTTAAACCATTTGGGCATTTAACGAATGGGTGGTCTTCCGTGGGTAAGGTTCCCTTATTCAGAAGAAGATTGATTATCAGCCATATCAACTATATGTAGGTTAAACCTTTAGTGACAATTTCCTAAGATGGTATTTACATGTTGAAAGAAAAGAAAATTTTTCCTAGTGTATGTGCGTTAGAACAATTGTTTACATGAAAGCAAAGAAAATTTCCTAAGATGGTATTTACATGAAAGAAAAGAAAATTTTGCCTAGTGTATGTGCGTTAGAACCTCTAGTGTATTTACATGTTGAAAGAAAAGAAAATTTCCTAAGATGGTATCTCCATATCAACCGTAATACAATATCCGTTAGAACAATTGTTTAAATCTATGGGTACACATGAAAGCAAATAATAATAAATACTACCACTTTTCAAGCTTCCTCACCTTTAAGAATCGTCACCGCCATTACACCATCCTTAACCTGTGTTGTAATGAGGAAGGAGTCGGAACAAGTGTATGGTGAATAAAAACCTCGAGTCTTGCCTTTTTAGTACTTGGGTAGTATATTTCAAAATAAGAATATGTCTACGAACTTAAAATCATTAAAATCATTTAATGCTTCTTTACAAGGAAAGGAGGTGTGTCCAACCACTTAATACCTTCCATTCTAGAATTAGATCCCATATCCCAATCATACATCATAAATACCTAATAATGTAAAAGACAGTACCCAAACCACTTAATACTTTCAAGTGGAAAATAGGCAGACCCCGTCATTTAAGGCCTAATTCCAAAAGCATGATCCTCAATGGTACTATCTAGTTGACATCATATGGAATCTCATAGGCCACTTAATACTTCCAAGTGGAAAATAGGCAGACCTCGTCATTTATGGCCTAATTCCAGAAGCGGACCCCAGCAGAGATACCTAATGTAACCCTTTGACTATTTAATACATCGTCTGGGGAAAAAGGCGGGTCCAACCACCTAATACCTCAAACCCTGAAGCAGGCCCTTTATCTTATGGCCCATACCCATAATGACGTCTCATATTAGTCCTCTATTTGTAGGAATTGGTAGCCAGATTAGCTGGGCAGATTTCCTCTACAGAATTTGGAACTAACCTCGCTACATTAAAAATATTTATCATAAGGATATCTCGTATCAATAAAAGTGTACACAACTGCTGATAGCCTTAAAGTGAAGGGCAGACTTCCGTCATGTAACTCTATTGACCTCGCATCTCTATGACTTAGCCATAAATTAATTACTATACACACACACAATCACACATACACTTATCTCAACGTTTCATAAATAAAGCCTTGGAAGGAATCTTCCTTGTTACGCGTTAAAATAATAATTAGGCTATATAAGAGTTTCCTCTTATCTTCACCTCAAAATCAATTACCTTCTTAATGAGGGAAAATATATGTAAATAAATGCCTAATTAACTACGTCATATACACATTAGTTATACGCTAATTACGTAAATCGAAATAAATAAATATTCACGCTTAATAAGTTCTAAACGCATGGATTTTACGTCCTAAATTAGTGTTAAATGTCAATTCTCAAACCAATTAGTATTACAAGTCCTTTTTCTTCAATATCCCAATGGAATTCTAATGTCCAAAACAGGAAATAAATATTCATAATCAAAACTGCAATAACAAACATGTAAATAAAATAAAAACTCAATTTATTACATCAATTCAATGGAATATCTAAAACAATAAGAATTTCAATCTAAACCCCATATTCTATTCAACTCCTCTTTTACAAAGAAATAGATAAGAATAAGTGGTGTAAACTACGAATAGAATTCATAATCTAAACCCCATATTTTATTAAAGGATCACAAATTGACCTAAAGAAGAAGGAGAAGTGGAATAGACTATGAAATTATCAAAAATTACATAACGAAACAAATTCCATCAAATTAATGTAAATAATAGGGAATCTCAGCATAGAATTGACATATCGAATTAAAAAGGAATTTTGAGGGGTTTTATCTATCATGTTTTCAAGATCCTAAAATCCCAAAGACATATTCAAATCCAATTGAAATACACTAAACAATTGCTAAAAAAATAATAAGGTTACCACTCACATATTAGCCTTAGCTTTACTCAAATGGATTTGTAGCCGTCCGATCTATTCCAGAATCTCTCTCTTTTGGTATGTATATATACACATAATAGGAAAGAGGTATATATATTCATTAGATTCAGAATATTTGGATAAGAATAGGATAAGAATAGATTGGATGAAGAAGAAACAAATAGGAAATAGGTTGAATCTTTACCTGAATTTTCTATGGAGTTTCTGAATCTTATTAGAGAGATAGCAATGGCAGAGTTTCATCGTAATCCCCAAAATAATATGAATAAAAGTGGAGAGGACAGGGTTCTATTTATAGGACTTGAAATGCACCAGAACCGTAGGATGGAAATAAGTAGGAAATGGGTAAATCTAGAGCGCACAACCGAATAGAACATAACATAAAACCGTAGCTACCAATGGCAATTATCTTTGTCAAGCGGTCGACCATCCTTGGGCGATCGGTCAATCACTACGGTCGACCGGTTGACCTATTCAGGTCGACCGCTCTTTTATTCAAGGGCATTTTTTGTTTCCTTTGCCGAATTATTTTATTCCCTAATTAACTTTTTAACATTAAACCTTAATTGATCGTTTACTTAGCCCCCAAGCTAATTTTTGAAATTTAAATCCTAAATTTTGATTTCTCATTTGAATTTGAATTCAAACTAAATTATTTTAAATCTTAGAACTTCAAATGCTCAAAATCTTTGTTTGACTCCGTTTTCAGCATATTATATATGAGAACAGGTCAGAATTTTGCCACATACGCAACAGAATAACTTCGTGGTCAAATTCCAACTTTTATAAAATTTCCTTATCCAACCCTTATCATATTTAATTTACTTTATTTATTTATGGTTCATTTTACAGGGTGTTACAGGATGAGAAGGGACTACGTAATAAGGTTAGTTAAGATCCAGTGGAATGCAGATCCCAGATATTGTACTTGGGAGACAGAGGATCATATGAGGGAAGCTTATCCGAAATTGATGCTAGGATAAGTGTTTGTTTGATTGTAGGGATTATTTATCCACTTTTTGTGTTGTGGTTGCTCAGTGTATCTTTTGTATGGATTTCATGATTTATAATATATGCCTTTTGAGTTATTTTGTGTCACCATCTTGTGTGCTAATTTCGAGACGAAATTCTTTTAAGGGAGAGTGAATGTAACGACCCGGAATTTAATCACTTTAATATGGATATTTAATATATTATTAATAATTAATAAATGGATTTTATTACTCAAAATTACCCCTTTTAAATAATAACTAGTGATGGTGAAATGATTTTTTTAAATGTGTTTATAAAAATTATTAGTTCAAGGGAAAACATAAAATGTGATCGGAAATCGTTTTCCGAATTTTTGTTTTTTTATCGTCTAAAGTTTTTGAAAAGGTGTAAACATTTTAGTTAACATATACACACACATTTATATTAATAACATATGTGTGCTTAAGTAATAAGGTGGTAAAAATCGGTTTACTTAAGTAAAAGGGAAGATGTGACATTTCTTTTCAAGAAATTTAAAAATAAATAAATAAGGGAATGTCACATTATCATTTCATATCATGGTACAAGGTAGAGTTTTGTATGTTGGATAAAGGGAGGAGCCATGTGGCTTGCGTGTGGAAGGGACGAAGAAGGTGGATGGGGTGATGTGGCACTTTTTAAATGGGAGGTAGTGTACTAAAGGTTAGTTTGGTAATTTGTTAATTTGAATTTATATTAAAAAAATTCAAAATTTTCTCTCTCATTTTATTTCATTTCTTACTTTTTCCAAAAACTTTATCTTCTTCCTTCTTAAGTTCAAAACATTTTAACGGTTTCCATTTTATTTTCCAAAGTAAAAAATCATTTATATTTTCACTTTTAATCGTTTTAAAACTTGTTTAAAACCGTTATTCTTCTTTCTACACCTCTCCTCCTTCAAAAATAAAGCCCGCATACCCCTTACACCATCGCGGCCAAGCCCATAGGTCACTAGCCAAGCCAAAAACCTCTCTTCCCTAGGAAAAAATCACATTTTTCTTAAAGAAATACAAGATCCGGTTTTGGTTCAAGTGTTAGAGCTTTGGTTTGGTTTTTTTTAACTTGTGGTGAGTAGAATTCATTTACTTTTGGGAAATAGTTAGCCTTGTTTATGTTAACCATTGTTGTTATAAATTACTGGTTGATTTGATAGATTACTTGTATTGTTTGGAATATACATATGAATGCTTGTATGTGATGTTGGATTAGACTTGAAATTAAAGTCTAAATGTTGAATGGTTGAAAGATGTGATCTTGTTTATGGTTTGTTAGTATGGCATGTGAATAGATGTTGTAAATGCTAAGAAAAGTTAGCATTTTGACTTGTTAAAGTGACATGAAATCCCTTGAAAACTAAAGTTATTTTTTCTATTTTAATTTACTAAAAATGTTTTAAAAGTTTGAAACATTATATTAGTTTTCAAACTTCCTACTATGTTTTAAAAAGTAAGTCAAAAGAAGAGTTTTTAAGGATATTAGACCAGTAAAACTAGTTTGAAAATTTATTGTATTCATAGCGATGGTCGCCATGTATGTAGTTCAAGAAATCGAACACTTTTCCTAAACTAAAAGTGTTTTCTTCTTAAATATGTTTTGAAAACCATTTTCAAATCAATAACTAAGTATAAAAGGTAATTATTACTTAATTAAGTATGAGTTTAATAATTAATTAATTGATTGAGGATAATTAATACTTAATTAGTGATTAAGTAAAGAGTAATTAGTTCTTATGTATTAATTTAGTAAGTTAATTATAATTAGATAATTAAGAGAGTTTTAGTTAATTATAAATTAAGTAAAGAGTTAATTAAGTATTAATTTTTATTTAATTAAAATTAATTATTTAATTAATCATTAATTAATTAGGGTTTAATTATTGGTTAATTACTAATCAAGTAAGGTTTAATCTTAATTAATTATCTAAGAATAAATAAAGGTTTAATTATGATTTAAATTTAGTTTTTAATTAAGATGTAATTATTAATTTAATTAAGATTTAATTTTATTTAATAAAGTTTTATTTTAAACTCTATGAGTTTTTATTGAAGAACGGTTTTTCTTTTATAAGCAAATAGGTTTTATTAAACAAGGGATCTTTTGTCTGTGCCATTAAGTAGCCAAACTAATATGAATAAGTTATAACTAAAACGTTGACTCATTTTATTAGAAGTAAGTCATCCTATATTTAAGACTAAAAGCATATGATTAGGCTTTCTCTATCTGTGAGATCTAGAACTTGTTTTTCTATGTGAGGGATAGAGAAGTCGAAATGTCGAAAACGTGATAAATACAAGGGAGTTAATTTCGATGAATGGGTCATGGTAAATTAAGTATACGGAAGATATCTTCCACATACAAATCTATACACACCCTAGATAGTGGAGTTGTCCACTGTCGATAACTTGATCCTTTAAAAATTATCGAACATTAATTCGAAGAGACCAAGGTCAGATTGCGTCTGATATCCAAAAACCACTTCGAACCAATGTAAGCATTCGAATTGGCAACATCTGGAATGATAGAATTCTAGATGAAGACTTTAAAGTGCAAGGGTTACTTGCTACTATCCTGAGGTTGATTCCAAAATGTATGTAGGAGAGGTAGTGCCTTCGGTTCATTCATATCCTGAACGACTTGTATAGACGAATGCTAACATTGCATTGTCACCTGGAAGACAGTATTAGCATTCCAAGTGGGAAATGCTAAAGAAAGGTAAAGCGTAGCCTCAAGCCTCACAATCGGGAATGATTGAAATAGGGGATGTGCGGCAGGGCTATGTGGATCTCACCCATTAGGGTATAGTCACCACCTATTCTAGCTCGATATTTTTTGAGTATGTATGCTAGTGATCCGGGTATGGTTGTTGATTACAAATTAGGTGGTGATATATTCGATACTATCAAGTAAGAGGTAGGTCGGTCCAATGTTTGCCGGGGGTCCATGTGAGGCCCTCGGTACATTTTATCAAGAGGTATACTGTGGTAGGCGGTACCTGTTATTTTGCGGAAGTATGGATCTTAAGGGTAATTTAACACTAGAGGTAGGGGTGAATAGTGTTTAATAACTTTTATGACTCTTTTTGAATACTTTTAAGATTATAGTTTAAACAATGAAAATTAAATATCACAGATGCAAATGCAGACAGATATAAATGCAGTAAAAGTAAAAAGTAACGAGTTGGAGAGATCATTCCAGGATTTTTATACTGGTTCGGAGTTACCCTACATCCAGTCCTGTACAATTTCTTGTACAGATTCCCTATTAAATATCAAAATTTATACAATCTTGATTTCAAGCCTACGAGACAAACCTTCTAGATTTTTTGAGCTTTGGGTACACCCACTAGATTCGGACGGGACACCAGCACATCCACTTGGATTCAAATGGGACACCAAGCACACCCACTTGATTCAAATGGGACACAAGCACACCACTTTATTCAGATGGTACACAAGCACACCCACTTGATTCAGATGGGACACAAGCACACCCATTTGGATTTCAGGGACACTAAGCACAACTAAGAGTATTTGAATACGATTTGGTAGAGTTTACAAAATCAAATTCTTGATCTTAAGTACAAATAATCCTATTACCTCTTGAATAGCACTTTGATCTTGATTTGAGTGAGAGAGATGGGAGAGATCAAAGAGTATACAATAGTGAATCAAATCAATAGAGTTTGAATTTGATTTCGATTAAATTTGAGAAGATTTTGAGTAGAATATCTTTTAGAAATCAAGAGAGTGAAAGAGGAGAGAAATATGAGAAAGTAGTTATCCAAAATTCGATGAGACAACCCCTATTTATAGAGAATCAACAGTCATGTCCATTCATGAAGAGATACAGCGAAAAGACACTTCCATTCAAAATTTGAATTTTGAAAATATCAGACTGTATGTTGACATATGGGTACTATATAAGTCGACATATCCTTTGCAAACTTGAAAATTACTTAATAAAAATTGTTTTGAAAGTATTAAGTTTTGTAAATATTTTGATACTTTATAAAATCATTTAAGCATAGTTTATAAACCTTTTAATCATAATAAAACTTAAGAGAACTTTATAAAATAATTTTAAAATATTTTAACATATAAAGGATTTTAATATATATATAATATACACAAAAATAATATATATAAAGTATAAGTGAATATATACTAAAATCAAAGTATTAATGAATGTCAAAAATATACTCTTGAATACCATACCATTTAGAAAAATATAAAACCAAAAACTATATCTAAATATAATAAATTAAAAGTATATTAAAATTTAAAATACTTAAAACTTAGTTACTCAAAATATAATAAACTAGTCAATAAAAAGAAGTTTAAAAAATCATTTGAAAACTATTTTGAAAAGATATTTGAAAATTATTTTGAAAATACGGATTCTTTAAAAATCATTTTTGAAAACTAGGATATTTGAAAATCATTTTAAAATCAGAGGATAAATTTTAAAAACCTTTTTGGAAAATAAAGAGAGATCAAAGAAATGCTACCAGGGCTTTAACAAAATAATCTATGACTCTATAACTTATTTTGATATCTTGAATCTTCAAACTCATGAGTCTTTAATCTTTGACTCCTGGATCTCTATATCAACATCTTGAATATGCTCTTGATACTATATTGTCTTCTTAATTAACACCTGTCTAATATCCTGCACTATATACTATATATATCTTGATAAAAATATTAGTATCTATATTTTATATAATGTCATATGGTTGTTGTCATCAAAACCAATGCCTAAGGTACTGACAATCTCCCCTTTTTGATGATGGCAACCATGTATATGAAATATGATATAACTCCTCCTGAGTTACAAAAATCCCCCTTAATTTATGCTTGGATATTTTATATATTTCTCCCCCTTAGTCATCAACAAAAATATAACCAAAACTCCCTTTAATTAAAGAACTGTATAATATACAAAAGTGATATGTAAGAGTGATAGTACACAATTTAATCAATCCAATCCAATTCAAACAAATCCAAAGTCAATACAATTCAATTTAACCATAAGTCAAACAAATAAGTCCAAACCAATTCTAATCCTAAATAAGTTTATACACATCAATCCATACTTCTTATCCTAGTGTAATCTGTTATTATACATACTTAAATAAAATCTTATGTATATTTAAAGACAAACCAATTAACTTAAAATTCCCTAGGAACTTCTACCAAACAATTAGAACCAAAAATTAGATCTGCTTTGATGGCATCCCAATCTTCATTGTCTTTGTTGATGGCACAATCCAGATTGTTTGTTGGTTCATCTTTGATAAGGGAAGAAATCATCCATCGAATAACATCAAAATGCTTTTCTTGTTCTTTTACTATCTGTATTTGACTCAATTCTAAGTGTCTTTGGTTACTAAGGGAAAAAGGTAAGGATATTCTTGGACGACTGAAGGGTTTGTTTAAGATTTTCAAATGATTTTTGGTGTGGAGAAGCCATATTTGAAAAGTTAAGTTTATAAGTGAAAAGGGAGAAAGAAGAAAGTGGAAAATACTGTTTTTCTTACGTGAATAGGTTTATATAAGGGTGAAAAGTCATTTGAATAAGTTGAATAGATGGTAGTTATTTTATTTTGAATTTAAACTCTCCAGTTATATGTTGACATATAAGATATACATATGTCGACATATGTACCATATTTTGCAAAATCAACTTATTTGCTATATTTTTGTAATTAGCCTAAACTATTGTACTTTTATGAATTTTTATAGACTAATAATAGTATAACAGTAAGAAACAAGATTTCATAGATAACCAAAGATGAGTACATGAAATTTAAAGATAAACATAAAAGATACATGGATTAAAACTAGAAAAATTCAAACTAAAAGCTAGAAAATCATAGGAATACAACTAGGAAGAAGTAGATGAAGATGAGGACTTTCCACTAATCTTGCGAATAACTGTGTACACGGTGAATGTTATCTAGAATGAAGATGAAGATGAAGATAAGGACTTTCCACTAGGAAAAACGACATACTTTTTATATTGAACGATTGGTTATTAAAGAGACCGGGGCCGGATATTGACATACTCTTTATCAATACAAGAATTACTTTAATAACTGTGTACACGGTGAATGTTATCTAGAATGTAGAGGTTGAATTGGCGAACGTTTACTGGAATGAAGTAAGAGAACGATGATGGATGACCCTGATACTTGTGTCAATTTGAAATGACTAAAATATGAGCCTACGTCTGGCCAATAAGTTAGCTACCTTTAGCGGACATCTTTCCATCATATTGTTATCTTGATTTTTGAACTCTATTGGTGCACCTTTGATTTTGGATTGATGGGCGCGGTCGACCGTTAGGAGTTACGACTAGCCCGAAAGGGTAAGTGGTAGAATCCTACCTTGGGCATTGTCTCACATGCCTTGTCATACGATTATTCCATACATGACCTCTATGATTTTGTTTTGTATTGTACCTAAGGGGACTGACTAACAGCTACCGACTTTACTGGTGGTGTTACTGGACCTGCATAGACTAGATGTTTAAAAATATGTTAAGGGGGATGTGGGTAACGCCTTAACGCTATTTCAATATTTATCTTACTGATAGACATTACATACATAGCATATCTTACTACATATAGATAGTTTAATGGATCCTTAGAAGATGGTAAATCCCGTAACATCTCTTAAGTTATTTTGCACTGTACACCTGACTTTGAATTAACTTACATAAGAATTTTTAGTTCTGACTTGAGTATGTGTTTTTTCCATTATGCTCGGGTCAGCCTGATTTTTTCAATGTTTTGGAGACTATTATTTTATGGAGCTGAAGTTGGATTTGAATACTTAGTTATTTCACTATATTCTGTTGTTTTTGATTAGTAACCATTTGTGTTTCCACCATGCTACTTATTTTTAAACTCTGATGAAAATTTTATTAGTAGCTTCATGAACTACTAATGCATCTATTTTATTTCTGTTGCATTGTTTTGTTTAGTGTATAACTCTAATTTTATTGTAAAAGAAATTCAAATGTATATTGTAAAACAACTTTTTAAACTGTGTATTTAATTATTATATTTTTTCATTTCTGCTGTGAGATTCTACGTATTGTTCTTTTCTGTGTTTTGTTCTCTTCTCTTTTTATATTCTTATTACAAACCCCATTGATAATTTGTCTTTTGGACTGTCTAAGTTAGACATGCGTGGTTTATTGTTGACTTAAATTGTCCTACTTGAGTTGGTACCCGAGCTTTGGTTTAGCAAACACCTAAGCCTGTTGGGGGTAAACTCGTTAAGAAATAGGGTAATGGAATGCCCTATTATAAGTTGAGAGTATATTATGAGAGAGCGTATTTGTATTTTTTATATAAGTATCCCTTAATAATAATCCTAAGAGAAATGTTTCCAATGATTTGAAAATAAATATTTTAAATGGATATTAAATAAATTATTTATCAAAGATATGAATATTTTATACTCTTGATTTGAACTAGAGTAATTATTATAGAAAGTTGAGTATATTATAAGTCTTAATTTTATGATTAAAACCAATTAAATACGTTTTCTAATATTTGAGTTTAGATATATTTAAAATAATAAATTTAATATATCCTATGATTTTAAAGAAATTTTTTTAAACCTGTTTAAAAATGTTTTTGATAACACCTTTTCTAATATTATTAGTATAAGAAATTATTTTAAAACCCCATGAAAAATTCCAAGTCGATAAATCTTTACATAATATTGTACGAATATTTAAACTATATATAACTTTATTTTGAAAATAAATTTGAATACAAAATGTTATAAAAAAAGAAACATTTAAAGAGTTTATTATAGTTAATGCCTTTACTAGTATTTATTTTGAAACTCCTCGTATATCAAACTTGTGAAACTTGGTTTAATAAAATAATTTATGGAAATATTTATATTTTATTTAGAGTATTTTCCGTTTGAATTTGTAAGAATATAATATGATAGGAAGAAGAGTTTTACTGTAAGATATGTTTATATACATCTACTTTTAGTCCCTTTTAAATAAATCTTTTAAGTAAATAATCTTTGCTTAATAATGAATATACTTCTGTCTTTAATAAAAAGTATTTGGAAGTTAAAAACAAGCATAAAAATAATTGAGAATAAATGAAGAAGAAATTTTTAAATAGGAATGTTTTTTATTAACTACTGATTCTAAATGAAATATTTTGGATATACACTTATATCTTTAAGAAAATGATATTTTTAAAAGACATTAAGAGTATAGAATAAATTGGGAAATTTTTTGTTTAATAAATGAATATATATGAAATAGTTTTCATAAAGTATATTTTATAGTATTTAATAAATAATTTTGCAAAGGATTTGTAAAGTGTTTATCAATGAAATTTAGGTATGTTATATAAAGGGAATTATACAGATATGGTTTAAAAGATGAAAATTTATAAATAACGGAATTTTATTTTAGAGGAAAAGGTAATTTGAATAAAAATTTAAAAACTTTGTTTTGCTCGAAATTTATGTAATGAAGATTAGATAAAGAAAGTATTAAAATTTTAAGAATGATATTTATCTTGGGATAATTTTTTTAAAGGCTTTGTTTTATAATTATAGGAGGGAAGTAATTCTAAATTAATGGTTTTCTCAAGAATTTGAAATATGAAAATATTTGTTGAAATAATAATTTCATTTTATAAGTATAATATTAATTTCATTTCATAGATATAATATTCTGAAAATGTTAATTTCATTTTAAGTATAATATTTGTTAAAATATTAATGCCATTTTATAAAGGATATGAAGTTATTTGTTTATAAAAGATTAATGATTTTAAGAAATATTTATAGTAATTTCATTCATGAAAAATAAACAATTTTTTGTAAATATGATCTATAAAGTATGGTTTATGAAAATTGGTTTGAAAAAATATATATTTTGATATAATGTGTTTTAGTTATATAAAATTTTGATTTAAGTTATGTAAATTCTCAAATTTAGAATGAATCATTTAAACTAGATTTTAAATATGTTAAATTGAATGGGAAGATTTTAATAAACATTATCTTATATAAACTATGCCTTTGTTTAACATATTGTATAAATTATTAGATGCTATTGGGCTTTCATCTAAATAAATAAATTAAAATTGATATTTAGTATATACTCTCAGGACATAGTAGAGAATCATACGAGTCTAAACTTAAGTTATATTTATGAAATGTTTTCATAAATGATTTTATTAGTAAATAGTAAGATTTAATAAATAAGTTATCCTTTGGGGTAAGTGCCGTAAGTTAGACTTGAATTATCTTTCGCACGATCACCCTTGATCTACAGTTCGAGTACATGGTTTTAGGTGATTTACACTAGTCTGGACTTGGCATTTTCACTAGATTCTCAACGGCAAGTACTTGAGACGAATTCTTGAGTAAATACAAATGTTTTCTATCTTAGTTACAACTATGTAAGGAAGACAATGGTATCAAATCAAGGAATCGAATCAAGGTCCGCATTAGAAAAGTTAAAGTGATCTATACTAGTTTGGATAAGAAATGTTTGTATCCGTGCAAGTGTTATATCAGATATTGTGAATGGATAATTCATGCACATCGTATGGCTTTAAATTTTTTTAATGTTTGTTGTCTTAGGAAGGTTTAGGGAATAGCTTTCAATTTTGTTATGAGATAGCTTAAGGAATCTTCTAAGAAATGACCAAAGGCTGATGAGCATAACAGTATGCTTAGTAAGTTATCTCTATCTTTGAACAATCTAGAAGGTTGTGAACATGAACAACATTAAGTTTTGATCAGCCATTAAATATCTTAAATAACGTTAGGTGTTTTTGTTTCATTATTGATTGTTTGTGATGCAATTCTAGGTCGTTATGTCCTTCCCCTCTCTTAAAAGAATTTTTCTCAAAATTTCAAAATTGGATTTAATAACTTAAATAGCCATCTTTCTAAATACAAGTAATGATGTTAATAATTAGTTTCAAATATTTTATTTATATTTATAATGATGTCTATCGTGAATATTTAAATGGTATTTATAAGTGAAATTTACCTTACGTGAAGTAAGGAATTTTACAAATGAACTTTGTAAAGCATTCAAATTTTTAAAGATTATTGATTTTGGCATAAATGAGATTTATATAAGTTTTCTTCAAGTATAAAATTTGGAGATATTATATAAAAAGAGTATGTATAAGTTTTTCCGTTTTAAATTTTATGGTATGGAAGAAATTATTTAGAAAGTTATTAATTATAGTATGGAAGAAATTATTTTATGGTATGGAAGAAATTATTTGGAAAACTTTTGAATATATATTTTTTAAAGAAAAGGTTTTTGAAATATTTTACTTGTTGTTAAAATTGGTCTACCAAGTTCTTATAGATTTTTAGCATGCGTCTGATCAACATATAGACTAAACTCGTAAGAACAAGGACAGATGTAATAGCCCTCAAGGGACTGTTAATATTTACAGATCTCACTCTAGTCACTTGAAAGTAATTCTAGTGATGACTGCATGTAACACCCCATAAAATGAACCATAAATAAATAAAGTAAATTAAATTAAATATGATAAGCGTTGGATATGGAAATTTATAAAAGTTGTAATTTGACCACGAAAGTTATTCCATTGCGTTTGTGGAAAAATTCTGATCTGTTTTCATATATAATATGCTGGAAACGGAGCTCAAACAAAGAAGTTATAAGCATTTGAAGTTCCCAGATTTAAATTAATTTAGTTTGAATTCAAATTCAAACGAGAAATCAAATTTAGGGTTTAAGTTTCAAAAATTAGCTTTGGGGCTAAGTAAACG
The DNA here is from genome assembly GCA_030737815.1 of Allium fistulosum. Lineage (NCBI taxonomy): Eukaryota > Viridiplantae > Streptophyta > Magnoliopsida > Asparagales > Amaryllidaceae > Allium > Allium fistulosum. The sequence goes on from CM060903.1 coordinate 281,362,954, forward strand.
ATTAATTAAGGCTTAACGTTAAAAAGTTAATTAGGGAATAAAATAATTCGGCAACGGAAACAAAAATTAAACGCCCCTGAATAAAAGAGCGGTCGACCTGAATAGGTCAATCAGTCGACCATAGTGGTCGATCGGTCGTCCAACAGCGGTTGATTGCTTGGCAACGATCGTTGCTAGTGGCGGCTAGGGTTTTATGTTATGTTATGTTCGGTTGTGCGCTCCAGATTTAGCCGTTTCCTACCTACTTCATCCTACGGTTCTGGTGTGTTTCAACTCTTATAAATAGTATCCTATCCTCTTAAATTTTATTCATATTATTTTAGGGAATATGACGAAACTCAACTATTACTATCTCTCTACTAAGATTCAGAAACTACATAGAAAATTCAGGTAAGAATTCAACCTATTTCCTATTTGTTTCTTCTTCCTCCAATTTATTCTTATCCCATTCTTCTCTAATTATTCTTAATCTAATGAATATATATACCTCTTCCCTATTGTGTATGTATATATATATATATATATAAAGAGAGAGATTCTTGAAGAGAGCGGAAGCCTACAAATCCATTGAGTAAAGCTAAGACTAATCTATGAGTGGAAACCTTAGTATTTCTTTTCAGCAATTGTTTAGTGTATTTATTTTGAATTTGAATATGCCTTAGGGGTTTTGGGATTTCGAAAATATGATAGATAAAATCCTCCAAAATTCCTTTCTATTTTGAAACGTCAATTTTATTTTGAAATTCTCAAGTATTTACATTAATTTGATGGAATTTGTTTCGTTTATGCAATTTTTGATAATTTCATAGTCTATCTTACTTCTTCTTCTTCTTCGAGTAAAATTGTGATCCTTTAATAAAATAAGGGGTTTAGATTACGAATTCTATTTATAGTTTACACCACTTATTTTTATCTATTTCTTTGTAAAAAGAGGAGTTGAATAGAATATGGGGTTTAGATTGCAGTTCTTATTGTTTAAGATATTCCATTGAATTGATGTAATAAATTGAGTTTCTATTTTATTTACAAGTCTGTTATTGCAGTTTTGGTTATGAATATTTATTCCTTGTTTTGGACATTAGAATTCCATGAAATCTTGGGAAATTGAAGAAAAAGGACTTGTAATAATAATTGTTTAGGGAATCGACATTTAACGCTAGTTTGGAGCATAAAATCTATGCTTTTAGAACTTATTAGGCGCGAATATTTATTTCTATTTACGTAATTAATGTATAATTATTGCGTATATGGCATAATTAATTAGGCATTTATTTATATTTATTTTCCCCCATTAGAAGGTAATTGATTTTAAGGCGAAAATAAGAGGAAACTCTTATATAGCCTATTTTTTAAGGCATAATAAGAAAGATTCTTTATAAGGCCTTATTTATGAAACGGTGGAAGGAGAGAGAGAGAGAGAGTGTGTGTGTGTGTGTGTGTGTCTATATATAGAGTAATAGTTTATGGCTAAGTCATAGGGATGCGAGGTCAATAGAGTTACATGACGGAAGTCTGCTCTTCACTTTAAGGCTACCAGCAGTTGTGTACACTTTTATTGATGTGAGACATCCTTATGATAAATATTTGTAACGATGCGAGATTAGTTTCAAATTATGTAGGGGAAATCTACCCAGCTAATCTGGCTACTAGTTCCTACGAATAGCGGACTAATGTGAGACATCATTATGAGTATGGGCCATAAGACGAAGGGCCTGCTTCGGGGTTTGAGGTATTAAGTGGTTGGACCCGCCTTTTTCCCCAGATGAAGTATTAAATGGCCAAGGGGTTACATTAGGTGGTATCTCTATAGAGGTTCGCTTCTGGAAACATGTCTTAAATGACGGGGTCTGCCTATTTTCTACTTGGAAGTATAAAGTGACCAATGAGATTCCATGTGATGTCAGCTAGATAGCACCATTGAGGAGCACTCTTTTGGAAATAGATCCTAAATGATGGGGTCGATCTTAATTAAGGTCTTAAATGACCAGAGTACCTATTTTCCACTGGGAAGTATTAAGTGGCCTGGGAATCGTCTCTCACATTATTAGCTATTTATGACGTATGATTGGAATATGAGATCTACTTATGGAATGGAGGTATTAAGTGGTGACCCGCCTCCTTTCCTTATAAAGAAGTATTAAATGTTTTAATGGTTTTATGGTTGTAGACATGTTCTTATTTTGAAATATACTGCCCAAGTACTGAAAAGCTAAGACTCAAGGTTTTTATTCACCAGAAATTTGTTGTTCTAACTCCCTCCTCATTAAAATACAAGTTAAGTATGGAGTGATGGCGGTGACAATGTTTAAAGATGGAGAAGCTTGGCTATTGGAAGTATTTATTATTATTTGCTTTCATGTGTACCCATGGATTTAAAAAACTATTGTAACGGATATTATATTACGTTTTTTATGGGATTTTGTGTAATAACATTTTTATGGTTTTGAAATAAATGAGTACACTTTGTTATTATATTTTGTTCCATCCGCTGTGAGTTATGAAAGTATAGTTATAGCTCTGCAATGTTTTTTATTTTTACTACTAACAGCTTGCCTTAGAATGGATCTAAGTTTTGATGGGCTTTTTCTAGGTCGAAATTTAGGCCCATTCCGGGATGGGTTATTACATTGGTATCAGAGCCCTAGGTTATCCGATCAACGAGGAAAAACAATATTTATGAGAGATGTATTTATTATTTTGAAAAAGTTTTTTTTCAAAAAGAATTTTCAAAAGAATTTTTACTATAAATAAATATATATATACCCCCCCCTCTTCTTAAACATATGCACATACACTAGGCAAACTTTTCTTTTCTTTCAGCATATAAATACTATCTTAGGAAATCGTCACTAAAGGTTTAACCTATAGATAGTTTATATGGCTGAAAATAAATCTTCTTCCGAACAAGGGAATCCTACGCGCGGAAGACCATCCATTCGTGGAGCGCCCGAATGGTTTAAACAATATCTTAGGACTGCTGGGTAGATTCTTATTCCTCCAGCTGCACCGGTAGCATCCACTGCCTCGACCGTTGATGCAGCGCCCCGTCCTGTCGACTTTCCTAAGTTATGTAAGGGCTTTCTCAATAAGGAAGGGAATACATACTTTGGAACTGAAGGATATTCGAAAGTGAAAGCATGGATTAGTAACTGCGAGAAGATGTTTAGAGAGCTTGGTTGGGATGATCAACTAGAAGAAGAAGAATGGCAGCTTGGCACCTTAGGGAAGAAGCTTTGAACTTTGTGACTGATGAGCAATCAGGCAGGATATTCTATTGGGATGAATTCAAGGACCGATTCGAGATGAGATTCATGTCTAAGGTAGAGGTTAGCTTGCAATTGGAAAGGTTCATTCAGCTGAGACAAGGAGATTCTACCCTTGAGGAGTACGTAGCTAAGTTTACTGAATTGGCTAAATTCGAGATAAGCTTGATAGACACACATATGAAAAAGGACATGAAGTTCGTGAAGGGCTTAAATTACCCGCTAAGAGAAATGTTGTAGACCTAAGTACCTGTGGGGGCCACGTATGAGATGTTGGTAGAAACGCCGATGCTGCACGTGGCCAATGAGGAAGATAAGGGAGAGAAAGAGAAGTCTGCATTGACCCAAAAGCAAGGAGGGTCCAAGAGGGGGAGATTTTGGGCCAACAAGAAGTCGAAGGGGAAGTTTTAGAAGGAAGTAAAGGTGTGTAAGAGATGTCAAAGGAAGGGTCATGAAACTAAAGATTATAGGATGAGCCTGATGAAGGAAGCCTTTAAAGGAAGATGCTTTAACTGCCACGAGGAAGGGCACCACAAGAATCAATGTCCCAAGATGGCTAAGGAAGGACCAAGCGCATAGGCCTACGCTATTGAAGCTGTCCCTATTGCCAGTAAGCCAACAAGAGACCAAGGAAAAGTGTAAGAACCATATATATATATATATACAGTGTTTTGATGATAACAACCATACAACAATGCTACTAATATGTTTATTAAGTTACTTCAGGTCAAAACAATGATGGAAAAGGTGAAAAATAAATTGGCTAAAAATATGCGAAGCGGGGACTCGAACCCGAGTGGGCTGAGAGATAAGCACATGCTTTTACCACCGAACTAAGCAAGCTTTTGAAACTTATGCTTATTCAGTCGACTGAAATCCTTGCTTAGTCGATTGAACTAGCCTAAGTTGACTGACTTATAAAAAACAGCCGATTGAATCAAGCCCGAAGTTCTAGACCAAAATTGGCCACTTTCAGTCGACTGAATTTGATCCTCAATCGTCTGAGCTAGTCCAAAACGGCTATTTTTTTGAATTGGTGCCTTCGTGTCTCTTCAGAAGTTGCATCTCTTCGCTCCTGCAGCCACTTCTCTTCATCAATGGCGAATTTGGAAGGTTGCACCCCTACATTGGCATCCCTACAACAAATATATAATCCCCTAACTATTCCTGAATCAATATACATTGAAACAAAACTCTATGCTTTGAATTCTAGGCCTTAAACTATCAATTCCTAAGCAATACTCCGAATTCCACGAAATTCATGTGATTCAGAGATTTCGACTAGTGTGCTTCATCTCCACATCCCATATTCTAGTCGAATAAACTCCTTAGCATCTACACCTCCACTCAATAAAGTTTTGTCTGGTTATAGTAGTTATTGTACATCAAAGTGACATTCTATATATCAAGGTACGCTGTGTCAGATAGTAACAATTGTTACACTACTTGTAACCGCTGTTAAAGTCCTGTTTGGTTGTTCAAGCGGAATCTGTAAACCTATTCCTTCGGGTGAAGTGAGGGTGTTGATAGTGAAATTCCTAAGAGGTGCTTAGGGACTGTTCATAGGAGAGGTGCTCTGAACCAGTATAAGATTGACTATGTTATCTACTATTTTATTTCCATTGCATTTACATTGTTTACAACTGTTGGCCATCTTTGATCCTGTGCATAATGACTAACAAGTGGTATCAGAGCGTGAAATTCTATCGATCGTCACAACATCATAGAATAAGGTCAGAAAGAGAAGATTCAGTCAGAACTCAAAGACAGTTGGGAAAAAGCAATTTTCTAGAACCGAGCACCAATCATTAGAATCAAGGTACATGTGTTGTATGGCTAATATCAGATCAAAATTGGTATGCTTCGATATATAATGATCTTTTACAAATGCATGAGAAGTTATTAAAAGATTTTAAAACGTCACAAGAGGTCAATTCGATTGCTTTAGCTAAATTGAATGATTGTGAGCGTAAAATTAGTATTTTAACAGAAGAAAATAAGTTTTTAGTAAAACAAACTGAAGTTTTTGAAAATACATTGGAAGAACTTGTTTTACAAAAAGATTTTCTATTATAAGAAAATGAGCGCTTAAACGATAAAAATACTGATCTTTTAAAGGAAATTGAAGTTTTGCAAAATAAAAATATTTTTTGGAAAATTCTTTAAATGATTCTAATTCTAAACTTTTGTTTCTTGAAAAAGAGAATAGGACTTTAAATGATAAGAATCTAGAATTAATTAAAGAATGTGCATTTTTAAAAAATAATAATATTGTTTTGCAAAAGAAATTTATGATTCCAAAGCTGTTTTTGATAAATTAGATGAGAAAATCACAAATTTTAATAGAGAAAAAGATGATTTATCTTCCTTAACTACTAATAGCAAAGCTCACAATAATAGAACCGATTGAGACTATAAACAAGATAATTATAGAAAAAGTACTAGATATGCAATCATGTATACACATTTTAATGATACTACTAAAAGTGGAGATAGTTCTAAAACTAATCCATGTCATGATAGTATTATGCTTAAAAATAGAAAAAATCCTTTGAATACTAAATCAATGACAATTAATGTTGATATATGGGTTCCTACTAATCTAACTGATTATAATAAACAATCATACATTAGTAATTATTACAGCACTGTGATTAAAAGTGGAAATTATATTTTTAAGAGATCAAAAATATCCAACTGGATATGGCTTTCTAAGTCGTAAACCTTATATCTATTGTAAAATGAGTATCATTTTGCTTACATTTGACATATCGATTGAATACTTATCAATAATGTTTAAAAAATATATTATTTATGACTGCTCTATGATATTCTCCATTTATTTTTTTAATTTCTCATACTTTTTGTTAATTACAAGTACAGAGAGATAATGAGCATATTGATAAGGGGAGTACATAGTTAAAAGTTAAAGAGAAACATTATATTTAGGGGGAGTTTTTTATCATATAGTACGCCAATGCTTTTATCCTTTTTTGTTGATGACAAAGGGGGAGAAGAACACGTGCTTTAAATATTTTATATTAGCATCTATATAAAGTTAAGGGAAATAAACTTATTATACATAACATGTATTTAGGGGGAGCTATTATTTTATATTATAAGGTTGTGTGGTTGTCATCATCAAAACAGGGGAGATTGTTAGAACCATATATATGGTATTTTGATGATAACAACCATACAACAATGCTACTAATATGTTTATTAAGTTATTTCAGGTCAAAACGATGATGGAAAATGTGAAAAATAAATTGGCTAAAAATATGCGAAGCTGGGACTCAAACCCGGGTAGGCTGAGAGATAAGCACATGCTTTTACCACCAAACTAAGCAAGCTTTTGAAACTTATGCTTATTCAGTCGACTGAATCCTTGCTTAGTCGAGTGAACTAGCCTAAGTTGATTAACATACAAAAAACAGCCGACTGAATCAAGCCCGAAGATCTGGACCAAAATTGGCCTCTTTCAATCGACTGAATTTGATCCTCAATCGACTGAGCTAGTACAAAAACAACTATTTTTTTGAATTCGTGCCTTCGTGTTTCTTTAGAAGTTGCATCTCTTCGCTCCTGCAGCCACTTCTCTTCATCAATGGCGAATTTGGAAGGCTGCACCCCTACATTGGCTTCCCTACAACGACTATATAATCCCCTAACCATTCCTGAATCAATATACATTGAAATAAAATTCTATGCTTTGAATTATAGGCCTCAAATTCTCAATTCCTAAGCAATACTCTGAATTCCATGAAATTCATGTGATTTAGAGATTTCGATTAGTGTGCTTCATCTCCACATCCCATATTCTAGTCGAATAAACTCCTTAGCATCTACACCTCCACTCAATATAGTTTTGTTTGGTTATAGTAGTTATTATACATCAAAGTGACATTTTTTATATCAAGATACGCTGTGTCAGAAAGTAAAATTTATTACACTACTTGTAACTGTTGTTGAAGTCCTGTTTGGTTGTTCAAGCGAAGTCTGTAAACCTGTTCCTTCGGGTGAAGTGACGGTGTTGATAGTGAAATTCCTAAGAGGTGCTTAGGAACTGTTCATAGGAGAGGTGCTCTGTACTAGTATAAGATTGACTATGTTGTCTACTTTTTTTATTTCCACTGCATTTACATTATTTACAACTGTTGGCCATCTTTGATCCTGTGCATAATGACTAACAAATGGTATCAGAGCCTGAAATTCTATCGATCGACACAACATCATAGAATAAGGCCAGAAAGAGAAGATTCAGTCAGAGCTCAAAGACAGTCGGGAAAAAGCAAATTTCTGGAATCGAGCACCAATCAATAGAATCAAGGTACATGTGTTGTATGGCTAATCTCAGATCAAAATCGGTACGCTTAGATTCTATATATAATGATCTTTTACAAATGCATGGGAAGTTATTAAAAGATTTTAAAACATCACAGAAGGTCAATTCTATTGCTTTAGCGAAATTGGATGATTGCGAGCGTAAAATTAGTATTTTAATGGAAGAAAATAAGTTTTTAGTAAAATAAACCGAAGTTTTTGAAAATACATTGGAAGAACTTGTTTTACAAAATGATTTTCTATTACAAGAAAATGAGCGCTTAAACGATAAAAATACTGATCTTTTAATGGAAATTGAAGTTTTGCAAAATAAAAATATATTTTTGGAAAATTCTTTAAATGATTCTAAATCTAAACTTTTGTTTCTTGAAAAAGAGAATAGGACTTTAAATGATAAAAATCTAGAATTAATTAAAGAATGTGCATTTAAAAAAATATATTAATATTGTTTCGTAAAAATAAATTTGTGATTCCAAAGGTGTTTTTGATAAATTAAATGAGAAAATCACAAATTTTAATAGGGAAAAGGATGATTTATCTTCTTTAATTACTAATAGCAAAGCTCACAATAATAGAACTGATTCAGACTATAAACAAGATAATTATAGAAAAAGTACTAGATATGCATTCATATATACACATTTTAATTCTAGTACTAAAAGTAGAGATAGTTCTAAAGCTAATCCATGTCATGATAGTATTATGCTTGAAAATAGAAAAAATCCTTTGAATACTAAATCAATGACAATTAATGTTGATATATGGGTTCCTACTAATCTAACTGACTATAATAGACAATCATACATTAGCAATTATTACAACACTGTGATTAATAGTGGAAATTATATTTTTAAGAGATCAACCATATCCAACCGATATGGCTTCCTAAGTCATAAACCTTATATCTATTGTAAAATGAGTATCATTTTGCCTACATTTGACGTATCAATTGGATACTCATCAATAATGTTTCAAAAAAAATTATTTATGACTTCTCTATGATATTCTCCATTTATTTTTTAATTTTCTCATACTTTTTGTTAATTACAGTTAGGGAGAGATGAGCATATTGATAGGGGGACATAGTTAAAAGTTAAAGAGAAACAGTATATTTAAGGGGAGTTTCTTATCATACAGTACGCCAAGGCTTTTATCCCTCTTTGTTGATGACAAAGGGGGAGAAGAACGTGTGCTTTACTATATAAAGTTGACGAAAATAAACTTATTATACATAACATGTATTTAGGAGGAGCTATTATTTTATATTATAAGTTTGTGTGGTTGTCATCATCAAAAAGAGGGAGATCGTTAGAACCATATATATGGTGTTTTGATGATAAAAACCATACAACAATGTTACTAATATGTTTATTAAGTTATTTCAGATAAAAACAATGATGGAAAAGGTGAAAAATAAATTGGCTAAAAATATGCAAAGCTGGGAATCGAACCCGGGTAAGCTGAGAGATAAGCACATGCTTTTACCACCGAACCGAGCATGCTTTTGAAACTTATGCTTATTCAGTCGACTGAAATCCTTGCTTAGTCGAGTGAACTAGCCTAAGTTGACCAACTTACAAAAAACAGCCGACTGAATCAAGCCCGAAGTTTTGGACCAAAATTGGCCACTTTCAGTCGACTGAATTTGATCCTCAGTCGACTGAGCTAGTACAAAAACGGCTATTTTTTTGAATAAGTGCCTTCGTGTCTCTTCAGAAGTTGCATCTCTTTGCTCCTGCAGCCACTTCTCTTCATCAATGGCGAATTTGGAAGGTTGCACCCCTACATTGGCATCCCTACAAACGCTATATAATCCCCTAACCATTCTTGAATCAATATACATTGAAACAAAACTCTATGCTTTGAATTCTAAGCCTTAAACTCCCAATTCCTAAGCAATACTCCGAATTCCACGAAAATCATGTGATTCAGAGATTTAGACTAGTGTGCTTCATCTCCACATCCCATATTCTAGTCGAATAAACTCCTTAGCCTCTACACCTCCACTCAATATAGTTTTGTCTGGTTATAGGAGTTATTGTACATCAAAGTGACATTCTGTATATCAAGATACGCTGTGTCAGAAAGTAACATTTGTAACACTATTTGTAACGCTGTTGAAGTCCTGTTTGGTTGTTCAGGCGGAGTCTGAAAATCTATTCCTCAAGGTGAAGTGAGGGTGTTGATAGTGAAATTCCTAAGAGGTGCTTAGGGACTGGACGTAGGAGATGTGCTCCGAACCAGTATAAGATCGACTTTGTTATCTACTATTTTATTTCCGCTGCATTTACATTGTTTACAACTGTTGGCCATCTCGATCCTATGCATAGCGACTAATAAGTGGGATTAGAGCCTGGAATTCTATCGATCATCACAACATCATAGAATAATTACCGGAAAGAGAAGATCCAGTCAGAGCTCAAAGACAGTTGGGAAAAGCAAATTTCTGGAATCGAGCACCAATCAATAGAATCAAGGTACATGTGTTGTATGGCTAATCTCAGATCAAAATTGGTACGCTTAGATTCTATATATGATGATCTTTTACAAATGCATGAGAAGTTATTAAAAGATTTTAAAACGTCACAAGAGGTCAATTCTATTGCTTATGCTAAATTGGATGATTGTGAGCGTAAAATTAGTATTTTAACGGGAAAAAATAAGATTTTAGTAAAACAAACTGAAGTTTTTGAAATGACATTGGAAGAACTTGTTTTACAAAAAGATTTTCTATTACAAGAAAATGAGCGCTTAAACGATAAAAATACTGATCTTTTAAAGGAAATTGAAGTTTTGTAAAATAAAAATATATTTTTGGAAAATTCTTTAATTGATTCTAATTCTAAACTTTTGTTTCTTGAAAAAGAGAATAGGACTTTAAATGATAAGAATCTACAATTAATTAAAGAATGTGCATTTTTTTAAAATAATAATATTGTTTTGCAAAAAGAAATTTGTGATTCCAAAGCTGTTTTTGATAAATTTAATGAGGAAATCACCAATATTAATAGAGAAAAAGATGATTTATCTTCCTTAACTACTAATAGCAAAGCTCACAATAATAGAACTGATTCAGACTATAAACAAGATAATTATAGAAAAAGTACTAGATATGCAATCATGTATACACATTTTAATGCTAGTACTAAAAGTGGAGATAGTTCTAAAACTAATCCATGTCATGATAGTACTATGCTTAAAAATAGAAAAAATCCTTTGAATACTAAATCAATGACAATTAATGTTGATATATGGGTTCCTACTAATCTAACTGATTATAATAGACAATCATACATTAGCAATTATTACGACACTGTGATTAATAGTGGAAATTGTATTTTTAAGAGATCAACCATATCCAATTGGATATGGCTTCCTAAGTCGTAAACCTTATATCTATTGTAAAATTAGTTTCATTTTGCTTACATTTGACATATCGATTGGATACTCATCAATAATGATTAAAAAAATTATTATTTATGACTTCTCTACGATATTCTCCATTTATTTTTTAATTTTCTCATACTTGTTGTTAATTACAAATAGGGAGAGATAATGAGCATATTGATAGGGGGATTACATAGTTAAAAGTTAAAGAGAAACGTTATATGTAGGGGGAGTTTTTTTATCATATAGTACGCCAATGCTTTTATTCCTTTTGGTTGATGACAAAGGGGGAGAAGAACGCGTGCTTTAAATATTTTATATTAGCATCTATATAAAGTTGAGGGAAATAAACTTATTATACATAACATGTATTTAGGGGAGCTATTATTTTTTATTATAAGGTTGTGTGGTTGTCATCATCAAAAAGGAGGAGATTGTTAGAACCATATATATGGTGTTTTGATGATAACAACCATACAACAATGCTACTAATATGTTTATTAAGTTATTTCAGGTCAAAACGATAATGGAAAAGGTGAAAAATAAATTGGCCAAAAATATGCAAAGCTGGGACTCGAACCTGGGTGGGCTAAGAGATAAGCACATGCTTTTACCACCGAACTAAGCAAGTTTTTGAAACTTATGCTTATTTAGTCGACTGAAATCCTTGCTTAGTCAACTGAACTAGCCTAAGTTGACTAACTTATAAAAAATAGCCGACTGAATCAATCCCGAAGTTTTGGACCAAAATTGGCCACTTTCAGTCGACTGAATTTGATCCTCAGTCGACTGAGCTAGTACAAAAACAGCTTTTTTTTTTGAATTGGTGCCTTCGTGTCTCTTCAGAAGTTGCATCTCTTCGCTCCTGCAGCCACTTCTCTTCATCAATGGCGAATTTGGAAGGTTGCACCCCTATATTGGCATCCCCACAACAAATATATAATCCTCTAACCATTCCTGAATCAATATACATTTAAACAAAACTCTACGCTTTGAATTCTAGGCCTCAAACTCTCAATTCCTAAGCAATACTCCGAATTCCATGAAATTCATATGATTCAGAGATTTCAACTAGTGTGCTTCATCTCCACATCCCATATTCTAGTCGAATAAACTCCTTAGCCTCTACACCTCCACTTAATATAGATTTGTTTGGTTATAGGAGTTATTTTACATCAAAGTGACATTCTGTATGTCAAGTTACGCTGTGTCAGAAAGTAACATTTGTAACACTACTTGTAACCGCTGTTGAAGTCCTGTTTGGTTGTTCAGGCGGAGTCTGAAAACCTATTCCTCCGGGTGAAGTAAGGGTGTTGATAGTGAAATTCCTAATAGGTGCTTAGGGACTGGACATAGGAGAGGTGCTCCAAACCATTATAAAATCGATTGTGTTATCTACTATTTTATTTCCACTGCATTTACATTATTTACAACTGTTGGCCATCTTTGATCCTATGCATAGCGATTAACAAAAAGCAGATCTAGAAGGTATAACTCTTATTTTTGGGGTTACTATTCGTACACTATTTGATTCGGGGGCATCATATTACTTTATAGCTAGGGATGTAGTAAATTCCTTAAACCTTAAAACCTGAATGGTCAACAATCAATTAGATGTTTCCAATCCCATTGAGGGTTCGACCCATTTTTCTTTTATTTACAAAGACCCTGTGTTAGACATGTGCGACATTGATGTCATACGTACTACGTACGTTCCAAATTTCAAGGGGTATGGGCTTATCTTGGGGATGGATTGGTTGTCATATTATGGATCCATTCTCGACTGTGATAAAAGGGTAGTACAATTAAGGAGTCGTGGAGGTCGTGATCTAAAAGTTCTTTGTACACCCAAAGCTTTAGTTGAGTTAAGCCATTTATACTCACTAAATCTGTCTGTTATTCAAGAGCCATATCTGTACCCGTAGTTTGTGAATTTCTTGATGTCTTCAAGGAGGACTCGAGTCTCCCACCCTATAGGGAGACTAAGTTCCAACTTGATTTGGAGAAGGACGCAAGACCCATCGCTCTGCCTTTGAGACATATGGCCCCCAAAGAAAGAAGGGAATTGGATAAGCAAATCTCAGAGCTATTGAAGAAAGGATTCATTCATAGAAGTACTTTTGAATAGGAAGCCCCTGTTGTTTTCGCTACTACGGAAATTGGTTCTTTGAGACTTTGTGTCAATTATAGGGAGTTGAATAAGTTAAAAAGGAAAAATATGCATCCTCTACTTAAAATAGATGACTTTTTCGACCAACTTATAGGAGTTAAAGTCTTTTCCAAATTAGACTTAGCAACGAGATTCCATCCATTGAGGATTACAGAGGAAAGCAAGCCGAAGACCGCATTCCGTACGCCATATGGACTCTATGAGTGGGCAGTAATGCCTTTTGGACCGACGAATGCTCCAGCATACTTTGTGGATTTGATGAGTAGAATATTTAGAGGGAAACTTAATAAATTTGTCGTGGTGTTTGTTGATGATATCTTGGTTTTCTCCGAAGGCAAGAAGGAGCATGAGGACCACCTTAGGGAGGTATTGGAGATCTGGAGGATAAACCAACTCAAAGCCAAGTTTTCTAAATGCCACTTTTAAAAAAATGAAGTTAGGTTCCTTAGGCATATTGTTTCAGAGAAAGAATTGGCGGTGGACCCTACTAAAGTAGAAAATGTCCAAGGATGGAAGATTCCTAATAATGCATCGGAGGTTAGAAGTTTCTAGGGTTGGCAGGCTACTATAGGAAGTTCATCAAGAGATTTGCACAAATAGCAGCCCTATTAACTCAATTGACTAAAAATAATCTAGTTTTTGTTTGGGATGATAGATGCACCAAGGCATTTGAGAAATTTAAGGATTCATTGACTAGTGCATCCATGCTCACTATTCCAGATGGAACCAAGCCGTTTACGGTTTTCATGGATGCATGTGGCACAGGATTAAGAGCAGTTCTTATGCAAGAAGGGAAGGTAAGTTGTCTATGCTAGTAGACAACTAAAGGACCATGAGAAGAGGTATCCAATGCATGATTTAGAATTGGCAGCCATTGTTTTTGCCTTAAAGATGTGGAGGCATTATGTCTTAGGGGAAATGTTTGAGTTATTCACTGATCATAAATCACTCAAATACCTATTTTCCCAAAAGGATTTATATCTTAGGCAACAGAGGTGGATGGATTTTGTATCATCCTTTGACTTTGGTATTCAATATACCCTTAGAAAAGGAAACGTAGTCCCCGACGCCCTTAGTAGGAGACACGCTACCCTAGGTGCTATATATGAATGAAGACAGTTGGAGTTTCTCTCGAATTTTAACCTCTTACCGTCAGCAAAACCCATCCAAGGTTTTTAATTAGTCATGGAGGTTAAACCAGCCTTGATGGATTGTATAGGGCACGAGCAAGTAAAAGACAAGGAGTTGGTAGAGATTTTGGAAAAATTAAGAAAAGGAGAGCATATTCCCTATGCTAGGAGGTACTAAGTTAATGAGAAGGGATATTTGAGAAGAGATGGACGTCTTTGCGTCTCAATGATTGATGACTTGATGAAAGATGTGCTTACGGAGTGTCACCACTCAAGGATGACCATTCATCTCGGAGGAGATAAGATGTACAAGGATTTGAAGAGAATTTTCTTTTGGAATGGAATGAAGAAGAGCATAACAGAGTTTGTCGCTAGGTGTTTGATATGTCAAAAGATAAAAGCTGAGCAAGGAAAGCCTGGTGGATTATTATTACCTTTGGAAATTCCAACTTGGAAGTGGGAGCATATTTCGATGGATTTTGTAGAAGAATTACCTAAAAGTCAGAAAGGCAATGAGGCTATTTTGGTTATTGTAGATAGACTCACCAAAAATGCTCATTTTGTTCCGATTAGGAGAAATAGGACTTGCGCCTCTCTTGCCTAGATTTATATTAAGGAGGTAGTTCGTCTACATGGAATTCCAGCAAGCAAAGTCAATGATAGGAACCCCTTGTTCACCTGCGAGTTTTGGAGGAGCCTACAAACAGCTTTAGGAACTTCTTTGAATCTTAGCACGACGTATCACCCACAAACTGACTGACAAACAGAGAGGGTGAATATAGTTTTGGAAGACTTGTTGAGAGCTTGTGTCTTAGATTTCGAAGGACATTGGGAGCAACATCTACCTTTGGTTGAGTTTACGTATAATAATAGCTATCAAACTACTATTGGTATAGCCCCTTTTGAAGCACTTTATGGGTGGCCATGCAAATCGCCTAGTTGTTGGTGGGAAACCATCGACAAAGTATTGCTCGGACCCAAGTTGATCCGTGATACCACGGAAAAAGTTGAGTTGATCAGGCAAAATATGAAGTTAGCGTAAGACCGTCAGAAATATTATGCTGATAAAAGAAGGAAAGAGCTTGAATTTGAGGTTGGAGATATGGTATTTATTAAAATCTCTCCTCTTAGAAAAGTTGTTAGGTTTGGCAACTTCGGAAAATTGGCGCCTAGATTTATTGGGCCATTAAGAATTCCGAAAATAATAGGAAAATTGACATATTGTGTGGAGCTTCCTGACAAGTTAGCAGGAGTCCATAATGTTTTCCACATTTCTCAGCTTAGGAAATACCTTCATGACACCGCTAGCAGAATAGAGCCTGATCTGTTGTGGGATTTTGAGATGGAGCCGACAATGCTTCATGCCACTGCACGCATTGTGAAGCCCAGTACTAGGAGACTCCGCAATAAAATAATTATGTTGGTCCGAGTATAATGGTGGGACAATCCGGCGGAAAGCACATGGGAGACCGAGGAGAAGATGAAAAATACTCACCTAGAGCTTTTCACTAGAATTTTCTCTTCAAAATTAGGATTTTGGTTGCATCGCGGTAGCTAGATTGGATGGTAGAAGATGGTTGTTACACTTTTTCACAATCACTTTACACTTATATAGAAATTTTTATGGATGTTTAGATATTTGCATACATACTTACATGACACGATTACATACTCACATTAGAATTGAGCTCATTTTTGCATGTCAGTACATAATCAGATTGCACTTTTGGTTGAGTAGATGGTTGCGTAGATAACTTGGTTGTATAACATGGATGTTATTACAAGTTAAGATGTTCGCCCCTAGGAAGATTTCGAGACGAAATCCTTTTTAAGGGGGGAAGAATGTAACACCCTGTAAAATGAACTATAAATAAATAAAGTAAATTAAATTATGTAACGACCCGCTATTTCGGACCATTCAAATCGACAATAAATCCACACATGTCTGACTTGAATAATTCAAAATATCAGATTGTTAATTTAAATTGGCAAAAACTCAGCATATGCAGTAAATAAATCAATCACAGAATCACAGACACAGAGTAATACAATAATACGCAGCGGAATAGATAAAATAGTAGTTCATGAAGCTACTATATAAACATCAGAGTTAAATAAAATACAACAGAATATCTCAAATGTAGTGAATTCTCCAATACAACAGATGACTTCTCTGAACAAATCAACTAGAAGAGCTGAAAGCTGAGGCGATAGTTGGATCTCCAAAGGAAGCTCCAAACTCCAAGGGTGAGTCTCAGATACTGTATCACTCGGTCTGACCCGAGCGTAAAGTAAAACACAAAACACTCGAGTCAGGATTAACATTCTTATATAAATAAATCCAACTCAAGTGAAATATCAACTGAAATACAAGTAACTTAAAGGATGTTTGGGATAACCATCCTCTAAGGATCTTCAGAACTATTTACAAGGTGGAAATATACATTATAACACCGCGGTCCTTTCAATTTAATTTATACTTCAAACCCAAATATCATTTCATTTCAAATATATCTATTTTACAAATAGTATATATATTGGTTAAATAATTTATAAAGTAAAGTATTTAACTTTCCTCAAGTCTCACAAATCGATTTACATTAACTCAAATTCCAAATTCAAATTTATTCAAAGCTCAATTCATCAATTCAATTCAGTTCTAAATATACCATTTAAATTTCAATATATTTCAAATCTTTAATATTCAACATTTCAAAGTTAAAGTTAACAGTTTCATATAGCACTTGATTTAACTCTTGATTTAACTTTATTATTATTTAATCAGGGAATATTCACTTAATAAATTCAATATCATTTAACTAGCCTTAAATTGCATTTTACTAAATATTTCCTTAAACTTTATTTAAACAAGAAATATTCATTAGATTACTTATAAATCAAACTCAAGTTATAAATCATATCTTACATCTCAATTTCAATAAGCTTCAAATCGGTTTAATTAAATAAAATTCTTTATTGAATACAATTTCAACTAAATTCAAATTATCTTTCTAACCTTAACTTATTCAAATTATTACCAAAATCTATTTTGAAATATATTTAAATACTCAACATATTATATGTATTTAAATCAATCATTCCCATTTATATATAAAAATTTAAGGCTCAACACTTATTAAAACCATATATCTCTTTCCAAAACCATAGAATTCATTTTTAAAATATTTATATATATGGACCAACGGTGTCTGTATATATATTTATCATATGGTTAAGTGATACAGATATTTATCATTTCAATCCGAAATTTAAATATATACGGGTAGATATCATTTCGACCCGTAATCCCAATTTCAATTCAAATGAAAATCGCTTGGGTTTATCATTTCAACCCATAACAAAATTCTCCTATTCTAAAGTCCGTTCGGGTATGTATCATTTCAACCCATAGTGAATTCTATACTAATAGGGAACTTGCAGAGTGATAACAGATAATATAAAGTACAACAACAGGCATATATCATCAAATAACAATATAATAAGAACAACATGATATGGTGTCATATCTCACAGGTGAACAGTTACAGATAACAGCATATATAACAACTTAAATAACTACAGCAACATATTTCGATTGTCGTTTCAATTGAAATCAAATTTAATAAATAAAAGAATGTTAATCGTGAGTGATTGCTCACCTTTCTAGGCTAGGGTGCTAGACAACAGGGCAAGCTACAAATTTCAAAGCAAAGTGAAGTGGGCACGAATTTGACGGACAAGCTGATAGTTTACATTAATGAGAACAAATCAGAATCATCCAGATAGAGACCGAATATATATATATATAATTATATTTTCAAATTGTATACAAATACTAAAATAAAATAATATATTAAATCAAAGATTATTGTTTATATTTAAAACGCAAATATAAAATAAAACCTTCCAACTCTGTTATAAATAACATACTATACTGTATATGAAATCTGGCATGTAACACTTACTGGAAACACGAATACACTATATATGTTTACAAATATAAATAAAAATCCATATTATATATTAACCTATATGAGTAAATATTTATATACTAACAGTAAACTAAAACTACATGCACAATCTGAAAACAATTATATAAAGTTATACATATATGCTGCTCTGAAACTGTTTTGTAGTCAAAACATGTAACAGCACTAAAACTTTAACATTATATAAATAATTCTGTAAAAATCGTGTACTTAGAAATCAAACAGAGAATATATTATATACTTACCTAAACTTTAGCAATTTAGATTATATAGCATCAAACCCGAAAGAATATAATTTAAAATGTACTTTACTACATATATAACTCATACACTTAGTATATTTTATAATTCAACTAAACTAATAGACAGTACAACCTATAGGTAAATTAATATATATAGCTAAAGTATGGTATCTCTATCATAACAGCTAGTATATGTACTTTATAATCTAAGTATATTTTTTTATATATATAACTGTAAATAACATATCCTATCTTACAAAACATATAGTATCTATAAATATACACCCGCAACACACACAAAATTCACTTTCCAATAAAAATAAAATTCGACAAAACCCAAAATATAAAACAACTTTGTATAAATCAAACCCATATAACTCATATATTAACATTCATATAGCAAACCATATATATAAACTATATATATACCTTTAAGTATCAAGACTAATATATATACATATATTGTAACGACCCGTAAATTTCAACTGTTTTAAAAAGCGTAATTAGTTAAAATTTTGTAAAAATTGTAACGATAAAATTTTGAAATAAAAATTTAATATTGGAAATACGTCTAGTTAAACATAGCAACTGGTAAATTTTCGTCCGAAAATTTGAAAGTTTATTTCGCGCGAAAATTCACTTCAATTTAATCAGTTAAAAAGCGTTGAAAATAAAACGTTTTCAAAACCAAAATATTTTTACATAGAAAAATTCTAAACCATCTTCTGAACAAGATATCAGTTTGTCATTTTTCCAAATTCGGACATCTTGGGCTCCGTCGATCTTATTTTTCAGTGTTTTTCTTGCATTTTCCGCTATTAGAAAATTCGAATTTTTATAATTCAAATCATACCACTGATATCTGTATACCGTTCTGATCGTCTTGCCGTGTTGATCTCCGCAGTGTATTCATTTGTTAATTTCGGTGCCCGGGACGCGGCGAAGTCCGTGAAACGGTTATCAATACCGGTATCCGTTTCTGAGTCCTTTCATTTCTGAGTCCTTTTGACTCCTTTGCCTATTCATTTTCATCGGGCAAGCTGTTAGCCATTTATTGGATAACAAAATACATGTCCATTATTTTATTCATTTCTTTTGTGCCGTTCATATTCCTAGGGGTTCAAAGCTTGGCTTCCCGGTGCACACGTTCTTTTATTATTCTTCATTCTTATTCTTACCTACCTGACTTTCTACTTTTCCATTTTCTTTCCAAATGCTTCACCTCTCTCTCTTACATTTTTATTTTGAGAAGCCTGAACCAAAAAAAAAAATTCATCACAGTTCTTCACTTTCGGCCTCATAGCTCCACGTCACCAACACAACCCTCTCCCTCCATGCGCAAATCTCCGACCCACGCGGTCATGTCTCCTCCACCATCTCCGCACCCCGTACTCTTCATCCCAGCACCGTTCGCCAACACCATCTCAACCGGCCTCTTTTTCCACCCATGCTGCCGGTCATCAGACCACCAAGTCGCCCTTTCCTGTTGCTTCCTCACGACCACCCCGATCAAGCCTTCCCACCTCGTCTCCCCTCATGCTCCGCCATCTCCACACCATGAACCATGCTTCTCCTCCGCCCTGGTCACCTTCGTCCTTGGCCGTGTCCTCCTCGCTGCCGTTGTACGTTTATCTTGGTGAGTGAGTATATACATTAGCTTTTATATAGTATATACATATAGTTATATGAAGATCTGTGTGGGTATGGATATACTTAAATAAAGTAAGTTCATTTTTTTTTTGGTTTAAAATATAATAGGTATAAGTTTATACATTGGTGTAAGTTGCAGTATCATATTTGTAAGCCTACTGTATTATATATGTATTCTATATAAAAGTCTATGGGTATGTTTTGAATTCTCGAGAAAGCTTGTTAGCTTCTATAATCACTATAACTATATTTTTTCGTTAAAAATGTTATAAGAGATAAGTATTTATATTAGTGTAAATATATATATATATATATATATATAAAATTAACTTTCAGTTTAAGTTTGAGTACAATTTGTTTTCTTTTCACTGTCAGTTGATGTATATGATAATATATAAGAGTTATAACATGTTAAGTACTGTCTATCTAGAATGGGTACTTTGAAAAAAGTAGCGTGCGTTACTTGTATAGGGATGTATATAAGAAGTTGTTTTGGCTTGACACTATTTGGTCGTACTCATCTGTTAACAGTATATATTACTTTATAGATTCACGCATGTTATCAGTATTAATCTAAGATTTTGTTTTGTTTTAAACAAGTATGTTTTAGATAAAGTTTTAGTTGCTTTGTGCTGTATGAAAATGTATATATATGAAAACATATTGTCGATTGAGTTTTGAAGGAACAAACTTATAAAAGTCTATTTTATATACAAGAGCATCCTCTGTTATTTTGTTATTTAAAATCCTTGTTTTATACGTATTATGTATATACGAAACCAGTCTAGTTTACATGCCATGCCCAGTTTTCTTCTTTACTGGTATTATATAGCATGTCGGCAAGTTTATAATTTTAAGTATATAGTATATAAGTTTTACATAGGTTTCGAATCTATAATATATACTAGCTCGTACAAGAGGTATTTTATATATACGTATAATTGTATAATAGTGGGTCTGCATACATTGTTTTAGTTTAAGAAGTTTAAATTTACAAACCTATGTTCGTATGTGTGATTTGTACATAGCCTAGTATATATTTGCTGTGGGCTTGTAAATGATATGGATAATATACTATTGTTGTTGTATAAGTGGTATAGTTTATATGCTACAAAGGAATAGGCTGTCTATATATATGTACAGCGACTTTGTATTATATAAAGTTATATTTATATAAATTTGCTTACACCATTTATATCCATCGACCCCGTTCTGACTTGTTCCAACAACTCTTATTATCAGCCTTGATCGTCGATACATGCAAATCTTTGCTTCAGAATTCGTGTTTAGATCCGCAATTCGCTTTCATTCTCGTTCATCTCTTCTCTAGCCTCGAAAGGTTAGCACTCACTCACGATTAACGTTCTTTTATTTATTAAATTTGATTTCAATTGAAACGACAATTGAAATATGCTGTTGTTAGTTAATTACACTGTTATATATGCTATTACCTGTATCAGTTCACCTGTGACATCTGACACCATTATCTGTTAAGTATTTATGCGATGATAATACAGTTTGGCTGATAATTGATTGATTGTTGATGTTTATATTGGACGTTAAATTTTTAATGTTAAAATGATAAATAGTATGCGATGGAAATTGATATAGGATAGTTAAATGTTAAATTTGATTAAATGACATTTGTATAATATGATCCCTTTAACTGTTAAATTTATTGACACATAGGATTTGTTTAATTACACGTTGAACCACTGAATGTATGTTGTTAAATCGATGATGTATGAAATTGTAAATTGAATGACAAGTGAAAACCGAAATGTAATAATCTTTAATCTACATGAAATGATAGTGTAGATTCTAGAAATAATTATATTAATTCGCACAAATAACAATGCGAATTAATACGGTTATTTCGGGATTATTTGAATTGATTATTGGATTGTTATTGATTGTTTTATTGCTTGTTTATTTACTTTGACACCATCCCAGTTATCACACTACAAGTTCCCTTTGTTATGCTTTGATTTTGAATTGAATTGGAATCGGGTTGAAATGATAAATACCCAAATTAAACTTTGACCTTGGATATAGAAAATTAAATAAAACCCGATTGGTCAATAATTTGATTTAAAAATAAACGAAGATTTTATTTGAATAAATAATATTGTTTTGAAATGGAGTTGAGATTGGAATTTTTTTTATGAAAAGAAAATGTTAATATATAATAATCTGAAACAAAGAATTAATAATGTAATTGATGAAAGAATGTTGTTTACTTTGAGAAATTATTTAATTAAGGTTGAAATTATAACTAAGTTTGAAATTATTAAACTTTGAAATGATTTAATAATTAAGTTTGAAATTATAATTAAATTTGGAATTATTAAACTTTGAAATTATTTAATAATTATGTTTTGAATTATTTAATAATTAAATAAGATCGAATTATTTAATGATTAAATTGAATTGAATTCTTTAATAAGTAAAATTGAACTTTTGAATAAGTGAATTTTATTTCGTAAATAATTGAAATTGAGTTTTCTTTATTAAGTAAGTTTTGGAAAATTATTTAAGAAGTAAATAAGCGAAATTGAATTTCTTTAACAAAAAATGAAAGTGTGATATTTTTGGAATTAATGTAAGACTTGAAATTGAAAGAATTGATTTGACGAATTTAATTTAATTAAATTTGTAAGTTTTGATATAATGAAGTTGAATTTAAATAATTGATTTAATGAATTGGAAATTTAATAGAATTGTTTTGAATGATAAAGTAACTTAACGAATATTGAATGAAATCGACAAATGAATTTAAATTGATTTGAATGTTGAATTAAATTAATTTAAATGATTTTCGGAATGAAACTTATATACGAACTTGAATTGATATTTGAATTGTTTTAAATGAATATGGAAATTGAATTATAAGATTTTGAAATGGTAATTTGGAAGTTTTGAAACGTAAATTATTGGAAATTGGTTTTGAAAGACAAATGAAATGTTGATTTACGAATTCTATTTGAAATTGAAATTGATTTGGTTTTGAAATAAACAAACGACCAATCGGTGTAATAATTACGAAAGTTATTAAAGAGACCGGAATTCGGTTATGGATATACTCTCTATCTAAACCGAAAACCACTTTAATAACTATACGCGGAGTGATGATCCAGAATGAAGTGGTTGGAATGATGTACGTGTTGATTGAAGAAAGAGAACGATGATGGATAGCCTTGACACTTGTGTCAAATTGGAAATGACTAAAACAGGAGCTGTGCCGGGCCAATGGAGGATTAGCTACCTCAAGTGGACACACTTCTTCGAACTACTTATACTTGTTGTCGATTGGTGCACCCTTGATTTTGGGAGTGTTGTTTCACGGTGTTGCGGGCGCTGCGGCGTTGCGTTCTCACCAGTCCGGATCAGGCGAACGGTAGTGTTACTACCTTGGGTATTGCCTCATGTGCCTTGTCATACTTGTATTCCATTTATGCGCGACCACTACGATTTTGATTTGTACCTTTAGTATATGGATTGCCCTCTGGTGACTTCCGGTTTTGGGGAAACTACGGTCTTGTATATGCTTTTGGGAATAAAAATGTGTTAAGGGTGGAATGGGCCATGACTTAACACTATTTTGATATCTTATTATTACTGATAGACATTATCTACTTAGCATACATTACTACATAGTAGATAGTTTAACGGATCCTTAAAGGATGGTTATTCCAAACATCCTTTGAGTTACTTGTATTTCAATTGCTATTTCACTTGAGTTGGATTTATTAATATAAGAATGTTAATCCTGACTCGAGTGTCTTGTGTTTTGCTTTACGCTCGGGTCAGACTGAGTGTACCAGTATTCGGGACTCACCTTTGAAGTTGGAGCTTTGCTTGAAGATCCATCCATCTAGTCTGCTTCAGTATTCGATGATTCCAGTGATGTATTCTGATTTGTATCTGATGTATCGTATTACTCTTCTGTTGTAAACTCTGATGTATTTTATATATTTATATAGTAGCTTCATGAACTACTATCTCTCTTATTTCCTTTGCACTTATTACTCCGTGTCTGTGATTTGTGATTATTTATTTACTGTATATGTTCAGTTTTGCCAAATTTAAATTAACAACGCGGTATTTTGAGCAATTCAATTCCGGCATGAGTGTCTACCTATACACTTATAATGGATGCGAATGGTCCAAAATATCGGGTCGTTACAGTTGGTATCAGAGCATTGGTTGCTCTAGGCAAAACTTAACATATAGGGTAAATGTATTTACAGAATCACTCTCATTCGAGTTTCAATCTCTTCCTTTGACTCAATTCCTTTGAATTTTGGAAGGTTCCCTATGGTTCCAAATTTCATTCGTGTCCCTCACTATTCGTCTCCTTTCAATTCTGGAGCATCACATAACTCCACTTCGAATGACCCTTATAGTGAATCGGCGATCTCGCCAATCTTCGAATGATTCGTAAAGGAGCAAAACTCCTTTATAATAGGCATCGATTTACCGGAGATTTCTGTATCCTTGGTTTACGATGCTATCTATTCCATGCTATACCTGAATTTCATCTCTTGAGATCGAGTGTTGGTTTACCTCGGAATTCAGCATCGATCTTATTCTTGAAGTTACGGACGACCCGGTTAAGGTTGCCCGTGAATTAAATAAACTCATCCATCTCCCGATTGTGGTAATCGAATCATCTTATCTTCTGATTCAAACTTATTTTCGAATCAAATTTCTCTTTGATTTGAGTCCATCAAAATTTGAATCTCCATCTTTGCTTCGAAATCTATTCTTGTATCGTCCAGCGAGGAAGTGTATTTGTAAATAAATATTAAAAATGTTTTGTACATTGTGTTGTTTGAGTTGTTGATGTTGATTTGGGTTTCCGATCGATTCGTCCGATCAACGCTATCGATAGGATTTCCAAAACACTTGAACAGAGCAAACTGACACAATATTATTTTCAAATTTGGAAAATGAAATAAATTGTTTGATTATATTGTGAAAATATAAGTAAAATTTTCTGGAATTTAATAGGTTAATTAAATTGTTTGTTTGAAATGATAATATTTGATTATCATTTATTGTTCTAAATAAATTTATAAATACGGTTTATAAATTGATTTGAAATTTGAAATGAATTTAATTCAGAAATTAGAGAATTTAATTTCCAGTGATTTCAAGCTTTGGTTTTCTAAATTTTTAAAAAATGTATATTTTTGAAGGTATTTTCAAATAGAAACCGTTTTCAAAGAATTTAAATATTGAAATCAGTACTCTTCTCTTTGTTGCTGGAAAATAATTTCGGTGATGGCGGCCGCATCATCGACGTTCATTTTCGAGTTTTGAAGTGGAGAAACCATTCTGTAGCTTTGCTACGGTATTGTTTTGAGAAAAAAAAATTATTTTGATTTGAATTTCTTTAGTATATTTTGATTTACATATATATAGGTATCTTATTTTAAAAATTTAATTTGATTTGATATAGATATATTATATATATCTCTAAATTGTTTAAAGTTAATCGGAAATCTAATTCTTAAATTTTGTTAAAAGATGATTTTAATTATAAATAAAACCAAAATTTGGAATAAATATTTAAACTTGAATAATTGAATAGGGAAAATTTTATTTGTATATTGTTCAACGACATTCTAATACAACTTACCTAAATCGTTCAGAAGTTGAATATGTAATTGGATAATATATAAGATAAATTGAATTTATAAATAAAATTTGAGTGTTTATAATAAATGTTATACACTGAATTATGATTATAAAGATGTTAATAGAATTAGATAAGACAATAAGTAAACTCAGTTAATAATAAAATAGATTTGTTTTGAAAGAATTAATAAATTGAAATTTGATCAACTTATGAAAATACCTTGAATTTAAAAGCAATTAGTAAATATAAATTAATTTAAACCGAAACTTTTATGGTTTAAATTAATTTATATGGTTTAAAAATATGTAATAAGATATATTAAGTGAAATAAAATTTATAATAATTTGGAATTAAAGAATTAAATCTGTTGAAAATAAAATATAATTATAATAAAGACTATTCAAATTTATGGTTTTAGGAATTGTAAATTGAGGGTAATTGGATAATAAGATAATGAATTTAGAAATAGTTGTGATTGATTTTAGTGAAATCAAATGGATTAAATCAATTATTGAATTTGAATTTATATGGTTTAAATTAATAGTTATTTTGTATTTCAAATCTGTTTTCTTTCTGGTTGTTTCTATTCTCCTACCTCGTTCCTTTTCGGGGACGAAAAGTTTTGAGTGGGGGAGAGTGTAACGACCCGTAAATTTCAACTGTTTTAAAAAGCGTAATTAGTTAAAATTTTGTAAAAATTGTAACGATAAAATTTTGAAATAAAAATTTAATATTGGAAATACGTCTAGTTAAATATAGCAACTGGTAAATTTTCGTCCGAAAATTTGAAAGTTTATTTCGCGCGAAAATTCACTTCAATTTAATCAGTTAAAAAGCGTTGAAAATAAAACGTTTTCAAAACCAAAATATTTTTACATAGAAAAATTCTAAACCATCTTCTGAACAAGATATCAGTTTGTCATTTTTCCAAATTCGGACATCTTGGGCTCCGTCGATCTTATTTTTCAGTGTTTTTCTTGCATTTTCCGCTATTAGAAAATTCAAATTTTTATAATTCAAATCATACCACTGATATCTGTATACCGTTCTGATCGTCTTGCCGTGTTGATCTCCGCAGTGTATTCATTTGTTAATTTCGGTGCCCGGGACGCGGCGAAGTCCGTGAAACGGTTATCAATACCGGTATCCGTTTCTGAGTCCTTTCATTTCTGAGTCCTTTTGACTCCTTTGCCTATTCATTTTCATCGGGCAAGCTGTTAGCCATTTATTGGATAACAAAATACATGTCCATTATTTTATTCATTTCTTTTGTGCCGTTCATATTCCTAGGGGTTCAAAGCTTGGCTTCCCGGTGCACACGTTCTTTTATTATTCTTCATTCTTATTCTTACCTACCTGACTTTCTACTTTTCCATTTTCTTTCCAAATGCTTCACCTCTCTCTCTTACATTTTTATTTTGAGAAGCCTGAACCAAAAAAAAAAATTCATCACAGTTCTTCACTTTCGGCCTCATAGCTCCACGTCACCAACACAACCCTCTCCCTCCATGCGCAAATCTCCGACCCACGCGGTCATGTCTCCTCCACCATCTCCGCACCCCGTACTCTTCATCCCAGCACCGTTCGCCAACACCATCTCAACCGGCCTCTTTTTCCACCCATGCTGCCGGTCATCAGACCACCAAGTCGCCCTTTCCTGTTGCTTCCTCACGACCACCCCGATCAAGCCTTCCCACCTCGTCTCCCCTCATGCTCCGCCATCTCCACACCACGAACCATGCTTCTCCTCCGCCCTGGTCACCTTCGTCCTTGGCCGTGTCCTCCTCGCTGCCGTTGTACGTTTATCTTGGTGAGTGAGTATATACATTAGCTTTTATATAGTATATACATATAGTTATATGAAGATCTGTGTGGGTATGGATATACTTAAATAAAGTAAGTTCATTTTTTTTTTGGTTTAAAATATAATAGGTATAAGTTTATACATTGGTGTAAGTTGCAGTATCATATTTGTAAGCCTACTGTATTATATATGTATACTATATAAAAGTCTATGGGTATGTTTTGAATTCTCGAGAAAGCTTGTTAGCTTCTATAATCACTGTAACTATATTTTTTCGTTAAAAATGTTATAAGAGATAAGTATTTATATTAGTGTAAATATATATATATATATATATATAAAATTAACTTTCAGTTTAAGTTTGAGTACAATTTGTTTTCTTTTCACTGTCAGTTGATGCATATGATAATATATAAGAGTTATAACATGTTAAGTACTGTCTATCTAGAATGGGTACTTTGAAAAAAGTAGCGTGCGTTACTTGTATAGGGATGTATATAAGAAGTTTGTTTTGGCTTGACACTATTTGGTCGTACTCATCTGTTAACAGTATATATTACTTTATAGATTCATGCATGTTATCAGTATTAATCTAAGATTTTGTTTTGTTTTAAACAAGTATGTTTTAGATAAAGTTTTAGTTGCTTTGTGCTGTATGAAAATGTATATATATGAAAACATATTGTCGATTGAGTTTTGAAGGAACAAACTTATAAAAGTCTATTTTATATACAAGAGCATCCTCTGTTATTTTGTTATTTAAAATCCTTGTTTTATACGTATTATGTATATACGAAACCAGTCTAGTTTACATGCCATGCCCAGTTTTCTTCTTTACTGGTATTATATAGCATGTCGGCAAGTTTATAATTTTAAGTATATAGTATATAAGTTTTACATAGGTTTCGAATCTATAATATATACTAGCTCGTACAAGAGGTATTTTATATATACGTATAATTGTATAATAGTGGGTCTGCATACATTGTTTTAGTTTAAGAAGTTTAAATTTACAAACCTATGTTCGTATGTGTGATTTGTACATAGCCTAGTATATATTTGCTGTGGGCTTGTAAATGATATGGATAATATACTATTGCTGTTGTATAAGTGGTATAGTTTATATGCTACAAAGGAATAGGCTGTCTATATATATGTACAGCGACTTTGTATTATATAAAGTTATATTTATATAAATTTGCTTACACCATTTATATCCATCGACCCCGTTCTGACTTGTTCCAACAACTCTTATTATCAGCCTTGATCGTCGATACATGCAAATCTTTGCTTCAGAATTCGTGTTTAGATCCGCAATTCGCTTTCATTCTCGTTCATCTCTTCTCTAGCCTCGAAAGGTGAGCACTCACTCACGATTATTAACGTTCTTTTATTTATTAAATTTGATTTCAATTGAAACGACAATTGAAATATGCTGTTGTTAGTTAATTACACTGTTATATATGCTATTACCTGTATCAGTTCACCTGTGACATCTGACACCATTATCTGTTAAGTATTTATGCGATGATAATACAGTTTGGCTGATAATTGATTGATTGTTGATGTTTATATTGGACGTTAAATTTTTAATGTTAAAATGATAAATAGTATGCGATGGAAATTGATATAGGATAGTTAAATGTTAAATTTGATTAAATGACATTTGTATAATATGATCCCTTTAACTGTTAAATTTATTGACACATAGGATTTGTTTAATTACACGTTGAACCACTGAATGTATGTTGTTAAATCGATGATGTATGAAATTGTAAATTGAATGACAAGTGAAAACCGAAATGTAATAATCTTTAATCTACATGAAATGATACTGTAGATTCTAGAAATAATTATATTAATTCGCACAAATAACAATGCGAATTAATACGGTTATTTCGGGATTATTTGAATTGATTATTGGATTGTTATTGATTGTTTTATTGCTTGTTTATTTACTTTGACACCATCCCAGTTATCACACTGCAAGTTCCCTTTGTTATGCTTTGATTTTGAATTGAATTGGAATCGGGTTGAAATGATAAATACCCAAATTAAACTTTGACCTTGGATATAGAAAATTAAATAAAACCCGATTGGTCAATAATTTGATTTAAAAATAAACGAAGATTTTATTTGAATAAATAATATTGTTTTGAAATGGAGTTGAGATTGGAATTTTTTTTATGAAAAGAAAATGTTAATATATAATAATCTGAAACAAAGAATTAATAATGTAATTGATGAAAGAATGTTGTTTACTTTGAGAAATTATTTAATTAAGGTTGAAATTATAACTAAGTTTGAAATTATTAAACTTTGAAATGATTTAATAATTAAGTTTGAAATTATAATTAAGTTTGGAATTATTAAACTTTGAAATTATTTAATAATTATGTTTTGAATTATTTAATAATTAAATAAGATCGAATTATTTAATGATTAAATTGAATTGAATTCTTTAATAAGTAAAATTGAACTTTTGAATAAGTGAATTTTATTTCGTAAATAATTGAAATTGAGTTTTCTTTATTAAGTAAGTTTTGGAAAATTATTTAAGAAGTAAATAAGCGAAATTGAATTTCTTTAACAAAAAATGAAAGTGTGATATTTTTGGAATTAATGTAAGACTTGAAATTGAAAGAATTGATTTGACGAATTTAATTTAATTAAATTTGTAAGTTTTGATATAATGAAGTTGAATTTAAATAATTGATTTAATGAATTGGAAATTTAATAGAATTGTTTTGAATGATAAAGTAACTTAACGAATATTGAATGAAATCGACAAATGAATTTAAATTGATTTGAATGTTGAATTAAATTAATTTAAATGATTTTCGGAATGAAACTTATATACGAACTTGAATTGATATTTGAATTGTTTTAAATGAATATGGAAATTGAATTATAAGATTTTGAAATGGTAATTTGGAAGTTTTGAAACGTAAATTATTGGAAATTGGTTTTGAAAGACAAATGAAATGTTGATTTACGAATTCTATTTGAAATTGAAATTGATTTGGTTTTGAAATAAACAAACGACCAATCGGTGTAATAATTACGAAAGTTATTAAAGAGACCGGAATTCGGTTATGGATATACTCTCTATCTAAACCGAAAACCACTTTAATAACTATACGCGGAGTGATGATCCAGAATGAAGTGGTTGGAATGATGTACGTGTTGATTGAAGAAAGAGAACGATGATGGATAGCCTTGACACTTGTGTCAAATTGGAAATGACTAAAACAGGAGCTGTGCCGGGCCAATGGAGGATTAGCTACCTCAAGTGGACACACTTCTTCGAACTACTTATACTTGTTGTCGATTGGTGCACCCTTGATTTTGGGAGTGTTGTTTCACGGTGTTGCGGGCGCTGCAGCGTTGCGTTCTCACCAGTCCGGATCAGGCGAACGGTAGTGTCACTACCTTGGGTATTGCCTCATGTGCCTTGTCATACTTGTATTCCATTTATGCGCGACCACTACGATTTTGATTTGTACCTTTAGTATATGGATTGCCCTCTGGTGACTTCCGGTTTTGGGGAAACTACGGTCTTGTATATGCTTTTGGGAATAAAAATGTGTTAAGGGTGGAATGGGCCATGACTTAACACTATTTTGATATCTTATTATTACTGATAGACATTATCTACTTAGCGTACATTACTACATAGTAGATAGTTTAACGGATCCTTAAAGGATGGTTATTCCAAACATCCTTTGAGTTACTTGTATTTCAATTGCTATTTCACTTGAGTTGGATTTATTAATATAAGAATGTTAATCCTGACTTGAGTGTCTTGTGTTTTGCTTTACGCTCGGGTCAGACTGAGTGTACCAGTATTCGGGACTCACCTTTGAAGTTGGAG
Source organism: Allium fistulosum (assembly GCA_030737815.1). NCBI lineage: Eukaryota > Viridiplantae > Streptophyta > Magnoliopsida > Asparagales > Amaryllidaceae > Allium > Allium fistulosum. The sequence goes on from CM060903.1 coordinate 281,394,451, forward strand.
CTTTGCTTGAAGATCCATCCATCTAGTCTGCTTCAGTATTCGATGATTCCAGTGATGTATTCTGATTTGTATCTGATGTATCGTATTACTCTTCTGTTGTAAACTCTGATGTATTTTATATATTTATATAGTAGCTTCATGAACTACTATCTCTCTTATTTTCGCTGCACTTATTACTCTGTGTCTGTGATCTGTGATTATTTATTTACTGTATATGTTCAGTTTTGCCAAATTTAAATTAACAACGCGGTATTTTGAGCAATTCAATTCCGGCATGAGTGTCTACCTATACACTTATAATGGATGCGAATGGTCCAAAATATCGGGTCGTTACATATATAAACTGCAGCTGCTATATAACTAGCGAAAATATATATATACGAGTTAACTGACATAATATGTGTTATACAAAATCAAAACTGGGTAGCTAGAAATGTTTGTATAAATATACCTGCACGTATATATATGCACAGCCAGTGCATAAGGAAAGGAGGAGGGTGAGCGCGTGAGGTGGGGCCGAGCGTGGTGGTGGGAGGAGCAGCTGGATTCACGGCTATGCCTGGTTCCGTGGTTGGAAGAGCAAGGCGCGATCCTGGGTGGAGCGCCATAGTCGCCTGGACGTAAAGGAGGACAGGTGGGGTCGCGTGGAGGGGACGGTGAGAGGAAGGCGAGGCGTGGTGGTTTCTTAGGCACGTGTGGACGCTGTGGGAGGATGGGCGAAGCTGGCAGCGGTGTGGGTCGTTCATGGGAAAGAGGCGGATTGGGAGTGGTGGTCGGTTGGGTCAAGTTGTCAGGCGTGAGAGCAGATGTGGGAAGGAAGGTGGCGGAGCAGGGTCTGGGTGATAGGATGGCGTAGGCGGATCCAACGGAGGAGGTAGGCTGAGCGATAATGGTGGCGGGTTGGAGACTCACGGGTTGAGGGAGGAACAGGGTGGGTCTCGGCTAATTAAAAGTGGGAGGCAGAGATGTTGAAGGCGACAGAGGAGATAAAGGAAATGAAGAGAGTGGAGAGAGGGAGGCGGAGCAAAAAATGGAAGAGGATTTGACAAAACAAATTATATAAAATAGATGTAAAAGAAATGGTAAACATCACCCCTATATTCAGCTGACACATTAAAGAAAAATTTGAACCGTTACCAATTTCAAAACAATGAAGAATCGAAACGATAGGTGACGGTTTGGCTATGATTCAGCTGAACTTTCAAGGCAAATTAATATATGTTTGGGCAGCATGTTTCAATTGCAATTATGAAATGGTAAGAAATTGGAAAGTCACAAATTTGGGTACCGTTACAACGGAACGTTTTATCGTTTCCATCGCGTACCGGGACTCAAAACACAGAAATAAATATACCGTAGAGATCAGCATGACGTGACGATCAAAACGGTATACAAATACTAGTGGTACGATCATCCGATCGAAAGTCGATAATCGGTACTGAAAATGCTGCTATTTGCCAGAATTAAGATAAACGGAGCAGTAGAAGTCCAAATTTGGAAAACGAATTTCGCAGTCTGATTTAGAATGATCTGAATAAATTTTCTCCTGTTGACATATTTTGGTTTCGGAAAACTTTTAAATTTACTGTTATTAACCGGTTTGATTTGAAATAAAATTTCACAGAAAAAAATAAACTTTAATATTATCAGAAGAAAATTTACTAGTTGCTATATTAAAATAGACGTATTCCAAATAGTAAATTTTTATTTTCAAATTTTATTGTTTAAAATTTTACAAATTTCCAGTTAAATATACTTTTAAAACCATTAAATTTTTCGGGTCGTTACAAATTAAATATGAAAAGGGTTGGATATGGAAATTTTATAAAAGTTGAAATTTGACCATGAAAGTTTTTCTGTTGCATTCGTGGCGATGATCTGTTTCCATACATAATATGCTAGAAACAGAGCTCAAACAAAGGAGTTATAAGCATTTGAAGTTCTCGGATTTAAATTAATTTAGTTTGAATTCAAATTCAAATGAGAAATCAAATTTAGGATTTAAATTTCAAAAATTAGCTCAGGGGCTAAGTAACCGTTTAGTTAATGTTTAACATTAAAAACTTAATTAGGGAATAAAATAATCGGGTAATGGAAATAAATAAACGTCCCTGAATAAAAGGAGTGGTCGACCTGAATAGGTCAATCGATCGACTGTAGCAGTCGACCTGAATAGGTCAACCTATCGACCTTAGCGGTCGACCGGTCGCCCAAGGGTGGTCGACCACTTGGCGACAATAGTTTCCAGTGGCGGCTAGGGTTTTAAGTTATGTTTTATTCGGTTGTGCGCTCCAGATTTACCCAATTCCTACCTACTTCCATCCAACGGTTCTGGTACATTTCAACTCCCGTAAATAGAATCCTATCCACTCCACATTTATTCATATTATTTTTGGAGAATACGATGAAACCCTGCCACTGCTATCTCTCTAATAAGATTTAGAAACTCCGTAGAGAATTCAGGTACGGATTCAACTTATTTCCTATTTGTTTCTTCTTCCTCTAATCTATTCTTATCCTATTCTTCTTCAATTATTCTAAATCTGATGAATATATATACTTCTTCCTTATTATGTATGTATATATCAAAAGAGGTAGATTCTGGAAGAGAGCGGAAGGCTGTAAATCCATTTGAGTAAAGCTAAAGCTAATCTGTGAGTGGAAACCTTAGTATTTCTTTTCAGCAATTATTTAGTGTATTTCTTTTGGATTTGAATATGCCATAGGGGTTTTGGGATTTCGAAAATATGAGATAAAATCCCCCAGAATTCCATTTTTCTCGAAATGTCAATTCTATGTTGAGATTCTCAATTATTTACATTAATTTGATGGAATTTGTTTCGTTTATGGAATTTTTGATAATTTCATAGTCTGCTTCTCCTTCTTCTTCGGGCCTAATTGTGATCCTTCAATAAAATAAGGGGTTTAGATTACGAATTCTATTTGTAGTTTACACCACTTATTTTAATCTATTTCTTTATAAAAAGAGGAGTTGAATAGAATATGAGGTTTAGATTGCAATTCTTATTGTTTAAGATATTTCATTGAATTGATGTAATAAATCGAGTTTCTATATTATTTACAAGTTTGTTATTGTAGTTTTGATTATGAATAATATTCCTTGTTTTGGACATTAGAATTCCATGAAATCATGGGAAATTAAAGAAAAAGGACTTGTAATAATAATTGGTTTGGAAATTGACATATAACGCTAGTTTAGAGCGTAAGGTCTATGCGTTTAGAACTTATTAGGCGCGAATATTTATTTCTATTTATGTAATTAACGTATAACTATTGCATATATGGCGTAGTTAATTAGGCATTTATTTACATTTATTTTCCCCCATTAGGAAGATAATTGATTTTAAGGCGAAAATAAGAGAAAACTCTTATATAGCCTAATTATTATTTTAAGGCGTAATAAGGAAGATTCCTTATAAGGTCTTATTTATGAAACGACGAAAGGAGTGTGTGTGTATAGTAATTAATTTATGACTAAGTCATAGAGATGGAAGGTCAATAGAGTTACATGATGGAAGTCTACCCTTCACTTTGAGGATACTAGCAGTTGTGTACACTTTTATTGATGCAAGATATCCTTATGATAAATATTTGTAACGATTCGAGGTTAGTTCCAAATTCTGTAAGGGAAATCTTCCCAGCTAATCTGGCTACTAGTTTTTACGAATAGCGGACTAATGTGAGACGTCACTATGAGTATGAGCCATAAGGTGAAGGCTTGCTTCGAGGTTTGAGGTATTATGTGGTTGGACCCACCTTTTTCCCTGGATGAAGTATTAAATGGCCAAGGGGTTACGTTAGGTGGTATCTCTACATGGGTCCGCTTCTGGAAACAGGTCTTAAATGATGGGGTCTGTTTATTTTCCACTTGGAAGTATTAAGTGGCCTATGAGATTCCATACGATGTCAGTTAGATAGTACCATTATGGAGCACGCTTTTGGAAATATACTGTCCAAGTACTGAAAAGGTAAGACCCAAGGTGTTATTCACCAAACACTTGTGATTCTGACTCCCTTCTCATTACAACATAAGTTAAGGACGGAGTGATGGCGGCGACGATATTTAAAGATGGAGAAGCTTGGCTAGTGACAATATTTATTATTATTTGCTTTTATGTGTACCCATGGATTTAAACAATTGTTGTAACAGATATTATATTACGGTTTTTATGAGATTTTGTGTTATGACATTTTTATGATTTTGAAATAAATGGGTACACTTTACTATTATATTTTGTTCCATCCGCTGTGAATTCTGAAAGTTTAGTTATGGCTCTGCAATGTTATTTCTTTTTACTACCAACAGCTTTCCTTAGAATGGATCTAAGTTTCGATGGGCCTTTTCTGGATTGAAATTTAAGCCCGTTCCGAGATGGTTTGTTACACTGTCGGATCATCGGCATTCATTTTCAGGTTCGAAAGTGAGAAATGTATAATAAACCATTTAAGACATCAAACATTTATATAAGTATTTTTAGAGGTATTTGTAAGAAAAGTGGTTTGGATTATTTTTAAATTAATAGTAAAAATAAAAATAAGTTTAAATGCTTTATAAGTTGATTATTTTGGTAAACTATATCAAAATGCTAAATCCTTTACTCCGTTCCTTTTTGCTGGCGAAAAGTTTTAAGTAAGGGAGATTATAACGACCTGTATTTTTAATCATTTAAAAATATTAAATTTAATTTATGATCATGAATGAAAATAACTAAAAGTTTAAATTTTATGATTTGAAATGTGTTCGATAAGTTAACATGAAATTTGATTTGTATATTTTGAAAAAATTATTGTTTCATAATTAAAATTAAAATCGGTTAATATTTTAGTGAAATTTCTTTTTCACATATGAATTCTTTTTACATAGAATGATTTCAGAAATTTTTCCGATTAAAACGTCAAAGTTCATTTCAAAATATTCTCTTTTTGTTAGCTCCATTTAAGTCGATTTGAAGATTTTTTTTAAACGTTTTCAGTAACATATTTAGTACCAACAATAGAATTTTGACGCAAACTTTAAAATTTTGTGTGCTATTACATCTGTATCCGTGCGCTGAGTAAAATGGTATTTTTGTTTCTATGATTGTACACCTGGTGCGTAGTGTAGAGTTGTTTGAATTTAGATTCAGTGCATACTATAATTTAAAATAAGGTTCGTACACAAAAATTTGTGTATGATTTGAGTTGGTAGGAATTAGTATAGTACGCTCACACATTTCTTTTGCCTAATTTCTTTTCTATCTCTCAGCTATTAAAATCAAATTGAATATTTCACCTAAAGCTCACCGTTCACCTTTGTAAATCATGAATAAATGTTCATGCACACTGTGCATCTTTAATAATATACCTTTTCACCTTTCTTCCCTTGTACACATTCACTTCCGCACATAAATTCATTCATTCATTTACTATTCATAGCATAAAGCTATTCACATTCTTTCATTCACCTGCTTCCTATTTTCATTCGCATCATTTCATAACCGAAGTCTTCATTGCCCCGCAGCCAGCATTAGCCCTCTTCTTCCATCTGCCGAAAGCTATGCAGCCACCTTTCACCAAGCCTTCCCCCGAGCCTCCAAAACCAAGCCTTCAACGTCCAACACTGTCCAAACCCCATCTCGGCCTGCCTGCCGAACTAGAACCTCCTCTGCCCAGATCCGCCTCTCTCCACCTTACCAACACATCATCGAAGTTCCCCACCCTTATCGCTTGCTTCACCCAAATGCCAACCTATGTTTTTATGTTAAACTCACGTGCTTTGACTTTCTTATGTTCGTGTGCTTTGCCTTGATGTTAAACCCCACAGCTATATCCACTGACTAGAACTAGATCTGTTAATCCGTGTCCGGTTGTGAAGATCCATAGCCATTCAAGTGTTCTTGTCCGTGGTGTGTTTGATCCAAAGTTACTGTCCATGTGTGTTGAGATCTGGAGTTGATCGTTGTTTTGTTCGATTCGAGCGATTAGATTGGTTCGTATGTATCTCACTTTGTTTTGAAATCGCTTGTGAAATCGAAGGTGAGTGTTTTAACTCGCGAAATACTATCAATTTTACAAGTTAAATCAACATCATGATGTGATAAATTGTTCGGTTTTGCTGTTTGTGAATTTAGATTGACATTAAAATTGGATATCACTGCTATTTGAACTCCTGATATGTGATAGGTAATGATTGTTGTGATATATGTATTGTTGAGTTGATTTAATTTTTGATAGTATGAATAGACCTATAAGTTGACAATAATTGATGATATTGTGATTGTATATAGGATTGACCATTGATTATACCTGTAACCACCTTGTTCTAATTATTGTAAGTGTATAAATTGTCACATGAATCATCTGAACATTGAACACATTGAACGGTGATATAAAAAACCCTTGGAAATCTTATATTGATATGTGGAAAAAGTTAGAATAGATAATTTTATTGTTCTGGCCTAAAAATGTGAATTTTGACAAATTTGTCATTTTGTCCTTATTTTTGAAATTTTCTTATGCATATATGTGTTTAATCCTGAAATTTTGATATGTTATAATAAATAATATTTTTAATAGGATATTATAAAATTTGGTAGAAACATTACGTATAAAATTTTCAAAATAAATTATTTGAATTAAACTTGAATAAATAGGTATTTCGTAAAATGTGCCAATTTAACTTGAAATTTTTTTTTGTAACTCCTTCTTAGACAAATAAAAATATTTTTTAAAGAAACTTATATCAAATTTTATCATCTAGTATTTTCTACATTTTATTATTTGAAAAGAGGGAATTAGGGAAAATGACAAACTTTGAAGAAGAAAAATTAGGCTGAAGGACATGAAGTTTTATTTTTAGGCTGAAGGACAAATGCTAGTTATAATTAGCATTATATTCAACTTTTACACTATACAAAATGCTAGTTTTATCTAGCATTATATTCAGTTTTATACTATACAAAATGCTAGTTATAACTAGCATTGTCCTTCAACCTAAAAAACAAATTTGCCGTCCTTCAGCCTAATTTTTTTTCTAAGTTTGTCCTTGTGCCTATTTTTCTGATTTGAAAATAGGATTATTGAAATTTTGTGAAAAAACATTATTTTGACTTGAAACTTTTTATGTAGAACCTGCATATTATTTGGAAAATATTTAATAAAGGGACTTTTATATATTTTGGCCATCTAATAATTTTAATGATTCAATCTTTGAAATTAGCCATTTGAAAATTTGAGAAAATTATCTAATTAAATGGAAAAAAATCTGAAACTTTGCTGGAAATTCTAAGAACTGTGAAATTTAACTTGAAATTTTTCTGTAAATTTTTAGGCTTTTTATAATTAAATTTACATAAAATCAGATGTATTTCTATTATTAAAAAAATAAATATTTCTGTAAAATCCTAAAACTTTTTCTTTGAATTTTTGAAGTAAAATGAAAGACTTTTTGTGTTGAATACTTTCTGAGATTCGTAACATATTTTCTACAAAAATTAAAATAGGAAAAACGACATACTTTTGTATATTGAACGATTGGTTATTAAAGAGACCAGTGTCAAATATTGGCATACTCGCTATCAATACTGGAATCATATTAATAACTGTGTATGCGGTGGATGTTATTCAGAATGTAGAGGTTGAATTGGCGAACGTTTACTGCAATGAAGTAAGAGAACGATGATAGATGACCCTAACACTTGTGTTAATATGAAATGACTAAAACAGGAGCCTACTTCTGGCCAATAGGTTAGCTACCTTTAGCAGACATCTTTCTGTTTATTACTATCTTGATTTTTATACTCGATTGGTGCACCTTTGATTTTGGATTGATGGATGCAGTCGGCCGTTAGGGGTTACGACCAGCTAGAAAGGGAAAACTGGTAGAATTCTACCTTGGGCATTGCCTCATGTGCCTTGTCATATGGTTATTCCATACAAGACCTCTACGATTTTGTTTCGTATTGTACCTATAGGGGACTCATTGAAAGCTACCGAAATTTCTGGTGGTGCTACAGGACCTGCATAGACTACATACTTAAAAATATGTAAGGAGGATATGCGTAACACCTTAACGCTATTTAATATTTACCTTACTAATAGACATTACATATATAGCGTATTTTACTACATATATATAGTTTAACGGATCCTTAGAAGATGGAAAATCTTGTAACATCTCTTAAGTTATTTTGCACTGTACATCAGACTTGGAATTAACTTACATAAGAATTTTTAATTCTGACTCGTGTAACGACCCCAAATTTTTATTTAATTTAAATTAATAATTTATTGGATTTTTGAATAAAAATAGTAAAATAAATGGTTTAATAATAATGATAACAATAAATATTAGAAATGATGGTTGATAATGGTTTGAATTTATAAAATAAATATAAGACAATAAAATACAAAGTAAATAATTGCTAGAAATTTAACAACATGTTAAAAATAAATTTAATATATATATATGATCACTTATATAGTTATATGATAATAATTAAGTAAACATTGGCTAAATTCTAACAACATAAGTAATAAGTAATAAATAATTATCAATTAAGTATTTGGTAGTTAAATTTAAAAATAGAAATGAATATCTTAAATAGATTTATGGATGTAAAACTATAAAATGAACACTTAAGATAATTTTAAAACAACTTTATAGAAGCACATAGGATAGAAAACAAACAAGACTTAAGAAAATATATATGTTAGTACAAACAAATAAACTAAGTATGTTTTAGCTGGCAAAACAAGGCAGTATGTATATATTCAAACATGAAGTAAACAAAATATCTTTATAAAATAGGATAAGTAGAAACATAAAGTACCAAGGCAATTAATGCCACATCTATCAGCTGAGTTAAAGAATGCGAGGCTAGTAAATTCTATAAGAATGTAGCTGTAACATAGTATGTAGGCAAGTAGAAAAATAAACAAAATATCTTTTGTACAACTAAGATAAGTATGAAGACATAGGGTACATATGCATTAAATGTTTACATCTCTAAGTATATACAACATCATCAGCCTCCATACGAAAATCTCTGGCTACAGATTTAAAAAAATAAAAGCAAAGGAAAAAAAATCTTGTACTCATTGTACAAATATATACTTGTACTCTTTCTATATATCACCATCTTCAAGCTTCAACTCAGCTGTTCATTCGAAACTAAGTAAAACCATAAATAAACTTCAACTTAGAGCAATGCAAACAAAATAGAAAAAAATCTGAAAGCATCAAACTTCAGCCTGGAAAAGAAATCAAAGTAAAATGAAAACTAGAGAGTTTAAAGCCAAGCCGAGATATGGAAATCAGAATCTGGAACAACTTCAACTTGAAAAGCAAATCAGATCAATGCAATTAAATCAAAACAACATGCTCTGTTCTTCTTTGTTCTTTCAGAAAACAGGTGAGCAAACTGACCTGTTCTAATATTGAATCTATTTATATATGTGATGTTGTGGTGGATACTTCTAGCTGTTGTGAAAGTTGCTTTGAACTATGCTGTTCTGTGAGAATGCGTGTCTGTGTGTATGTTATATATTCACAAATGCATACTCTCTGTTAAATTTACAAGCTTAAAACCCATTACAAAATATAAAAAAAAATCTCAGCATCAAATCTGGCAAAACTCCCTGCTTCCAAACCATTCAATGTGAGTAAACAAGGATTTATAAAAGTTTAAGTTAATTAAAAAATAGTGCATGTCACATTAACAGTATAGTTTGCATTTGTTTTTCTTTTCTTTCTTTGGATATGATCCTATATATAGAAATATGTTACTCTGCATATTGTTCAGGGTTGATTATCATTCAATTTAAGTTTGTTTGCAACTGAATCATTGTAAAGTTGTCATTTTTTTAATCAAACAAGGTGTTAAAACATCAAACAAGATTTTCGGAAATAGATTAAAACATGATCAGTGGAATATTTTTACTGTAAGCTATGTTTATAGGAAATCAAGCAAGAAACTGATAAATTCAATTATTTTAAAAATCTAATTCAAGTTTATAACTTGAATGCTTAGTGAGATTTATGATTTTTAAAACGAAAATGAAGATTTTTAGATTTGTATTTAAGGTGCGGTTTGTATATAAACAAAAATTTCATTTTTGCAAATTTCAGGTTATCAATCAAATTTAAAATGTTAAAACTTGAATTGAAGTTTGTATTAACATCATAGATCTTGAGAAAATTATCAGAGAATTTTTCTATTGTATAAATTAAAGGAACGAAATTGATTTAGGGTTTTAGTTGGAGTTTTGAACATGTCTGTAACAATGGTGTGTTCGTCCTCTTCACGTGATCGAGTTGCTCAATTGTCCGGTGGAAGGTGGCTTGGCGCGTTGTCGTAGTGTGGCCGAAGTTTGAGCGCCTCCGGTGGTCAGTGCAACGGTGGCGAGGTGATTTAGTCAATGGTGATGTTAGCAGTTTTTCGTTCGAACTGCTATATTTCGAATTCGAAATTTTGGAGGCCATTCGAGTTTAGTTTCCTAGTATTCATGAGATTTGTGATTTGCCTGAAGCATTGGAGTTCGTCAGAGCTTGGACGCGCCGCCGTGCACGTGTACAACGAGGTGAACCGTGTCAGTGTCGTCGATGACATCTGACTTGAGACGCGCTCGAGTAAATAGGTGATTTTCCTTGGGTTTTATATCGAGTTCGAATGCAAGTTTCTTGATTAAAATTTTGAAACTTACTGAAACAAATAAACTTAAAACTACAAAAAAAGGAGGAGGATTGCGTGAAGAATGGGAGAGCGACTCAGGAATGTTGGCGAGGAACTCGAGGTGTTTCTCGAGTTAAGCAGGGGAAGTCTCGGGTTTGTTAGCATATGTTAACTGAGTAACACATTTTAACTTTTAATAAAATTTTAAAAAGGAGGGGTGCCTCAGGGTTGTCTCTGTTAAACAAGTTTTAAATAAGTTTCAATGATTTGATTTCAAAGTTAAATGTTAAATTGAAATGATTTTGGTTTATAAATTATTTCAAGGAAATTTATCAATAGGGTAAATTAATTAATGTGATTGTTTAAAAGTAAATATGTTAATGTGATAAATTAACAGATAATTAATGTAATTTATTAAGGTGGGAAATTAAGGGATAATTACTTAACGAAATTAATTAAAGATTAATTACTTAATGGAAGTAATTACGGGTCAATTGGTTTGTTAATTAAAGATTAATTAATGAATGATTTAAGGTTAATTAATGATTAAAGTTGTAATTAATTAATGTTAATTAAACCAGGATTAGTGACTAATCTAATTTAATTTAATCAGATAAATAAATTGACCTTACTTATGAATGTTTGAATTCTATGGAATGTTGAATTGTTTGATATCCCTGATATATGATGCTTTGTGATACATTCTGATTTATGCTGTAATCTATAATTTGCTTATCTGTGATATATATCTGTGATCTGTGAATGAACGATAAGCGTTATAGTTTATATCGCTTATCAGCTATATTTCGGTATTTTAATCTGTGACGATTGAATGATGTTGCATTATTGAGTTAAACCCCTGGACCACACTTTTACACACACAAATATGGATTTCACGTGAAAATCGGTTAAGTCACAGATAATTTAAATTTGATGTTTTTGAAATTGAAATTTTAATTTCAATTGATTTTGAAATTGGAAATTTGGGTTTACAATGAAAAGCTTTTGAAATGGAATTTCAAAGATAAAAGTTATTTTGAATAACTTAATCGAGTTTTGAAAATTTAAATAATTTGATTTAAATTTGAATTCAAGTTTGAAATTGAATCCTATGATTTGAAACTAGGGATTAAAGATGATATAAATGTGTTTATATGAAGTTAAACCATTTAAAAGTATAATTTTGAGAATTTGGATTTAACCCAAGGATTTCCACTTGTATGAATGAATCAGATTTTCTGAAATGAAACTGTTTGTTTTTAAATGATAAAAGCTTTCATATAAGAAATGAAATTCTAATTTAGTTAAAGGAATTTCAAGTTTGAATTGAAAATGTTTTTCCAAGTTATGAATGAATTGTTTTTGAAAGCTATGAATTGAATATGTTATTTTTAACAGATTTAAAATGATCATTTGTTTAAACCATTCGAAATGAAATTGTTTTGAAATCTGTGAATGGATTTTTGTGAAACTGGGTGAACTTTGTGAAATGAATCTTTTTGTTTAAAAGATTAAAATGGTAAATTGTTTAAACCATTTGAAAGAAAGATTTTGGGTAATAAGTTGTGACTTAATTGAAATCCCAATATCCATATATTTTTAAATATTGCGCTCACTATTCGGGTTAGTCGGGAAAAGACCTTTGTGTCATATAACCCATTCCGAATAGTGATACGTCGTATATGGATCGCATTTGAAGACCGGTGTTGAAGACCGGATATTTTCGAAAATGAAAGGACAACCTGTCGAATGTCTCTGCACTGAGTTGCTCCGGTATAGAGATTTATATCACTCTTTTTGTGATGCGAAGTCCGGACGTGATTAGAAAATTATCCGGATTTGCAAGGGCTTCTTTGGAAGTGCCTTCGGTTCTGTTCGATCCCGGAACAGACTTGTATGGATTGTATGTCTGACATTACAAATTGAGATATAAAGCTGATTTCTTTCAAATACATTTCTATTGGTGGCGTAGAATTTATTCTCTTAGCTTAACACCCTTCTCTGAGACGTACGAGCTCAGAGGTTATGTAGTTGAAGGTTATCAGCGATATATTCCCAATTTGGTAATGTGACATGCTGAGTGTTTCTGTGAGATGATCATTGTTTGATCATTTATGATATGATCATTTGTTTGATCATTTATCTTTGTGATCATTGCTTTGATCATCGGTTGACCCGAAGCATGGCTTTGTGAAAAGCATAGCTTTGTGGACGAGACTTCGTCGAACCTCACAACCCGGAAATGGTCAAAACAGGAATTGTGCGGCAAGGTTTCAGGGGTAGCTCCCCTAGGGTATGACCATTCCTTCTGGAAAAGGGTAGTATCATGGTATGGAGCCCAGATACTTACTCATGTGGACACACTTTATTTATTATGTGTGATGTTGGTGTAGAGGATCCTCGCTTAAAGGTCCCAAAGGACCGGGGTGGCATATATGAGGTTTTGTATATTCCCCGGGAAGGGGGGGTAGTCGGCCTTGTTTGGCAGAGAACAGTAGGGTTCTCGGAGCGTCCAGCCAGAGGCGTTCTTTCGTGGCATAGGAAGTTCCTTAGCCTGACCATTTGTTGGAAAACCCATTCATCTGATACGAGCCTTGTACGGTTTTAGTTGTAGAACCTGCCATCTACTTATGGTGGCGCCCCACTGTTTGGATGGTAGCTATAGTAGGCATATTTCGAAATGTCTATGCTGGCTAAGATTGATATTCTACTTTCGAAAATGTTTTCTACACTATGCACTAATAATAATATCTAAAATGATTTGTTTTGCGTAGTAAGCATCTTTGACTATCATAAGGAGAAATCTCCTCCAATTCTGCATTTGCATTGTGTGTGTGGCGGGAGGCCTTATGGTAGTTTCATTTTCCAAAAGCATTGCGAATTGACTTTAAAAATTCTCTTGTTGTTTGTTTTTAAAGATAAACTATTTTTGTTTGCTCACACCAGTCCCATGACTGATCCGGAGTTTATTGTTTCTTTCCTAAACTCTGGATGCTCAAAATTTTTCTACACGAGCAGTCTAGAGTTGGGTTTTTCAGATAGTCAGAATTCAGTAGGTTATCTGGAGCTAGTTCAGTCTTTGGATCGGACTGCACTTGCTTATCTTGGTGTATCGTTATTGGGAGTTCGAGCTATTTCTGGATTGCTGTTTTGAAGAAGGAGATTATCCGCTGCTGATGTTATCATTTTCTTTTCCGCTGCTATTTCTTGTATCATATCTCTGATGTATATTGATAGTCATTGTATCACTCTGTTGTATCAGATATTGTATCAGATATCGTATATCAATGTATTATTCTTTTTCTTCCGCTGTGTTATTTACTTAATTGTGTTATAAGCTCCGGCGACTCGGATTTGAACGCTCGAATCTATGGCATTCGAGTACGATGTAAAGTATGAATGTCGATTTTCGAACGCGAAAAATCCAAATCGTTACAACTCGAGTATGTGTTTTTTTCCATTATGCTGGGGTCAGCCTGAGTTTTTCAGTTTTTTGGAGGCTATTATTTTATGGAGCTAAAGATGGATTTGAAGACTTTAGTTATTTCACTATATTATGTTGTTTTTGATTAGTAAATATTTGTATTTCCACCATGCTACTTATTTTTAAACTCCGATGAAAACTTTATTAGTAGCTTCATGAACTACTAATGTATCTATTTTATTTCTGCCGCATTATTTTGTTTAATGTATAACTCTGATTTTATTGTAAAAGAAGATCAAATGTATATTGTAAAACAGCTTTATGAGTTGTTTATGCAATTATTATATTTATTCATTTTTGCTGTGAGATTATGTGTATTGTTCTCTTATGTATTTTATTTTCTTCTCTTCTTATATTCTTATTACAAACCCCATTGATAATCTATCTTTTGGACTGTTTGAGTTAGACATGTGTGGTCTATTGTTGACTTAAATTGTCCTAGATGGCGGGTCGTCACACCTCTTAGGTCAACATTAAAATATGTGAACATTCTAGTTAGATACACACCATAAAAGAGTGTGTTCTCGTGCCTAGAGATATTCTTAGGAACGAATTCATCCAAAATAACTTATGCCCAATTTATGTCGAAATGACCATAAATTGCAAAAAATTCTTTAAAAACCTTTTGAGTCGAGTTATTATAATTTCCCATTCTTGGAGTTATGCTTTGATGCAAAATGGGACTTAAAATTCTTGCTTTAGGATATAAATTCTTATTTTTAAACTCAAAATCATCATCATTTTCAAAAATATCGTGAATAACTTCGCGATTTTGATTTTTAATTTTAAAAGTCGAAAGGTCCATTCCACTATATTTGCATCCGAGAATGTTACCTAAAATTTCATAATTCAAAACAATTTGAGTGCCTTTGACATTGCTCCAAACTTCACCTTCATTTCCTTCATAAAACTTTCCTTTCAAATTAGCATTAAACATTTTTACTAAATTTGAAAAACACACAAAATCATTTTGGGAAGCATCAATCAAACCAAGAATTCCATTTAGATTACAAATATCATAAAGATCGTAAGAAGGAAAATTATCGAATATGGCGAATCTTCCGGAAGAGACTTTTCTGAAAGAAACATATTCCATATGATAAGTGAGTATGTCGACATATAGTCATTAATTTCCAAATTTTTAAGGTGAAATAATTATTCCTATTTACTTATATATGTATATATATAATTATTCTATAATTATTACTAATTTATATACTTAGTAAATAATTTAAAAATTATTTTAAATATATATTTTATATTATTTTTATTCAATATTATATTCTTATCAAAATAATTTAATAAAATTTTCTTTGTATATATATATTATATTCATCGAACATTTTTAATCTATAGGTTATTACTAACAATCAACAACCAAAAATCCAATCAAAAATTCAAATTTTAAAAGCATACCTATTTTTGCTCTATTTCTTCGATCTTTTCTGAATTTTATTGATTATTGCCATGAAGCACATACTGATATCTTCTGTATTTGGTTCATTATCACTTGAGGAAGTATCTGAATAGTCTATTGTTGTAGTATAAGCCTTTCTACATTTTCTGGACGAATCGGTATTTGGTGAGATTTTTGATTTCTTTAGTTGTGGATAGTCTCTTTGCATATGGCCAAATTCATTATAGTTAAAACATCTAACAACATTTCCACTTCTTGGATTTTTGTTATCGTTTCGTCTAAGATTATTCATTTTTCTGTATTTCTGAAATTTTCTGGTCATGAAAACAATTTCCTCATCATCGTTGTCTGAATCCAAATCATCTTTTATGGCATTAAAAGCAATGGATTTCTTTTCTATTGCCTTGCTTTCTTCCCTGCCCTACAATTGTGCTTCAAGTGACATTAAATTACTAATTAACTCTTTAATTTTCAGAGTGCTAATGTCATTAGCCTCTCCAATTGCAAGAGTCTTTTGGTCTCACTCAGGAGTAAGTGAATTGAGGATTTTTCTAACTTGATCCTCTTCGGAAAAAATTCTACCCAATGCAATTAGTGAATGTACTATATCTTGAAATCTACTATACATATCAGAAATGGACTCATTTGGATTCATTTTCAATAATTGAAACTGATTAGTTAACATAGAGATTCTGGTCTGTTTGACTTTACTAGTGCCCTCATGTGTAACTTGCAGTGTTCTCCATATTTCATATGCAGATATACAAATAGACACTCTATTGAATTCATTCTTATCTAATGAACAAAACAAAATATTCATGGCTTTAGAGTTACTTTGTGCAAGTTCCTTTTGGTCAACGGTCTATTGTGAAAAGTTAATTTAGGGCTCGGCGCAATCATTTTCTATGACATTCCAAATATTCAAACCAGTTGACTGTAAATAGATTTTCATTCTACATGACCAATATGTGTAATTACTGTCATTAAAAAATGGGGGTCTAGCAGTAGATTGTCCTTCGATAAAGGTGTTACTAACAAGTGAACTAACGGTGTTGTTAGATATTTAAACTTTTTCAAAACTCAAAATTACGAATACTTTGAAAACAATACTTCGATACCAAATGTTAGTTTGCGGAAGTAAGGATCTTAAGGCTAATTTAACACTAGAGATGGGTGATTAGTGTTTAATAACTTTTATGAGTCTTTTTAAATTATTTTAAGATTATAGTTTAAACAATGCAAATTGACGATCATAGATGCAAACACAGGCAGATATAAATGCAATAAAAGTAAAAAGTAAAGAGTTGGAGAGATCACACCAAGATTTTATATTGGTATGGAGTTACACTACATCCAGTCCCATACAATTTCTTGTACATATTTCTTTTCAAATATTAGAGTTTATACAATCTCGATTTCAAGGCTACGAGACACATCCTCCATATTTTCAAGCTCCCATACACTCACTGGATTCGGACGGCACACCAGCATACCCATTTGGATTCAAACGAGACACCAAGCACACCCACTTGAATTCCAGGGACACCAAGCACACCCAAGAGTATTTGAATATAATTTGACAGAGTTTACAAAATCATTTCTCGATCTTGAGTACAAATAATCCTATAACCTCTTGAATAGCACTTTGATTATGATTTGAGCGAGAGAGATGAAAGAGATCAAAGAGTATACAATAGTGAATCAAATCAATAGAGTTTGAATTTGGTTCTGATTGAATTTGAGAAGATTTTGAGTAGAATTTCTTTTAGAAATTAAGAGAGTGAAAGAGGAGAGAAAATATGAAAAACTAGTTAACCAAAATTCGTTGAGAGAACCCCTATTTGTAGAGAAACAATAGTCATGTCCATTCACGAAGAGATACGACGAAAAGACATTTCTATTCAAAATTTGAATTTTGAAAAAAAAAGACTATATGTCGACATATGGATACTATATATGTCAACATATCCTTTGAAAATTTGAAAATTACTTAATAAAAATTATTTTGAAAATATTAAGTTTTGTAAAATATTTTGATACTTTGTAAAATATTTAAGCATTAGTTTATACACATTTTAATCATAATAAAACTTAAGAAAACTTTATAAAATAATTGAAATATTTTAATATATAAAGGATTTAAATATAAATAATATATATAAAAATAATATATATATATATATAAAGTATAAGTGAATATATGTTACAATCAAAGTATTAATGAATGTCAAAAATATACTTTTGAATACCATACCATTTAGAAAATATAAAACCAAAAACTATATCTAGATATAATAAATTAAAAATATATTAAAATATAAAATGCTTAAAAACTTAATTACTCAAAATACAATAAACTTGTTAATAAAAGAAGTTTAAAAAATCATTTGAAAACTATTTTGAAAACATGGATTCTTTAAAAATCATTTTTGAAAACAAGGATATTTGAAAATCATTTTAAAATCAGTGAACAGATTTTTAAAACCTTTTTGGAAAATGAAGAGAGATCAAAGAAGTGCAACCAGGGCTTTAATAAAATAATCTGACTCTATAACTTACCTTGATATCTTGAATCTTCAAACTCATGAGTCTTCAATCTCTGACTCTTGAATCTCTATATCAGCTCTCGAATCTGCTCTTAATACGGTACAGTCTTCTTAATCAACGCCTGTCTAATATTCTACACTGTACACTATATATGTCTTGATAAAAACATTAGTATCTATGTTTTATATAATGTCATATGGTTGTTGTCATCTAAACCAATGCCTAAGGTACTAATAGTGCCCAATAGCCTTGTCATTATATGGAAACCCATTTTCCAATAAGTGCCTTCGAACTTAGTTATATACCTATCACGCTAGAATTTAATTAATGTAACAACTTCGGCTATGATTCTATATTTACTTTCAAACCTTAGACATTATTATAATATCATTGGATTTTCTATAGGAAGTAGTTTGGTTATCGTAAGGTAAAAACCCATCTGTGTTTATATGCAGCGTGATCTTACGAGATACCTTTGCTTTTAAAAGGGTTTTTAAAGTAATAATTCAGTTGCTTTGAGTTTACTCACACCAGACCCATGTCTAACCCGGAGTTTTATTTTCTTTCCTAAAACTCTTGGGTACAAATTTTGTATGAGTAGCCAAGTAGTCCAGGTTTCCCATGGATGCATTTTGGAGGATCTTGGAGTAGGTTCCTTCATTGATATCTAGTTATTTACTATATTTCTGCTGTATATGTATGTAGTTTGTATCAGTAATGTGGGGACAGACAGTTATAACTATCCTTGGCTGAAATATGTACCGTTGTGACTGATATATTTCTATTATGAAAGTGACTATGTATGATTTTATGTTGTCTATTATATATTATTTCGTTGCGTTTTGAGATTCTGTGTTTTAATTTTCCTTTTTGTCTTTCTTTTATTAACCCTAACGGCTCGTCTTTCGGAGTAAGAAAGGCGGATCATTACAGCTAGTCATGAAAAGAAGGAAAAGAAACGTCCTACAAATGAAGAAAGGCTAGTTTCTACAGCTCTAAATGTTTTTATTTTCTTTTGTGCAATTAGAATGCCAGTGTATCTCTTTATTAACTTTAAAACAAGCTAAACATCAGATAATTCTTGGACTGCAAGTAATTATAAGATATTGTTAAGAGCTATATAACCAACTTTAATACAAGTGGTTATAAGGATATATCTAGTGTTGTTGTTCGTGTATTAGCTTTATTAATGCCCTACAACATTGTAACAGTTACTGACAAACCTTTTATCACTTTATTATGTTGCTTGTATCTCTCTTATACTTAATGCTAATTTTGAACTTGGAATAGCTGTTAAATGTGGATATTGCAGGATTGTACGATTGACCGAGTTTGTGTGAGCTGCATATCAGAGTCATCAGACAATACATTTAGATGTAAAAAAAACAACAATACATGATTGAAGCATACTTGGTTTAAGTTGCTTGTGCATATGCGAAGTTAGTTTCAGAAAATCTAAAATAGCTGTTATAAGTCAAATATTTCTAGTTTTATTTTTGAACTTTGTATCTTAGTTATTCATTTCTTATTTACATTTATATTTTGTAAATGCAGTTTCTTTAGCTAGTTCAGTGATTCATTAAAGCATGGTCTAGACAGAATGCCTAATGAGGTATACATTTAGTATTATTTTATTTCTGTACATTAGTATTACATATGCTTAAATCTCAACTTCTTACCTATTACATTCATCCTTTTCCTTGTTTGTTTCAAGTACAACAAAATTAATGTAAGTTGTGTTTAAATAAACCGAAGTAATGTCAATGAATTTACTGTGCCTGAATTCTTCTTTGTATAACCAACATTTAGAATACCTACTAGTTAAAAGAAAATTATTGTATATATGTCATTGAGCAACTTTCGACTGCCCTAGGTAGAGCAGTTTTTGTCCTCTTCTTTTCATTCTCCCGTTAATGCCATTTATTTGTAATTTGTTCCTAGATTCACTATGACTAATGACGATGATCATGTTTTCTTGAAATTCATTTTCAATCATTAATTTTTCTTTTTACAAGAATAAAAAATAATAAAGAATGAAGTCTGGCCCAACCCTCTAAGATACTTGAATAATGTAAGCAGCCTTGTATCTTTTTTTGCTATTTCTCAAATAGTGGCTGCAGTTGTAGGGAAGGAAAAATAATTTTATATCTATATTATGTCAAGTGGTTTCAAATTTGGAAAAATATCTTGAAATTCAAAGAAGACCCAAAGCCTCTCATTGAAAGGAAAATAGCCAATGGCCATAAAACTGACCTTTGGAAAGACCCCTGGTTTAATAATCAAAATCTGATTGATAGAGTAGGAGGGGAAGGCTTCTCAGACTATGGTAATCCTAATTGTACTGTATCAAGCATTATAGATGGAGATAGGTGGAGATGTGACAAGCAGCTTATTACAAGGAATTTTAAATAAGAAATACAATGTATGCCAATATACAGTGGTAGAACAGAAGATGCATGGTGTATGAAAAACTCTAATAGAGGTCAGTTCTTATTCCATAAGGTCTGGGAAGAGACGAGGAACAGACATCGGACTGTAGACTGGTACAAAATTGTTTGGAGCAAATCAGTTAATCCTAAGATGGCTCACACAACGTATAAAGCCATTCTAGGTAGGCTTCCTACTAAAGATCGTCTGCACAATTGGGGGATTATTGAGGAAACTACATGCAATTTATGCAATGAAGAAAATGAAAGTAATGCTCATCTGTTTTTCGAGTGTTCATATAGAAAAACTGTATGGGGTCTACAAAAAATGAAATGTATACTCTCGAATGAAGTTAGTTCGCTGAAAGATGAGATCTTTTACCTGAAAAACTGGAGCAACGTCTCGTATTTGATGCAAGAAATTCTCAAAATTAGCTTCACAGCTACCATATGGCATCTCTGGAGAGAAAGGAACCATAGGGATTTCAACAACAAAAGACAGGAAGATCAATTACTCAATTCCCAAATAAACAGAGATACGAGCTTAATAGTTAGTCGGATAAACGGGAAGCTTACCAGCTTAACGGGACTAGAAAAACAAGTGTTGGAGAGGATGAAGTGGAAGGAAGATTGCATAGGAAATCGACGAGATGTTTGGGAACCTCCATGAAAGCCCTAATTTGGAAAGTTAGAGTCTATGAAAATGTAATATTTGAGTTGTAGCTTATTTGTCTGTGTATTTGTAAGTAGCTGTCTTCTTTTGTTTTTGAGGCCGAGCTTGTAATTTTGGGCATTGGGCCTGAATAATTTCTCTGGCAGTATAATTATTAACCAAGTTTCAAAAAAAAGTGGTTTCAAATTTCGATACTAAATGCTCGTGGGTTCACGATGCACTTAGCTCTATATTAATATTCTATGAATGCTGAAGAATGTAAAGTCTAGTAAAGTTCAATAGCTTATCGGCTACCATAATCACTTTTAAATTTTTACTTTCATTTTACTTGAAAAATCAATTATATAAGACTTATTTGGTGGAGGAAGCTGAAGAAGAAGACTTTGAGGGAAATAATGACGAGATAATCATTGATCAAGTGTTGATGATTTTAGTGTTGATTTATTGAAATATCCTTAATATACTTCGTTATTTGCATTTTTATCATGTTTCATATCGTCAAATCTTTCTCAAAAAGGTTGGGGCACAGTGATATTCTTTTATATTTATGTCTTTGTTAATAATGATTGATTTTAAAAGTACTTTGATTTGCCAAATTTACCATTTTGAACAGTGTTTACATTGATCATGAACTTCTACGTCTGGTTGTGCCAAAATGTCATTTTGAACGGTGTTTTTATATTGATAAATGCACTTATATTACATATTATCTTGTCAAATCTGATGTGCTTATGGAATTTATTTGTTTGCAGGAGGGTATCGGTGAAGATAACAACGATGATGAAGAAGAAAATGAGGAATAATTAGCACTTGTCTTCCATTGCAGTCGACTTCTGGCTTCATGTTAATCTATAGAAAATTTATTGGGAGTTTTGAAGTATTACCTTTATTTCTGGCTATTCTCAACATATTTTTCTTCATTTTATATATGGATTTTTGACCAAAACCATATTTTCATACAAGGATTTTGAAATATGAATCTTTTTTGTTATTTTTAGTAAATATGAATGAATGTGGTTGTTATTAATATAATATTTTGGTTTCAACAGCAAATTAAATTTAAATTCACAGGTGCATTGCAATAATGTTTATATTTTTTCTCATTTGAATTTTTTTAACAACTAGCAAAATCAGTTGTAAAAGACCCTATTGCAATGGATAAAAATAGTTGTAATAAACATCTACTACAACGATTGTTTCCAATGATCGAAAATAGTGTAAATGCACCCAGTCTATTACAACTTTGCATGTTGCGACAGTTGCACAATCATTGTTAAAAAATTATTACAACTGGCATTGCCAGTTGCGAAATGGATATTTAGTTATAGTGTATTGGACTATGTGACACATGAGCAGTGGCTCTCAACTATATACATCAAAAGTGTGTCACGAATTTGGGGAGCACCCCGCAATCAGGCCGTCGGGATGGATGCTGACCTAATCTGGTTTACTCCACATCATATAATAGAAATATACACACAATAAATAGACACACTTACGGCTCTTGGCCTTCTCACTCTTAGATCGCATCACCTAAACATAATACCTGTATATTCGACCCTTTTTGAGCGATTTCTACTCACTAAAGGTAATCGAATAAATACCAGCTCAAACGTCCCATACCATCTGGTCTTATTCGCTTGTTTACTCAATGCTTGTAAATTACATTCGCATAATATTCTATACCATGAGTCAAAAGAGCAATCATAATAGTATTACTGAATTTCCCATATTAAACAGTATTACTAATCCGTTTACTCAAATTCCTCACCATCTTGAATTTCACATAATATTATTCTCCACAACAAATCCAAAGAATAACCAAAGAAATATTACCGAAAGCCCCACACCAGATAATACAATAACCCTGTTTAGTTCGATTCCTCGTTACATAGAAATATAAATCATTCAAAAACACACAATACTAATATTTATTGATTCGGAATGGGTTTTGTCATAAAATACACTTTTCCCAAAATCTTTAATACAATTTCAAATATATTGTTCAATTGAAAGAAGATTAAATTATAAAATTATCATTCTTTCCCCATAATCCTTTTATAGTTTCAAAAATAAATATTTTCAAACCTCTTACTTAATTATAAGGAAATCTATATATTAAACTTTACTCAATTCCAAATCTTTTAAACTCCCTTTTAAAATAATTCATACATTTTAAAGTTCTTCTTAACTAATTTTTATAATTCGTGATTTCTCTTAAACAACGAATTTAAATAGTGCTACTTTTCTAATAAGCATTTCCAATTTGAAATAATTCTCAAAGCCTTGAAATAAAATTCCAACACAATATAATTTTTAACTTAAAACATTTTCCAAAGGTGTAAAGTATAATCAATTTTGTGAAAATCGTTTAAATATTTTATAATCAATGATAAATAAAATATATGAATATTCAAAAATTCACTTATTTAATAAAATCCTAAAGTTCGTTATTTTCCAAATAATTTCTATTCGTAGAATCCTCAATAACATTTCATTTCAACATTTTCTAACACTAATAATATTTTCGATTTTAAATAAAAATCATTCCAAAAATCATTATTTCTTTCCAAAATATTTCATTTCTTTCAATGCCTTCCATTTTAATATATTCATTCCCTTCCAATAAATTACTAGTGTCATTTCCGGCTATCTACAGTCATCAATTTATTATACAACCAACATATAATGTATGTGTATTTTACTAACAACTAGTATCTTATCGCAACAACAATCGGTCAAAGATATGCAATTCAATTTCACCAAATTCAATCCATATCAACAAACAGCTTATCATCAAACAATCAATGAATTCATAGAAAGTAGAGTCTAGATCATAGCAGTGAGTTATCAAAAATAACACACCCAAACAATGCATGTAAACCCAATCAACTATTCAGTGTCATAGCACAATCCAAGCAATTTCAATCAAACGACAATGCACAAAGTATTAGACAATAGTTGTTAGTAAAAAGAATTTCACTCATGCCAACAGAGTTGGCGCAGTTGGTTGATGGTCCGGACTGCGAGATCGAAGGTCACGGGTTTGAGCCTCGAAACTGACAACCCTGTAACAAGTACCCGAAGTATACGTTTGGCAGGCACATACTTCCCTAGAGTTTACAAGCAAAGCTTGGTTCTTTAGGTAATTCAAAAAAAAAAGAATTTTACTCATCTAAACGTTGCTCGAGTTCCAAATCAACAACAACCATCATCCCAAGGACAATGCCTTTGCAAGGTAGCAATCCTACCATGGCCAACAACCCACATCACCAGGTCCGAGCTCCACCACTTCGCTTGCGCCAGCACCACTTCGTCACTACCATGCTCCACTTCATGAACCATCTCCAACGGCATGATTCCACTATCGTGGTCAACAACATCGTCCTCTAATCAGAGCCTCCATGCTTGCATAAATTCCACTTCACTAACCCTGCCTTGCATGCGTGCAAACCCTACTGTCTCCACCTTCGAATCACCAAATCACGGCCTTGTCCACCACATTACGACGCTGCTTAATTGCCGATATCGACAGCAACCATGCGACATCCTTTTTTTCCATCGTGTGATTTGATTTGGATTTTAGGCCTGGCACGGAAAGATAAGGGGCTATGGGTTTAAGAAGAGGTGGAGTCGGATTTTTGGGCCTGAATGATAAAACTGGGAGAATCTTCTAGAACAAAGGAAAAAGAATGGGCGTAGGCCTTTAAATCCAATTTAATTTTTAATTAATTTCTCTACCATTCAAATTTAAATTTTAATCCTTGAAATTTATTCATAAATATATTCAACCGAGTTTAAAAAAATTCACACTCTAAAAATATTTTATATTCAATTAAAACATTTTATTCAACTCAATATATTACCCAAAAGAATTTATTAATTTAATTCAATTTATTAATATAAAATCTTTTATTAACTAGACCTCAATTAAGTAAGAATTTATTTTCAAAATAATAATTATCACAAAAATTGAATTCGAATATTTCTATTTTAATTAAATTTGCATATTATTATAGCGTAGAAAGCAGAATTGTTATAGACTTCATCCATTATGAAAATTGCATCCTCGCAATTTCTTATAGGGAACGTCATATACAGCTCATATCCTGAACTTTCTTCGTATCTACGATTTTCTACCAAACTTAAACTATTCAATAATCTATGTAGCTCTCTCTCTCTAGCATCTCTTATCGTATGCTACCATTTAAATAAATTCATTCAATGACTTTCTATTTTCGCATATGATAAATTTTTGTTAAAATATTCTAAGTGTCAATTTTTTTGCATTTTCTTGGTATAGTCTCCTTTGTACGGAGAGCGTTCCAAAAAATCAAAACACAGTATAATCACAATTAATATACATTCCAACCATATGGCATCCCAAAACACGGGAAACAACATAATATCATATTATACTACGATATAGCGTAAAAACGTACCATTTTATTAAACAAGTTTCCTTGTTATTACGCAAGAAAAAACGAGCTATCGTCATCTAATTGTCCAAATAGTTCTCTTGAACACCTATTCTTAACTCAATTTAAACATTAATTTCATAAAATAATGGATACAATAAGTATGCATCCATTAAATGTACAAGTAACACAACTTTCATGTTTAACTACTTTTCGACAAAATTTTAAAGATCGAAACACCAAATCAAGTTATAGTTTCAAAGAGTGAATTGTTGCACAGTGTGTTAGCATTTCAAAACAACTTTTGGATTGCAAAAATGTCAAGTACATCATAAGTTGTAGTGTTTTTCCAAAAGATGGTAAAACCTGAAATTAATTTACAAATGTAGACTCACCTTACAAATCCGTGTTTTTACCCTAGTAAACTTCAAATTTTTGCAAAACACTTAAAATAAAAGTGGTCTATTATCTTATTAGATTTCTAAAAAGGGCAAGATCGTCGAAACAGGGCAACCCATTTAAAAGTTACAACCATAAGAACACAGCACTATCGTTTAGGAAATTCTTGTTCGGAACAAGATTCAATTTTAAAGTAGATTTTAGCATTAGCAAACTTCAAAATTTAAAAACTGGTAAACATAAAAGTTGTTACTTATGAAAATACCTTTTCAATGAAAGAAAGGTCAATAAATCCCAATCTCAAAATCAAAAGTTATATCAATTTTACTACAACACTTCAAATTCAAAATTTTACAATTCAATCCCTTTGACATAACCAAATCATTTTTCCTTTTCTTTGAAATTACAAAATTTGGATCAAACGTCATATTCCAATATCATTCACAATTCAAAATTTATACACCTTTTTAAATAGAATTTAATTCCAATGTAAGCCAACAATACTATGAATACTACTAAGTTCACTTTACATAAACCACATTTCTTTGTTACTTTAATGAAAGATCTTCATTAATACTTGAAATTGTTATAACAAATTTCCTTTGGATAATTCTCTCAAAACTCAAATTTTAGATTCATAACATATTTATTACTTTGCTTATTATAAATTCCACTTTATCAAAAAAATCACAAAATCGATACTTTATTCTAAATATTCACATAATACCATTCCATCTCAAAATATTTTCCTCTAGTTTTATAAAATTACTCCAAATATTCACTTTACTTTAACCTTGAAATTTTTTCTAAAATACTTGTTATTTGCAAAAATAATTTATCCTCTACTAAAACTTTATAACACTGTAATAGTTTCAAAATTATCTCCGGTTGGAAACTTGTATATATAATTTTTACATCACAATGTGTAACGACCCGTAAGTTAATCACTTTAAATATGACTATTTGATATATTTTTGAATAATAAATATGACGATCCTGACTCGACCTTCGAAAATCGGCACCCGTACTTCACTTGTACTCGAATGTCGTAGATTCAAACGCCGAATCTGGCCCGCCGGAGCTTATAACACAGTAAGTATAACAACACAGCGGAAGAAAGAAATGAATGATATCATATACATCACAAATGATACAATATCCAGAATATGATATACAACAATGATATCTATATGATACAAGAATATCAGAGACAAATAATAATGTTACAGCAGAAACAACAGAAGTGATAACTCCAAACGATCTTTAAAAGAGAATGCGTCCAACAACTCCAACATCAAGCTCGAACCACCATCATGTTTCACAAAGATAAGCAAGGGCGGTCGTAAACTCCAAACACTGAACTAGCTCCCGATAATCTACTAAACCTGATTATCTGAAAAACCCAACTCTAGACTACCAGTGTGGAAATTGTGGGCACCCAGAGTTTAGGAAGGGAACAATAAACTCCGGGTAAGTCATGGGACTGGTATGAGTAACAAAAACAGTTTATCTTTAAAACAAACACAAAAGAATTTTAAACATTGAAATCCGCAATGCTTTCTAGAAAATGAAACTACCATAAGGCCTCCCGGCACACACACAATGCAATCGCACACATGGGAGAGATTTCTCCTTATGATAGTCAAACATGCTTACTACGCAAAAACTCTATTGATATTATTACTAGTGCATAGTGTAAGAAACATTTCGAAAATATAATATCAATCTTAGCCAGCATAGGTACCATTATACTATGCCTACTATAGCTACCATTTTAAATGGCAGGTTCTACAACTAAAACCGTACTGGGTTCGTATTGTTTCTTTGGATGAATTGGTTGCTATGGTTGATAGGTATACTTTAGTTTCTAAACTAAAAGTTTTGAAATTGTATCCATATATCTGTCTATTTTTGGGTCCCAATATATTCTACGAATGGTTAGTTATCCCTTTGAACTAACCAATGCCACTGCATATTTCGTAGATCTGGATAACCCGAGTATCTTGTAAAACATTAAAAAGATTCGTTCTCATATCAATTATTGGTATTCTGATTTGGTAAGCCAAATGCAGAATAGATGCTCAGTTTGATTTGATGAAATATTCTTCATCTATCTTTGTGGCTCCCTGGCAAATTTCGAGGACGATAATTTACTTCAGTTGTAAGATCTTAGTGTTTATCTTATTTTCGTGAATCCAGACTTAGCTTACCAGAGAAGAAAATAAATAAACACTAATATCTTACAACTGAAGTAAATTAACAACTCAAATTAATCACTCAACTAAGCAAGTAAGAAGATCAAAGGGAGTCAAGCTAACAGCTTTTCAAAAGCAAGATTATTTTCTCTGTTCAAAAATTGTTTTCAGGTGAGTAAACATTTATATTAAAGCTTAAGTGGATTATATTTTGTTGCTTGTGAAAATTTTGATTTGAATGATGTCTGCTTATATATACATGTATTGATATCTCTGTATATATGAAGTGTGCATGTCTGTGTATGTTCTACTATCAAAAAATTTCAATATCTTCGAATCAAATCCATATTAGCCTTGGGTATTTAAATGAAAATTGTTTGTAAAGGTATAATGAAGATTATAAAATAGTTTCAGTTTTTTTTATACAACAAATAATGTTTAAAATGAAAATAACAGAGGACACTTTAAATTTTGGAAATTTCGAATTTGACAAAATATTGATTCAAGCATATAACTCGAATCCTTACTGGAAACTATGATTTTTAAGATGGGTTTAGTGATTTTTAGAGGTGGGGTTTAAGAGCAGTTTGGTAATGAACGATAAATGGTTTTCGAGCAATTTCATATGATCAGAGGTTCTAGGGTGATTGGGGTTTCGATTGGAGGTGGAGGAGTGTTCGGCGAGGTCGGGAAAAATAACCAGAGGCGTTCCAGTTCGTCGTGGCGTCGGGGTTTGGTCGATGTAGGGTTTTCGAACTGTTTTTGGTCGGGTCTGGAAAAGTGAACACTGCGATGTTTCTGGTGGATCGAGTGCCACCGGCTTTTTGGAGATGGAAGTATGGTGGTTGTCGAAGTTGTGGCCGGAATTGTAGGCACTCTGGTGGTCGGAGACGTGAGTTCGAGGGTGCTTTTGGCCATAGTGTTTGGTTCCAGTTTCGAATACATAGCTCGATTTCGATTTGGATCTGGTGGTGGTGATTTGGTGGTCGGAATCGAAAGTATGGGTGATGGTCGATGTGCCGGAGGGTGTGTCGATGGCCGTAGGTGGCTCTGGTGGCGGTGCATGTGCACGACAACGATATGGTGTCAGTAGTTTGGGTAGAAGAAGTGGCTCGAGAGGAAACTCGGGGGTTCAGCAGTTTTTCTCGAGTTTTTCTTCGGGAACGAGAGTGTTTAACTTTCCAGATTTTTTAACTTAAACAAAAATCTATGTTTTAAAATTTAAAGTAAGGTAAGGGAAGAAAGTGGTTTTACTCGGGGTTTTCTCGGGTAAGTACTCGAGTAGGCTTCGAGACGAACCCGAAGCAGCATTTGGAAACAGATTTTTAAAGTTTTTTTTATATAAAAACAAGATTTTGAATTTAAAATAAATTTGGTTTAAAAATTTCTTTTAAATTTCTTTTATAAGATAAGTATTTCTTTAATATGAGATTTAAAAAGGGTTTTAAATTGTTTAAACTTTGTTAAAGTTAAATTTGAATTCATTTTAAATCTTAAATTTAGAAATGGAATTTAAAAGTAAGTTTAAAGGTAAATTGTTTTAAAAATGCTTTTGATAATGATAAGTTAATCATTCATAAGAATAAGTTTTAACTTAAAGTTAAATAGAATTTAATGATTTTTAATTCATTAATTATTAAGTTAATTAAAATGGACAATTAATTAATTTAATTAATTAATGATTTGGATTAATTAAATAAGTAATTAGAGGTTTAAATCGATTATTTAAGGATTAACTAATTTGTTATTAAGTTTTATTAATTGATAATTAAGATTTATTAATTAATAATTAAAGGATAATTAATCTACAATTAAAGATTAATTAATTTGTTTAAAGGTAATTAAGGGATAAATTACCAATTGTAATTAAGGAAGTGAATGTGATTAATTTAAGTTAATTAATTTGTTAATTAATTAAAGATAATCATTTAATGGTTGATTAAGTAAAATTACTTAATGAGATTGAATAGTGGAATTACTTAGTGAAGTAATTAATGTATAATTACTGGATGTAATTAATTAAAGGGAATTACGTAATGGGAAGTAATTAAAGTATAATTACTTAGTAGAAGTAATTAAAGATTAATTACTTAGTGTAATTAATCAAAGGATTTATATAATTAATTAAGAAGTTAATTAATTAAGGTAAGTAATTACACGGATGGTAATTACTGTTTATGATTAAGGTTGATTAATTAAAATAATTTGTAATTAACCTGGGTTAGTGATTAATCCGGTTTCAATTAATTAGATGATTCATTAACCTTACATATGGATGACTGTATTCTATTGAATGCTGTGAATTGTTCGATATCCCTACTATGTGATGCTGTGTGAATAAATTGTTTTAATTCAAGCTATGATGAATGTAATTTATTTTATCTGTGAATTTGTGAATGAACGATAAGCGTTATAGTTTATACCACTTATCAACTATATTTCTATGTTGAATCTGTGATGATTTGTAATGTTGCACTACTGTGTTAAACCCCTGGACTACACTTTTACACACACAAATATGGATTTCACGAGAAAATCAGTTAAGTCACATATGATTTAAATTTAATATTTTTGAAATTGAAATTTTAATTTCAATTGATTTTGGAAATAAATTTGGGTTAAATGTTAAAGCTTTTGAGAAGGAGTTTTTAAGATAAAAGTTATTTTGAATAACTTGGTAAAGTTTTCAATTTAAATAATTTAATTTGAATTTGAATTCAAAATTTGGAATTGAATTCCATGTTTGGAAATTATGGGTAAAGATGTTATAAATGTGTTTATATAAATTTAAACCATTTCAAAAGTATGGTTTGAGAATTTGAATTTAACCCAAGGACTTTAACTCGTATAAAAGAATCAGATTTTCTGAAATGAAAACTATTTGTTTTCAAATAATAGAAGCTTTCATATAAGGAATGAATTTCCAATTTGTGTCAAAGGAATTTCAAGTTTGGAAGGAAAATGGTTTTCCGAGTTATGAATAAATCTTTGTGAAAGATTGTTGAACTTTGTTTTGAAATTGGAAAGGTGTACCTTTTGTATAAAAGGTCGAAATGGAATTGTTTTAAAAGCTATCAGTTAAATCTTTGTTTTAAAGATTGGACGAGTTAATCCAATTGAAATGGAAAATTGATTTGAAAATCTATGAATAGATCTTTGTGAAACTGGGTGAACTTTGTGAGATGAATCTTTTTGTGTAAAAGATTAAAATGGTAATTTGTTTAAACCATTTGAAAGAGAAGTTTTGGGTAATAAGTTGTGACTTAACTGAAATCCCAATATCCATATGTTTTTAAAATATTGCGCTCATTATTCGGTTTAGCCGGGAGAGGACCTTTGTGTCATATAACCCATTCCGAATAATGATACGTCGTATATGGATTGCATTTGAAGGCTGGTGGTGAAGACCGGATATTTTCGAAAACGAAAGGATAACCCGTCGATTGTCAATGCACTGAGTCGCGCCGGTATAGAGATTTCCTAAGTGATGGGGAGTCCGATCGGGATTGTGAATACCCGGATTGCAAGGGCTTCTTTGGAAGTGCCTTCGGTTCTGTTCGAACCCGGAACAGACTTGTATGGCCATATGTCTGACACTACACTTTCAGATATAAAGCTGATTTCTTTCAAATACATTTCTGTTTGGTGGCGGAGAATTTATTCTCTTAGCTTAACACCCTTCTCTGAGACGTACGAGCTCAGAGGTTATGTAGTTGAAGGTTATCAGTGGTATACTCCCAATTTGGTAGTGTGGCATGCTAAGTGTTGTTGTGTGTTGTCGATCATTTGTTGATCAAAGCATGGCTTTCGTGTAAAGCGTAGCTTTGTGGACGAGACCTCATCGGACCTCACACCCCGGAAATGGTCAAAACGGGAAAGATGCGGCAAGGTTTCAGGGGTAGCTCCCCTAGGGTATGTCCATTCCTTCTGGAAAAAGGTGGTATCATGGTATGGAGCCCAGATATTTACCTGTGTGGTTGCTCCAATCTCATTTACTGTGTGATTATTGCTTTGTGATCGAGTGCTCTCGGATAAAGGTCGCAAACGACCGAGGGTGGCATATCTCAGGTTTACTACCCGGGAAGGGGGTAACCGGCCTTGTGTTGGCAGAGAGCCAGGTAGGTTCTCGGGGCGTCCCTCTAGAGGCGTTCCTACGTGGTATAGGAAGTTCCTTAGCCTGACTATTTGTTAGAGAAAAGATGACGAACAAAAGAGATTGATAGAGAAAAGATTGTTTCTTTATTGTTACAGTTTCTTTGGATTTTCCAACAAATGGTCAGGCTAAGGAACTTCCTATGCCACATGGGAACGCCTCTGGAGGGACGCCCCAAGAACCTACCTGGCCCTCTGCCAACACAAGGCCGGTTACCCGTTTCCCGGGTAGTAAACCTAATATATGCCACCCCCGGTCGTTTGCGACCTTTATCCGAGGGCCCTCGATCACAAAGCAACAACCACACAGTAAATGAGATTGGAGCAACCACACAGGTAAAATATATGGGCTCCATACCATGATACCACCTTTTTCCAGAAGGAATGGACATACCCTAGGGGAGCTACCCCTGAAACCTTGCCGCATCTTTCCTGTTTTGACCATTTCCGGGGTGTGAGGTCCGATGAGGTCTCGTCCACAAAGCTACGCTTCTTCACAAAAGCCATGCTTTGATCAACAAATGATCACCAACACACAGCAGCACTCAGCATGCCACACTACCAAATTGGGAGTATATCACTGATAACCTTCAATTACATAACCTCTGAGCTCGTACGTCTCAGAGAAGGGTGTTAAGCTAAGAGAATAAATCTCCGCCACCAAACAGAAATGTATTTGAAAGAAATTAGCTTTATATCTCAAAGTGTAGTGTAAGACATACAACCATACAAGTCTGTTTCGGATTCGAACAGAACCGAAGGCACTTCCAAAGAAGCCCTTGCAAATCCGGGTATCCACAATCCCGATCGGACTCCCCATCACTTAGGGAATCTCTATACCGGAGCAACTCAGTGCAGAGACAATCGATAGGTTATCCTATCGTTCTCGCAAACACCCGGTCTTCAACACCGGTCTTCAAATGCTATCCATTTACGTCATATCACTATTCGGAATGGGTTATATGACACAAAATCCTCTCCCGGCTAAACCGAATAGTGAGCGCAATATTTAAAAATATATGGATATTGGGATTTTAGTTAAGTCACAACTTATTACCCAAAACTTCTCTTTCAAATGGTTTAAACACATTACCATTTTTAATCTTTTACACAAAAAGATTCATCTCACAAAGTTCACCCAGTTTCACAAAGATCTATTCATAGATTTTCAAATCGATTTCCATTTCAATTTGGATTAACTCGTCCAATCTTTAAATCAAAGATTTAATTGATAGCTTTCAAAACAATTCCATTTTGATCTTTTATACAAAAGGTACACCTTTCCAATTTCAAAACAAAGTTCAACAATCTTTCATAAAGATTTATTCATAACTCGGAAAACCATTTTCATTTCAAACTTGAAATTACTTTGACACAAATTGGAAATTCATTCCTTATATGAAAGCTTCTATTATTTGAAAACAAATAGCTTTCATTTCGGAAAATCTGATTCAATTATACGAGTTAAAGTCCTTGGGTTAAATTCAAATTCTCAAAACCATACTTTTAAAATGGTTTAAATTCATATAAACACATTTATAACATCTTTAACCATAATTTCCAAACATGGAATTCAATTCCAAATTTTGAATTCAAATTCAAATTAAATTATTTAAACTGAAAAACTTTACCAAGTTATTCAAAATAACTTTATCCTCAAAACTCCTTTTCAAAAGCTTTAACATTTGACCCAAATCCATTCCCAAAATCAATTGAAATTAAAATTTCAGTTTCAAAAACATTAAATTTAAATCATCTGTGACTTAACCGATTTCCTCGTGAAATCCATATTTGTATGTGTAAAGGTGTGGTCCAGGGGTTTTACACAATAGTGCAACATCATCAGTCATTACAGATTCAAATACAATAATATATTTGATAAGCGGTATAACTATAACGCTTATCTTTTATTCACAGATCACAGATATATATATCGCGGATAATAAATTACAGTCATCCCAGATAAATAAATTACATTACAGATCACAACACAAGTCATGATATATCACAAAGCATCACAAATCAGGGATATCAAACAATTCACCCATTCAATACAATACAGTCATCCTTAAGTGAAACCAATTAAGATATCTGATTAATCTAAACCAAATCATTTTGCCTATGGATAATTCCTAGTCAGGGTTAATTAATAATTAATTAATTACAAACATTTAATTAATTTTTCTTTAATTAATCATTAATTACCCTTTAATTAATAATCATTTCATAATAACTTTAACTAATTAACCTTTAATTAATTATTCTTAAATTAATTACCCTAATTAATTAACCACATTAATTAATTATTCTTTAAAGTAATTAACCCTTAATTACTTGGTTAATCCATCTTTGATCATTAATTACCCATTCTTAATTACTTTTACTAAATAATTATTTTTAATTAATCATTCATTAATTACTTGATTAATTAACTTGAATTATCAATTAATTTTATATTAATCACTTTTATTAAGTGATTACTTCAAATCTTTAATTTCTTTAACAAATAAAATTTATTAGCCATTAAACATTAATTATCTAACCTTTAATATTAAGTTAAAATAACTTTTCAAAATAAAGGTTTTATTTATTTAAACCTTTTTTAAAACTTGGTAAATTTAAAACAATTTATAAAAAAAATCCTTTCTTAACTAATTCTTAAATTTGGATATCATTTAATATAAGAAGAAAATTGTTTTAACAAGATTTAACAAGATTTAAATTTCAAAAAAACTTGATTTTTCTTTGAATTTCAAAACTGTTTTGGGCAACAGTGGTAAACTCGAGAAAAACACTCGTTTACTCGAGTTTGAACCCGAGCAAACCCCTACTTCCACTTGCTTCGAGAAAAATGACAAATTTCCCATGCTTGGCTCCGAGTTCCACCTTTCTTCCCAAAATCCTAAAACCACCCAGACACAATCGTGTGCACATGTATGTGCACCATCACTGATCATCGCCGAGTCCCCCAACAAGTCGCCTACGACCCCAGCAGCTACTTCGACCACACAAATCGCCTTAACAAAGTCGAACTCGAAATCGAGCTAGTTGAATCAAACCTGGAACAAAACCCAAATTGACAAACCACCTCGCCGCCGACAAACACGCCACCAGAATTCATACGACTCCGGCCACCACTTCGTCAACCCCAAAGCCATCATTCCCCAGTCGTACGTGCAGCTCGATGCACAAACGAACCTACTTCGATCAAATTCTCGACCACTGCCAAAACTAGGTTTAGATATTAAATCCCCTCGTCGCCGTCACCACAGTGAACTGGAACATCGCCGGGAATTTTTCCCTGACTCCCTGATCACTCACCTAGCCTCATCCCAAACCTCGACCACGATGGAGTCTCCGACCGCCTGAATTTGATCGAAACCCAATTTTCGATCATCTCAAAACTGCTCTCAATATACACCACTAAAAATTATGATTTTTAGAAGTGGTATCAGAGCTAAGGTTGAACTTTAGCTCAGGAGTATAACACATTAAGTAGCTCATTAGAGATAGGGTGAAGAATACCCTAGAATGAGTATCCCTAAGATATCTATCCGTATACCTCAGTAAATTCTCTTACTATCCACTGATAATAAGTATGAGTGCGAGAAGAGGATGAGATAGGGGACAGAGGAATATGACTATAAATGGTCAATACCCTGTAACAATAAGGAAACAAGGAAATAAATAATTCCTCAGCACAGTAAATATGAATATATATATATATATATATGCAGAGCTTTATACTTAAATATATACACAAAACACTATATCTCTATGCAAAGATTAAATGATACTTGTGTATTATAGGATTGTTTACTCACAGTGTTTTTGTGAAGATGAACATAGCTTCATTTATGTTGAAACAGGCTTGAAATTTGCAAGCTGAAATCTTTCTTCTTTGATCTCTGGTTGGAATTAAGTTTGTATTGTTGTTTTAAGTTGAATTCTTGTTTGAGTTTCAGCTGGTATTTTCTTTCAGTTTTTCACAGCTTGAAGTGGAACGAATTTGAAATGAGGATGATGGAAAGAAATGAAGTTTACAGTGTGTTCATTTGTTTTAGTACTGGGTGATAAAAATATGTTTGTACAATTGATCAGAGATTTTTTTTAATTGATTCAGCTGATATTTTATTTGGTGGCTGATGAGATATATTGTGATGGCTTGCATTAATTACCTTGTACAAATGAATATATTTTTTCATGTCTTCCTTTGCAAGCTTTTCTCATGTATATGTTTTTTTTGTTTGGTTTCATACTTATCTACATATATTTCTTTCTTCTTTTGCAAGTGTACATACTTGAATGTATATATCTTCTTTTGCAAGCTTATAGATATTTATATCTTTCCTCTTTTGTTCATATTTGAATGTATTTTATTTTTTATACTTATTATTTTGTAATATAAATAAATTTCTATATTTAATATGTTGTTTAATTTAACTAATTTGTTTACTTTATATTTTTACATACATGAGTGTATTTCTAACTTAAATATTTATTTTTAACTTTAATACTTATCGTCTTGTATTTCTATATATATATATATATTTATTTATTTCTCTAACATAAACCATCAATTCTTAATTTAAAATTATTTATTTTCATACTTGTGTCAAATGTCTATATTTATTTTTATATTTATTTTATTCTTTACATTATATATATATATATATATATTCACATATATATACAAGATTTAAATTCAAATGATTCAACACATATTTTATTTGAATTTGGAGAAACTCAAATCAATTTACCAATTAATTTCACAATTTTTATTCAAAAATTAAATTAATTATCAATTCAAATTTAGTTAAAATCCGGGATCGTTACAATAAATTAATGGAATTTATAACTCAAGTAAACCTCTTTTAAGTCATAACTAATAATGGTGTAGTTGTTTATAAATTTGGTTTACTAAAATAATTAGTTTGGAGAAAAATCGAAAATATGACCGAAAATCTTTTTTCGGATTTTTGACTTTTCATCGTCTAAAAGTTGTCGGAACATATTGTGTACACTAGAGTATATATACACATACACACATATATAAATAACATGTGCTTTGGTTAGAGTTAAATATGTTTAAATTATTTACATAAGTAAAATAGTAAATGTTGACTTTTCTTTTAAAATTTTAAATAAAAGAAAAATGGTAAAAGGTAACA
This sequence comes from Allium fistulosum, assembly GCA_030737815.1. Taxonomy (NCBI): domain Eukaryota; kingdom Viridiplantae; phylum Streptophyta; class Magnoliopsida; order Asparagales; family Amaryllidaceae; genus Allium; species Allium fistulosum. Next base: position 281,432,006 of record CM060903.1, read on the forward strand.
TCACATCAAAAAAGTGATGAAATGATGGGAATGAGAAGAGAGGTAGGGGTTGTGTGTGGATTAAGGTAGGGGGTGATGATGTGGAATAAGTCATGAAGGGTAAATGGTTAAGGGTAAAACGGTAATTTCTATTTTTCATTTTATATAAAAACCAATTTTCTCTTTTCAATTCTCATTTTACTCCACTTCATTCATTTTCAAAACTTTATTTTCTTCCATTCCAAGCTTCTCTTTTATTTCAATGGCTTCACTAAAGTTTTTGAATTAAAAATATTTCTTTTTTTTTCATTTTTAAACCTTATATCAATCTAAAAATACTTTCTTTCTTCTCTACACCTCCTCTTTCAAAAAACCACTCTCCTCCACATAGGCCGAGCCTTCCTCGGCCTAGATCGAGCCTGTTTAGCTCCTTAGGCACTTAAAAATCAAGTCTTTAAAAAGAAAAAACTAAGTTCGTGTGTTGGTGCGAAGTGTAGTGGTAGTTTGATTCGAATTCACTTGATTTTGGTTAGTAAATCTCACTTTTAAAAAAAATCAAGTTTTAAACTTTATTATGGTGATAATAATGTTAGTTAATTTATTACTTATGTGTATAAGTTTGGATTGAATGTTGTTGATTAGGTCCCCGCTTAAAGCGGAGGGTATATGTGATGATTGGTTGATAACTTGGAATATAGTCGAAGTGCTTATGTATGATGTATAAGTAATAATCCTTCCTTAATTATGGACATGTGTATATGTATGTGCTTATGTATATGGTTGGTTGTATGTTAGTTGAAAATTTAACACTTGAATTTGTTTATGTTTGACATCGAGATTCCGTGTGTTTTAAAACTTGTTTATTTCCATGTTTTCTAGTTTTATTTCTAAATTTTTTTCCAAACTTTCCTTTTTGTTTTCAACTCTTATACAAAGTTGTAAGTGATTTAAATATGGAAGGAAAATATTAAAAGGCTATTTTGATGTTTAAAACTAGTTTGAAAGTTATGGTCCATGCAGCGATAATCGTTATGATGCAGTTCGTAAATCGATTACTTTTGTATAAACTAAAAAGAGATTCCACTTTAAATATTTTTGAAAGTCTTTTAAATATATTTTAAGTATTAAAAAGAAATTTTAAAGTATGAAAAATATTTTCAATGATTATTATTTAATTATTAATTAAATAAAGATTTAATTATTAATTAATTAGGTAAAGGTTTAATTATTATTTAATTATTAATTAAATAAAGGTTTATTATTAATTAATTAAGCAAAGGTTTAATTATTATTTAATTAATTAATTAAGAAAATGTTTATTCATTAATTAATTAAGTAAAGATTTAATTAACATTTAATTATTAATTAAATAAAGGTTGTATTATTAATTAATTAATTAAACGTTTAATTATTAATTAATTACAAAAAGGTATATTAATTAATTAATTAATTAAAAAAGGTATATCAATTAATTAAGTAAGTAAATTTTAATTATTATTTAATTATTAATTAAATAAAGGTTTAATCATTAATTAATTAAGTAAATGTTAAATAATTATTTAATTAATTAATTTAGAAAAGGTTTATTCATTAATTAATTATATTTATTATTTAATTATTAGTTAAATATCAGATTAATTATTATCTAATTATTATTTAAATAAAAAATTTAAAATTATTATTAATTAATTTAGTAAAGTTTTTATTTTTAAATCACTTTAGTTCCAAAGGTCGGTTTGCTTAAAAGCAACTTTCCTTTACAAAGGATGGTTTTAAATACAAGGGATTTTTTGTCTGTGTCATTAAGTAGCCAAACAAATCCAATTAGGTGTGTTTCTCACGCTGGTTTACCAGACTGATCCGAGTGTTATTCCTTATAATGCTTGGGTCAAACGAACATATTTTTAGATATAGTTTGGATGCTTTGGAGCTTCAAGAGACAAGTTGGATGCCTCCAAGACGTATTCACGTATATTTTATTTCTGCTGCATTGGTTATTTATATTGATTAGCGTTTGTGAGGACAGGTTGTTATAACTATCTAGGCGATGATAGATTAATGTACTCTTATTGATGTATGTATATTATAGTTTTCTTTTGTAAAGATCTGTTGTATATTATATATTTCTCGTCTTGATGTGAGATTATGTTCTATCTTTTCTCCCAACAATCTGTCTTTTCGGTACTTGGATGCTCGGCACGTGAATACCATGGATGTATTAGTGTCGACTTCTGAGGATTAAAAGGTGGGTCGTTACACGTGGTATCAGAGCTTAGGTTAAGCGAACACCTAGGCTTTGGTGAGGTAGACTCAATAGAGATAGGGTTAGTAATACCCTAGAATGAGTTCGAGTATGTGTGTGTGTGTCTATATATATCAAAGCATATTTTTTAGTGCTATAAATTTTTTATATTATATTAATTTATCGGTTGAGTGGTTTATGAATTCTGGTCAATACAGAAGGAACAACTATATCGATTGGGGTTTCTGATCACTTAAACAAAGCAAACCGACACAATATTGTTTTGAAATTTGGTAAATGAAATAGTTTTACGTAAATTATATTTTAAATATAAAAGAATAATTTAAGAAATTGTGTAACGACCCGCTATTTTGGACCATTCAAATCGACAATAAAACCACACATATCTGACTTGAATAATTCAAAATACCGAATTGTTAATTTATATTTGGCAAAACTCAGAATATATAGTAAATAAATAATCACATATCACCGATCACAGACACATAGTAATATAATGTAGCAGAAATAAAGAAATAGTAGGTAATGAAGCTACTATATAAATACATCAGAGTTAAGTAAGATACAATAGGAATACCAAGATACAACAGGAGTAACAGTATGATAATCAGGTACAACTCAGAATACAACTGGAATCAACTGGATAACAAAATGAATAGATATCTGGTTCTTCAAAGCAAAACTCTAGCTCCAAAGGTGAGTCTCTAATGATGTATCACTCAGTCTGACCCAAGCGTAAAGCAAAACACAAAATACTCGAGTCAGGACATACATACTTATACAATGTAAACCAACTCAAGTGAAATGTAATAAAGGTACAAGTAACTTAAAGAATGCTTGGGATCGCCCATTCTTTAAGAATTCGTTAAACTATCTACTATGTAGTAATATTCGCTATTATAATAATGTCTAATATAAAATAAACATACTTTTAAATAGCATTAAGGAGTGACCCAATATTCCCCTTAACACGTAATAGTCCTAGTAGTCTATCCAGTATTAGCATACTCCCAAAATGGGGGCAACCCTCGATACTCCACAGGCTACGGGAGAAATCCAAACTCGTAGTAAAGCTCGCTATGGTAAGTGACATGGCACAACTAGGCAATGCCAGGGTAGATATACCAATTACGCATTCGGGCTGGTGGAAACGCATAACAGCCACTACCGCCCACCTCGAACAACACTCCCAAATCAAGGGGTGCACCCAGTCAATCACAAAAGTAATAGAATGGTATCGAAGAAGTGTGCCCGATCAGAGGTGCTACCTCATTGGCCCGTCAATCGCTCATGTTTTAGCCACTTTATGCCAACTCACGGGAGTTGGGTCAACGCATATACCTTTAGGATCGTCGCCACCATCCTACTTCATTCTGGAAACTCCACCGCGTACATAGTTGTTAAAGTGGTTTTCGGTATTGATAGAGAGTATGTCCATATCTGATCCCGGTCTCTTTAACAACCAATCGTTATTATAACCCGTGGTTATAATTTAAAAACAGTTTATATTTCAAATCAAAATACATCCTTTAAACCATTTCAAAATCATATCATTTATTTCAAAATAATACATACTTTCAAACCCAAAACATATCCATTTCAAAACCAATTCAACAATATATCATTTCCATTTCAAAAACCAATTCAATAATATATCATTTCCATTTCAAAAATCAAAGCAATAATATATCATTTAAATTCCAAACTAACTCAATATATTTCTTTCAATTTATTTAACTTGAAATATTCTTTTAAATCATATTAAACCAAACCACCTTATAAAGTCATATCCTTGAATCTTCAATTTCAACAAGTTTCAAATTAATATATATTTAAAGACAATTCTTAAATAAATACAATTCCAATTAATTTCATTTCCAAACCATAGTACTTTCAAAGTCATAACAATTCTGAAACCAAACTTTTTGAAACCAAAATACTTGGAAATCATAACACTTGAAATATTGTCATTAGGACCTCATAATACTTAGAAAAATCATAATACTTCTAAATTAATATTCATTACCAAAGTTATAACATTTTAAGTTCATCCATTCAATTATACCAATTTCAAACATTGTATTAACTCATAAATTTCAAAGTGGTTTATATTCAAATCAAAATAATTCATTTAGACCATTTAAATATGAAGTCATTATACTTAAAAATCAAATATTCAATTCCCAAAAATTTAGCCCTTTTCTGAGCTCATTTATTCACTTAAATACTTCAAACAATTTAAATTTCAGCTTTCGCAGCACTTAGAAAATGCTACGGTAAGTTACATTTGAAACAATTCAATTCAGCAAAGACAGCATTTAAAAACTGCTGTAATAGTTCAGTTTTAGTTGAAAAATAGTTTATTTCAGCAAAGACAGCATTTACAAAACTGCTGTAATAGTTCAGGTTTAAATTTCAAGTTTAGTTCAATTCTGAAACTACCGCATTTACAAAATTGCTGTAATAGCCCTTAGTCAATTTTAGCCTTTAAGTTCACTTCTGCAACTACAGCATTTACAAAGTGCTGCAGATTCATTTAGTTCAGATTTTAGTTATTATTCAGAAACGATAGCATTTCTGAAGTGCTACTAAAAGAATTTTCCAGATTTTCAATAAAATTTCAGCAACAAATAAACTTCAATTTAAATCATTTTAACTTATAAAAATCACATTTTTCCACATCAAAATGTTCATTTAATTCTCTTTAACTTATGATTTTTATAAAGAAAATTTTACAATAAAAATCAAATTTTCCAACAATTTCACTTATTAAATTCAAGTGTACAATTTTCCCATTTCTACATTTACTTAACACTTATATTTAAATTTCTATTTCATAAATAAGACTTAATTTCCATTTTAAACCAAATCAAAAATTTCCAAATTAGGTTATATTTCAAATCACAAATTTCCATTCATTTATTTAACATTTTTAATACATAGAAAATCATTTTTCACTTTATTAAATCATTTTAAAAACCAAATTTAAATCAAAATATCAAAATTTACATTTTCAAAATACTTAAACTTCCAGAAAAATATATAAAATAACCACGGGTCTGTATAATATTTTCTAACCTAGGTCAAGTGATACGGATAATATATCATTTCAATCCGTAATTTACAAAGAAAAATCCGGGTTCTATCATTTCAAACCCGCAATCCCAAGTTAAATAAAAATAAATAAAAATTGCTCAGGCCTATCATTTCAGCCCATAACGATTTTTCCCTATTCTAAAGTCCGGTATATATCATTTAAACCCATAGTGATTCTATTCTATAGGGAACTTGCAGTGTGAGAACATAAAATAAACAATAAAACAGAATATAACATAGCAGATGATGTGACAAGTTTATACAGAGTTTAACATCATATAATATACATCACGGGCAGGTATAACATGATATAATAATTTCTACACATTCACTTGTTGTCACTTCACAAATATATAAGTATATATGTCATGTGTGAATACTCACCTTTTAAAGCTGGGTTTCGCAAAACAGAATACACAGATGGATTCCAGAAAGCACGATAGCACGATTTTTGATTTGAGTGGAGAGATCCTTGTAAGCAACACAAAATATAACATACATAAGCACAAATATAAATATTTTACATACAAACAAAGTCAACAACTTTAGTTTGCAAAACAATTGCAAAACATGAAAGATAACCAAACCTTAGAAGCAAAAGACTTGTACAAGAAAACATAGGCTTGGCCTAAATGCAAATGGGCTTGATCTCACCACACCTAGGCTCGGCCTAGGTCATGTATGCTCGGCCATGAGTCATGAGACATGGCTATGGACATGAAAATGGAAGGCAAAGGCATGAAGATGCAAAGGTATGCAATGAGTCAAGGGATGGAAGGTTTTGGGTCAAGGGATGTAAGGTTTTGGTGAATCTAAGGCTCGGCCATGGTCACTACAGGTCAGGTCAGAGGTTGAGATGATGGTCAGAGGTCATGGCATCAAGTGGTGGTGGTGTTAGAGGTGGTGGCCAAGGCTAAACATGAAGGTGATGGTGGAAATGGCTTGGCTAGGCATTGTTTTGGAGTTTTTGCATTGTTTTTGTGGAGATTGGATCATTGGATGGTCAAGGCACTCTCAGGTCAGAGGAGGGGGATGGTTTGGCCGTGGATTATGTGGGGAAGAAGTGGTGGTGATCGGTGGTGGTGATGGTGAGGCTATGGCCGAGCAAACACATGGAAGAATCAAGGCAAATTCAAGTGAAAAGCAATGGAAAAAGAGGAAGAAAAGTGAGCAAAGAGGAAGCAATTGCATATACCTTTTGTTTTCAGATCTAAAGTGCCATGAAAATGACATGAGATGAGGAGTTTTCACATGAAATACAAATGAAAATGCACGGCCAAAGTAAAAGAATGAACGGCCAAAAGAAATGAAAAGACAAGGCAAATGAAAAGTCACAAGTTATAAAAGCTTTTGTCTCTTGAAATTTCCAATTTATGTTTATACAAAATAAACAAATAAAAACCAGTAAATAAAACAAAAGATAAACAAAATAAAGTAAAAAAGAAATAAATAATTATATTTTAGAAAAATAGGAAAAATCAATAAAGAAAACATTTATTAAATGAAACTAGTTTTAAAATTGTAAATAAAATACAACTAACTTTGGAACTTATAACTATACTTTTAAAATGTTTTAAAAATAAAATATATATACATAACATGTTGTGTTACACATGAAGACATAAATTAGAACATGACATGACAGACAAATATTATTTATATAAATTAAAATAAACAATTTTGTTAAATAATACAGTTTACATACAATGGTTTAAAAAGCATAACTTTCACAATATTAATCAGATTCCAACGAAACGAAAATCAGTATTCTTAAAACTTTATTTACTTTCATAATAAAAGATAAAATTCAAAAATTCAAACTTTTAAATTTTTAAATTAAAAGTCAAAGTTTGAACATATTGACCAAAATTCACATTTCTGGAAAACATTATATTTATTCATGTTTGGAATTATAATTCACATAAAAATCAAAATTTATATTTAAAGTAATAAAAATTATCCATTTTAATAAATAAAATAAAGTTTTTAAATCAGGAAATTCAATTTAAAATAATTGCAAAATACAGGGTTGTTACAAATTGATATAGTAATTTATCATGTGTTTGTTGTAAGGAAATGATAATATTTTATTATTATCGTCTATTGTTTGATTAGTCATGCTCATCCAATTTAGGAGCATTAATTATTGTTTGGTAATTGATTGTTTGTGCTTAGATAGTTTATGAGCATTTATTGTTTTGGTTAAATTAACCATGAACACCTTGTGAATTAAGTTTCATGATTTGACTATAAGGTGTTCGATGATGATGTTGGGTTGAAATTTAATTTTAGTAAAGTTGTTTATTTAAATCTAAACAAAGATAAATAATTGTAAAATGATCTTATATAAGAAATGAAATTTTATAAGTATGATTTACAAATATCGGCTATAAATAAAAATGGATTCAAACTGAGAATCTGAGGACTTAAATCCTGGTGTTTTGGAAATTGTTTTTCAAGTTCTAAAGGGAAATGATAATACTATTATTTTGGAAGTGTTTTTTACTACAAATATTTTAAAATGGATTTTAAAGGAAATAAAAAGCACTGAACTTACTTCAATTGCTGGAAAATAATTCTGGTGATGACTACAGCATCATCGACGTTCATTTTCGAGTTTCTAAGTGAGAGATTGCTATCATAGTAATTGATTATCGAGTTGTTTTAGTAAAAAAAAATTGGTTATTAATTTTCGAAAGTAGGATTTGATATAGAAGGGAGGTATATGTATTATTATTATTTCAAAGATGATTTGAATATGAAATTGGGTGTTTAGTTCTTAAATTTTCAGTTAACTGATGTAATAGACTCATGTAAATTATCTATTTGGATAGTTTAGTTTGTGCATCTCGTTTTAATTTATGGTTTGGTAATTTTAATTTATTGAAATGAAATGGAATTTTTGATGATTTTGGATAGCCAAAAATTTCTGAGTTAATTGAGGAATTTAGCTAAGTGTTTTGTGAAAACATAAGAAAATAAGTTTTTCTAACTTATAAATCTGAGAAACTAGTAAGTTGAAACCAAGTTTTAAATTTGTTGAACGTCCAGGTTAATTAAACAAATTAGAAATTGTATATGTACTCTTTTGGGATGTAGAGGAGTATTATTTGAATATGAGCATGAGTCATGAAATAAAATTTAACTTAAGTAAAGATTAAATGAAATGATTTTATGAATTGGTTTGTATGTGATATTAGTATTAAAGGAATAACAATAAGTAAAAAATGAATGTGAATAAAAGGAAACTGGTATAAGTAAGAACCAATAAGAATAAGTACATAAATGTACGTAGATCATTTTATTTGCATAACTGGTTTTGATCCAGATTCGAGTACACGATCTTCGAGGTGATTTTCACAGATTCGAATAAGGATTTGTCACTCGATTCTTAACGATGAACACTTAATGTAGAATTTTTGATTGGATTCTAAAGTTTTCTATCATAGTGTATGGCTATGTAAGAGGAACAGAGGTTTCTAATCAAGAAACCATATCAGAGTTCGCACTAAAGAAGTCGATGGAGTGATACTAGTCCGGAAATGAAATTGTGTGATCGAGCAAGCGATTGGATTAGCTATTGCATACGGATGATATGTGCGCATCATATGGGCTTTAATATAATTATATATTTTGACATCGGAAAATGCAAAATTATATGTCTATGAGTTATATGGTTGGATATCATTTGTAAGTGAGATACAGGTTCATGGAAGCAAAGGCTAATTTGATGCTTTTGGTTTCACAAGTAGGGTTAATTGCTCGACTAATAAATACATATTTATATCTTTATTTTTGGTTGATATTTTTATGCCCCAGATATGGGAGGCCACTTGGCTTTTATTTTCTTTGTTGGTTAGGGAAAGTAGTGGCAATTTGTAGTTTTTCCGATCTAGCCACACAAAGGAGGTGCTGCCGAAATTTTCCGATCTAGTCTCACAAAGTGGAAACCCGATCAGAAAAGAAGAGATCTACGGACAGAAGAGAATCTCCCGTCGTGCCCCCAGTTCAGCCGAATCCAAAACGACATGGGCCCACCCCGAGATCGCTAGTGGACGGGTACGGTCCTCAAGAGCTTCTGAACTCACCTCCTGATTGCTTCCCTAGCTCCCTCAAAGACGAGCAGCTTGATGTCATTTCTCGCTCTTTCGGGATTGACAAGGCGCGTATGCTGTTGCCGGGGGAAGGAGTGATGCCATATAATCCCCCCGAAGAATATTTCGCTTACAGCAGGTATCACTGTATGTGTGGTGCCATCCCGCCTCTCAATGCCTGGATAGTCAGCTTTGTCACATATCTGAAGGTGGCTCCATTCCAGCTTCAGCCTAACTCCTACGCCATTCTGGTGAGCCTCTTTGTTATCTTCCAGAGGAGATACGGGCGTCCTCCTTCCAACCGGGAGATCCGATATTTGTACAACCTGAGGGGCTATAAGAAGGGGTCACCATACATTAGCTTGGAATCAGCCGTATCTTTCAAGCCGGTCCTGGACTTATACTAGAAGTTCAGCATGTTTAAGAAATAATGGTTCTTTATCAAGGATGACTCTGTTTCCATCCGTCGCTTCACTTCCAGCTGTAAGTCTTAAGCTTATTTATAATTTCCGTTCTGACTGTAATACCTCTTCTTATGTGTTTTTGTTTCTTGCTAGCGACAGGTGGCTTTGCGGTCGTAGAGAGTGACCACCTGGTTCAGATGGCTGCGGAAATAGAAGCCATCACAGGAAGGGATAGGTCGGCCTCTTATTTGATTAGGGCACAACCTGATCCTACCACACCAGTCTGTGGTCAAGCAGAGAGACACGGCGGAGGAGAGGGCTGCCAAAGCCACAGGAGGGGCCACGGCGAAGAGCGGCAAAAGGAGACCCTTCTCGGCGCATCCAGTCGCCGGGGGGAAGAAGCTCAGGAAGTCCGATGGACCCTCTCCCAGCACACATCCGGATGTTCGGGAGGAGGAGAAAGGTGAGGACAAAGGAGGTGAGGCGGAGAGCGGAAGTGGTAGAGAAGGTGACGGCGACCGTCACGGTGATGATGGTGGCGAAGGACGGGGTGGTGATGGCACCAGGGCTTTGTCTTCCGGGAAAGTGGGTGAGATGCAAGAGTGGACGGATGACGCTTTCCGCCAAGCCTTCGAAGGTTTGGAGGGAACGGAGAAGTCCAAGAAAGCTGATAAAGTTGGGACCGGCATCGATTTATCTTCTGGGAGCACTTCTACTGAGGCAACTTCTGCAGTTCAAGGTGAATTTCCCTCTATTCTTTTTAATTCTCGAATGATGGCTCAATGCATACTGGTGACACTTGATTTTTACTCCAGGAGTGGGCAAAACGGCCAAGACCTCAGATCTTCGGCACAGGCTTGAACAATACAAACCCCTCAAAGCTTCCGCCAAGCCGAAGCCTTCTACTAACCGCCCTGGAGACGTAGTCGGCTATCGTCCTCTTCTGGGAGTTATTGAAGAAGATATACAGAAGAGGAAGAGGAGTCGATCTTCGTCTGAACCTCTTCTTGAGCCCCACTCCAGCCTATTCACGACACTACGGAGGAGGATACCAAGCTTATGCCTTCCCCCCATCCATCTGAGAATCCAACCGTCATCCCGATAGATCATCTTGGCTTAGTACGCAATCCGTTTGCGGGTCATCCGGACCTGGACCCGGCATCTCATGACATCTCCTTTGATGAGGTTACTGGTGAGCATCTCCTCCCTCGTAATCCTATGGTACGGGTGCTTGACGAAGCTAAGTCCCTGGACCTTGATCTGCTTACTACCCGGGTCGTAACTCTGGGGGATGAGGCTAAGGCAAATATTGACCGGGTTGCTGAGGAGACCAGGAAATTGATGGGGCACCATGCTCGATTAGTCAAGGCTGGGGAAGAGATAGGAAGCGCTAACATCCGGCTATGGTTGATGGTTTCCGACCAGGCTAAACAACTCGCCGACCAAGCCATCCAAATCTCCCAGCATGAGGCCGCATCCAGACAATTGAGGAAGACTATTGAAGAGGCCAGTAGGGCGGAGTTGCGGAGGATGGAGGCCGTCTGTAAGGAGCGGATTGATATGGCCATTGCCACGGTGGATGAGGTTCGGCAAGCGGACCTTGAGCGGGTAGAGGAACTATCGGGGAGACTCGAGGCCGCAGAGCTTGCTCAGGTCAAGTCGAAGGAGGAGATGGAGGCGATGAGGAGGTCCCTTCAGGCTGACCGTTTACGGTATCGATCGGAGAGGGATGCTGTTGTTGCAAAGCTGCGGGCTTCTGAGGTCCGAATGAGGGAGTTTGAAGAGGACGAGGGGATGATGGAGGGGATGCTCCAGGATATGTATTTCCGTACTTGGAGGCAGGGTAACTTGTCCTGGATGGACGATTACCCCCGGGTCATGGCTAGGATCTATCTCAGGGCTCTAGAGGAGGCCAAGGCTGAGGCGGATAAGGAGGGCAGTGTGGCCTTCAGGATGGATGTGGTTACCGCCCAGTTTACCAAGGAGGAGAAGGTGGCGGTGAAGGAGGGCATGCGGTTGCTTGCAGCTGAGGAGGCAGGTGTGCAAGTAGAGGATGATGATCAAGGAGCAGATGTTGGTAAGTCTTCCTTTCTAGCCTTTCCGTTAACTTGGTTGCTTATCACTAATGAATTCTTTCTCTGACCGGACAGGTGGGCAACAGGACAAGGATAAGACTCCGACACAGCCAGCTTCTTGATTAGACCTGGATATCTTTTTGTAGACTTGACATTGTTGTAGATGATAGTCTCAAAACAGTAACGTAACTCTTAGGTTGTAATTACGCTACTTGTAATAAACAACACTATTCTTGACGTGTAATTCTTTAACTTAAGCTGATTCTGTCGTCTTTTGAATGTTTTTGCTATTTTGACATGTTGTATGAGAAATATAGCTATGCATATTCTTGTAATTAAATTGTGTTTGACGTCAAGTTCTTGTTTAAAACATAATTTCATGACTTGCAATGTTAGCGTGAGGTGTGGATAAATTATAGTCACGTGTTTACACATGAAAGAAGGAAATACCGCCCTTTATATTTTGCTTGTAGATGGCAGTCTTGTGTGACCGGGTATAGAATACGGTCCAGTATCTTGCTGTGAGTATCCGCTTCCATTAGCGAATGTCTCTTGTTCTATGTCCTGTACTTCAGGGATTGTTACAAAGGATAGGAGAAAAGTTTCTTAAATAAAATTGAAATATGTGAAATAGTAAAACTTCCAATCACGGAAGGCCTTCGATGTGCTTAAGTTCGTGGCAAACGGGCTTTGTAGTCACTTTCCCTAGCTGTGGTTCTTGGAGACATTTGTCACCCATCTTACGCCTCCGCGGGGAGTTAATTCTTTTTTACCACAGCCGCACTTAAGACACATCGGAGCCGAGATCGCGCACAGTAACTACCTGGGCCATTATGGCCCGTAATCGTGGGTATTATTCGATTTACTGTGGCCGGCTAGCGTGGGTGCCGATCGTCAACCGTGAACTGCCCCTGGCTGGCCACAGCTTATGTTGGGGCTTATAGTCGGTTCACAGTTGCCGGCGAGCCGAACGCCGTAATGAGCTGCCTCGGCTATAGTCGGCCTTCTCGGTGGCTTATAATCGGCTCATTACAGTTGGCTTTAAGGGCCGTCGCGAGCAATGAGTTAACCTGCAGCAGAGGGATGCCGTAGCGAAAGTGTCTCATTGGCGAGGGCATAGATTCGCATAGTACCTGTTAGGTCTTGTCCAGGTGAAGTTGCGCTGTGGAGTTCCTCGAATGGAAATGCTATATGCACAGGATTTCGTTCAACAGAAAAGGATAAAGTTAACAAGCAGCCAAGATATAAAGGAACAAGTAAAAAAAGAGATAAGGTTTTTTAAAGTGGTTCGGCACGAAAATGCCTACGCCCACTGATTCTCTTTGTTAATTCACTTCATATGGGCAGTACAAGTTAAGAAAAGTATCGACGAAGGTGTTGGATGTTCCATGCCCTCTGGAACACCTCTCCGTCCACTGTTGACAAAATATAAGCTCCGTTGTGGAGATCTTTATGAATTACATATGGTCCATCCCAGATTGGATCTAGTGCTCCGGGGCGAGGGAAGATTCGCTTAAGGACAAGATCCCCTTCTTGTAAGGTACGATGCTTGACTTTGGGGTTGTATTGTGCTGCCACTTTTTGCTTGTGGGCTGCTGCTTTGAGGACTGCATCATTTCTTCTCTCCTCAATTAGATCCAAAGACATGTGAAGGAGTTCTTCGTTCTCTTCTGGGTTATAGTGGATCCTACGGTGGGAAGGCACGATGGTTTCAACTGGGAGCATAGCCTCCGATCCGTATGCCAAAGAGAAAGGAGTATGCCCTGTTGATGTTCTGAAGGATGTGCGATAGGCCCACAGTGCCGTAGGGAGTTCATCCACCCAAGTGCCCTTTGAATTTTCGAGTTTCTTTTTTATTAGAGTTTTCAGAATTTTGTTGACGGCTTCGACTTGTCCGTTTGCCTGGGGATACGCTACGGATGAGAAGCTTTTGTGAATTCCGTGCTCTTGGCACCAGTTGGCGAATTCCTCGCTGTCAAACTGAAGTCCATTGTCTGATTTGATTTTGAATGGGACTCCGTACCTGCACAGAACATTTTTGATCAAGAAGTTAATAACTTTTGCTGAAGATACTTTATTCAGGGGTTCTGCTTCCACCCATTTGGTGAAATAGTCGACTGCCACTATAGCATACTTGGCCCCGCCTCGGCCCATTGGTAGTTCGCCGATTAAGTCAATTCCCCATACTGCAAAGGGCCACGGGCTGGTCATTTGAGTAATCTCAGTTGTTGGTAGCCGCGGAATCTTAGCGAACCTCTGGCGTCTGTCACATTTTCTGACGAAATCTAAGGCGTCCTTGCTTAAGGTGGGCCAGAAATATCCATATCGGAGTATCTTTTTTGCTAAAGTTTGCCCTCATGTGTGATCTCCGCAGCTTCCTTGATGAATGTTGGATAAGATTTCCTTGGTTTCCCTTCCAGCGACACACCTTAATAGGGGGTTAGAGAATCCGTGCCGATAGAGGGTGTCCTCTTGTATTGTGTAGCGGGAAGCTTTCCTCAAGTTTTTCTTGACTTCGTTACGCCCGTTGGGTAGTGTGCCACTTTGTAAGTAGTCTCGGATGGGAGTCATCCAAGTTGCTTCTTCGGTTGCGTATATCAGATTCACTTGCTCAAAACTTGGGGTTAGTTGCTTCGAGATGGCTACTGCTCCGGAAATATCGCCGTCTCTCACGCTTGCTTGCTTTGCCAATTCGTCGGCCTCTCGGTTCTCTTCCCGAGGGATGTGTTTGACTAAGTAGTGGTCCAATCGACTGAGAAGTAACTTGGTCTTCTATAAATATGCTATGAGTCGTTCTTCTCGAGCCTGGAATTCTCCTAGTATTTGATTAACAATAAGTTGAGAATCGCTATGAAGACGCAAAGAATTGGATCCGATTTCTAAGGCAAGTTCTAATCCAGCTATCACTGCTTCATACTCTGCATCGTTTTTGGTGGCAGCGAACTCCAAACTTATAGCATAGTGCAGCTTATTTCCTCTAGGAGTGATTATTACCACACCTGCCCCCAAACCTTGTTCGTTTGACGCACCATCCACGAAGAGATTCCACTTGATGTCTTCTGCTATTTCCGATTGCTCCTTACCTTCGTTGGTAGTGAATTCTGCAATGAAATCGGCCATGGCTTGTCCCTTGATGGCGGTGCGAGGGTGATAGGTGATATCATACTGACTTAGTTCAATGCACCATTTAAGTAGTCGCCCAGAAGTGTCGGGGCGATGGAGTACCTGCCTCAGTGGTTGGTCGGTCAGAACTTTGATGGAATGGGACTGGAAGTAGTGACGCAGTTTCCGTGATGTGATTAGTAAACAGTATGCTAGCTTCTCAAGTTTAGGATATCTGACTTCTGCCCCCGTAAACCTCTTACTTACAAAGTATACTGGCCGCTGCGTGCGGTTGTCTTCTCTTACCAACGCAGCGCTCAGGGCGTGAGATGACATAGCAAGGTATAGGTATAACTCTTCGCCTTCGCTTGGAGTCGAGAGTACCGGTGGTTTCTGGAGGTGTTCGATTAAGTTAAGGAAAGCGGTTAAGCATTCGTCAGTCCATTCGAACTTTCCTTTGTCTTTCTTTAGAGCTTCGAAGAAAGGGACGCACTTGTCCGTTGCTTTGGAGATGAATCGGCTTAGGGCGGCCACTTTCCCATTCAGGCTTTGCATTTCCTTTCGAGTGGAAGGTATTTTGATATCTTTTAGAGCTCGGACTTGTTCAGGGTTTGCTTCAATCCCTCTGGCATGGACGATGAATCCCAAGAACTTTCCTGATGATACTCCGAAGGAGCATTTTAGAGGATTAAGTTTCATTCCATACTGGCGAAGTACTTGAAACATCTCGCCCAGGTGGCTTACGTGATCGTCGGCTTTCCTTGACTTTACCAACATGTCATCCACATACACTTCCATAGTTTGTCATATTAGCCCTGCAAACATCTTGTTGACGAGGCGCTGGTAGGTGGCTCCTGCGTTTTTAAGTCCGAAAGGCATTACCTTATAGCAGTACAAACCCCGGTCAGTGATGAAACTAGTGTGGTCTTGATCGGGAGTATGCATAGGAATTTGGTTATATCCTGAGTATGCGTCCATAAAGGATAAGAGTTCGTGCCCGGCTGTGCTGTCTACAAGTTGATCGATTCCGGGAAGTGGGAAGCAATCCTTCGGGCAGGCGTCATTCAAGTTGGAGAAGTCAATGCATGTTCGCCACTTCCCATTAGCCTTCTTTACCAGCACCGGGTTGGCGATCCACTCTGGGTAGATGGCTTCTCGTATAAAGTCATTGGCAAGTAGATTCTTTACTTCTTCATCGAGGGCTGCTGATCGTTCTGCCCCCATACTTCTCTTTCTTTGTTTTACGGGCGCCTTGGTAGGATCAATGTTTAGTACGTGGCATGCTATGTCAGGGGAGATTCCGGTCATGTCAGCATGTGACCATGCGAATACATCCAAGTTGTGGCGGAGAAAGTCAATGAGTTGCTCCTTCAACTTAGCTTTTAGTTGGGACCCGATTTTCAATAGTCTACTCGAGTCATGTTTGTCTACAGATACAAATTCCATAGCCTCTGCAGGCTCGGCGGTGGCCTCCTCCTCTTTGTCCCTGGGGTCTAATTCATTGAAAGGGTCGCTGGTATATCGAAGAGGGGGGGCTTTCTTTAGTTGCTATGCTTCCAAACTTTTTGTGCAGAGGGCAACCTCTACACTTTTCCCTTTATCCTTCCTGTGGTTGTTGCGAAGTTCAGTCACATAGCAGTCTCGAGCAACGTCCTGGTCTCCTTCTACTTCCCCTACTCCATTGTTCGTTGGAAATTTCATCTTTAGGCACCATGGGGCTAGGACAATTTGGAAGTCAGACAAGGCTGGCCTTCCTAAGAAGGCATTGTAGGCCGAGTGGTTTTCTATCAGCACAAATGTATGTTTCCGTACAACGGAGCGGGGATGGCTTCCAATTTCAACAAAGAGGTCCAGTTGCCCGAGGGGCATCTTCGCATCTCCAGTGAAACCGTGTAGTGGTTTATTGCAGGGAGATACATCCTTCATTGATAGTTTCATTTTGTCGAATGCATGTTTGAATAGGATATTCACTGAGCTTCCAGTGTCTACTAGAATTCGGAAAACTTCGGCTGGACCGAGCCGGGCAGAGATAACCATGGGATCCATGTGAGGGTATTGCCTTCCTTCTAAGTCACGCCTACCGAATGTGATGTCATCATTCTTTTTCCGCTTCGGGTGGCGCTCTTCTATGACAGAATTAACACAGTCTTCATTGTTTCTAAGCGACTTTCCATATCTTTCCATCTCTGCCCAGCTTCTGTCGGCGATGTGCGGTCCTCCCGAGATGGTATGGACCACTATAATCTCTTGACTAGAGCCGCTAGTGTTGCGATTTCCTCTGCCTATCTCTGGTGAGGGTAGCCTTGGGTTCTCATTGGCAGGAGCTGGAGCCCTGTTCTGACCTCTTACGTAGCGTTCTAGTCTTTTCCTTCTGATGTGTTCTTCAATCAAGTCCCGGAGATGATGGCATTCATTGGTATCATGCCCATGAGATTCGTGGAAGCGGCAGAACTTTTGAGACTTCTGTGCGTTATCGATTCCTTCTTGTATGGTGGGCGTTTGTATCTAACTTCGTCTTGGGTGGCAAGGAAGATGTTTTCAATGGTCTCGTTCAAAGGAGTGTAAGTGTCGAATCTTGGCCCTGGCCGATATAGGCGCTTTTCTCCCTTCTTGCCCCCAGCGTTGTCTCTAGACTCATTTCTTCGAACGTCCTTCGCTGCAACGGGCGTGTTGCCGTGAGCTGCCTTATTTTGTTGCCCTGACTGCCCCTCAGTGGCAGCATCTTCAAGCCTCATATATTTCCCGGCTACATGGATGAAATCGGGCAAAGTAGCTGGTTTTTCTTTTGTCAACCTTCTAGCAAATTTAGTATCCGGATGCACACCACTACAGAGGGCCATTAGGATAAGCTTCTCATCGGCATCTTGGACTGCGGCCGCTGCGGCATTGAATCGGGTTAGGTATTGCTGCAGTTTCTCTCCAGGTTTCTATTTAATACTGGATAAGGAATAAGCGTCCTTGGGTTGTTCCACATGAATGCGGAACTGACTGATAAACCTTTCTTTCAACATTTCCCACGAGCTGATGGATCCCTAGGGTAAATGACAGAACCAAGAGGTATCTAGATCTACTAAGAATAGTGGAAAGCATTTGCACAGTACTCCCTCTGTTGCCCCACTCATGAGCATATGCTGTGTGTATCTCTGTAAGTGTACAACGGGGTCAGAGGTTCCTTTGTAAGGTTCCATTATTGGCATTTTCCATTCTCGGGGGGTGATAGCAAATTCGATATTGCGGGCGAAATGGCTGGTTACCCTAGCGCCTATTCCTCGATCTCTTTGATCCCGTTGGACGCACTCTCTGAACAAGTGTGCCATCCTTTCATCAGAATTTGGAGCAGATAGAAACGAGTTTGGTTCTGTTTTGTGGGATTGATTCCGTCCAAATGACCTGTAGGGATGGTAGCGTCTATCATTTCTGATATTTTCCAGTGGCTGTCTTTGGTCTTCTGGGAGCATGCTAGGATCAGCTACAGCTGGCCCTTGCCTTGATCTTCCCCTGTTGGGTTTTGATCTAAGCACTTCCTCGGGTCCAACTTTGGGCTGGACTCTAGCTCGGCCCCGTTCATTGGCGTTTCCGGGGTTAGGCAGTGCAACCGGCTCAGCTACAGTTGACCTTCGCCCGGTACCTCCCCCGTTGGGTTCGGTTCCAAGCGTTTCCTCATGCCTAACTTCGGGCTGTGCTCGATCTCGGCTCCTACCACGGCCGCTTCTGTTGTTAGCTCCTTCGAAGAAGGAAGATCTTTGTTGTCTCTGAGATCCTCTAGACTGGGACTCACCCCATGATTCAGTGTTGCGGTTGGACTCTTCAGCATCCCTTAAGCGTGACATGAGATGGTCCACCAAGGCTTCCTGCTGGGACGTGAAGCGCTTAGTCACTTCAGCCACAACTCTGTCTAGATCTGCCCTAGTAATTGTTGCCGGCTGTTCCGCGGCAGGGGTGGTCGGATTTGCCTGACCTTCATTTGGTACTGCTACTGGAGGGGGACGATTTACTTGATCCGTGACCACTGGATCTGGGAGACTGCTGGTTGCGATGTTTTTTCCTTTGTTAACATCTTTCTTCTGCTTGGAAGGCATGTTTTCCAAGCAATGAACGACGCTGTTAGGAAGAAGGTTAAGTGGAAGAAGCTGAAGCTTCGAGCTTCTAGGCTCTCAATGAAAGCACCAAAAATGTTTGCACAAAAAATGGACAAACACCTCCAAGTCGTATGATTTAATTGATTTTATGTTGTTCTTTGTGATTTGGGTGATTTATGCAAATATATGAAAAGTAGGGACTAAACTGTAAAAGACACGCAGATTTATAGTGGTTCAGCCAGAATATGCCTACGTCCACTTTATATATTATTTCTCCTTTCTTGTTCAGATTACAAGTAAAAAGCTTTGATACAAGTATATGAAAGTTGTTTGAAAGTTCTCTCCGTGCTTGAGCTCTCAAACTTGTCCCCCATTGTTGTACCCCTGCCCCTCTATTTATAGAGTGAGGCTGGGGGTAGGGGTCTTGGATGTATAAAGCTGTTGGCGGGCCTGGGCTGATGTAATCTGGCCTGGCAATGTTGATTCGGTACTCCCTGGTTCGGTGATAGTAGTGAGGAGTGGTCCGGTGGTTCTGGTCCGGTAGCACCTGGGAGGTAGCTGGTTCGGTAGTATGGAGCTGGGTTGGTCCGGTAGCTCCTGGGAGGTAGCTGGTTCGGTAGTATGGAGCTGGGTTGGTTCGGTAGCTCCTGGGAGGCAGCTGGTTCGGTAGTGTGGAGCTGGGTTGGTCTGGTAGGTCCTGGGAGGCAGCTGGTTCGGTAGTGTGGAGCTGGGTTGGTCCGGTAGGTCCTGGGAGGCAGCTGGTCCGGTAGGCTTTGGGAATGAATTGGTTTGATCTTCCATGGCCATGAATTCGGTTCGGTAGTGGTGGAAACACACCCAACAATTGCATTCACATTTGATTTATTACAATTTAATGTATTTACATTCCATTTATTTCTTTCAATTTATTAACATTCGTTACAAATTCATTATATTCAATTTTTATTCAGCTCAATTTGTGACATTTCAGTTGCTTCACTTTTTTGTTTAACCTATTTCATATAAATTGATTGGTGAATCATTTATAAAATTATTCCACTTAACCTTGCTTAAGTTAAATTTTTTTTTATACTTAGTATATCCTCTTTTTAGTTATACTTTCATCGTTTATAAATTATCTAAGTTTATTATAAATATTTTATACAACACAACTCACTTTTATTATTATTACTTCATATGTTAAGTTATTATTAATTCATCGATTCACTTCATTTATTCAAATTCATCTTATTAATTTACTAAAGTAAATTTTCTTTTATAACTCAATTCATATTAATAAAAAAATTCACAGTTTATTCCATTAAATTTTATTAAGTTACTTCCATCCTTTAATTTGTTTAATTACTTATTCCATATGCAATTAGCTAACATGCAATTTATTAAAACTCATTTCATTTTGTATTTAACTTATTTTCATCAAATTTTAAAATAATCCAATTACTCACATTAATTTTCTTACACTCGTTTATTTTTATTCAATTTCTCATATATTTTTTTTCTTCACACTTAAATTACATTTCATTTTAAAATTTAAGTTCATATTCATTTGATTCATTCATTTTATAGCTTAAATGAAATTAATTCACTTTGCTAATTTATCTAGTTTCACTTATTATCTAATTCAATTTATTTAATGTTAAGTTAAACTTCATTTATTTTAATCCATTGCTCATTTTATTTAATCTTATTCAAGTTAAATTTTCTTATCATTCACATTCAACAAATTTAAGTTTCTTAATTCCAAATCTATAAGTTATACAGTTTATTCATTCAAAATTTCATTTTTTTCTAATTCATTTCAAATACATTTCATTTTATTTAAGCTTTCTTGAGTTAAACTTCAATTTATTTACTTAATTTAACTAACTCCATTTAATTTAACAATTCTTAAGTTAATTATTTTATTTCATTTCTCGAATTCAAATTTCTTTTATCTGCTTAATTAAAATGTTTAACCATTCTAATTTTTTTTACTTTCCTGTTCAAATCTACAAGTTATAACTTTTTTTTTCTTCTATTCAAATTTATAAGTTACAAACTTATTTCTTATATACTATTTTCATATATTTATTAAGTCATACTAAGAATATTTTTCACAGTCAAAAACTTGTTTTAATCAAAAATAATTTCTTTCGATAGCAATTCTCACTCAGAAACTCAAAAATGAATACTGGCGATGCTGTAGTCATCCCCAGAATTATTTCCTAGCGACCAAGCGAGTTTATTGCTTTTATTTCTTCAAAAATCCTTTCAAAATATTTTTTCTCGTTAAAACTCTTCCAAATAATATTAATATTAATTTTAAAGTCTTCGTAAACAATTTTGAAAACAAAAGGGATTTTAAATTCTAAAATTCTCAATTTTTAAATTCATTTCTATATATAAGCAATATTATAAATAGACTTATACAAAATTCCTTATCTTATTTACCAAATATTTCATTAGTTTACACTTGGTCATTTTAATCAATTCTTATTTTAATTTTATTTCAATTCAATTTAATTATCAAATGCTCCATAAAATAATAATCCATTAAGTATTCGTTTTATTTTAATTCAACCAATAATCGATGATAATTACATATTATCATTTCCTAACAACAATTTCATTAAAAATTATCATTTTATATATACATATATATATATATATATTGTAATTCAGGAAAAAATATTTCATTTACTCGATTTAAAACAATATTATGTCAACTTGCATCGTTTAAGTGTTTAGAAACCCCTATCGATGACACGGCATCCCGCACATCGACCAGAATTCATAAACAACTCAACGGATAAGTAAACACAATATAAAACTATTTATAACACTAACAAGTATGCTCTCTCATATATATACTCTCAATAGACTCATTTAGGGTATTACTACCCTATCTCTAATGAGTCAAACCCCACAAAGCCAAGGTTATCGCTAAACCTGGCTCTGATACCAACTGTGATGACCCACTTTTCGGAAGGTTTAAATCGATAATAGTCCACACATGTCTGACTTAAACAATCCGGAACATAGATGATCAACGGGGTTAAAAAGAAAATTAAGAAGAAAAGAAGAAAACAAAACACAGAAACTCACAGCGGAAACGATAAAATATAACAATCAAATAACCAATTCATAAAGTTGTTTACTATATATTTGATTATAATCTATACACATTTATTAGAGTTATAAATATACAGCAGGGATAAATAAGCAATACAGCAGAATAGCATGATACAGGGGATAATAATAATAATAATAATAGTAATATACCAAATCTCCATCTTCGTCCTCCAAAGAATAATCTTCAATACGTTGAAAAAAACTCAGGACTGACCCGAGCGTAATGAAAAGACAAAACACTCGAGTCAGGACTAAAATACTCTTATGTAAGTCAAATCAATATCACAAATATGAGTGCAATAACTTAAGAGATGTTACGGGTTTTTCCATCTCCTAAGGATCCGTTAAACTATTTATATATAATAGTATACGCTATAAAAGATAATGTCTATCCGTAAAATAAATATCAGAATAGCGTTAAGGCTTTACATTGATCCACCTTAACACATTTGTACAGTTCTAAACTTAAGTCGTAATGGGCTCGTATAGGGATAAATAAGACAAGGCATGTGAGGCAATGCCCAAGGTAGGATTCTACCAGTTTACCCTTTCTGGCTGGTCGTAACCCATCTGTGGCCGACCATGACAATCAATCTAAACGAACAAGGTGCACCCATCGAATACGCAATCACAATAGTAATACGAGGGATAAACGTCGCTAGAGGTAGGTAACCTCAATGGCAAGACATAGGCTCCTGTTTTAGTCATTTTAATTATGACACGAGTGTCAAGGCTATCCATCATCGTTCTCTTACTTCATTCCAGTAAACGTCGCCAATTCAACCACTACATTCTGGATATCATCCACCATGTACACGGTTGTCAAAGTGGTTCCAATATTGACAGAGAGTATGCCAATAAGAGGCCCCAGTCTCTTTAATAACCAATCGTCATTTTATACACCGGTCGATACTTTTATATTTTGAAACAATTCGTACGTGATATCAAAATATCATATTCGCTTCAAAAATCAAATCCATTTCGAAATCATCATATTTGCTTCAAAAAAATCATAATTTACTTCAAAATGACAATTCAATTCGATATATCGATTTCACTTCAAAATTTGATTCGAATTTCAATTTAGGTTGTAACTTCACTTTAAACCAATTCACATTTAAGTCCAAGATTTAAATACAAACATTTCACCCTTTGACCAGTTTGAATTTTAGAAAATAATTTAAATAGTTTTCAAATATTTAAAATAGTTTGAGTAATAAAATAGTTTATATAGCAAAATAGTTTGGAAAATCAAAATAATTTGAATATTTAAGAATATAGATTTTAAACCATTTATACTAAAATAATTCATTTAAAAATAGTTTCAAAGTCAAACCGGTTCAAATCCCAAATTTCCAAATTCAAATCAGTTCTAATTTCCATTTCGATTTTAATCGATTCAATTCAAATTTCAAGTCGAATATTATTTCGATTCCAAATTAATTTAAATTCCAACTTCAAATTAATTTCAACTCCAATTCCATTTTAGTTTCAACTCCAATTCCAAATTAATTTAAATTTCAAATTTTAGACCATTCCGATTTATATCAATTCTGAGTCCATTTCCAAAATATCGATTCAAAACACTTACATCAACTTTTTCTTCAATATCCAACTAACAATCCAAATCTTTAAATATAATTGAATTCCGAGCTCAATTTTGAAATATCATTTTATAACACCTTTACTTAGCAATATTCAAAGTTCGAATAAAAATCCAATCTTTAAAACAAATCGATTTCTAAAGTTCAAATCATATTTTGATTATAACTTGAAAATCTCAAATTCGATTATTTAAACAATTTCATTTACCAAATTTAAATTTCAACATTTCAAGCTCCAGTTCGAAATAATTTGATTTCCATAAATTTGATTTTTATTCTTTAAATCAAATCATTTAAATAATTTCAAATCAAATATTTTTTTAAATCATTTAATTTAACCAATCCGGTGTCCGTATATAATTCTCTATCCTATGGCCAAGTGAATTAATTATTCCAATTTAATTCCAGGGATGGATATATATCATCTCAATCCAAAATAAATGTCATAGGTATATATCATTTCAATCTATTTCTTAATTTATTTGAAATAATTCAATTACAGTTTTATATACTGTAAATAATATGCAGTATGATAACAGGATATATTAAACATAAATAAACATCCAAATATCAACCAATAGCATCCATCACAACCAATCATCCAAACAGTCAATAATTACAACAATCAACCAATTATCTATAATTTGGGAATTTTACTAGCAGTTAAATTCTAATTCAATTTTAACTATTAATTTAAATTTTATCAATAAATCCAGATGTCAATTAAATGTCAATTTCAATTTATCCAACAACCATCACTAAATTCAAATTTCTTCACGATATAAATTTTACTAACATAGAATATAATAGTCAAACGTGAGCGTAAAAACACTCACCTTTTACTTGAAACTGAAAATAATTCAGCTTCAAATAAATCTCAATTCGATTCCTCCCCGAAGCCTTCATCGATACGATCTCAACACAATTTGTTTCGTCCGGATTGGACCTCGCACGAAAATGTTACGCGATAATTAATATAACAGTATAATTAAAATTTAATTAACTACTAATTTACTAAAATTAACTAAAAAAACATATCCCTCTCACCTTCTCTCTGCTTAGGGCTGCAACTGGTCGCGTTCAACTCCTTCCTCCGTTCATTTTTTTTATATAGCAAACGATAATCGAATACCCAGCCACTGACACCCTCCCACGTGCTCGCGCCGCCTTAGCTCGCCGCCGTCATCACTGCCCATCATCTCATGCGCGCTGCCTGGATCGCACCACCACTAGTCGCCATAGCCTCGCCGCATGCGCCTCCTCCCCTAGATCGCGAAGTCACGATCCCTTCTTCTTCCAATCGCGATTTTATCTTGTCGTCTTTTTTTTTCGTTCGATCGTGTGTTTTTTTTGAATTAGAACTGCGATTCGAATAAAAAAGGAAACGGGGAAAAGAGATAGCATGATGTACAAGATATTAAAATGGAAAAGAAAATAATAATATTATTTTATTCAAAAATATCTCACGTTTAACATCCAAAATTCTCGAACTCCAAACGAAGCATGCCGCCTGGCGTTTATAATGGTTTACCCCCATCCCGAACGCAATGGAACTAGTCCCGAGGTCTAATTCAATCATATGTGGAAGATAGCTTTTCAAATCGAATTATTTTAATTAAATTCTGAAACAATTTCTACGCGTTTCAAGTTCGCACGGCCAAACGACAAGTCTGATCGCTACGAAACTTGAAATCCTACAATAACTCACTATTACGGATCCGATGAAACTAGTGTTTTCAAAATCTGAGACAGTGGCCAATATGGCTATTTTTACTTGTCAATTATAATATAAAATTTCCAATTTCTAATTATTCGCTTTTACATCCAATTTTATATGTTAAAAATCATCATTCATACTTAAATAAAACTTGAATCAATTTCCTATACCATTTTAATCATATTAATCCATAATTCAATTATTCAAATAATCTCCAATATTAAATTTAAACAATTTAGATTATCCAATAAATTAATATTAACAAATCATTATATTTTATTTTTACCCATATTTATCCAAATATTTCATTAAATTTAATAACTTACAATAGTCAAAAGTACGGGTCGTTATAGATAGTGTTATAAGTTTTAGATTATAGGACTAGTGATTAGGAGCCTAGGACATAGTATTTAGTCTTCAGTCAATATTACTATTAGTACCAATGTTACTAATAGTATTATTATTATCGTCACGGTTTTTTTTTCTTTTTTTATATTCATTTATTTTTATCTTTATCTTTATTTTTATTTTTCTTCTTATTATTATTATTTGTTTACTTATTTGACTTTATTTTATTATTATTATCATGGTTATTATTGTTGTTGTTGTTATTATGACTTTTAAATTGACTTTGTCATTTAGTTTTGGGTTCCATCTCTAGTCAACCTCAATTTGCTTGTGAATAATGGCTTGGTTATTGTTGTTGTATAAGCGGTACCTAATAGTAACAATTATTTACACCAATTCTCTTCGTTAAAACTATATCACTTTGGATTTATGGAATTTGATAATGGTGAAAATTCCAATATCATCCACATTCAACTTTATAGTCCAAACACAAAGTCCTTGGTTCAACAATAACAATTATTATTAACCAAAATGCTCTGGCCAAAGACTTTGACTTTGAGTTGACTTTAGTTGACCGTGATACTAAACTTATATAACTAAGGAGACAAATCCTCTTTTAAATAGTGTTTCACTTCCAATGCTTCCACTCGACCCAATTATAGTCATTCGATGGACACCGTACCACGATTTAACTATAATCATAGCGGAGCTTCCACATTGAAGATCAATAGTATTCTCAAGCCGATAGAACTGTGTAAATTAGTCGCATTGATATTCTCTGCTTGACCTTGGTTATATTAACCAATAGAAAACTATCGAGTGAGTCATTCTATAGTTATCCAATAACCATTAGTACGTAACCCTTGGTGCCCTCAACGGTCATGAGTTATACACTGCCCAACATTTGGAGAGCATATATACTCTAGTCTAAATAGATACATCGATATCCAGTCTTGATGCATCTTGACTAAGAACATTTAAAATGTATATTTGTTTCATTGTGATAAATTACTCACGGTTGCAACACTTTGTAACTACTATCATAAAACATATCATTTATCAATTTTCTATTAAATATACTTTTAATTAAATTGATTAATTAATATAACCACATTATATCAAGTATATAATAGAAAGAAAATACCTTTATTTCGAACAAGATTGGTCAACGAGTTAGATATATGTAACAAATTACATAATTGCCCCTAAGGCATACCCCATGTTAACAAGAAATCTTGTCAACATCCCCAATGTTTTGATAAGATAATTTTGTTTGAACATCACCATGTGGTTGAGATGATTTTCGTTTCTAAAAGTGTATTTTTGGATAATATGTCCTAATCAAGTTGATCCGGATGAAAAAAACAGTGAATGGTCGTACCTTTCGATCTTGTCGAAAGGTTAATGAGGCTACGTCAACCCTTTGACCAGGTTGTTAAAACACAAGGTTGTCAAAACTTTCGACCATGTTGAAAGGTTATTAGCATGACCACCCTCACCTTCCATCTAAGTTGGTGTAGAAGGAAATAGCTCAACCTTTCGACATTGTCGAAAGGTTGTTAACAAGATCACTTCAACCTTTCGACTAGGCTGGAATGGAAGTAAGTTGCCAAATCTTTCGACTTTGTCGAAAGGTGTGACAAGGCTATTCCGACCTTTCGATTAGGTTGATATAATTCTCAGTCATTTAGCTTCCAGAAATCAGTAATTTGTTGAGTTCCATCTCCCCTTGGAGTCAAAAGCAGTTATGGTTGATGTCTACCACTTCCTTTGTAATCATGCCGAAAGATAACGTGTGAAACCTCTCGACATTGTGGTAAGAAGATGCATAGCTCATTTGCCAACCCTAACTGCCTTTAGCCCCTTTGATGTCCATTTTTATTCTACGAAATCAATTCGAAGGGTTTACTAATGCTTAAGTAAGTAGATTCCATTTGAATGAAGTCCATCATAAGCGGTTATAAGATATATAACCCAGGATTTCATTAGGAAGTAAACCTTTCGACTAAGTCGAAAGGTTTTCCTCCTTTTGAAGCAATCCTAGTTTATATCTTTAACCCCTTTATTCTTCTTATATAAGATCAATTTAGTTTTTCCATATCCATGCATTCAACATATGCGATACGTCACCATCACTTTAACATCCATGTTGAGTATGGATTTCAATGATGACGTATTTCAATGGGGAATGACTAAGTCGATCTTATACATAACATAGATCAAAAGAGAATATGAGAAAAAGGTTGAAATCATGTGCAATTGATCATTAGTCTTGCTAATGATCTAAATGATTCTCCTCATTGACAATATCCATCATGAACGAGCCATCTCCATTTTATTCATATCCAAAATGAGTTACAAGAAATTAAGCTCTCTCCCTAATTCAATTTAGGGATTTTACAAGTACAATTATCTCTATGAAAGTGGAGAAGAGAAGATGAATTCAGTATCCAGAATCCGACCCCAAAATTGGACCCCTTGGGTCTTATTTATAGATGCAGGAGGCCCTCCTTTCGACTCTATACTTTCGATTGAGTCAAAAGGTCCCCCTTTATATACCGCCTTAAACCTTTCGACTTCATCGAAAGGTTATGAACCATTCAACTGTGTCAAAAGGTTATGAGTCTCTTATGCTCCTTGGTTCATCCCTCTTGCTTCCCTACTTCTGACCTTGTCGAAAGGTCTCCTTTTTGTATGCTATTGTGAACCATTCGATCTTGTCGAAAGGTTTGCCTTCCATATGCTATTTTGAACCTTTCGACCTCATCGAAAGGTTTGTACTTGTTATGAACCTTTCGTCCTTTACGAAAGGTTTGTCCTTCATGTGCTATTATGAACCTTTTGTCCTTGTTCGGATGTCTCCTTTTCAATGCTCGGCTTTTCCTGATATCCAACGGGGACAATTCGCATTTCTGGGGCTCCTCTTGAGCTAGCCAATTTTGCTAAAGAGTCTGCCTATGCATTCTCTGCCCTCAAAACTTGATTTACCCGAAAAATCCTCAAACAAGTCAAGCATTTGCAATATCTTCTTCACATATAAAGATAGCTTGGGGTCCTTTTTTTGGTATACTTGTTTCACTTGATTTACCATTAGCTGTGAATCGCTAAAAATCTATATCCGTGGGATTTTCAATTTTTACCATTGACTCATATTCTACCACATTATTGGTTGCAGGAAATCCCAATTTCATGGCATAGTGCAATCGATGTCCGTCTAGGGTTATAATTACATATCCTGCTCTGGCACCTTGCTCATTTGATGCCCCATCCACAAATAGTTGCCACATGGGCTTCTGGTCTTTCTCTTTTTCTGATTGTTCCTTTATAAAGCTGGTGCATTCATTAACAAAATCTGCTAGGGCGTGGCCTTTGAACGCAGCCCTGGTTGAAACTCTATTGCATATTGGATGAGTTCAATCCTCCATTTTACCAATCTCCCTGAAGTCTCAGGCTTATGAGAGGAAATTTTGTCAATATCCTGATTGAATGTGCTTGGAAATATGCTCTGAGCTTTCAAGCTGTAAGAATCAAACAATAAGCTAATTTCTCTATAACTGGGTATCAAACTTCTGCATCCTTCAACCGCTTACTTACATAGTATACCGGGAGTTGAGCTCCTTTGTCCTTTCGAATGAGTACTGAACCGACCGCGTATTCTGATACTGCAATATATAGATACAAAGTTTCCCCACTGTCGGGTCTTGAGAGTATCGGTGGTTTCTCCAAATGGCTTTTCAATTCCAAGAAAGCTTTTCTGCAATCTTCTCCCCATTCAAAGTTCTTTCTTTTCTTAATTACATCGAAGAAAGGTATGCATTTATCAGTAGCTTTGGAGATAAACCTGCTTGGAGTAGCTACTCTTCCATTTAAGCTCATCACTTCCTTGCTAGTTTTTTGTTCGACCATATCCCTTATAGCTTGAATTTGGTTGGGACTTCCCTCTATTCCTTTAGCACTTAACAGGTAGCCTAAGAACTTTCCAAAATTAACCCCAAAAGAGCACTTTTGCGGATTTAACTTCATTTGATACCTCTGTAATGTCTCGAACATTTCCTCAAGATCTTTGAGATGGTTTTTAGGTTCGCTAGATTTTACCAGCATGTCATCAACATAAACCTCCATATTTCTGCCAATTTGTTCTTTGAACATTCGATGAACCAATCTCTGATAAGTGGCCCCAGCATTCTTTAGACCAAATAGCATGGCTCTGTAACTGTAAATTCCCCACTCTGTTATGAAGCTGGTATGATCTTCATCCGGCTTGAACATCGGTATCTGATTGTACCCTGAATAAGCATCCATAAGAGATAACAATTTGTGTCCGCTTGTTGCATCTACCAATTGATCTATTCATGGCAACGGGAAACAGTATTTCGGGCATGCTTTGTTTAAATCTGTGTATTCGACACATGTTCTCCACTTTCCATCTGATTTTTCACCAGAACTGGGTCGGCTAACCATACGGGGTAATATACTTCCCGGATTAAACCATTTTCAAGAAGCCTATCAACTTTCTCTTTTAAAGCATCTGTTCGAACTTTATCCAATTGTCTCTTTCTTTGCCTTATGGGGTTTGCTCCTAGGTTGATGTTAAGGGCGTGACACATGACGGCCGGGTCAATTCCCACCATATCGGCATGTGACCAGGCAAACACATCCTTGTTGTCTTTGAGGAACTGAATTAGATCTTTCTTTAACTCGCCATCAAGATCTTTTCCCACTTTGACCACTTTAGAAACATCTTCGGAATCTATATGGGTTTCCTCAAGGTCCTCTATAGGTCTTATTCTCTCTGTCTCACCCTGACAGTCAAACTCTGTTATTATTGGACCTTCTTCTACTGAATTAGTGTCAACCCTCTTTCTCTTGTTTCCTGCAGAAATGTACTTTTGATACATACGTTTATTAGACTTCTTATCATTAATTTTTTCTTTGAATATTGGATGTAAAAATCCATCATCTGAAGGTTGTAAAGTAGTAGAAGAATCAAAATAAGTAGAATCCTCCCTTTTATCTTGATCGAGCGTGGTAAAGTATATTTCACGGGAGCTGAATTGTTCTCCCCACACAGTCCTCCAGCTTCGCTTTGTCAAGAATTTCACCATGAGGTACTTTGACAAGACGAAAGCATCAATTTCATCCAGAGCTGGCCTGCCGAAGAAAGCGTTGTAGTAGGAGGGTTGGTCAATTATCACAAAGATGGTTTCAAATGTTCGACAGGTAATAGGCATCCCCATTTGTACTAGAAGCTTTATTTGCCCTGTCGGAGTTGACCCCTTATTGTTGAACCCAAATATCGGCTCGGTGCTCGGCCCCAATTTGTGCTCTGGGATATTCATCTGATCAAAAGCATGGTTGAAAATGACATTAACTGCACTACCTGTATCGACCAGAATCTTGGAGATGATAGAAAGCCTAACTTGTGTAGTTATCATAAGGGGGTCGTTGTGTGGATGATGGACTCCTTTGCATAGCTCTTGCGGGGTGACCACTAGATTAGGCATTTGAATATTAAGACGTGGGCTCTTCGTTGGGGGCTCCTCTTGAAAAAAATAAATTCCCTCTTTGGCTTCTTTAATATATCTATTCCGAGCTCCTTTACTATTTCCTGCCGGATGTGGCTCGCTGTGGATCACATCAATTCTGTTAATTGGCAGGCTTAAGCTGAGGGGGTCTTCATCTTCCAAAACATTTACAGCGTTGACCGGATGCTTCTGGGGAGCACTTTCAGCTCTTTGGGCTTTGTGCTGATCTAGGATAAATTCTTTAAGATGGCCTTCTCGGATCAACTTTTGAATTATGCCGGCCAGCACTCTGCATTCATCTGTTTTATGGCCGTTAGCTTTATGGTAGGCATAGTAACCTCCTCCCTTCTTCTACTATGGATTATTCTTGCTTTGTAGGAGGTTGGAAATTGACTCTTTCCTTTGCTGTAGCATATATGTAAGACAATGGCCTGTTTAAAGAGACTATATTAGCGACCGGCTCTTCCCACCTGACCCTTTTATGGCTACGGTCCAAGCCAAATCTTCCTCGCTCCTTTCTGGGAGGTGTTTTTCTCTTCAAATAGTAAAGCTCATCCATCCGGATGAATTTATCTGCCTGAAAATGGAAGTCTTGGAGATCTTTGCAGCCATTGACAAATAGCTGCTTCCAAAAAAGAGTATTTTCGATTAACCCAAAGTGGACGGCTATGAGTTTGTCTCGATCGTCTATGTCCTTAGCCTTCAAAGCTTCTGCGTTGAATCTCCTCAAATAATCTCCCAAAGATTCACCTTGTCTTTGCTTGATGTTTGCTAGGATCGTATAATCGATAGTTGGATCCTTGCAAATGCAGAACTGTGCTGAGAATTCATAAGAAAACTATTACCAAGAGTAGATGGTTTTCTCTCTGTACTGTCTATACCACTTTGCTGCCGGCCCTTGGAGTGTAACGGGGAACAGTCGGCACCTGACTGCCCCAGAAGCATTGTATAGGTCCATCTGGCTGTTAAAAGTCATAAGTTGATCATCGAGATCCGTATTCTCATGATATTTCATAGACGGGATCTTGACATAGGGAGGAATTACTATCGCCATGATCTCATTAATGAATGGTGGCACCCTCTCATTGTCATTTACATTCACATCAATGGTTCTTTTTCCTTTGGAATTCATGGCGTCATTGATTGCCTTCTCAGCAGCATCTTTAAGGAAAGCTTCTACATTGCCCTAATTATTCTGCTTTGGGTAATACTCATTTGAAGTTGAGCTGCCAGACTGTTCTAATGACTTGTCAAGAATTCTTCCTTGATGATTAGCTTTTGCTTGTGGGAGCTCTTTCTTCTTTGAGGAGATCAAGTCTACTTTATCTTTGCATTCCTTGGAACTGGTTTTCAGATTTCTTCTAGGAGAAACTACTTCTTTTCCTTGAGTTTTCCTTGGAGTTTTTAATGACCTTTGAGATAAAGCCATCTTCAATAGATCCTGCATTTCCTGTAATTGTTGCTCCAAGCGCTTGATTTTCTCTGTATTTTCATCATGTGGTGCTGGTGATGAATTTTGCACTGGAAGGACCCTATCCAGGTTGAAAGTAGGAGTTATATTTTCCTCCAGGTTGGAAGTGTGCACTACTCCCTCTTCGAGTCCACTCAACCGTTTCGATCTCATTTTTCCTAGGCAAGAGAAATAAACCATAATTAGTCTATATATAATGATAGGGTCGGAGGTTTAAGCCCTCCTTCTAGCGCCAAAAATTTTAACAAGAAATCTTGTCAACATCCCCAATGTTTTGATAAGATAATTTTGTTTGAACATCACCATGTGGTTGAGATGATTTTCGTTTCTGAAAGTGTGTTTTTGGATAAAATGTCCTAATCAAGTTGATCTGGATGAAAAGAACAGTGAATGGTCATACCTTTCGATCTTGTCGAAAGATTAATGAGGCTACTTCAACCCTTTGACCAGGTTGTTAAAAAACAAGATTGTCAAACCTTTCGACCTTATCGAAAGGTTATTAGCATGACCACCCCTACCTTCCATCTAAGTTGGTGTAGATGGAAATAGCTCAACCTTTCAACATTGTCGAAAGGTTGTTAACAAGATCACTTCAACCTTTCGACTAGGCTAGAATGGAAGTAAGTTGCCAAACCTTTCGACTTTGTCGAAAGGTGTGACAAGGCTATTCCGACCTTTCGATTAGGTTGGTATAATTCTCAGTCATTTAGCTTCCAAAAATCAGTAATTTGTTGAGTTCCATCTCCCCTTTGAGTCAAAAGCAGTTATGGTTGATGTCTACCACTTCCTTTGTAATCATGCCGAAAGATAACGTGGGAAACCTCTCGACATCGTTTTAAGGAGATGCATAGCTCATTTGCCAACCCTAACTGCTTTTAGCCCCTTTGATGTCCATTTCATTCTACGGAATCAATTCGAAGGGTTTACTAATGCTTAAGGAAGTAGATTCCCTTTGAATGAAGTCCATCATGAGCGGTTATAAGATATATAACCCATGATTCCATGAGGAAGTAAACCTTTCAATTAAGTCGAAAGGTTTTCCTCCTTTCAAAGTAATCCCAGTTTATATTTTTAACCCCTTTATTCTTCTTATATAAGATCAATTTAGTTATCCCATATCCATGCATTAAACATATGCGATACATCACCATCACTTTAACTACCCATCTTGAGTATGGATTTCAATGATGACGTATTTCAATGGGGAATGACTAAGTCGATCTTATACATAGCATAGATCAAAAGAGATTATGAGAAAAAGGTTGAAATCATGTGCAATTGATCATTAGTATTGCTAATGATCTAAATGATTCTCCTCATTGCCAATATCCATCATGAACGAGCCATCTCCATTTTATTCATATCCAAAATGAGTTACAAGAAATTGAGCTCTCTCCCCAATTCAATTTAGGGTTTTTACAAGTACAATTATCTCTATGAAAGTGGAGAAAATAAGATGAATTCAGTATCTAGAATCCGAACATCAAAACTGGACCCCTTGGGTCTTATTTAAAGATGCAGGCGGCCCCCCTTTCGACTCCATGCTTTCGACTAAGTGAAAAGGTCCCCCTTTATATGCTGCCTTAAACCTTTCGAATTCATTGAAAGGTTATGAACCATTCGACTGTGTCAAAAGGTTATGAGTCTTTTATGCTCCTTGGTTCATCCCTCATGCTTCCCTGCTTCCGACCTTATCGAAAGGTCTCATTTTTGTATGCTATTGTGAACCTTTCGATCTTGTCGAAAGGTTTGCCTTCCATATGCTATTTTGAACCTTTCGACCTCATCGAAAGGTTTGTCCTTGTTATGAACCTTTCGTCCTTGTCGAAAGGTTTGTCCTTCATGTGCTATTATGAACCTTTCGACCTTGTCCAAAGGTTTGCCATTCTTATGCCTTCATGAACCTTCCGTCTTTGTCGAAAGGTTTGCCTTTTATATTCTTTTATGAACCCTTTGACCTTGACGGAGGGTTTGTCTTCACTTGTTGTTATGGACCTTCCGACCTTGTCGGAAGGTTTGTACTCTAGTTGAACATTGTCGAGAGCTATATTTCCATTCGATGTTGTCGAAAGGTTTTCTTTCATTCCTTTGCCTTTGCTGACTTCTAAATGTTGCTTTCTTCGTAGTACTTTTCGACACTGTCGAAAGGTATCCTGGATGTGTCTTAACCGGTTCGAAAGGCTTGCTATGCTTTTGAAAAGGTCACTTCGGGGCGAAACCTTTGACTTCGAAAGGTTTGATTGTGTAGTTGAGGGAACACAATTGATTGCTTTTGAAAGGGGCTCTGAAGTCATTATTGCTTTCCCATCTGTGTTGAAAGGTTGGTTGTGGCAGAAGGTCCTATTTATTTCCATCTGGGTCGAAGGCCTTTGCATTGTATAAACAGTTGGCCCTTCGAAACATTCTTTTTAAATCGTTCATGATGACTTGGCATGTCTCTTCATCAAAACTTCAATTTTATTATCCTTCTTGTATACTTCTGCTTTCAAGAAGATTTTGTGGTTAACATTTTGCCCCCCCCCCCGTATGAAAGAAGCTTTTGTTCTTTAGGACAAAGTTTTCATAGCTTTCTTACTCTTCATAATTTCGTCTTTCCTGCAAAATTCAAAATTAAAAGCACTATTGTTATTATCATACTTACATGTATGTTCAGTAGTTGATCAGCATATTTATGCCCTTATTTGCCTGATAAGTATCATTTTGAATTCATAACCACCAACTTTTAATTTTAGCATTAAGAAGATCAATTTGGGATTTTTGGCTGCTTGTAATAGACTCAGTTACATTATATCATCCATGAAATCCAACCCAAATTAGGGTATTAACTTGTGTTTAGAGATTGATAATGTGATATTCAAAATTCAGATGACAATATCCCAAAAATAGCTCTATATATGGCTTTTCTAAACCTAGATTCGAGTTTTTATGGCCAACTAAATAGAAATTAGTAGTATGATTTTCACATTAAGCTTTGAGCCCAGATTTAGACATGTGTTAGTCGATCATCTTTGTAGAGAGAACCTTCGGCCCTGATTAGGACTCATATTTGTGTAAGTGGATAGTTGTTAAAATAGAAATTCCCTGCCCATATTGGGGTATATTTTGATTAACCAGAAATTCATGAAAATTATCTTCATAATAGATGTCTCAGACCCAGATTTGGGTATTTAGGAAAAAATGAGATAATAATCCCGAAACCCGAGTTCGAGTATTATGAATTGTAATAATAGACAATGTTCTCATACCCTGATTCGGGCTTAATAAAGATGGCGATTGATAGAATCCCGAAACCCATATTTGGGTATTTGATGTTGGAATTCATATATGAGAATCCCTCGGCCCAGATTTGGGCATTTGTGACGAATAGAAATCCACAGACCCTGTACCCAGATTAACCCTGTACCCAGATTAGGGTTTAGATAAGTAGCAATCTTGATTCCCATATTCGAGCATAATAAGTTAGTGGTTAATAAAGACCCGAAACCCATATTCGGGTGTTAGATAATGCATTTCATATATGATGAACTTGAAACCTTTATTCGGGTATTAATAGCCGATGTTTAGAAGTGAGAGTCCCGAAACCCAGATTCGGGTAATAATAAATGAAGATCTATTTTACTCCTTTGCTTTTGTCTTTTTCGACATATAAGAACCCTTCAGGTTTTGTATAGAAATAATTTGATTATCTGCCTCTTGAGCTTGAACGCCTTAGTCCATAATTTTATGGGTCTTTATCTGAGCTAGTACATCTTAGTCCTCGGTTGATTGTGCCTCTTCTCGAGGCTGGACATCTTAGTCCATTACTTGTTGTGCCTCTTCTCGGGCTTGGACGTCTTAGTCCATTATTGATTGAGCCTCTTCTCGGGCTTGGATGTCTTAGTCCATTATTGTCCGAGGCTCTTGGTTAGCTCATCTTAGAGGCTGGAACCAAGGACTTACCCGACCTCCCTCCAGGAGGCGCCCTGCCCTGGCCCTTTTGTGGCGTGGACAGGGGCTTGTTTGGTGCTCTACTCTGGCCATCTTATGGCATGGATAGAGGCTTACTCCGTTCTCCCTCTAGGAGGTGCCTTAACCTAGCCATAGCGTGGTGCGGATAAGGGCTTGTTCGGTGCTTTAACTTGGCCATCTTATGGCATGGATAAAGGCTTACTCCATCCTCCCTCCAGGAGGTGCCTTGACCTGACCAGAGGCGCGGTCAAGGGGTTGTTCGATGCTTTGACCTGGCCATCTCTTGACGCGGTTAAAGGCTTACCCGCCCTCCCTCTAAGAGGTGCTCTGCCCTGGCCATCTTGGCACGAACAGAGGCTTTCCTAACATCTTAGGTAGACTACCATCTTAGGTAGTGTCCAAATATGAGGAGCATTTCACTCCCAACCATGTAGATTTTCTTTTTTCAGCAAGAATCTCTTTATTAATCCATCTTTGGAAAATATGTCCTTAAATGTTCAACATTCCATGTTCTAGGCACCATTTTACCATCTGGGCGACATAATTTGTAGGCTCCCGGTGGGATTACTGTGTATACGATTAATGGCCCCTTCCAGTTTGGTCCTAGGGGTCCATCTGCAGGATTCTTAGTATTGGCCATTACTCTGCGGAGTACCAAATCCCCCTCTTGAAATGACCGAGTCTTTACTCTTGAGTTGTAATACTTGGAGATTCTCCTCTAATATTCGGCGGTTCTCACCGCTGCTTCATCTCTTAACTCATGTATCAAGTCCAGTGATTCTTTCTTCAACTCTTGATTCTTATCAAATGCATAGGCAATCCTTCGGTGTGAGGGTATTTCAATCTCGATTGGTAGCATTGCCTCACATCCGTATGTCAAAGAATATGGGGTATGTCCCGTTGCCATCCTAGCAGATGTTCGGTAGGCCCATAACACTAATGGTATTTCTTCTACCCAATTTCCTTTTGCTTTATTCAGCCGCTTTCAGAATGGTTTTTATAGTCTTATTTGCAGCTTCAACTGCTCCATTAGCTTTTGGATGTGCGACAGATGAAAAACTTTTAATAATCCCATTTTTGTGGCAGAATCGAGAGAATTCTTCGCTTTCAAATTGCGTCCCATTGTCAGAGATCATCTTCTGGGGAATTCCAAACCTGGTTATGATATTCTTTATGACAAATCTCAGTACTTTTCCCAAAGTGATTTTTGGCAGTGGTTCGGCTTCGACCCATTTGGTAAAATAGTCGATGGCCACTACGACATATTTAGCTCCTCCTTTTGAAATTGGCAATGGGCCGATCAAATCTATTCCCCAAACATCAAAGGGCCATGGACTTGTGATTGGAGTTAATTGACTTGGAGGCAACCTGGGTATTTTTGAAAACTTCTGGCATTTCTCGCATCTTTTCACATAGTCTATTGCATGGCTCACCATGTGTGGACAATAAAGTCCTTGCCTCATTACTTTCTTTGCAAGCTTTGTTCCATTTGAATGATCACCACACAAGCCCTCGTATGCTTCAGCCATTAGTCTCATCCCATCACTCATGCTCACACAATGAAGATAAGGCAGAGCATATTCCTTTTTATAGAGGATTTCGTCTATCATAACAAATGTTGGAGCCTGCCTCTTGATGTTTCTTGCTTCTCTTTTATCGATTGGTAATGTCCCTTTAAGTAAATACTCAACAATGGGTGACATCCATGTGCCATCATATGTGCTATCTAGATTGGGTAGGTCCATCCTTTCATTTGTCAGCTCATTATTACTTTCTATTTCTTCTCTCCTCTGAGACTTGATTTGAGATCTCGTCATAATCAACAATTCTTTTTCTTGTTCGGATGTCCCTTTTTCAATGCTCGGCTTTTCCTGATATCCAACGGGAACAATTCGCGTTTCTGGGGATCCTCTTGAGCTAGACAATTTTGCTAAAGAGTCTGCATGTGCATTCTCTGCCATTAAAACTTGATTTACCAAAAAGTCCTCAAACAAGTCAAGCATTTGCAATATCTTCTTCACATATAAAAATAGCTTGGGGTCCTTTCTTTGGTATACTTGTTTCACTTGATTTACCACTAGCTGTGAATCGATGAAAATCTATATCCATGGAATTTTCAATTTTAATGCCAAAGTTAATCCCGCTATCATTGACTCATATTCTACCACATTATTGGTTGTGGGAAATCCCAATTTCATGGCATAGTGAAATCGATGTCCGTCTAGGGTTATAATTACATATCCTGCTTCGGCACCTTGCTCATTTGATGCCCCATCCACAAATAGTTGCCACATGGGCTTCTGGTCTTTCTCCTTTTCCGATTGTTCCTTTATAAAGCTGGTGCATTCATTAACAAAATCTGCTAGGGCATGGCCTTTGATTGCAGCCCTGGTTAAAACTCTATTTCATATTGGCTGAGTTCAATCCCCCATTTTACCAATCTCCCAGAAGTCTCAGGCTTATGAGAGGAAATTTTGTCAATACCCTGATCGAATGTGCTTGGAAATATGCTCTGAGCTTTCGAGCTGTAAGAATCAAGCAATAAGCTAATTTCTCTATAACTGGGTATCAAACTTCTGCATCCTTCAACCGCTTACTTACATAGTATACCGGGAGTTGCGCTCCTTTGTCCTTTCGAATGAGTACTGAACCGACCGCGTATTCCGATACTGCCATATATAGATACAAAGTTTCCCCGCTGTCGGGTCTTGAGAGTATCGGTGGTTTCTCCTAATGGCTTTTCAATTCCAAGAAAGCTTTTCTGCAATTTTCTCCCCATTCAAAGTTCTTTCTTTTCTTAATTACATCGAAGAAAGGTATGCATTTATCAGTAGCTTTGGAGATAAACCTGCTTGGAGTAGCTACTCTTCCATTTAAGCTCATCACTTCCTTGCTAGTTTTTGGTTCGGCCATTTCCCTTATAGCTTGAATTTGGTCGGGACTTGCCTCTATTCCTTGAGCACTTAACAGGTAGCCTAAGAACTTTCCAAAATTAACCCCAAAATAGCACTTTTGTGGATTTAACTTCATTTGATACCTCCGTAATGTCTCGAACATTTCCTCTAGATCTTTGAGATGGTTTTCAGGTTCGCTAGATTTTACCAGCATGTCATCAACATAAACCTCCATATTTCTACCAATTTGTTCTTTGAACATTCGATGAACAAATCTCTGATAAGTGGCCCAAGCATTCTTTATACCAAATGGCATGGCTCTGTAACAATAAATTCCCCACTCTGTTATGAAGCTGGTATGATCTTCATCTGGCTTGAACATCGGTATCTGATTGTACCCAGAATAAGCATCCATAAGAGATAACAATTTGTGTCCGCTCATTGCATTTACTAATTGATCTATTCGTGGAAACGGGAAATAGTATTTCGGGCATGCTTTGTTTAAATCTGTGTATTCGACACATGTTCTCCACTTTCCATCTGATTTTTCACCAGAACTGGGTCGGCTAACCATACGGGGTAATATACTTCCCGGATTAAACCATTTTCAAGAAGCCTATCAACTTTCTCTTTCAAAGCATCTGTTCAAACTTTATCCAATTGACTCTTTCTTTGCCTTATGGGGTTTGCTCCTGGGTTGATGTTAAGGGCGTGACACATGACGGTCGGGTCAATTCCCACCATATCGGCATGTGACCAGGCAAACACATCCTTGTTGTCTTTGAGGAACTGAATTAGATCTTTCTTTAACTCGCCATCAAGATCTTTTCCCACTTTGACCACCTTAGAAACATCTTCGGAATCTATATGGGTTTCCTCAAGGTCCTCTATAGGTCTTATTCTCTCTGTCTCACTGTGACAGTCAAACTCTGTGATTATTGGACCTTCTTCTACTGAATTAGTGTCAACCCTCTTTCTCTTGTTTCCTGCAGAAATGTACTTTTGATACATACGTTTATTAGACTTCTTATCATTAATTTTTGCTTTGAATGTTGGATGTAAAAATCTATCATCCGAAGGTTGTAAAGTAGTAGAAGAATCAAAATAAGTAGAATACTCCCTTTTATATTGATCGAGCGTGGCAAAGTACATTTCACGGGAGCTGAATTGTTCTCCCCACACAGTCCCCCAGCCTCGCTTTGTCAAGAATTTCACCATGAGGTACTTTGGCAAGACAAAAGCATCAATTTCATCCAAAGTTGGCCTGCCGAAGAAAGCGTTGTAGTAGGAGGGTTGGTCAATTATCACAAAGATGGTTTCAAATTTTCGGTGGGTAGGAGGCATCCCCATTTGTACTAGAAGCTTTATTTACCCTGTCGAAGTTGACCCCTTGTTGTTGAACCCAAATATCGGCTCGGTGCTCGACTCCAATGTGTGCTCTAGGATATTCATCTGATCAAAAGCATGCTTGAAAATGACATTAACTGCACTACCTGTATCGACCAGAATCTTGGAGACGATAGAAAGCCCAACTTGTGCAGTTATCATAAGGGGGTCGTTGTGTGGATGATGGACTCCTTTGCGTAGCTCTTGCGGGGTGACCACCAGATTAGGCATTTGAATATTAAAACGTGGGCTCTTCGTTGGGGGCTCCTCTTGAACAGAATAAATTCCCTCCTTGGCTTCTTTAATATATTTGTTCCGAGCTCCTTTACTATTTCCTCCTGGATGTGGCCCGTTGTGGATCACATCAATTCTGTTAATTAGCGGGCTTAAGCTGAGGGGGTTTTCATCCTCCAAAACATTTACAGTGTTGACCAGATGCTTCTTGGGAGCACTTTCAGTTCTTTGGGCTGTTGAATCATGGATTTTGATTCATGACAACGTACAATAATTAACAAGAAGAAGCAAAGAAGATGCGACTACTAACCGAAGGAGATATGTTAGCACTTTGGAGATCTCAAGGCCACATTGTATAAATGTGTTAGTACATGTATATTGTGTTTGTAGAGTAGTTATTTTTGTCAAAATCTATCCTCAAAATCTCTCACAAACATCAAGAAATTATCCACCTTCATCGTAATTTTAAATAAGTTGGAAAATATGCATATATATGCACAAATAGCCAGAGCAGTCGACTGGTGCATTTCAACCAGTCGACTGGTTCAGCAGTTTGCTCATATATATGCAAACATGCACATAAACGTGCACACATCTTTTTCGACCAGTTGGCTGGTATATTTTGACCAGTCGACTCCTGTATTCCAACTGTCATTTTTCCTGAAAAGACATCTGCTTTGATGAAGAGTCTCAATCCATATCTTTTCTAAGTAGATGCTTCTTTTGATGAGAACTATTCGTGAATGGTTATATCTCTTAGACAACTATATAAACATGTTGGTTCTACATTAAAGAAATCAATTATTATTATTGCTTTCTGATCTTACTCTCTAAATATTATTTTCTATAAGGCTATCATATTCTTCCTTCAATCCTTATTCACATTCACAAATTTGAGGATTAGATTATAGAAAGTTTTGTACATCATTGACTCATTAGTGTTATTAAGAACACAAGAAGTCAGAAACTAATTTGTATTTATTATTGATCCGTTCTGCTGCTAAGGTTAAGTAAAGACCTCTTCTGTTGCTGAGGCAAAATCCTGTTCTGTTGCTCAGGTCCTTGTTCGGCTGCTCAAGGGTTGTTTAAACATGTTCCTTAGGGTTAAGTGAGGGTATTATTAGTTGGTTAATTCCAGAAGGAGACTGGGACTGGACGTAGGACGGTGCTCCGAACCAGTATAAAAATCTCTGGTGTCTTTTTATTATTTACTGCTATTATCACTTATCAATTTTATATTTCCGCACTGTTTAATTATTCTATTCCATATAGCACGATCCGTACACACTTTCATTTGGTATCAGAGCAAGGCATCCTATAACCGTTACACAGTTATTTGATACTTTGCTAATATGGAAAGTAACACCAGCACTGTCACTAACACTAGTTTTACTGAAGGTCAATCTACAACACGACCTCCATTCTTCAATGGCATGAACTACAATTACTGGGCTACACGTATGAGAATTTATATGCAATCTAATAGTTTTGAATCATGGAATATTTCACAAAAAGAATACACTCCTCCTACTGGAGAATACTCTACATGGAGTAATACAAAAAAATTAGATGCAATTGCCAATGCTAAAGCAATGAATACGTTATTTTGTGCTTTAGAGAAAAACGAGTTTAATCGTATTAGTATGTGTGAATCTGCATATGAAATATGGCGTACACTTAAGATCACACATGAAGGAACTAATAAAGTTAAACAAAGTAAGATCTCTATGCTCAAAAATCAATTTCAAAACTTTAGGATGAAGCAAGATGAATCAATTAATGACATGTATTCTAGATTTCAAGACATTTACCATTCACTATTAGGACTAGGAGAAAAATATACTGATTTTGATATTGTTTCGAAAATCCTTAACTCTTTAACGGATGAGTGGGAAAGAAAAGTATTAACTATCGAAGAAGCTAATGATCTCTCTACCATGAAACCAGAAGAGTTAATAGGAAATCTAATGTCCTATGAAGTAAATTTGCAGGCAAAAAGAGTACAGGCACAAGATAAAAAGAATATAGCTTTTCATGCACAAGAAGAAGAAGAAGGTTCTGATGATGAAGATCTTGCATTCATTGCCAAAAATTTCAAAAAGTTTTTGAAATTTCGTAAAATTAACAAAAATAATGGCAAAAGAAGTTTCAATAACGGATCCAACAAACCATCAAACTTTGCTCTAGAATGCTATAATTGTCATAAGAAAGGTCATATTCAAAAAGATTGGCCTAAACAGAAGAAAACCTACAAAAACAAGAGCAAGAAGGACAATTACAAAAGGAAAGCTTCTCAGTAACATGGGATGATTCAGATTCCTCTTCATCATCTGAAAGTGAAAGCGACAATGACACTGAACAAGCTAATGTATGTTTTATGGCTACAGATAATGAGGTTAGTGATTTACATTTGATGATTTAATTGAGATTAATTCAGAACTCCTAGACACTCTTAAAAATCTCAAAA
Organism: Allium fistulosum; assembly: GCA_030737815.1. NCBI lineage: Eukaryota > Viridiplantae > Streptophyta > Magnoliopsida > Asparagales > Amaryllidaceae > Allium > Allium fistulosum. The sequence goes on from CM060903.1 coordinate 281,475,803, forward strand.
GAAAATATAAGGAAACTCGTGAAAATCAAAATAAAGCAGAATTCGAAAAGGATATGCTTAAAGATGAGAAGAAAATACTAGAGGAAGAACTTGAAAATCTTCAAAAATCATTCTCTAATGTTAATTCTCAACTTACCTTATTAAGTCAAGAAATTGAAACTCAAAAGGAAAAGAATGATGCTTTAGTTCTTGAAAATCACGAGTTAAAGACTAAAGTTAAAATGATTGAATTGGACAATATTGGTCTTAAAAGTAAGTTAGAAGATATTACTAAAAATATCTCTAACTTCAATAAAGGAAGAGAAAATTTGTCTAAAATTATTGAAAATTCTCAATCTGTTTCAAGTAAAAGAGGTCTAGGATATGTTAAGAAATCAATAGCTCCACATAAAATAGAAAATAAATGGAGAAAAGATTCTAAAAGTAAGACCACAAAAGATAATTCAAAAAGGACCAGTTCAAAAACTATAAAAATATGGATTCCTAAAACAAACAACAGTTTGATTAGGAAGAAATATATAAACTTCTTTTTTGAATCTGTATACAAAAATGAATATTATATTATTAAAGGGAATACTGAACCCTCTTGGGTTTGGTTTCCTAAGACCTAACTCTTAGGACCCTATAAGAAAAGTGGGTACCAATGTTATTTTCTTATTTTTTGTAGGTCCCACTCAAAAAGAGAGGAAAATGGATATTAGACAGTGGTTGCTCAAAACACATGACAGGAGACAAAGATATGCTATCAAATATTACTTACTCAGATGGAGGCTCTGTCACTTTTGGAGATAATTCCAAAGGATTTATCATCGGCAAAGGCGATATTTCGAAATTTCAACCGTCGGGATTCTTAATGCAAAACTATAAAGCTCATGAAGCTGCCTCCTCCCACTCTTCGCATTATGCCCTATGCAGATTGGCTTGCACATGCACATTCAAGACAACCTCAACAACCACCCGCTGCTACTTCTCAATCTTCAAGGCCAAGCGCGATGTTCGCATTCCCTCTACAACTTTCTTAACAAAAGAATCAATGGATATAGTTGCTCAGAATCAATTCCTTCTAGAAGCTCGTTTGAAAAGAATGGATGCTAAAATAGATAAGAAATTCGATAAGGTAAAATCATTCTTTGTCAAATTATGGGATGCAATCTCATGCTCTTCATTAAGTCCTCATGCTACTCAAGATCCGAGAAAACGTCCTGCACCTCAATTCACATGGAGCACTTCAGATGAAGCAACTAGCTCTTCTCCAAGTATTGGCGGACCTACTTTTGATCCACAACACAAAAGCAAAGGGAAAGAAATTCAAGAAGAAGAAGAGGAAGGAGACGATGAGCAAACAGATTCCGACTAATCATTCATGGTTATCTCTGGTGTTGGTTTTTGAATATTATTCACTGCTTTGCTATTTTAAGAGACTTGTATAACTAGTCTCTTTATGACTACTTCTACTACTGCTACCTGGTTCTGTTCATATTTCATATTTTATATATGCTACCTGGTTATGCAATGCTTCTACTTTTTCTTTTTGTTGATGACAAAGGGGGAGAGACATAGGTGGCCTAACATTTTATTTGCAGGAAAACGATAGCCATTTATTAAGGAGGAATAATAAATTCAGGGGGAGTTTATATTCTTTTGCTACGATATATATATTCTTCTTATATAGGTTGTCATCAATCAAAAAGGGGGAGAATGTTGAATCATGGATTTTGATTCATGACAACGTACAATAATTAACAAGAAGAAGCAAAGAAGATGCGACTACTAACCGAAGGAGATATGCTAGCACTTTGGAGATCTCAAGGCCACATTGTATAAATGTGTTAGTACATGTATATTGTGTTTGTAGAGTAGTTATTTTTGTCAAAATCTATCCTCAAAAACTCTCACAAACATCAAGAAATTATCCACCTTCATCGTAATTTTAAATAAGTTGGAAAATATGCATATATATGCACAAACAGCCAGAGCAGTCGACTGGTGCATTTCAACCAGTCGACTGGTTCAGCAGTTTGCTCATATATATGCAAACATGCACATAAACATGCACACATCTTTTTCGACCAGTTGGCTGGTATATTTTAACCAGTCGACTCCTGTATTCCAACTGTCATTTTTCTTGAAAAGACATCTCCTTTGATGAAGAGTCTCAGTCCATATCTTTTCTAAATAGATGCTTCTTTTGATGAGAACTATTCGTGAATGGTTATATCTCTTAGACAACTATATAAACATGTTAGTTCTACATCAAAGAAATCAATTATTATTATTGCTTTCTGATCTTACTCTCTAAATATTATTTTCTATAAGGCTATCATATTCTTCCTTCAATCCTTATTCACATTCACAAATTTGAGGATTAGATTATAGGAAGTTTTGTACATCATTGACTCATTAGTGTTATTAAGAACACAAGAAGTCAGAAACTAATTTGTATTTATTATTGATCCGTTCTACTGCTCGGGTTAAGTAAAGACCTCTTCTGTTGCTGAGGCAAAATCCTATTCTGTTGCTCAGGTCCTTGTTCGGCTGCTCAAGGGTTGTTTAAACCTATTCCTCCGGGTTAAGTGAGGGTATTGTTAGTTGGTTAATTCCAGAAGGAGTCTGGGACTGGACGTAGGACGGTGCTCCGAACCAATATAAAAATCTCTGGTGTCTTTTTATTATTTACTGCTATTATCACTTATCAATTTTATATTTCCGCACTGTTTAATTATTCTATTCCATATAGCACGATCCGTACACACTTTCATGGGCTTTGTGCTGATCTAGGATAAATTCTTTAAGATGGCCTTCTCGGATCAGCTAAGACAGTATAATCGATAGTTGGATCCTTGCAAATGCAGAACTGTGCTGAGAATTCATAAGAAAACTGTTTCCAAGAGTAGATGGTTTTCTCTCTCTGTACTGTCTATACCACTTTGCTGCCACCCCTTGGAGTGTAACGGGGAACAGTCGGCACCTGACTGCCCCCAGAAGCATTGTATAGGTCCATTTTGCTGTAAAAAGTCATAAGTTGATCATCAGATCCATATTCTCATGATATTTCATAGACGAGATCTTGACATAGGGAGGAATTACTGTCGCCATGATCTCATCATTGAATGGTGGCACCCTCTCATTGTCATTTACATTCACATCCATGGTTCTTTTTCCTTTTGAATTCATGGTGTCCTTGATTGCCTTCTCAACAGCATCTTTAAGGAAAGCTTCTACATTGCCATAATTATTCTGCTTCGGTAATACTCTTTTGAAGTTGAGCTGCCAAACTGTTTTAATAACTTGTCAAGAATTCTTCCTTGATGATTAGCTTTTGCTTGTGGGAGCTCTTTCTTCTTTGAGGAGGTCAAGTCTACTTTATCTTTGCATTCCTTGGAACTGATTTTCAGATTTCTTCTAGGAGAAACTACTTTTTTCCTTGAGTTTGCCTTGGAGTTTTTAATGACCTTTGAGATAAAGCCATCTTCAACAGATCCTGCATTTCCTGTAATTGTTGCTCCAAGTGCTTGATTTTCTCCATATTTTCATCCTGTGGTGCTGGTGACGAAGTTTTCCCTAGAAGGACCCCATCCAGGTTGAAAGTAGGAGTTATATTTTCCTTCAGGTTGGAAGTGTGCACTACTCCCTCTTCGAGTCCACTCAACCATCTCGATCTCATTTTTCCTAGGCAAGAGAAATAAACCATAATTAGTCTATATATAGTGATAGGGTTGGAGGTTCAAGTCCTCCTTCTAGCGCCAAAAATGTTAACAAGAAATCTTGTCGACATCCCCAATGTTTTGATAAGATAATTTTGTTTGAACATCGCCATGTGGTTGAGACTTTCATTTCAGAAAGTGTGTTTTTGGATAAAATGTCCTAATCAAGTTGATCTGGATTAAAAGAACAGTGAATGGTCATACCTTTTGATCTTGTCGAAAGGTTAATGAGGCTACTTCAACCATTTGAGTAAGTTGTTAAAACACAAGATTGTCAAACCTTTCGACCTTATCGAAAGGTTATTAGCATGACCACCCCCACCTTCCGTCTAAGTTGGTGTAGAAGGAAATAGCTCAACCTTTCAACATTGTCGAAAGTTTATTAACAAGATCACTTCAACCTTTCGACTAGGCTGGAATGGAAGTAAGTTGCCAAACCTTTCGACTTTATCGAAAGATGTGACAAGGCTATTCCGACATTTCGATTAGGTTGATATAATTCTCAGTCATTTAGCTTCCAAAATCAGTAATTTGTTGAGTTCCATCTCCCCTTTGAGTCAAAAGCAGTTATGGTTGATGTCTACGACTTCCTCTGTAATCATGCCGAAAGATGACGTGTGAAACCTATCGACATCGTTTTAAGGAGATGCATAGCTCATTTGCCAACCTAACTGCTTTTAGCCCCTTTGATGTCCATTTCATTCTATGGAATCAATTCGAAGGATTTACTAATGCTTAAGGAAGTAGAATCCATTCGAATGAAGTCCATCATGAGCGGTTATAAGATATATAAACCATGATTCCATCAGGAAGTAAACCTTTCGACTAAGTCGAAAGGTTTTCCTCCTTTCGAAGTAATCCCAGTTTATATTTTTACCCCCTTTATTCTTCTTATATAAGATCAATTTAGTTATCCCATATCCATGCATTCAATATATGTGATACATCACCATCACTTTAACTACCCATGTTGAGTATGGATTTCAATGATGACGTATTTCAATGGGGAATGACTAAGTCGATCTTATACATAGCATAGATCAAAAGAGATTAAGAGAAAAAGGTCGAAATAATGTGCAATTGATCATTAGTCTTGCTAATGATCTAAATGATTCTCCTCATTGTCAATATCCATCATGAATGAGCCATCTCCATTTTATTCATATCCAAAATGAGTTACAAGAAATTGAGCTCTCTCCCCAATTCAATTTAGGGTTTTTACAAGTACAATTATCTCTATGAAAGTGGAGAAAAGAAGATGAATTCAGTATCTTGAATCCGACCCTCAAAACTGGACCCCTTGGGTCTTATTTATAGATGCAGGCGGCCCCCCTTCCGACTCCATGCTTTCGACTGAGTCAAAAGGTCCCCCTTTATATGCCGCCTTAAACCTTTCGACTTCATTGAAAGGTTATGAACCATTCGACTGTGTCAAAAGGTTATGAGTCTTTTATGCTCCTTGGTTCATCCCTCATGCTTCCCTGCTTCCGACCTTGTCGAAATGACTCCTTTTTGTATGTTGTTTCGATCTTGTCGAAAGGTTTGCCTTCCATATGCTATTTTGAACCTTTCGACCTCATCGAAAGGTTTGTCCTTGTTATGAACCTTTCGTCCTTGTCGAAAGGTTTGTCCTTCATGTGCTATTATGAACCTTTCGACCTTGTCCAAAGGTTTGCCATTCTTATGCCTTCATGAACCTTCCGTCTTTGTCGAAAGGTTTGCCTTTTATATTCTTTTATGAACCCTTTGACCTTGACGGAGGGTTTGTCTTCACTTGTTGTTACGGACCTTCCGACCTTATCGGAAGGTTTGTACTCCAGTTGAACTTTGTCGAGAGCTATATTTCCATTCATTGTTGTCGAAAGGTTTTCTTTCATTCCTTTGCCTTTGCTGACTTCTAAATGTTGCTTTCTTCATAGCACCTTTCGACGCTGTCGAAAGGTATCCTGGATGTGTCTTAACCGGTTCGAAAGGCTTGCTATGCTTTTGAAAAGGTCACTTCGGGGCGAAACCTTTGACTTCGAAAGGTTTGATTGTGTAGTTGAGGGAACATAATTTATTGCTTTCGAAAGGGGCTCTGAAGTCATTATTGCTTTCCCATCTATGTTGAAAGGTTGGTTGTGGCGAAAGGTCCTATTTATTTCCATCTGGGTCGAAGGCCTTTGCATTGTATAAACAGTTGGCCTTTCGAAACATTCTTTTTAAATCGTTCATGATGACTTGGCATGTCTCTTCATCAAAACTTCAATTTTATTATCCTTCTTGCATACTTCTGCTTTCAAGCATATTTTGTGGTTAACATTCTTTTTAAAGGTTGGTTGTGGTGGAAGGTCCTATTTATTTCCATCTGGGTCGAAGGCCTTTGCACAGTATAAGCAGTTGTCCCTTTGAAACATTCTTTTTAAATCTTCATGATGACTTGGCGTGTCTCTTCATCAAAACTTTAGTTTTATTATCCCTTTTACATACTTCTACTTTCAATTAGATTTTGTGGTCAACACCCCCAACTCTATCAATCTCCCACTTGCACTTGGAGTCAATTATGGAATCTTATTCCAACTTTTCTAATCGGTTTTCTCAAAACAAATTAGGTCAGTCCCTTTGTGAACAGGTATGTTATTATGTTTTAATTATCTACTCTGTCAATCAACTCTCTCCGACGGTGATAAACTGTTTTATCATGTGGAACAATTCAAAGTATATCTCTCGACTTCTAGTGAGCTCTAAGTTCTGTTATGAACTATATCGCGACATTGTTATCACATAACAATGTTATGAGATTCTCAACATTTGGAATCGGCTCAATTAGAAATTTATGCACTTATAATTTTATATACATTGTCTTTATTGTGGCGCTATTAATCTAGGCAATGTACTTAGCCTTTTTCATTGAATTAGCCATGGTCTTTCATTTGGAACATTTCCAACTTAAATATTCTTAACTTGAATTTATTATTGACATATTATACTCAATATCACTTATGAAGTTTGAGTCCAAACACTCCTTTATAAGGTGTTTTTGTTTCTGTAAATAATTCTCCAGTATTTCATAGGTACATGATAACACTTCAAACAACCATTTAGTGATATTATTTTGGATTTGATATTTGCTTCATGTATCAATTACAAAAAAAAATCATGATCTCGTAGACAACATAACATGTATGATAATTCCTATTTCCAATGCGTAAGGAACTCGTCTCATATGTTACATATTAAACAATTTAATAAGGTGTCTTTGCATATCGATTTGGAACATTCCCAATATCTTTAATACTCACTATAAAAGACATCATTTATAATCCAAAATTGAGCATTAAAACAACTAAGGTTGATTTTAACACAAGTACATTGTTTAAAATCAACAACGTGTTGTTCACTTATAGTTTAGATATATCAATGTACCTTTTAAAGTTCTTTCCTATGAACACACGCTTCCTCTGCATTTTAATAGATAATCAAACTATATGATATTTCTATCAAAATATTAGTTCAATTTTGACGCTTATAAAATGATACTTCCTATCATTTCTTGGATTATATCCATAGACTCATAAACTTAATATAGTTCCCACTGACTTTGAGACATTTTGGTTATTATGTGTAAACGGTTTACTCTAAATCATTATTTAGAATTTTCTGTTTCAATACATACGTACCAAACATAAAGTCATGTCAAGTGGTAATTTTGTGAGTAAATCCGAATTAACTTGAGCACGTTGAATACCGAATCCATTACGCTAATTTCAACAATTGAAATTTACGATATTATTCTTATCAACGTTGTTTATTTAATTCCAACTGCATTAGTCTTGCTCATAAAGACACTATCACGGCCGATGGATCACATCCCTAAGGTTACGACTACCAAAATCATATTTTGATAGCGTACTTGGAATTCATTTGGATTTGCGTATCATACCATATCATAGAGTCAACGCTCTTAATGGTTTAAATAGTTGAGGATTATATATTATCGACATTGATAAGAAACTCATAGTTTCTCTTCAATGTGCGAGAATAATTATTAGACACTCTAATGCATTGTATTTGTTTAGGTTGGTTAATTTCATTTCATCTCATCTAATCAGTTCTATCTATGGATTGTATCTAATTCTATTTTACTACCAATAATTCCTCAAAGAAATTTCTTCACAATGAAGTTGGTATTTCATGAAACAACAATTGTTTCTCAATGCAACAGAATAAGTATTCATAAACGTTTTATAAATTTCTTTATTTATAAAACTGATTTGGTTTTAGTTTACAAAACTTATGTTCAAAACATAAATATGTCATCCAATGACAGGCTTCCAAAAATTCTTTTGAGGAGATTCATACAAGATCCCTTATGAACAATTATTACATGCAATCTTTCGACTCGCACAACCCACCAACTCCTTGGTCTAGGATATGTTGGGGTTTCTTATAACCCTCATCTTGTGTGATTTTGTAAACTATTATTTAGATGAAATAATATTAACCTTGTGTACTACTCTTAAATACATGACCTTATAGAAAGAAACTAACTCAACTTCACTCACAATTAATCGTACATTGTCCGACAAAGTTCGACTACTCCTTATCGATGCATCATTGTATCACATAGAGGAGTGACTTAGGTATGTTCAGAACTTTTTCCAATATACTCACTCATTCGATCTAATCGAATCATTTCTATTGCATGTTATTTTATTTACTTCTGTTTTATATTCTACGAGTTTACCATAGACATACTGCACATGTATCAAATACACATGTTCATGTCGGTGATAACTCATTGGTGAATATGATGAAGTACGTGTAACTGTTTTGGTTAATAGACTTACGACTGCATACATCTATATGTATCAATCCGAAGAGTTCATCAACTCTTATGATGCTCCCATTTAATGGGTGCACAACCCTTAATTATTTGAGATATAATTAACCAATATCATATGATTCAAAATCCTATAATAAAATTATTTTCTCAAAACTATGGCTTAGTCTATAATTACAAAATAACTGTAAATAATATTAGATACTTCTGTATTTTCCAATGCATTACTTTTGTTATGAAAACAAATACCACATTATAGTTTTATTTCATAACGAATATTCATAATATTCATTTGAAATATAGTTATGTCTATTTCTCAGTCGATATCAAAAAATAGTCATTATTTCATAAATAATGTTCGGTACGTTTTACAAAAACAATTTTCATAATATGATGCAATCAATAAGTGCTATATGGCATGCTCCCACTATTTCCGCCATTACTATAATAGCGTACTAAATTTGGAGGTCCATCATTCATTTAATATAGTTTATTTATTTCATACTTTAACTAGTTTAGAGCGAAAAGTTCTTTGATCTATTATCCTAAACCCAAAGAAATAAATCTCATAGAAAATAATTTCCTATACGAAATTACATTTCGGAATAAAATCACATTTCTTATTCCAATGTTAAGTATCAGTCACTATTATTACAATTCTCGTTTCTGTTGTTTCTTTATGAAGCAGACATGATTATTCACTCTCTTCATCCCAACTATACCTTAAATCATGTGTACTCTTATACATTCATTATTCGTTCTAAATTGTCAAACCATTCAAAACAAAAACCCTACTACAATATCATAACGAACTCTTTACAAAAGCGCATTAATTATCCTTAGCTTTTAAGGACTTTAGATATGTTTCGCTTTACGTAAACTGATCAAACTGACATTTTAGTGATTGAGTTCTTAGATTTATATTGTAGTTTTTTCTAGTGTTATATTTAACACGATACGATCCTTTTGTAATCAATCAGATTGCTTACCCGATCTCGCACTAAGGTTTATTTGGTTTTTCGGATGAACTAATTTCATCGAAATATTGTACATTACAAACTTTGACCATTCACCATATAACATTTATATATAATTGAACATGAATCAAATATCCATAGTCCTGTATTGCTTTTAGAGTTCGAAACTCATAGAATGCAATATATGGTCTCGACCAAATAAATGCATAAGTGACCAAACTACGAATGTATTCAGTAGTTGTAAAATCAGGCACTTGCATGGGTGTTGAAACATTAACATGCAATAACCTTTTGTTGGTAAGTATATGTTATATTTCTATTTGTCAATCTTTAATTCATTTATATATCTTAATTGATAAACATTTTACCAATCTTATTAAATGCACAAATTTATCATTGTAGATAATTATAACATTATTTAGCATATGTTCTTACAATATTAAAAATGTTAAATGTTACCATTTCATTTTTCTAATAAGGCTCCCACTAGTCTTTTATGTTTCTCCAAACCCTAAGATGAAACGTAGAAGTCTTTTGACTTCACTGGTGGGTGTTAGGACTCGTTTGTCTTGGTATTCTGACCTTGAGTTTGCTCAACAAATCATATCCCCACAACGATGGATAACTCCTTATCGGTTGTATCACATACAACTCCTAACCCATGTTTCCTTGTCCTATTCTCATTTCAACCTTGAGTTTGCTCAACAAATCGTAAGAGATTATTCACTCGTACCTACCATATCGCAATGACCTAAGTATAATATATATACCTTGAGTTTGCTCAACAAATACATTTAGTTATCATACCTCATCTATTCAATATATTAAAAATACTATACATAACATCGCTAGCTTGAGTTTTCTCAACAACTAAGGAGTATGCAAGTAATTTATTAATATATATATATATATGGTAGAGGACAATATTATATTGAAGATTCATAATCTTCAATATACTATATTGAGTGATATTGACTTATGGACTAATGTATTTCTTATGAAATACTCTCGTGATTTAAGTGTCAAACACATCAGAAATCACAATATACGTGCATTTAAGTAAGTATTTATTCCTTAAGTCTATTTGGGTTTCTTTAATGTTCCACCTTTAGTTTCTACATTCATATCGTATAAGTTTTATTGGTATATAACTTTTATATTTTATATTACTTATATGATAGTCTTATGTATAATATTTTATTTAATTAAATCTTATCTAATTAATTTGAATTAATGAAATCTTTAATTAATTTTATATTAGTATTCCAATACAATATTTATATTGGACATATCTACCATGACCTTTATAGCGTATACTATAACCTTTATAATATAACATATATATCTTATATATGTATATTTTTATTTAATTAATTAACCTTTAATTAATTTATTTAATTAAACAATTTTACTTAAATTATATTAATTTCAAATTTTATCTTATATATATACATGTATACTTATGTTGTCTTAAACACTTTAAAATAACATAACATATATCAACATATATAATACATGCATATAAATATTAATTAATAAACTCAATTAATCAATTTGTTTTATTAATCTTATAAATAAATTTTAAAATTTGAAATTAATATTTAAATAATTTCAAACATTTTGAAATTTTCATTACATTTTCAAACATTTTGAAAATTTATGTTATATTATAACCTTTTACAATAAAAATATTTTTATTTTAAATTTAACTTTTAAATTTAAGATCCTGTCTTAATATTCAAAACTATTTTGAAAATTAGCCAAGGCCCAGTTCAAATTGGGCCTTTTCTATCAGGGGCAACCTTTGGACTCACTTTACCTTTTAGGCAAGGCAGGTGACCAGGTAGGACAGGGTACTTGATTACCCAATTCTAATCCTAGACATCACCTTTCTAGACAGCGGTGTAAGTGCGCAAGCTTAATTAGTTAGCCCTAACATGACTAATTTAGACCGCATAGGCTATTGGGCTCCGATACCATTGTTGGAACTAGGCCAGCTCGCAGCAGAAGAAATGAGTATATTTCAAAAAAATTAGCCATTTTGGATCTTTAATGAGCCTATGAAGTCTAAATATACTTAGAAATTTTCTAAGTTTCTTTTAAATAAAATCAATATTTTATTTAACTTCATAAATAAAGTTTCACTTTAATTTAATGTGTATGCAAGTTAGAGTATATCAAATATATTCTTATATACAAATTTGTGTGTAACATTTTCTTTTCAAATTTATTCAGAAAAGGAAATATTTCATTTCCATTCTCTTAACTTATTCAACTAATGAAGGGGGCATATATTTATTTAGAGAATAAAACTTTTCATTTCCTTTCTCTTAAATTATTCAATTAATGAGGGATCATAAATTTAGTTAAAGAAGGAAACTTTTAATTTCCTTCTCCGAATTAAATTAAATAATTGATTAATAAAAAACATTAATGACTAATCTAAATATGACATGAATTATAAATATATCCACAGTAATATTGTGGAAGTGCAAGTGCAATATATAGGGAGTGTGCATAGTCAGTGGTAATTAATATGTATACATAAAATAAACAAGAACAATTTGAATGGTTATTACATAGGAATTGAAATGAAAATAAACAAGGGATAACAAGGGTGATTGATACAATTTCCCTTTTAGTAAATTTAATTAATGCAACATATTAATGACAGTCAATAATTACCATAATGTAAGAATATAGAAGGTAAATAATGAATTGTATGTATGCATCATTGTCTTAATTAAAAAAGAGAAATGATTTCGTACTATGACAATATATATGTAAAGAAAAATAATTTTTGTATGAATACATACAAGTAGATCCAAATATGTGTATATGGAATTCAATTAAAGCTTTCTAATAATATAAATTAGATAGATATTACAGTCAATTTCAAAACTTTGATTTGTTGTTAAAATTCATTTTATTCATATGTAAATATCTAATGTAATAAAAAGTGCAAGTAATACATGCATGCATGCATACATATATTAACATTCAAAACTAAAATTATACTTTGTTATGAAAGATTAAAACATAGATCTACAATTGAAACATTATATTGATTCTATATAAATTTCATTTTTAACTTTAAATATAATTCAATCAATCGACATGAAAATGTAAATTTCCAGATTTAAAGAAATGGAATTTAAATTAAATGTTAAAACATAGAACTAAAATAAAACATTGTATTTTAAAACATATAGATTTAGTTTCAATTTAACAAAGTAAAGAAAAGCAGCTAATTAATTCGAATATGTAAACATTCAGATCTGAAGAATTACACTTTAATTAGAATGTTTAAAAACATATATCTACACTTAAATATTCTTTTAAAACATAAAAAAATTGATTTTGACCTATCAAATGAAAACGCAATCATATCATTCAACAAATAATTCAATCTTCATAAACAATTTTTTAATTAAGCAAGACAGTAATACATCATACAAATTATGAAAGTCAAATTAAATTTCCATCAAACATTGCAAAATCACTATCTATATATAGAAAATGACATACCTTGCTACCCAATTCTTAAAACACACCTTATTGATGTTGCCTTTGATTTGCATCTTGAATGAAGACTGCTTCTAGATCCAACTGAATCACCTTGGGATGTTGTCTAGAAATCACACCTTAAATGATGATATCTCCTTAGATCTTCAAGATTCACATCCTATCATTGCAAGAGATGGATAAAAGACTTTTGCTTTATTTTATTTGATCTTTTTATTTGGAGTTGAAAGATTTTGGAAATTAATTTTCTTTGTTTCTGCCATGAAAAGTTAAGAGGAGAGAAAGAGAAAGAATGAATGAGAAAGAAAATATTGTACGTACAGAATGAATTAGAGAATATGTTTTATTTGAAAGAATGAGACATTTCCCATTCTTTAATTAAAACTTCCCTAATTAATTCCTTTGATTATTTCTCTCTCTCCAATCCTTTCTTTACACGTATGCCATCAAATGACACAAAATTTCCACAAATCATGTCATCAAATGACATAAAATTTCCATAAATCATTTCATGCAGTTATCTTTAAATTACATCGATATCGTATATCAACGCGCGTAAATATAACTTATATAAATGCATTAAAATAATTAAAAAAAACTTCCAAACATCAAATAAATAATAATTAATATTTCTCGAATATCAATTAATTTAATCACTTTACAACATTTTATAAATTAATTAAATCATGTGGTTTTCAGAGAATTCATCATTATGGTTGTGCGACTCAAAGGTGTAATTTCAGTCAGCGATTAATATCGAACTATTCAAATATTAACGTTCACACATCACTTAGTAGGTGGTGTGACATTTTGGCCGAATTTATCGCTTACACATCTTTTGGTAAAATCCAATTTTACTTATTATAAGCGGTACCTAATAGTAACAATTATTTATACCAATTCTCTTCGACAAAACTATATCACTTTGGATTTATGGAATTTGGTAATGGTCAAAATCCCAATATCATCAACATTCAACTTTATAGTCCAAACACAAAGTCCTTGGTTCAATAATAACAATTATTATTAACCAAAATGCTCTGGCCAGAGACTTTGACTTTGAGTTGACTTCAGTTGACCGTGATACTAACCTCATATAACTGAGGAGACGGATCCTCTCTTAAATAGTGTTTCACTTCCAATGCTTCCACTCGATCCAACTATAGTCGTTCGATGGACGTCGTGCGATGATTTAACTATAATCAAAGCGGAGCTTCCGCATTGAAGATCAACATTATTCTCAAGTTGAGAGAACTGTGTAAATTAGTCACAATTATATTCTCTGCTTGACCTTAGTTATATTAACCAATAGAAAACTATCGAGTGAGTCATTCCATAGTTATCCAATAACTATCAGTACATAACCCCTTGGTGCCCACATCAGTAATGAGTAATACACTGCCCAATATTTGGAGAGTGTTACATACTCTAGTCTCAACAGATACATCGATATCCAGTCTCGATGAATCTTGACTAGGAACATTTAAAATGGTATATTTGTTTAATTATGATAAATTACTCACGGTTACAACACTTTGTAACCACTATCACAAAACATATCATTTATGGATTTTCTATTAAATATACTTTTAGTTAAATTGATTAATTAATATAACCACATTATATCAAGTATATAATAGAAAGAAAATCCTTGATTTCGAACAAGATTGATCAATGAGTTAGATATATGCAACAAATTACATAATTGCCCCTAGGGCATACCCCCAACTCTATCAGGATATGCTTTAGGGCTATGTGGATCGCACCCATTAGGGTATTGTCATCACCCTTTTTAGATATATACATTTATGGATTTGGTTGTGCATGAGAGCTCTCGAAAAGGTTGCAAAAGCAACCGGGGTGATGAAATATTCAAAACTATCCAGTAAGGGGTAGGGCCGGACCTGATTTGCAAGGGATCCATATGAGACCCTCGGTACATTTTCTAGAGGTGTACTGTTGTAGACGGTAACCGGTGCCTTATCATTGTATGGAATCCAATCTCCAATAAGCGCCGTACAGACTTCGTTGTGCCCAGCTATACTGAAATGTGAGATGCGAGCATTTCAACTATTTAATAATTTCTTTTCAATCTTAGACATTATTATAATATCACTGGATTTTTTATAGAAATGTTTTCATTATCGTAAGGTAAAAATCCGTCTGTGTTTATGTGCGGTGTGGTCTTACGAGATACCTTCATTTTGAAAAGTTTTTATAATATTAAAATCCAATTGAGGTGTGTTTCTCATGCTGGTTTACTGGACCAGTCCGGGTGTTTTTCCTTATAATGTTCAGGTTAGACCGAGCATATTTTCAGATATAGTTTGGATGCTTTGGAGCTTTAGGAGATGCATTGGATGCCTCCAAGACATATTCACGTATATTTCCGCTGCATTGGTTATTTATATTTATCAGCATTTGTGAGGACAGGTTGTTAAACTATCCAGGTTGATGATAAATTAGTATACTCTGATTGATGTGTGTATATCACAGTTTTCTTTTGTAGAGATCTGTTGCATATTATATATTTCTTGTCATGATGTGGGATTTTGTTCTATATTTCCTTCTTTTCCCGCAACAATCTGTCTTTCCGACACTTGGATGCTCGGGACGTGAATACCGTGGATGTATTAGTGTCGACTTTTGAGGATCGAAAAAGTGGGTCGTTACAGTCCATATAGCGATAGTCGTTATGGATGTAGTTCGTAAATCGATAACTTTTATATAAACTAAAAAGAGTTTCTACTTTAAATATTTTTGAAAAATCTTTTAAAATATGTTATAAGTATTAAAAAGGAATTTTAAAATATTTAAAATTCCTTTTCAATAATTATTATTTAATTATTAATTAAATAAAGGTTTAATTATTATTTAATTATTTATTAAATAAAGGTTTAATTATTAATTAATTAATTAAGAAAAGGTTTAATTATTATATAATTATTAATTAAATAAAGGTTTTATTATTAATTAAGTAATTAATTAATTACAAAAAGTTTAATTATTATTTAATTAATTAATTACGAAAAGGTTTATTCATTAATTAATCAAGTAAAGGTCTAATTATTATTTGATTATTAATTAAATAAAGGTTTTATTATTAATTAGTTAAGTAATAGTTTAATTATTATTTAATCAAGTAATTAAGAAAAGGTTTATTCATTAATTAATTAAAGGTTTAATTATTATTTAATTATTAATAAAATAAAGGTTTAATTATTAATTAATTAAGTAAAGGTTTAATTATTAATTAATTAATTAATTAATTAAGAAAAGGTTTATTCATTAATTAATTAAGTAAAGGTTTAATTATTAATTAAATATAGAATTAATTATTATCTAATTATTATTTAAATAAAAAGTTTAAAATTATTGTTAATTAATTTAATAAAAATATTTATTTTTAAATCACTTTATTCCAAAGGTCGGTTTGTTTAAAAGCAACTTTCCTTTACAAAGGATGGATTTTAAATACAAGGGATTTCTTTGTCTGTGTCATTAAGTAGCCAAACAAATATGATAAGTAATGCTAAAATGTTTACACATTTTATTAAAAGTAAGTCATCTTGTATTTAACACTAAAAGCCGATGAGTAAGCTTTCCTCTATTTGTGAGATCCAAAACTTGATTTTCCAGGTGAAGGATATAGAAGTCGAAATGTCGAAAACGTGATGAATATAAGAGAGTCAATTTCGATAAATGGGTCATGATAAATTAAGTATACGGAACATACTTCATTGTATACTTATCACTAAATTTTGAGGTATGGAAACTCATCTATGTTCCATGAAGTAAGAATGTATGTCGAGTCAAGGTTAGTTTTCTAACTTGTCCAATTTCATTGTTAATTCAAGGGATAGTACTGTTTGAAATCAGAAAGTGAAGATAAGTATAGAATGTCTTATTCTCCACATGCAAATCTATACTCACCCTAAATAGTGGATTTGTCCACTATCGATAACTTGACCAGTTTTAAAATTATAGAATGTTGGTTCGAAGAGACTGGGATGGGGTAACATGAGTTATCCAAAAATCATTTTGAAACAACTTAAGCGTTCGAATTGGAAACATCTTGACGATGATGGAATCGAAGACAGAGATCTTTGAAGTGCAAAGGCCACTTGCTACTAATCATGAGGGTGGTTCTAAAAAGGATGTAGTAGAAGGAGTGCCTTCAGTTTGTTCATATCCTGAACAACTTGTATGGATGAATGCTAGCATTGCATTGTTGCTCGGAGGGCTGTAACGACCCGTAAATTTTAACGGTTTTTATAACGTAATTAACTGAAATTTTGCTTGAAATTTTATTATAAAATCTAGCAATGAAAATTTGATATTTGGAATGCGTCTATTTAAACATAGCAAATGGTAAAATTTTATTAGAAAATATGGAAGTTAGTCCTGTGTAATTTCAATTCCAATTTAAATCTGTTAATTTGATGAAAATAAAATGTTTTCAAAATCTAAATATTTTTATATAATAAAAATGTAAATCATTTTCTGAGTGTGACGTCATAATTCATTTCGTCAAATTTGGACTTCTTCAGCCCCGTTTATCTTATTTTCGATGAATTTGCAGCAATATAGCAGCGAAATATCGACTTTTGAGAGGATGATCGTATCGCTTATATCTATGTACCATTCTATTCGTCTCGACATGCTGATCTCCACAGTATATTCATTTGTGTGTTCCGATGTCCGGTACGTGTCGAAATCGACAAAACTATTTGTTGTAACGGTATCCATTCGAGCCCCTTGAATTCCCTATATCCTTCCACCATCCACCGTGTAATCAAACAACCATCATTAATTATTATTTTCAACTTTTAACCTTTCCTTTTCCCAATGTTCAATTTATTATAGGCTTGTTCATTGTTTGCGTTGTCTCTTCCAATTCATTTTGGTTCGTTCTGAACAAAACATATCTATAATAAAT
Source organism: Allium fistulosum (assembly GCA_030737815.1). Lineage (NCBI taxonomy): Eukaryota > Viridiplantae > Streptophyta > Magnoliopsida > Asparagales > Amaryllidaceae > Allium > Allium fistulosum. The sequence continues at coordinate 281,493,770 of CM060903.1, forward strand.
ACGAGAAGCTTGTACATTTATTTTTCCCAGAACATATAAATCAACATTTATATATATAACCCCTGCTCTCCTTCGTGTAACATACGTTTCCTGAAACACTCAACCTGTCCACATTCTTTCCACGTATCCTTTGTTTGCTCTTTTGCCTTGATTTATAAAAAAAAGTTATAATATAAAGTTTGATATATTGTTTTGAAAGAAAAAAAAAGCTACTCATTTCTTTCATGGCCGCAAGCTAAAGCCTCTTCTCCACCGAAGCCCACGCGACCAATCATCGAGCACGCATCTAGCTCCTCAGCGTGACACCCCTACCCTTGGCCAGCTGAGCTTTCGCCTTCCCTCTCCTCCCTTTGGCCGCAACCCCACGCAGCCATCTCCAACCCACCTCCTCGCGTCAGCAACCCAGCGCCACCCAAACAGCCCAGATCCACCTCACCATCAGTGCACTGACCTCCCTCCTGCTTCGAAACCGAGCACCGAACCCTCCACTCCATCGCTTAGCACCATCACCATGAATGCCACCCTTCCCATTATCCGAGACCGCCACTTTCTCCCCCTTTCAACCGAGCTCCTCCCCTGCAACACCGCACACGGCCACATCGACCGAGATCTCCCCACCACTACTGCGCTGAACCACTCTGCCCTGCCTTCAAACCGACAGCTAACCCATGGCCATTTATCCTCCTCCCCTCCGGCCTAGGCAGCCCACGCCCTGACAGCTGTTCCGCCACCGCCTTTCACTCGCCATCGCAGTCAGCCACCACCCTGAGATCCACCTCCCCTTGCATCCTTGGTCGGGCAACCGTGCAGCGAGTTCTTTTGTATGCTTATATAGAGTTATATACGTATAGGTTATATATAAAAGTAGTATGATTTGGTTATTTATATATAGGTTTATATAAGTTATAAAATCTGTTAGCTTATACGTATAAGTCTATACATAAAATAGTAGGTATAAATATAAGTCTGTATGTTATATATTGTGTTTTAAACGTTTATATGCTATATATTACATATTTTAATGTTTATTTACAATGTATATACGTTTATATGCTATATTATATGTATAAAGTATGTTTAAATATTTATTTGAAAATTTTGAAAGAAATATAATATATATGATAAGTTTGCTATGTGTTAAGGAAGGGATTTTGAAATAATATATAATGATTTTGTTAACATGTGTTGTAAACTTGATATTGATTTTAAATAAATAATATATATATATATAGAAGTTGTGCTGATATGTGTGATAAAATTGAATTTTATAAATATTTATTTTGAAATATAAATATAAAGGTTTATTTTGATGATTGGTTTAAAATATATGATATAAAAATTTTATTTATATATGTGTTGTAAATGGATAAAATATAAAAATCTTATTTTAAATAAAAAAAGGTTTATGTTGTCCTCATCAATCTCGAGTTCATCTTGCTTTACTCTGGATTAGTCGATTGTCTAGTTCGTGATTCAATCTGTAGCTTATCGAGTTGTCAAATTTTTTCTAGCCTCGAAAGGTGAGCAATCACTCACGATTAACATTCTTATATTTAATAAATTTAATTCACATTGAAACGACAATTGAAATATGCTGGTAAATTGAATTGCTAGTTATTTAATTATTAAATATGATATGCCATTATCTGCAATTGTTCACCTGTGATATATGACACCATATCCTGTTGTATATATCGTATTTAATTGTTATTGATGATATATGCTTGTTGTTGACATGTTATATTATTATCATATTTGTTCTCACTCTGCAAGTTCCCTGTTAGTTTAGAAATTCCAATGGGTTAATATGATACATACTCGAACGATATTATAGATTAAGGGAAAATCGTTAAGCGATTTTCATTCATTTGGAAATTTTGGGATTGCGGTTGAAATGATATACACCCGTAAATATTAAATTTAAAATTGCGGCTTGAAATGATAAATATCTGTATCACTTGACCATAGGATAGAAAATTATATATGGACACCGTTGGTCTATTTTTAAAAATGATTTTGTGAGTTTGGAAGGAAATACATGGATTTTATTAAATATTAATTTTTTAAATTATAATATAACGAATTTATTTAATATATGTGTAAATTTAGATTTTTAAAATTATATGTTTTGGAAACTTTAAATTTATAAGTTAGTTTTGAAAATATAATTTTTAAGATTTTTCTTAAAATTTTATTATTTTAAAATATATAAAATAAGATTTAATACAAAATACATTTAATAATAAGATTTAATTTAATAAAATTTAATTTAATTGGTTTGTAATATGTTTAAGTATTTATTTAAATTTATATTAATATTTTTAAAAATAGATGTTTTATAACTTTAATAATAAAGATTGGGAAGATAAATTAATGTTGACTTGGAATTTAAATTGGTTAATAATTGAATTTAAATAAGAATTGGGTTGAACTTATTGATTTTTGAGATTTCGAAAGATATGATTGATAACTTGATTTGATAAAAAGTGGTTAAATGAATATTCTCAATTTTAAATAAAATTGAGACCGAATATTTAGTATTGATTTAAATCTATAAATTGAGATTTTATTTAATTGTTATTAAAATGATTAAGTGAATATTTTCCAATTTGAATAAAATTAAAGTTAAATGTTGGAATCTAAATGAAACTTATATTGAAATGTTTGAATATTTAAATTTTGAATCCTATTGAAATTGAAGAGATAGTTCAAACCCGGATTTGAAATCGATAAAAATTGAAATGGTTTATTGAGAATTTGAATTGAATCTTTAACCTTTTAAATTGAAAGTGTTGAACATGGATTGATTTAAATTTAATTTTGGAATTTAAGCTGATTTGAATCGATTTGTGAAATTGGAGGAAACTATTTTTATTATATAAAGTATTTTTAATATATATAAACTATTTTAATATATATAAACTATTTTAATATATAAATTATTTTAATATATAAACTATTTTAATTTATAACTATTTTAATTTATAACTATTTTCAATATATAAACTGTTTAAGTTGGAAGCGTTATGATTTTTAAAGTGTTATGATTTCAAAGGTGTTATGATTTCGAAAGCGTTAGAATTTTGAAAGTGCTACGATTCTGGAAGTTCATATTATTTAAAGTGAATAATGATATTGAATTGATATGGTTTTTGAAATGAATATGATATTTTGATATGAAGTACAAACTATTTAAAATGAAATGACCACGGTGTGAAATAAGCGTTTGGTTGTTAAAGAGACCGGGATCGGATATTGTCATACTCTCTGCCAATACCGAAAACCACTTTAACAAATGTGTACGTGGTGGAGATTCCAGAATGAAGTAGGATGGTCTGGTGACAATTCTGTATGAGGTATTTACGTAGCCCTGACTCCCACGAGTCAGCTTGATTTGGCTAAAATAGGAGCCATGCCGGGCCAAGTGAGGTCATTCCTCCAATCGGACACATTTCTTCGATACCATTCTATTACTTTCTGATTTGATTGGGTACACCTTTGATTTAGGAGTGTGTCTCGAGGTGGGCGGTAGTAGCTGCTATGCGTTACCACCAGTCCGGATCTGCAAACGGTATATCTACCCTGGGCATTGCCTCGTGTGCCTTGTCGCATGCCTTATCGCACCTTCTACGAGTTTGTTTTTTACCGTACCTATGTGATGTCCTCTGGGTAAACCACCGGTTTGGTGGAGCGTACGGAATTGTATAGACTATGGGAATATATAAAATGTGTTTAGGGGGGTATGGGTAACGCCTTAGCGCTATTTTAATAGTTTACTTTACTATAGACATATTATAATAGCGTATATTACTACATAGTAGATAGTTCCACAGATCCTTAGAGGATGGAAATCCCAAACATCCTTTAAGTTACTTGTATTTCAGTTGATATTTCACTTGAGTTGAATTTACTAATATAAGAATGTTAATCCTGACTCGAGTTTTTTGTGTTTTGCTTTATGCTCGGGTCAGACTGAGTGTCACAGAATTTGCGACTCACCTTTTGGAGCTTGGAGCTTTGCTTGAAGATCCGTCTTTTATCCAGTCTGCTTTTGGTTATTCCAGTTGATTCCAGTTGTTTGTTCAGTCCTGTCAGTTGTGTTGTATTAGTGATCCTTATTCTATATTCGAGATATCTGTTATATTTTACTGTAAACTCTGATATTTATATAGTAGCTTCATGAACTACTATTTATCTATTCCGCTGCTTATTGTTATATTACTCTATGTCTGTGGTTCTGTGATTGATTTATTTACTGTATATGTTGAGTTTTTCCAAATGTATATTAACAATATGTTGTTTTGAGAAATTCAAGTCTAACATGTGTGGATGATTGTCGATTTAAGCGGTTCGAAATACCAGGTCGTTATAGTTGGTATCAGAGCTCTGGTTTAGGCAAAACTTAGCATATAGAGTAAAAATTAATTACATAATCACCTTCGTTCGAGCTTGAATTTCTTCGTTAGGATTCTCTTTGCTCAGGATTTCTTTCGGATTTTGGAACTCTCCCCTTTGTTTTGAAATCCATTCTTGTCTTCTCCTGTTTGTGTTCCTTTTGGTAATGGAGCATCCCACAGCTCCATTTCTATTGATCTTTATAATAATTTGAGCTCATCCTGCTACCTCAATTGGCAACTTCGTCCTTGTGGGTGTGACCAATCCCATTGGCGGTCCCACCAATCTTAGTATGATTTGTAAAGGGGTAAAACTCCTTTACAACAGGCGTCGGTTCACCGGAGATTTCTATGTCCTCGGTTTATGATGCCGTTATCTCTTGCTAAGCCCGAACTGTCTCTCTAGTAGACGACCCGGGTAATTCTCTTATAATCCAATATCGATTGCCTCATGATTTTGTAGGTAGTTTATCTTCTCACTTGATTCTTGGCTTAGTGATCTCGACTCCAGCCAGATAGTCAGGGATTATCTTGATGTTTCGGTGAAGTCACTTCTCTCCCTCTCAAGCGGGAATTTGAATACTGCATCGATCTTATTCTTGGAGATCGACGTGTTGTCCTCCTTCCTCTCGGACCAATGGTTTCTTTGAACAGTAAGTTGTACCCTTTGGGTTAACTAATGCTCCTGCCCTTTTCATCGATCTCATTGAATAGCGTATTCCGCGATGCTCTCAACAGGTTTTTCCCCATTTTCTTTGATGATGTCCTCGTCTTTTCTAAGTCTCGGTTGACCCGGTTAAGGTCGCCGCAATTTATGTAAGTCTATTCATCTTTCCTCTTTTGTAATTTAATTTTCTTATCTTCCTTTCGAACCTATAATCTTAGTTAGAATCATCCTTTGATTAGGGTGAATCTCTATCCTTGTTCAAAATTCATTCTTGAATCATCCTGTGAGGGAGCGTATTTGTAATTGATATAAAAATATTTTATATTGTGTTGTTAAGTTTGAATTTTGGGTTTCGATCGATTCGTCTAGCTAACGCTATCGATAGGAATTCCAAAACACTTAAACAGAGCAAACTGACACAATATTGTTTTCGAAATTGGTAAATTAAATAATTTATTTATGATTATATTTTTATATATAAAGGTGTAATTTTTTGAAATTAGAATAGTTAAATGAATTGGTTGTTAGAAATGATAATACTAGATTATCATTTATTGTTTGTTTAATACCCCTAACCCATTAATTATTGTTGTATGTCATAAGAAGTGGAATTTTATAAATATGGTTTATAAATCTGATTTGCAAATGAAATAAATTTAATTTAAGAATTTGAGAATTAAATTTCTGGTACTTTTCAAAATTTTGGGCTTTAAAGGTTTTGAAATATATTATTTGAAATTATTTCTGAATGGAATTTTTTTTCAAAGAGTTTTAAAAAGAAGTAAATCGGTACTCTCCTAATTTGTTACTGGAAAATAATTTCGGTAATGACTGCAGCATCATCGACATTCATTTTCGAGTCTCAGAGTGGAGAGACCACTTAGTAGTTTCGCTACACTTTTGTTCTGGAAAATGGATTTGATTTGATTTTCTTGAGTATAATTTGATGTATAAAAATATATATGTATATATTATTTCAAAATGATTTGAAGTGAAAACCAGAAATTTATCCTTATGTTCTTTGTAAAGTGGTGGTTTTCAATTACTAAAATGAAGTAAATTTATCTATATAATAATCAATTGCATTCTAATATAGATAGCTTATCTAAAATATTCAAAAAGTTAAAATGTTAAGGTGAGTATATAATTAAGGGTTATATAAGAGAAACTTAAGTAAAAAATTGTTCAAATTAAATTTTGTTTAATAAAAATATTATAAATAATAAGTAAATTGGTATAGTGCTCAATTACATATGAAACATTAATAAAACTTACCTGAAATATTCGAAGGTTTAAAATGTAATAAGAATATGTAATTGAACAGCTTACAATATAAAATGTAAGAAATAAAATGTGAAAAAAAAATTATGATAAGGGAATTTATAAATAAGAATTGTGTTGTTATAATGAGTGTTATACATTTAGTTTATGATATAATAAATGTAAATTGAAACAAATTGATTAATAAATAGGGAATGAGTAAATAAATGTAAACTTAAGAAACTAAACATGTAAAAAATAAATTTCATTTTGTAAAATGTTTATAAATTATATTTGGTAAACGGTTTATTTAAATTATAAGAGGAAGTAACTTAAGTGAGGTTGAATGGATTAAATAAATGAGTTAAATAAAATAAATTTTGTTTTGAAAAGAAAATTTTGCAACAAATGTTAATAAATTGAAATCAAATCAATTGATTGAAATACATCGAATTGGAATCGATCAAAAGTGAATACAATGAACATTTATTGATTAAATAAAATGGACTGAAACCAAATTTATTGAACATTAATCAATTTAAAAACTAATGAAATTTATATGGTTTTAAATTAATTGTTATATCTGGTACTATGTATTTTGAATCTATTTTCCTTTTTGTTTCTATTCTCGTTCCTTTTTGGGGACGAAAAGTTTTGAGTATGGGAGAGTGTAACGACCCGTAAATTCAACAGTTTTTATAACGTAATTAACTGAAATTTTGCTTGAAATTTTATTACAAAATTTAGCAATGAAAATTTGATATTTGGATTGTGTCTATTTAAACATAGCAAATGGTAAAATTTTATTAGAAAATATGGAAGTTAGTTCTGTTGTGTAATTTCGATTCCAATTTAAATCAGTTAATTTGATGAAAATAAAATGTTCTCAAAATCTGAATATTTTTATATAATAAAAATGTAAATCATTTTCTGAGTGTGACATCATAATTCGTTTCATCAAATTTGGACTTCTTCAGCCCCGTTTACCTTATTTTCAACGAATTTGCAGCAATATAGCAGCGAAATATCGACTTTTGATAGGATAATCATATTGGTTATATCTGTGTACCATTCTGTTCGTCTCGACATGCTAATCTCCGCGGTATATTCATTTTTGTGTTCCGATGTCCGGTTAGTGTCGAAATCGACAAAACTATTTGTCGTAACGGTATCCATTAGAGCCTCTTGAATTCCCTGCATACTTCCACCATCCACCGTGTAATCAAACAACCATCATTAATTATTATTTTCAGCTTTTAACCTTTCCTTTTCCCAATGTTCAATTTGTTATAGGCTGGTTCGTTGTTTGCATTGTCTCTTCCAATTCATTTTGGTTCGTTCTGAACAAAACATATCTATAATAAATACGAGAATTTTGTACATTTATTTTTCCTAGAACATATAAATCAACATTTATATATATAACCCCTGCTCTCCTTCGTGTATCATACGTTTCCTGAAACACTCAACCAGTTCACATTCTTTCCACGTAGCCTGTGTTTGCTCTTTTTCCTTGATTTATAAAAAAAAGTTATAAAGTTTAATATATTGTTTTGAGAGAAAAAAAAGCTGCTCGTTTCTTTCATGGCCGCAAGTTAAAGCCTCTTCTCCACCGAAGCCCATGCGACCAATCACCGAGCATGCACCTAGCTCCTCAACGTGACACCCCCTCCTTGGCCATTCGAGCTTCCGCCTTCCCTCTCCTCCCTCTGGCCACAACCCCACGCAGCCATCTCCAACCCACCTCCTCGCGTTAGCAACCCAGCACCACCCAAACAGCCCAGATCCACCTCACCATCAGTGCACCGACCTCCCTTCTGCTTCAAAACCGAGCACCGAACCCTCCACTCCATCGCCTAGCACCATCACCACAAACGCCACCCTTCCCATTATCCGAGATTGCCACTTTCTCCCCCTCTCAACTGAGCTCCTCCCCTGCAACACCGCACACGGCCACATCGACCAAGATCTCCCCACCACTGTTGCGCCGAACCACTCTGCCCCGCCTTCAAACCGACAGCCAACCCGTGGTCGTTTATCCTCCTCCCCTCTAACCCAAGCAGCCCACGCCTTGACAGCTGTTCCACCGCCGCTGGCGCCTTTCACTAGCCATCGCAGTCAGCCACCACCCTGAGATCCACCTCCCCTTGAGTCCCTAGTCGGGCAACCGTGTAGCGAGTTCTTTTGTATGCATATATAGAGTTATATACGTATAGGTTATATATAAAAGTAGTATGATTTGGTTATTTATATATAGGTTTATATAGTTATAAAATCAGTTAGCTTATACGTATAAGTCTATACATATAATAGTAGGTATAAATATAAGTTTGTATGTTATATATTGTGTTTTAAACGTTTATATTGTTAGTCCTTGAGATGATGGTTTTGATGACAACAACCTTAGAATAAGATTATAAAATATAAATACTAACATTATAGTTTAGATATATATGTATATGCAGGATTTAACCGTGCAGGTACCAAGAATGAAGACTGTACAGTATAGAGATTCAAGATATCAAGATTGAAGACTCATGAGTATCAAGAATATCAAGATTATCAAGAGTTCAAGATTTCAAGATAAGTATTGGGTCTAGAATTTTGTTAAAACTTCACAATAGCACTGAAATCTTCACTCCATTTTTCTTTTGGGATGGAACCCATTTCTACCTTTTTAGTGGCTTACAAACCCACGACAAGTAGCTTACAAACCTACGACAAGTGGCTTACAAACCCACGAACATCCTGGTTTTGTACAAGTTCTCGAGTCCTGATATGATGAGATATTCTGCAGGAAGAAGCTTGCAAAACTACTTCAAAATGATTTTCAAAACTACTTCAGAATGATTTTCAAAACTGCTTTTCAAAATGTTTTAGCCTTAAAAATTATCTTTTCAAATGATTTTCAAAAAGATGCTTTAGCCTTAAAATATTCATTGTTTTTGTTTTTAATAAACTCGTGTTTATAAACTTCGTTTGTTTTAAACTATCTTTATACTTAGATTTAAATATAAAATTATAGTAAAATTATATATACATTATTCTCTATATTTATCTATGTATTTTATCTATAGTCAAGTATATTTATAAAGTTTAAAATAGTTTTAATATAAGATAAAGGTTATTTTCAAAGAAAAACAAAACATCAAAATTTCCTTTGGGATGTCGACATGCCCTAGTACCCCATGTCGACATAGTGACAGTTAGTTTCATAAATTTGAATTTCAAAAGAAGTGTCTATTCGTCATAACCTTTCACGAATGGACATGACTGTTGTTCTTCTATAAATAGGGGTTAGTTTCAACGAATTTTATACCAGATTTTCTGGTTTTTCACTTCTCTTCTTCTTTCACATTTTCTTATTCAAAATCCTATCATCACTCTGCCGAAATCAACATTGAATCTAACTAGATTATCTCTGGTTTGATTCTCTATCACTATCTCAACAAGATCCAAGTGCTATTCAGAGTTATAGGCTTCTTTGTAATCTATCTAGCGAGAAAAGGTGTGATTGTAGCCTTGGAAATCAATCAAGCGAGAAAAGGTGTGATTGTAGCCTTGGAAATCAATTGGGTGAACTTGTCGCCCGGAAATCAAGTATCTCTACCCAGAGGATTGTGATTCTGGAGGGTGTACCTCGTAGCCTTGAAACCGAGGGTTGTAATTGTTGAATTGCTTTTGAAAGGAAATCCGTACTTAGTTGTGCGGGACTGGATGTAGGGTAACTCTGAACCAGTATAAAATCCGGTGTGTTCTTTTCTTTACTATATTTACTTTATTTCTGCATCTGTGTTTGTTTCTGTGATTATATCTGTGTCTGAATATTACATACATTTGTGTTCAAATTAACATAAACTCAAAAAGATTTAGTAATTTCTTATAAACACTATTCACCCTCCCTCTAGTGTTATTCCTAGCCTTAAGATCCATATTCCGCATTCCTCACATATATGCTATATATTATATGTTTCAATGTTTATTTACAATGTATATACGTTTATATGTTATATTATATGTACAAAGTATGTTTAAATATTTATTTGAAAATTTTGAAAGAAATATAATATATATGATAAGTTTGCTATGTGTTAAGGAAGGGATTTTGAAATAATATATAATGATTTTGTTAACATGTGTTGTAAACTTGATATTGATTTTAAATAAATAATTTATATATAGAAGTTGTGCTGATATGTGTGACAAAATTGAATTTTATAAATATTGATTTTGAAATATAAATATAAGGGTTTATTTTGATGATTGGTTTAAAATATATGATATAAATTTTTTATTTATATATGTGTTGTAAATGGATAAAATATAAAAATCTTATTTTAAATAAAAAAAAGGTTTATGTTGTCCTCATCAATCTCGAGTTCATCTTGCTCTACTCTGGATTAGTCGATTGTCTAGTTCGTGAGTCAATCTGTAGCTTATCGAGTTGTCAAATTTTCTCTAGCCTCGAAAGGTGAGCAATCACTCACGATTAAAATTCTTATATTTAAAAAATTTAATTCACATTGAAACGACAATTGAAATATGCTGGTAAATTGAATTGCTAGTTATTTAATTATTAAATATGATATTCCATTATCTGCAATTGTTCACCTGTTATATATGACATCATATCCTGTTGTATATATTATATTTAATTGTTATTGATGATATATGCTTGTTGTTGATATGTTATATTATTATCATATTTGTTCTCACTCTGCAAGTTCCATGTTAGTTTAGAAATCCCTATGGGTTGAAATGATACATACCCGAATGATATTATAGATTAAAGGAAAATCGTTATGGGTTGAAATGATAAAACCAAGCGATTTTCATTCATTTGGAAATTTTGGGATTGCGGGTTGAAATGATATACACCCGTAAATATTAAATTTAAAATTGCGGATTGAAATGATAAATATCCATATCACTTGACCATAGGATAGAAAATTATATACGGACACCGTTGGTCTATTTTTAAAAATGATTTTGTGAGTTTGGAAGGAACTACATGGATTTTATTAAATATTGATTTTTTAAATTATAATATAAATAATTTATTTAATATATGTGTAAAATTTAGATTTTTAAAATTATATGTTTTGGAAACTTTAAATTTATAAGTTAGTTTTGAAAATATAATTTTTAAGATTTTTCTTAAAATTTTATTATTTTAAAATATATAAAATAAGATTTAATACAAAATACATTTGATAATAAGATTTAATTTAATAAAATTTAATTTAATTGGTTTGTAATATGTTTAAGTATTTATTTAAATTTATATTAATATTTTTGAAAATAGATGTTTTATAACTTTAATAATAAAGGTTAGGAAGATAAATTAATGTTGACTTGGAATTTAAATTGGTTAATAATTGAATTTAAATAAGAAATTGGTTGAACTTATTGATTTTTGAGATTTCGAAAGATATGATTGATAACTTGATTTGATAAAAAGTGGTTAAATGAATATTCTCAATTTTAAATAAAATTGAGATCGAATATTTAGTATTGATTTAAATCTATAAATTGAGATTTTATTTAATTGTTATTAAAATGATTAATATATATAAACTATTTTAATATATAAATTATTTTAATATATAAACTATTTTAATGTATAACTATTTTAATATATATACTATTTTCAATATCTAAACTGTTTAAGTTGGAAGCATTATGATTTTAAAAGTGTTATGATTTTTAAAGTGTTATGATTTCAAAGGTGTTATGATTTCGAAAGCATTATAATTTTGAAAGTGATACGATTCTGGAAATGCATATTATTTAAAGTGAATAATGATATTGAATTGATATGGTTTTTGAAATGAATATGATATTTTGATATGAAGTACAAACTATTTAAAATGAAATGACCACGGTGCGAAATAAGCGTTTGGTTGTTAAAGAGACCGGGATCAGATATTGTCATACTCTCTGCCAATACCGAAAACCACTTTAATAACTGTGTACGTGGTGGAGATTCCAGAACGAAGTAGGATGGTTTGGTGATGATCATGTATGAGGTATTTACATAGCCTGACTCCCGCGAGTCAGCTTGATGTGGCTAAAACAGGAGCCATGCCGGACCAAGTGAGGTCATTCCTCCTATCGGACACACTTCTTCGATACCATTCTATTACTTTCTGATTTGATTGGGTGCACCTTTGATTTGGGAGTGTGTCTCGAGGTGGGCGGTAGTAGCTGCTATGCATTACCACCTGTCCGGATCCGCAAACGGTATATCTACCGTGGGCATTGCCTCGTGTGCCTTGTCGCATGCCTTATCGCATCTTCTACGAGTTTGTTTTTGTACCGTACCTATGTGATGTCCTTTGGGTAAACCACCGGTTTGGTGGAGCATACGGCATTGTATAGACTACGGGAATATATAAAATGTGTTAAGGGGGATATGGGTAACGCCTTAACGCTATTTTAATAGTTTACTTTACTATAGACATATTATAATAGCGTATATTACTACATAGTAGATAGTTCCATGGATCCTTAGAGGATGGAAATCCCAAACATCCTTTAAGTTACTTGTATTTCAGTTGACATTTCACTTGAGTTGAATTTACTGATATAAGAATGCAACCCTGACTCGAGTGTTTTGTGTTTTACTTTATGCTCGGGTCAGACTGAGTGTCATAGCATTTGCGACTCACCTTTTGGAGCTTGGAGCTTTGCTTGAAGATCCGTCTTTTATCCAGTCTGCTTTTGGTTATTCTAGTTGATTCCAGTTGTTTGTTCAGTCTTGTCAGTTTTGTTGTATTAGTGATCCCTATTCTATATTTGACATATCTGTTGTATTTTACTGTAAACTCTGATGTTTATATAGTAGCTTCATGAACTACTATTTATCTATACCGCTGCTTATTGATATATTACTCTGTGTCTGTGATTCTGTGATTTATTTATTTACGGTATATGCTGAGTTTTGCCAAATATATATTAACAATCTGTTGTTTTGAGCAATTCAAGTCTGACATGTGTGGATGATTGTCGATTTGAACGGTTCAAAATACCAGGTCGTTACAAGGGCAGTGTTAGCATTCCAAGTGGGATTTCTATATGAAAAGGTAAAATGTAGCCTCAAGCCTCACAATCGGGAATGACTAAAACATGGGAGTTGCAGCAGGGCTATGTGGGTCGCACCCTTTAGGGTGTGGTCATCCCTTGTCTAGATCGATATTATTATTTTTGGTGTATGCTTCAAGGCCCAGTGCGGTTGTTGATCACAACCGAGGGATGATCAAATTTGGTACTATCCAGTATGGGGTAGGTCGGTTCTGTGTTGGCGGGGGTCTAGGCGAGGTCCTCGGTATATTTTTCTAGAGGTATACTGCGACAGGCAGTACCCTGGTAGCCTTGTCATTGTATGGAGCCATTTTCCAATAAGTGCATTTACGGACTCAGTTGTATACCTATTATGTTGGAATCTAATTAATGTAACCATTTTGGCTATGATCCAATATTTACTTTAAACCCTTGACATTATAATAATATCACTAGATTTTCTTACAGAAAGTTTTTGGTTATCGTATGGTCAAAACCCGTTCGTATTTATGTGCGGCGTGGTCTTACGAGATACCTTTATTTTTAAAAGGTTTTATAAGTATAAAAATTCAGTTGTTTGGTGTTTACTCACACCAGACCCATGTATGACCCGAATTTTTTCTCTCTTTCCTTAAAGCTTATGGGTACTCAAATTTATATGAGTAGCCCAGTAGTCCAGGGTCTTATGGATGCATTTTGGAGGAACAAGGAGCAGGTGGCTTTGACGTTATATAGTTATCTATTTTATTTCCACTGCGTATGTTATTATGTATCAGCATTTTGGGGGCATGTAGTTATAACTGTCCCTGGCTGAAGTTAGTACCTGTTGTAACTCTGATGTCTAATTTTGGACGTGACCATATATACTATCTTATGTTCTATTATATATGATTTCCTTGCATTGTGAGATTCTATGTTTCTTTCTTTTTGTCTTTTCTTTTCTTTTTACCCCAACAGCTTGTCTTTCGAACACCTAGATGATCGACACATAAATACCATGGATGTATTAAATGTCGTCTTTAGGAGTAAGAAAGGAGGATCGTTACATAATGCATCACATCACAAATGACTACAATCATATCTATATGATGATTGTAGTCATCACATCTATAAAAATCTAAACATATCACATTTATGTAGCCAGAAAAGACAATCACATTTATGTGATGACTACAATCATCATATAAAAATCTAAACATATGAAAACACTATATATATTCTCAAGCCAAAAAAATTTCCAAAACTTTAAAATATATCACATATCTTCATGTCCCCAATTTTGCTAAAACACCGTTTCAAAGTAATAATTTTCTTTTCAAAATGTTTTATATCACTTCTTAGATCTTTATCCATGTTCTTTCCAATACATAGCTCGAAATATTTCTTTAAAATTTTGTTTTCTTTCCAAAACACATTTCTTAAAAATATTACTTATATTTTTCCTCACATTACCTACATATTTCAAAACAATAGTTCTTCATTTTCTAAAACATTTTTCATGTTTCAAAATATTCACTCTAATCTCTTCAAAATAGTGAATATAACTTTCGTTGAAATACAATTTCGATTACTATTTTCCAGAGCACCACTTTTCAAAACTTTGTGCCATATGTCTCTCCTAGTGTTTAGGAATTCCTATCGATAAAGTTGATCAGATGCTTCGACCAAAATTCTTAAAGCACTCAACAAATAAATTAACACGATATTAACTTTTAAACTTCTTTAACATTTAATCTTTAATAAAAACATTTGCTAGCTTCTAACAAAACTTCTTTGCAAACCATATATACACACAATAACCAAAAAGATTTTTAATCAAAAAATATGCTTGCTTGTATTAAAACGTTTATAAATAATTTACGAGAATACTATCAAAAATACTTTACTTATAATAGTCCAACCATCACTAATCGACCGTTTATACAATAAACAAGCAAGCTTTTATTTTATGTGAAAGAATTTCTATTGTCCCTTACGGTCACTTCACCACCGAAGACACTGCTAGGTTCCAAATATCAAGATTTGAATGAGATACTCACCTTGAGTGATAGTTCCTATCGAATACCACACTCAAGACGGATCCCTAAACAAAGAATCATCAATTAATGTAATCACACAAGGAAATCAAAACATCGATCAAGTTAATCAAGATAACCAAATAACAGAGGTTGCTCAACGAAAAGTGATCCATCAACTTTCATTGTGAACTCTAATCCATAATGAATCATATTACTCTTTTCAAAGCCACATAGAAGTCTAATATTCATCCACAAAGCCGACACTACTAATCAGATCTACAACTTCTATTTTCTCACCCTTATAAACTACTCTGTATCTCATACAAAGATTTACACTCAGAATGGTAGAAGAGATCAATATTATATAGTAAGAAAATACAAATACGTCCCTCAATGATTACCCCAGTAATCACCGTATAATATATATATATACACATACATACATACATACAAACATACATACATACATACAAACATACATATACATATTCCAACTATTCCTTACTATATGGTTACTACCTAACACACTCAAGGGACAGAGACTCTGTAACGTCCGGGATTTTCGACTTCCGAAAATCGACATTAATACGTCCACTGTATCAACTGCCGAGCAATCGAATGCTAGAAAACCGAATTGTTATGGTTAAAAAGAAGAGGTAGAAGAAGACAAAAAAAGAAGAAGAAACAACAGAAACAATATCAGAATCTCACATTCGCAGTGGAACAACATATAATAGATAGATGAATAATCTTTAAATCAAGAACTATATCATTTTATACATTACATCATCATCAGAGTGTACAACAACAATATACAACACAATACATCAATGGACAGTTAAATAAACTCGTCCTCATACAGAATACACAGCGGAATAATAATATCATATACAAGTGATACGCCTTGCTATCCAGCTCGCCACTGAGCTCCACAGCATCTCCTGAATCCAGAATGACCTGAAAATCTAACTCTAGGCTGCCCGTGTGGAAAATGATGGGCACCCAGAGTTTAGGAAGGGAACAATAAACTCTAGGTCGGTCATGGTGACTGGTGTGAGAACTAAAACAGTTTTTATCTTTAAAACAACAACAACAAAGGAAGTAAAAGACATCCGCAATGCTTTTGGAAAATGAAACTACCATAAGGCCTCCCGCCACACACACAATGCAAACGCAGAATTGGAGGAGATTTCTTCTTATGGTAGTCAAACATGCTTACTACGCAAAATCATTTGATTTGATATTATTATTAGTGCATAGTGCAGAAAATTTTCGAAAGTATAATATTAATATTAGCCAGCATAGGCATTCCGCACTTATGCCTACTATAGCTACCATGTTTAATAGCAGGTTACCGCCACATTCCATGGCAGGTTATACAATTACAACCGTACAGGGCTCGTATTGTTTCTTTGGATTTCCAACAAATGGTCAGGCTAAGAAACTTCCTACTGTCAATGGGATCGCCTCTGGCGGGACGTCCCGAGAACTAACTAGCTCTCTGCCAACACAAGGCCGGGTTACCTCTTACATTAGGTAACTACTACACGAATATGCCACCCCCCGGTCCTTTGTGACCTTTATCCGAGGCACCTCAACAAAACAACAATCACACAGTAAATGAGATTGGAGTATCCACATAGGTTAAATACCAGGGCTCCATACCTAATACCACCCTTTTCCAGAAGGAAATGACATACCCTAAATGGAGCGACCCTCATAACCTTGCCGCATATTCCTGTTTTGACCATTTCCAGGTTGTGAGGTCCGAAGAGGTCTCGTCCACAAAGCTACGCTTTTTCACAAAGCCATGCTTTGATCAACAAATGATCAATAAATAATCATCACACAGCAACACTCAGCATGCCACATTACCAAATTGGGAGTATATCACTGATAACCTTCAACTACATAACCTCTGAGCTCGTACGTCTCAAAGAAGGGTGTTAAGCTAAGAGAATAAATTCTCCGCCACCAAAAAGAAATGTATTTGAAAGAAATCAGCTTTATATCTCAAAATGTAATGTCAGACATGTAACCATACAAGTCTGTTCCGGGTTCGAACAGAACCGAAGGCACTTCCGAAGAAGCCCTTGCAATCCGGGTATTCACAATCCCGATCGAACTTCCCATCACAAAGGAAATCTCTATACCGTAGCTAACGGTGCAGATACAATCGATAGGTCATCCTATCGTTTTCACAAATACCCGGTCTTCACCACCGGTCTTCAAATGTTATCCATATCGTCATATCACTTATTCGGAATGGGTTATATGACACAAAGGTCCTTTCCCGGCTAAACCGAATAGTGAGCACAATATTTAAAACATATGGATATAGGGATTTAAATTAAGTCACAACTTATTACCCAAACCCTTTCTTTTAAATGGTTTAAACAAATTACCATTTTAAATCTTTAAACAAAAAGATTTACTTCACAAAGTCTACCCAGTTTCACAAAGATTCATTCACAGATTTCCAAATCAATTTCCATTTCAATTGGATTAACCCATTTAAATCTTTAAATCAAGATTTAACTTATAGCTTTCAAAACTATTCACAATTCAAGTCTTTTATAATATAAAAGATACACCTTTTAAAATCTTCTTTGATTTCAAGATAAAGCTTAATCATCTTCACAAAGGTTAATTCATAGTTTTTCCAAACTATTTACAATTTCATTTCAACTTGAAATGTTTCGATACAAATTAGAAATATTTTCACTTTATGAAAGCTATTATTATTTGAAAACAGATAGTTTTCGTTTTGGAAAAAACTGGTTACAATTACATAGGTTAAAGCCATCCAAGTATAAAACTTGAATTTAAATTTAAATTTCCAAAACCATATTTTAAATGGTAAAAAAACCATATAAACACCTTTTATAACTTGTACAATTTTTTTTGACCATAGTTCCCAAATCATTGAATTCAATTTCAAGTATTGAATTCAAATTTTAAATCAAATTATTCAAATTTCAATTTTATTAAGTTATTTAAAATAACTCTTATTTCTGAAACTCATTTTCAAAAACTTTCAATTTCAATTCCAAAACTATTTTGGATTCAAGAATTCAATTTTCAAAATTGATAAAAATCTGTGACTTAACCAATTTCCACGTGAAATCCACATTTGTGTGTGTATTGTGTAGTCCAAGGGTTCAACACAATAGTGCAACAATGTCCAATCATCACAGGTCAAAATACAATAATATATTTGATAAGCGGTATAAACTATAATGCTTATCTTATCATTCACAGATCATAGATATATATATCACAGATAAACAAATTACAGATCACAACACAAATCCGGATATATCACAAAGCATCACATATCAGAGATATCAAACAATACAATATCCAATATAATCCAAACATCCATAAGTAGGATTAATTTAATTATCTGATTAATTTAAAGTCAGATAAATTTCTATGAATAAATTTGGCTAGTTATGGTAAACTAATAACCAATTAACTACAAAAACATTTAATAAATTTTCCTTTAATTAATCATTAATTAACCCTTAATTAATAATTAATACTTAATTAATTATTTTTAATTAATTACCATAACCAATTAATTTCTACTTGTAAATTTCCATTGTGAATTTACATTTCCAAATATTCACTCTTTATACGATTTTTAAATCAATTTCACAAATATTCATTTTTCAACTCCAAATCAATTTTCAAATTGATTTTCAAATCCCAAATAAATTTCCAATGAATTTCCAAAATTATTTCCTTTTAAAATAAATTTCTTTATCTCTTCAAATCTATTTAAAAATCCAAATTTTAAATAAATTCTTCAACTTATAAATAATATTTCCCGAAATCCATTTATTAAGCCTTTTTTTTCCAAATTTTGAAATTTAATTCAATATAGTTCAAAAATAAAATTTTTGTCTTTCTAAAACTCCTTTTAAATTTATCCAATTATCAAAAATAAATTTTTCTATAAATTTTCAACTTAAATTTTCAAAAATCCAATTTTTATTTATTTTTGGTATCCAACGATACCAAAAATATATTCGGCTAAATTATAGCCTTCAACGATTTCAATCACAATATAATCACACACAGATTATAAATAAATCAACACACAATATTGAAATAAATTCAATTATTTGAGGAATCCAGTTGGATCCCTCCAACCTGTTTCCCTGCATCCACAGATGTTAGCACAATACCAATTCCACTTCGAAGTGGAATATCGTGGTATATGGGATTTATAAAATATTATTCGCTATTATGCGGCGCAATAAGGTCTCATCCGCTATATAATGCGGGAAATCAACTCCAAATACATATATAATACCAATTCCACTTCAAGGTGGGATATCGCGGTATATGTTTTTAATATAATAACCTCCGCTTAATATATGGCGTATAGGGTCTATTTCAGCACAATAGATAACAACCATAATTCAATTCACACAATCAAGCAATTTTAAATTTAACTATTTAAAATTTAAATCGAAACACAATTCGATTGAGTGAGAAGTTCTCACCTTGCTTCCAATAACGGTTGCAGTATTTTATTTCGAATAAAATTAAACACGCGTTTAATTTTACCCGAAATTATCACTAGTTCCAATCGACTCCAAACCTGCTCCATTGCGTAGTGCTCGTCAATACGAACCCGACGCAATTTGTTTCGTCAGTTTTCGACCTCGTATGAAGATGTTATAGCATTTTAAACATTGTACAAATTTAATATATATTAATTTACAAAAATCTTTTTAACTTTTAACCTAGATTCAAATCTGACCGCACGATTTCATCACGAGATCATGGCCATGATTTTTGCTTCTTCTCCTTCGTTCAATTCACTGACGTAAAAACACATAGCCGCCAATCCATCACGAATTAACGTGGCAAATACGAACGTCTTCACGTCCATCAACTAGCGCCAAATGATAGCGCGACCCCCACTCCATCAACGCCTCAATTCCGGTCGAGCTCGGTGGCCATCTCGCCTCAAGAAACGTGTGCGAACAATGAACGAACGCGGCCAATTTGCTCCTCAATCGTTGCACCATATTCGATCATCACCGTACGGATCTCGTGAAGCTCTTCAATGTTGTAGTTGGAGATTTTTCGAATAGGTTGATGGATCGAGAGATTTTGAGGGAAGAAATATTGAACGTTTCTGGCCATCGAATTTTTAATGGCGGCTAACCCTAGTTGTTTAGGGTTTTGTGTGCAAATGAAGAAAAACAAGTCCTTTTATAGAAAATTGCCAAAACACTATTCATCGAAAATTTTCCGAACTCCAAACGGAGCGTGCCGACAGACGTTCATAAGGTTTTACCCATGTTCCGGACACAATGGAACGTGTTTCGGGAGCTAATTCGGTCATATGTGCGAGTTACGGAATTAAACGATCAAATTTAAAATTAAATCGATTAAAACGATTTCGATGCGTTTTGGCTTGCCCCGGACAAACCGTAAATCTGATTGACACGAAATTTGAAACCTTACAATAGTTTAACATTACGGATCCGATGAAACAGGTTTCGTCGAAATCCGAGACTGTTTGAAAAATGACTATTTTTACTCGTCAATTAAATATTAAAATATTCAATTTTCACAAATTAACTTTTAATGCAAATTTAAAAGTTCACAAACATCAATCTAACTCCAATACGATTTAATATAACTTTACAAATCATTTTTATACACATTTGATCCGGTTTTTCAATTATTACTCGAATTTCAAATATTAAATTATCGATTTAAATTAAACAATTAAATCACTATATTCGAAATTAAATTCATTCAGCTTACAAATTTCACTTGTTAATATTTAAAATCAATTAAATATACTAATTTCAAATGATAGAAATTCTGGGTCGTTACAGACTCTAAGTCTCATCTAAGGCCATGACTCATATCACTTATGTAATGTTTTGAACCTGCTCTGTGTAACGACCCGTAAATTTTAATGGTTTTATAACGTAATTAACTGAAATTTTTCTTGAAATTAAATAGTAAAATTTTGAAATAAAAATTGGATATTTGGAATACGTCTATATAAACATAGCAAATGGTAAATTTTCATCAAATAATATGGAAGTTAGTTTTGTTGTGTAATTTTATTTAAATTTAAATCAGTTAAAATTGACATAAATAAGATATTATTGAAATCTGAATATTTTTATATAATAAATTTGTAAATCATCTTCTGAGTGAGACGTCACATTTCGTTTCGCCAAATTTGGACTGCTATTGCTCCGTTTATCTTATTTTCGGTATCGAATATCGACTTTTGATAAGATGATCGTATCGCTGATATTTGTGTACCGTTCTGATCGATTCGTCGTGCTGATCTCCGTAGCATATTCATTTGTGGGTTTCGAAATTCGGTACGCGACGAAATTGACAAAGCGATTCGCCGTATCGGTTCCGTATTTGGGCCTTTTGATTTTCTGTGACTCTTCGCTTGTCTGCCGTATAAACCAATAGCCATCTACTATTATTATTTTTGAAATTCAACGTACCTACCTTTTGGGAGTCTGACTGTATTCAATAATTTTGCCGGTTCACTTTCGTTTTCTGTTCGCTTCCTTTGTTCTGAGATTTCTTGAACAAGAAAATATATAGATAATATACGTTTCTTTATGTAAACATATAACTGTTCGCCCCTCTTTCTTATTTGCTTTTCTCCAAATTTTCGGCTTTTCAGATTCGTAGCCTACTGTTCTTAAACAATTGAATTATATATATATATATTATATATAGTATATAGTTTACATTTTTCATGTAGCATTCGTATTAGTCTATATATTCAAGTTTGCAAACTCTTTCTTCCTTTTATTTGAGCATGCTCCTCTCCACTTCCCTAGCAGCCTCGGCCCTGCCTCCACCAACCCATACTCCCTACTGAGCACCCCACCAGCGACCATCCCACTCCCCACGCCAACATCTCCCCGTCCACCTTGTCACCTCTCTCCCTGGCACCGAACAACAAACCCAATCCCAGGCCATATCCAACCCCAGGCCTTCCTCCACTCACCGAACACCCGCCGCGTGTAGCCCCTACCGACCGACCGAGCCCACCATTTCACAGCTTCCTCTCCTCACATACGACCGGCCTTCATCCCGCACCTCCGCGGCAATAGCCTCGTTCTCCCACCCAAGCACCAAACCGAAGCAACCCATCGCCTTCCATCAGCCAAGCTCGCCACCTTTCATCGCTTGACCGACCCTACAGCTCCGCCCGTCCAGCCTTGCCTCATCACTTCAACCAGCACTTCTCCACCTCTCCAGAAAACCTCCGCCACTTGCAGCCTCGGCCAAGCAACCCTTTCTCCTTCTTTTAATATATATAAAAAGGGAAGGTTTATATATAAAAAGTTTATATATATGAGAACATTGTTCGTTCTGTTTACTCTAAACCCATACTTTCACCCGACCGACCTGCTTGTTATTTTGTTTTACCGTTCCAATCCTTTATTTTATATTTAACAGTTTTAATATATATATATAGTGTTTATAAGGTATATATATGTATACGTTCTATTATATATAAAAGTTGTATAAGTTTGTTTATTATATTGTAGATATATTAGTATATTTTATGCATAGGTTATCAGTATATATGATAGTTCATATAAACATATTATATGTTAATTTTATGGGTTATAATATGCTGTTTTATTTGTAAGTATGAGAGTGTGTATTATATATAGTATAAGCTTACCGAGAATCTGGGATTGTAATGGTAGTTTTGAAATTTGGTTTTGAAAGCAAGTATGGATTTTGAGTTCAAAGAAAAAATTGGTTTTAATATATATATACACTGGAAGTTTAGTTTGGATATATGATTTCCATTGAGTATTGTATGTGTTTGAAGTAGAAATGTATATATAGCTTATGTTAGTATTTTGAAATATATATATATATATATATATATATATGATATGTTAGGTTGATATTTTGAAATGAATATACATAATATATATAAGAATTTTGCATTTTAAATAAGTATATATATATAAGTATTTATTTCAAAATATATTATGTATATATGTTTGATTTTTAATATATGTGTTTTATTTTAAAACAATGATTTTTGAAATACATATATATTTAATTTAATATATGTTTGAATTTAGCATATGATTTTATATATATATATAGTTATATATATATATATAAGTTCACTTATACCATTGATCTTCATCAATCCAGTTTTGATTTGATTCCGTCAATTTCAAATTTCCAGCTTCGCTTTGTTCGTCGATTCGTGTCCATCTTGTTTCGCTTTGGAAATTTGTGCTTGGATTCGTAACCCATTTCACTGTCAATCCCTCTAGCCTTGAAAGGTGAGCAATCATTCACGATTAACATTCTTATAGTTAGTAAATTTGATTTCACTTGAAACGACAATTGAAATATGCTGTTAAATTTGAATTGCTAGTTATTTAATTGTTAAATATGATATGCCATTATCTGCAAATTATTCACCTATGATATATGACATCACATCCTTTTGTATATATTTTATTTAATCACTGATGATATATGCCTGTTACTGATATGTTATAATTTATCATATTTGTTCTCACTCAGCAAGTTCCCTGTTAATGTAGAATTCTCTATGGGTTGAAATGATACATACCTGAACGATTTTGTAGAATAAGGGAAAATCGTTATGGTTGAAATGATAAACCCAAGCGATTTTCGTTAATTTTAAATTTTGGGATTGCGGGTTGAAATGATATATACCCGTAAATATTTAAATTGCGGATTGAATGATAAATATCTGTATCACTTGACCATAGGATACATAATTTTATATACGGACATCGTTGGTCTATATTTTGAAAAATGGTTTTCTAAAGTTTTGAAAGGAAATATATGGTTTTTAATAAATATTGATTTTTTTTAAAATAATATTTAATATAAAATAAATTTAATAATAAGATTTAATTTAATAAAAAAAATTATTTATTTAGTATATAATATGTTTAGGTATTTATTTAAAAATACATTAATATTTTAAAAATAGATTTATTTTATAACTTGATTTGATAAAGAGTGATTAAATGAATATTCTCAATTTTAAATAAAAGTGAGACGGAATATTTAATATTGATGTAAATTTATAAATTGAGATTTTATTTAATTGTCATTAAAATGATTAAGTGAATATTTTCCAATTTGAATAAAATTAAAGTTAAATGTTGAAATCTAAATGAAGCTTATATTGAAATGTTTGAATATTTAAACTTTGAAACTTATTAGAATTGAAGAGATAATTCAAACCTGGATTTGAAATCGATATGAATTGAAATGGGTTTTTGATAAGTTGAATTGGATTGGAATTGATGAACTGGGATTGGTTTAAATTGAATTTTTGAAATTTAAGATGATTTAAATCGATTTGTGAAATTAGAGGAAACTATTTTTACTATATATAGTATTTTAATATATATAAACTATTTTAATATATATAAGTTATTTTGATATATAAACTATTTAATTTATAGCAAATTTAATATACATACTATTTTCAATATCTAAACTGTTTAAGTTGAAAGTGTTATGATTTCCAAAGTGTTATGATTTCAAAGTGTTATGATTTCAAAAGTGTTACGATTTCAAAGTGTTATGACTTCGAAAGTGCTATGATTTTTAAAGTGTTATAATTTTTGGAAACGAATATGATTTAAAGTGAATGGTGATATCGAATTGATATAGTTTTGGAATGAATATGATATTTTTATATAAAGTATGAACTATTTGAAATGAAATGACCACGGTGTGAAATAAGCGTTTGGTTGTTAAATAGACCGGGATCGGATATTGTCATACTCTCTGCCAATACCGAAAACCACTTTAACAACTGTGTACGTGGTGGAGATTCCAAAATGAAGTAGGATGGTTTGGCGATGATTCTGTATGGTATTTACGTAGCCCTGACTCCCATGAGTCAGCTTGATGCGGCTAAAACAGGAGCCACGTCGGGTCAAGTGAGGTCATTCCTCCGATCGGGCACATTTCTTCGATACCACTCTATTGCTTTTGTGATTTGATTGGGTGCACCCTTTGATTTGGGAGTGTGTCACGAGGTGGGCAGTAGTAGCTGCTATGCGTTACCACCAGTCTGGATACACAAATGGTATATCTACCTTGGCATTGCCTCGAGTGCCTTGTCGCATGCCCTATCGCGCCTTCTACGAGTTTGTTTTGTGTCGTACCTATGGAGTGCTCCTTGATAGCTCACTTGCGAGTGGAGTTTACAGTATATGTATAGACTACGACATTATACAAAATGTGTTAAGGGGGATATGGGTAATGCCTGAACGCTATTTTAATACTTTACTTTACTATAGACATATTATAATAGCATATTGTACTACATAGTAGATAGTTCCACAGATCCTTAGAGGATGGGAATCCCAAACATCCTTTAAGTTACTTGATTTCAGTTGACTTTTCACTTGAGTTGAATTTACTATATAAGAATGTTAATCCTGACTCGAGTGTTATGTGTTTTGCTTTATGCTCGGGTCAGACTGAGTGTCACAGCATTTGAGACTCACCTTTGGAGTTGGAGCTTCACTTGGAGATCCATCTATATCTATTCAGCTTTCAGCTATCCAGTTGTTTTGTCCAGACTTGTCATCTGTTTGTATTCGAGACTGCATTGTATTTGAGATATTCTGTTGTATTTTATTTCAAACTCTGTTGTTATATAGTAGCTTCATGAACTAGTATTTATTTATTCCGCTGCTTACTACTGTAATACTCTGTGTTTGTGATTCTGTGATGGATTTATTTACTGTATATGCTGAGTTTTGCCAAATATAAAATCTACAATCTATTGTTTTGAGCAATTCAAGTCTTACATGTGCGGATGCGAATGGTTCGAAATGCAGGTCGTTGCACTCTGATACCAACTGCAACACTCCACCTCTATACACATACTACCAAAGAGTATTACTAAGTAATACAGTTTGATAATATTGAGAATGAGGCGATATTGGAATGTCACACATGAATATTCCCTTAGGCTAACAATATTATGTATTTCAAAATCATATAAATGTCTCACTTGTACGTATCCAGTTTTGGCAAAGAGCAATAAACACATGCGTTTCCAAGATAGAATAATACAAAATATAAAACAAATATCAGAGAACACAGAGTTAACAATACGACGATAATACATATAATAGAAAATATATACAAGTCTCCATGGGTCAATATAAAAGAGTCGATGCCCACTATCATCAAAAATATGCATAACATGTCCAATATAAACATCTCAACATCACATGAACACATGTAGCTACAAATATACAAAATGATATTCAAATTATAATGTATATAACTATCCTCCTATATGCTCAACAATCAAAAGCTGGTCACTTCATCCGCAAACCTATAATGTCTCGAGCTGACCCGACTATTATATATAACACATGGGTCAGACTATGTCTAATGTAGGTGTCAAAAGATTGCAACAACTGTATATCCTAATGTGTCATGCAGACAACTCAATATATGTATGGCACCATACCACATGCCATGCACTTGTCATCACCTAATCACTAATAATTAAATAACACATCAAGAAGTATAATATCAAAATGGGTGAAATATCAAACACATCCAACTATCATCAATATGCAAAATCATCAAGTACCATGCGGGCATGCACAAAGCTATGCCCAAGATTATCTCTCAGATAATCATAAAGTAGACATACCCGAGGTCCGTCATACTCAATATATACGAAAATACATAAACAATCAAACAAATAAAACATACATGAGATACAAGTATGGCATACCATCTGTAGCTAAGGTTATCTCTCAAATAACTATATAAAAGGTAGGTACATGGTCCAACTCCATGCTCTAAGCATCTCTAGCTATCCTCGATAGTCGTATAATTGATGTGTACGAGGTTAGACAACCTTATTGACTCACAGTCTCATGAATAATCCAAGAGATCGACAATCACATAATGATTGTCTTGACTTTCAATCTCATATTAATCGACTTGGCTCTCGGCCAATGAAATAATCATATGGTCTTTCAAACGTCTACACTCAACTCTTAATATCATGGATAGTCATTTGGACTCTAGTCCTATCCGCTCTCAACATCTGCATAACTATTTTGGCATCAGTCTCAATAAATGATCTAATCGGCTTTCGGCTATAAACACAATGATCTCATATAGGTGAATAAGTATGTGTCTATAACATCTCATCAATAATAACCAGATAGGAGACTGATAGCTCTCAGCCTACTCTAGAGCCTTCCTCACACACACTCAGCGCTATTCCTATAGTCTTTAGTTACCTCGATGGCCATCGTGACCCAATATCCATCTAGTGCAAGACTACACAAGGAAATGGTCACGACCCTGCAAGTGGCCAAATAGTAACAGACTGCCGACCTATGTGACACATGGGCAGTGGCCCTCGGCCTTGGCTCTCGACCATACACATCAAAAAGGTGTGTCAAAAATTCGGGGAGCGACCACGCAATCAAGGTGCTAGGATGGATACTAGCATAATCCGGTTTACTCTACATCGTATAATAGGAGTATACACATAATAGAAATATATGCTTATGGCTCTTCACCGACTCACTCTTAGATCGCATACCCATGAACATAATACCGCGCATAATCGACCCTTATTGAATGATATATACTCACAAAAGGTAATCGAACAAATATCAGCTTAGGCATCCTATACTACCTGGTATTATTCGCTCGTTTAATTATTGCTCGTAAATTACACTCGCATAATATTCTATACAATGAGTCAAAAGGGTATTACTGAATGCCTCATACCAAATGGTATTCCTTACAATCTAGAATTTCACATAATATTATTCTATATAACAAGTCCAAAGAGTAACCGAAGAAATATTATCAATGTAGAATACAATAGCCTATGATTTTTGTTTGATGATAATAAACATATATATATATATATATTTGTTTAAATGTATTTTTATTGAACTATTTTATTTTTCATATAATTAAATAAATATTTGTTGAATAAAATAAATAACTCAAAATTCATATTTAAACAAATATTTTATTCAAACAAATATTTTATTACAATTTAAATAGTACAAACTTGAGCTCGCACTACATTTTCAACTGCATTACAACTTCGATTACAACACATTTTCACTTTACAGTTTTTCATACATATTACACCTCACTACATATTCATTCAACACTCGTATTTGATCTTCAACTTTGTTCTAGCCTGAATCCAGCATCTGAACTATCTGCAAAATAAACACTGATGCAATAAAATTGAAAAAGAAATATTTTGCAGTGTACAATGAAGTGTGTGTTTGAAAATATTGTTTGACTCAGTTATTTGGGTTGTTCGTCGTCATTTTTGTTAATTCATCTTACAGAAACAACTTGTGACATGCACAGAGTATCACTGTATATGCCATAAGGTCGTGCACACCGATATACACTTGCTTGTTAAAATCGCAGGGACAGGTGAGCACAAGGTCAAACCCAAGCAAAAGCTGGATTCAACTCTGGTGCAATACAAAACGAAAACATTCAACACAGCAATGTCAAAGGAACAAGACTCCAACCAGTTACAACATCAACAATGGAACCAGTTCAACATGGATGAACTCAAAGCAACCGGTCAAAGTGCTCATACAACAAGACTTCAAAAGGAACCCGGACCATCAATAAACATTTCAACATGTACAAAGGATGATGCTAGAGAATCACCACACAATGCAACAGAAAAGACTACAAAAACTCATAGCCAAACTGTAAGTGTGCTTGTGCACAAGGAAGGATAAAGCTGTTTAACTTGAGGCAACTACAGTCTTCACAAATGACTAAACAATACAAAACTGAAGTGAATCAGACTACAAGACCACAACAAAAACATGCATACAGACCACATGTCAACATGAAGTGTTCAGGGTTAAGTACACTATATCAACATATGGTGCACATGTATAAAGTGACGTACACATGAAATAACTCAACCAAAGCAGACCACACATGAACCAAAATTCAAAAACAAGTCAAGGCAGTTTTCTAATCAGTGCAACATGAACACCACAACACAAAACCAGAGCAGAATCCAAAATGCAATGGCAACAAATTGAACCAGACATGTTAAATGGATGCAAAGCAGCATGAAGTGAACACACACAAAAACATATGACTAGACCAGACTTTATTGTAATGACTTGAAGCAACTGACAATTTGACTCAACGCAACAAACAATTCAACTCAAAGCACAATGCAAACCAGAATGGATATGTACACAGCTTAACTCGAAGTATGAAAACAATGCAACACATACAACTGGATTCAAACTCATAACATACTTCAAATGCTCACAACAACAACAAGCTTCAGGAAAACAAAACAACAATATGCACAAGGACAGCAATTTGATCATGAAATCAAGACCACAAATGTACACAATAACATAATGGTCGATATTCAGTGACAAACACATGAAATAGAGGCATGAACAATTTCAAGTGAACCATGTATATACATAAACAACCAGAATTGATTCCAGAGCCATCACACACATATATACATACATATATGTATGTATATACATGGAGTGACATACAAATATACAGTAAAAACTATGAAGCCGTGAGTCAAGTTTTGAACAAAATCAGAAGTCATAAGGAAATGATGAACAAGTCAAAGCCAGTAAAAATTGGAACAATGTCAAGAGGGTAACAAGTTGAAGTCAAATTCAAATGCAAGATGGAAACAAATGATAAATAGGTCGTAGGAGAAATAAACGGAGCAAAATTCAAATTCATGGAGTAACACGTAACAAATGAACAAGTCAAAAATCATCTCATCGTTTAAGCAAAAATCTAATGGCCGAGCAAATCACTTGAAGAATTCAAACAAAAAATACGAACGAAAATATAGGGTTTTTATCCCTATTTAACCCAAATTCATCATCGGCAAATTGGTATTCTAGTTCAAGCAAAATCAAAGAGCAAGCACCAATCTAGAACTTGAATTGAGTTCGAAAGCAAATTGAGTCAAGCATAATCACAAATCAAAAAGGGAAAATCGCATACCAGAATTCGAACTCAACATAGAAGCGACCGTGAGCAATCATCAGCCAAGGAGTCGATTGACAAAGCCAATCAAAGCATAATAATCACTTCAATCGATCGATAATTAAGCGGTGCCTCAATTTTGAAGGAAACCCTAAATTCAGAAAGAGGAACGATCGACCAAAAGAAGACACAGACAAAAGCAAACCAGTCTCCTTTTTATTATTTATTAGGCCGGCTTCTATTGTTTATTTTGAGCTTAAATTTTTAACTAATAGGGTTTTGTTATTTTAGTTGTTTTTTGTTTGTTTTTAATTCTTATTTAAATCAGACTCTAGTTTAACTAGGTTTACGAACTACGGTTTTGCAGTTCGAGAATTTGCAACTCAGTGGCTGAGTTGTGGCAGGGTTTTGAGCTTAGAGTTAGGTTAGTCAAGTTAGCGGGTGTAGCAAGTTTACGTGTGTTTGTAAGCGTCTGACTACTTAATTTTTAGTAGAAATTTTGGGAGCAACACGTAGGCAGGTTTTTGCCGAAGCTGGGTAAATCCGTGTGTGATTTTTACTGCATTACTTTATGTTATTATTTTCTCATTAATTTTAGTATCACCCTATTCACCCTCCCCTCTAGTGTGAAAATGATCCTACAAGTGGTATCAGAGCTAGAAACAAAAACCAATTTTTATTTTAAAATTTTGATTTTTCAATGGCTTCTTTTAATAATGCTTTTACTGAAGGTCAGTCCATAGTTAGACCACCCATGTTTAATGGTGAATATGCTTATTGGAAAAATAGAATGAAATTTTTTCTGAAAACCATAGATGCATGGAATATCATTGAAAAGGATATAGGACACCAACAATAATGGTAGATAATCAAGAAGTTGAAAAACCTATGGATCAATGGATAGATCTTGAAAATAAATTGCAAAATGCTAATGCTATGAATTCTATTATTTGTTCATTAGACCAAATTGAAAATAATCGTGTCTCACATTGTCTAACTGCGTAGGAAATTTGGCACACGCTTGAAGTGACTCATGAAGGAAGCTCCTAGGTTAAAGAATCTCGCCTTGCCATGCTTAGTAACGAGTACGAGAACTTCACAATGGCAAAGGATGAAAGTGTCAAAGAAATGTATGGACGACTTTCTAATCTTGTATACAAATCAAAATCCCTAGGAAGGCCATACACAGAACTGGAAATAGTTCGAAAAATCTTCAGAATTCTTCCACGAAATTTTGAAGCAAAGGTGACTGCCATCCAAGAATCAAAAGGTCTAAAACAAGTTAAAGTTTAAGAACTCATCGGAAATCTCACCACCTATGAGCTAGAAATCAAATTCAAGGAAGAACGTGAAGGAGGAGATACGTGAAAGAAATCAATAGCTCTCAAAGGAACAACAGAAAGTGAAGATGATGATGATGGAGTAGCTGAATTGGCACTAATAATAAAGAGATTCAAAAGGTGGAACCGCAAATATGGAAATCCTGCCCTAAATCAACAACTGAAAAACAGAATCGTCAAAGTTCTAGACAACTCAGAAGAGCAGGAGATCATTTGTCACAACTGCAATAAACCTGGTCATATCAAGCCAAATTGTCCTCAAAATCAATTCAGTAAAGAAAAGAAATCAAAAAGGAGAAGTTTTGCAGCTACTTGGGATGAAAGTGATAAAAGCACCGACAGTGAAAGTGAAAAAGCAAATCTGTGTTTTTTAGAAGAAATAAGTGACAGCGATGATGATGAGCCAAGCGAGGTATCAAAACTTACTCACTCGCAATTACTTATATATTTTCATGAAGTAAATGGCTATTTTGAACGATTAGGGAGAAGTACGCTAAAATTGAATCACAAAGAGATAGTTTGATAGAACTAAATAAACAGCTTGATCAATTGGTTCGAAACTATAGAAATAAAAGCCCTAAGTGCGATAAGTGTCCATCATTAGAAGAGGAAATAAAAAAATTAGAAACTAGAATTAAATTGCTTTAAAATGAAATTCTGATTTTGAAAGAAAGTGAAAATACTAGGAGAGAAAATTCTATTAAAAAGTGCACGTTGTTATTGAATGAAAATGAATCTCTCAAGTCACAAGTCCAACAATTATCTACAACTTTAGGAAAATTCTCCAAAGGAGAAAGATCACTAAATATGCTATTAGGGAAACAAACTGTTAATACTGTTAGACAAGGACTTAGGTATACTCAACCTGAAAGAGTTAGAAGTGAAACTAATCATGTCAAATCCAAGTGCACGATTTGTAGAAAAATTGGACACAATCAAAACAATTGTTGGTTTAGACCCAAACACGTGAAACCATACCAATTTGGGTTCCTAAAGGCATAAATGTAAAATCTTTTAAAATCAAACAAATCTGGGTGCCAAAAGGAACAAAAATAAACTGTTTTGGTTCTATGCAAACTTGTTTTTTAAAATCGTTTGTCACTAACAATCATGGACCTATAAAAATAAATAGGTCACAAAAATCTTTCCTCGTGTAGGTGTGTTGGCAGGATAAGGAACATCAAGAGTGGTACCTGGATTTTGGCTGTTCCAAGCACACGACGGGCGACAAATCAAAGTTCCTTAGTCTAGAGAAGCACAAAGGTGGCAGAGTCACAATGGGTAACAACGGTGTATTATATGTTGAAAATCTGCACCATAATGTGATTTCAATCAGCCAGTAAAAGGTAAGATAGTTGATCAAAAGAAATATCGAGGTATGATTGGATCACTCCTTTATCTTACTGCTTCTAGACATTATGCTCTCTGTTTGCTCATGTTCACGGTTTCATTTAAATCCAAAAGAATCTCATTTAAAAGTTGTAAAAAGAATTATAAGGTATTTGTTGCACATCTCACGGTTTGGTCTTTGGTATCCAACTTATAACTTTGAGCAAAAAGGGTATTCATATGCAGATTATGCTGGTAGTCTGGTTGATAGACAAAGTACTAGTGGAACTTGTTTTATGTTGAGACATTCATTAGTTGCATCACATTTTCAAAGAAAATATCTGCATAATTTTCATTTCAACTGATTTTCAACTGGCAGACATTTTTACAAAACCCCTTCGAGAAAATAGTTTTTTGTCGACTTCGTCTCAGATTAGGCATTTTAGAAATTTGATTTTATATTTTTGGATTTGATCTTAAATGACTATATTAATTAATCTGACTCCCTACTGATTATCGAAAAGATAAATAGTGATTGAAAAAGTGATGAGTGTTGATATTAATAATATATTATGACTTGAGACAGTATTTTTAGTAAATTTCTATAAAAATTTAAACAAAATTTGTAATAACTTTGGTTGGTAAAAATTCCATGACTATCTCCATTTCTATCATATTTCTTCGACTATCACTCATCAAAATCCAATATAGTATGTCAAAATGTGGTATTTTAAACAGGAATTTTTTTTTAATTAATCAGCAATAAAATCATCCAAAAGTATTCACTCTCATTTAAAAGTACTCACGGTTATGCATGGGTGAACTACTTGGAATCTTTGATTATGTGCTTTCATGCTCATTTAAAAGTCCTCACGGTTATGCATGTATAGAACACATATCAAAATTGATTATTAAGTAGGCAAGTTGATTCTAACCCCATTTAAAAGTCCTCACGGTTATGCGTGGTTAGAAGATGCTTGAAATTCATTTTTTTTTTAAATTAAGGAATACTACTAATCTCATTTAAAAGTCCTAACGGTTATGCATGGTTAGTAAGTATTCAAATTCCTATCATAAATATACCACAAATGGATACGACTATATGGTTTTCTCTACCGACATTACCCCTATCACTCTAAAGTGGAATATGCGCCTAACAGAGTATTTATGATTTTTGGTTGATTGTTTATTGAAATTTAATATTTATACTCGATTAGGTATTAATGTTGTATTAATGTCTATCACTTTATCTCTATTTTCTAACACCATTACTCTTTTGCTGTTAATAAAAGGGGGAGAGAGGTTAAGATTTTGGCAAATAAGTCATATTTTTTAATTGCATCTAGGTTTTTTGCATATTCTTTATTTTTATTTTCATGTATATGTGAAGGGGGAGCTTTGTTGTAGGAGGAGCATTAAAATAGGGGGAGCTCATGGAATTCATCAAGACCAAATACATTTAATAGAGTCAAAATCTTAATATATATTTATTATCATCAAAAGGGGGAGATTGTAGAATACAATAGCTTGTGATTTTTGTTTGATGATAATAAACATATATATATATATATATATTTGTTTAAATTTATTTGTTATTGTACTATTTTATTTTTCACATAATTAAATAAATATTCGTGGAATAAAATAAATAACTCATAATTCATATTTAAACAAATATTTTATTCAAACAAATATTTTATTACAAATTCTAATAGTACAAACTTGAGCTCTCACTACATTTTCAATTGTATTACAACTTCGATTACAACACATTTTCACTTTACAGTTTTTCATACATATTACACCTCACTACATAGTCACTCAACACTCGTATTTGATCTTCAACTTTGTTCCAGTCTAAATCCAACATCTGAACTATCTGCAAAATAAACACTGATGCAGTAAAATTGAAAAAGAAATATTTTGCAGTGTACAATGAAGTGTGTGTTTGAAAATATTGTTTGACTCAGTTATTTAGGTTGTTCGTCGTCATTTTTGTTAATTCATCTTACACGAACAACTTGTGACATGCACAGAGTATCACTGTACATGCCACAAGGTCGTGCACACCGATATACACTTGCTTGTTAAAATCGCAGGGACAGGTAAGCACAAGGTCAAACCTAAGCAAAAGCTGGATTCAACTCAGGTGCAATACAAAATGAAAACATTAAACACAGCAATGTCAAAGGAACAAGACTCCAACCAGTTACAACATGAACAATGGAACCAGTTCAACATAGATGAACACCAAGCAACTGGTCAAAGTGCTCATACAACAAGACTTCAATAGGAACCCAGACCATCAATAAACATTTCAACATGTACAAAGGATGATACCAGAGAATCACTACACAATGCAACAGAAAAGACTACAAAAACTCAGAGCCAAACTGCAAGTACGCTTGTGCACAAGGAAGGATAAAGCTGTTTAACTCGAGGCAAGTATAGTCTTCACAAATGACTCAACAATACAAAACTGAAGTGAACCAGACTACAAGACCACAACAACAACATGCATGCAGACCACATATCAACATGAAGTGTTCAGGGTTAAGTACAGTATATCAACATATGGTGCACATGTATAAAGTGACGTACACATGAAATGACTCAACCAAAGCAGACCACACATGAACTAGACTTAAAAAACAAGTCAAGGCAGTTTTCTAATCAGTGCAACATGAACACCACAACACAAAGCTAGAGCAGACTCCAAAATGCAATGGCAACAAATTAAACCAGACATGTTAAATGGATGCAAAGCGGCATGAAGTGAACACACACAAAAACATATGACTAGACCAGACTTTATTGTAATCACTCGAAGCAACTGACAATTTGACTCGAAGCAACAGGCAATTCAACTCGAAGCACAATGCAGACCAAAATGGATATGTACACAACTTAACTCGAAGAATGAAAACAATGCAACACATACAACTGGATTCAAACTCGTACCAGACTTCAAATGCTCACAACAACAACAAGCTTTAGGAATACAAAACAACAATATGCACAAGGATAACAATTTGATCATGAAATCAAGACCGCAAATGTACACAACAACATAATGGTCGATATTCAGTGACAAACACATGAAACAGAGGCATGAACAATTTCAAGTGCACCATGTATATACATAAACAACCAGAATTGATTCCAGAGCCATCACACACACATATACATACATATATGTATGTATATACATGGAGTGACACACAAATATACAGTAAAAACTGTGAAGCCGTGAGTCAAGTTTTGAACAAAATCAGAGTCATAAGGAAACGATGAACAAGTCAAATCCGGCAAAAATTGGAACAATGTCAAGAGGGTAACAAGTCGAAGTCAAATTCAAATGCAAGATGGAAATGAATGATGAACTGGTCATAGGAGAAATAAACGGAGCAAAATTCAAATTCATGGAGTAACACGTAACAAATGAACAAGTCAAAAATCATCTCATCGTTCAAGCAAAAATCTAATGGCTGAGCAAATCACTTGAAGAATTCAAACAAAAAATACGAACGAAAATATAGGGTTTTTATCCCTATTTAACCCAAATTCATCATCGGCAAATTGGTATTCAAGTTCAAGCAAAATTAGAGAGCAAGCACCAATCCAGAACTCGAATTGATTTCGAAAGCAAATTGAGTCAAGCATAATCACAAATCAAAAAGGGAAAATTGCATACCAGAATTCAAATTCAACATAGAAGCGACCGTGAGCAATCATCAGCCAAGGAGTCGATTTACGAAGCCAATCAAAGCATAATAATCACTTCAATCGATCGATAATTAAGCGGCGCCTCAATTTTGAAGGAAACCCTAAATTCAGAAAGAGGAACGATCGGCCAAAAGAAGACACGAACAAAAGCAAACCAGTCTCTTTTTTATTATTTATTGGGCCAGCTTCTATTGTTTATTTTAGGATTAAGTTTTTAACTAATAGGGTTTTGTTATTTTAGTTGTTTTTTGTTTGTTTTTAATTCTTATTTAAATCACACTCTAGTTTAACTAGGTTTACGAACTACGGTTTTGTACTTTGAGAATTCGCAACTCAGTGGCTGAGTTGTGCAGGGTTTTGAGCTTAGAGTAAGGTTAGTCAAGTTAGCGGGTGTCGCAAGTTTACGTGTGTTTGTAAGCGTCTGACCACTTAATTTCTAGTAGAAACCTTGGGGGCAGCACGTAGGCAGGTTTTTGCCGAAGCTGGGTAAATTTGTGTGTGATTTTTACTGCATTACTTTCTGTTATTATTTCCTCATTAATTTTAGTATCACCCTATTCACCCCCCTCTAGGGTGAAAACGATCCTACAAAAAGTCTCATATCAGACGGTACTTTAACTCCATTTATTCCAATTCCTCACTGCACATAAATATAAATCATTAAAACAGACAATACTATTATTTATTGATTCAGAATGGGTTTTATCATAAAATACACTTTTCCCAAAATCTTCAATATAATTTCAAATATCAATATTCTATTGAAAGAAGATTAAATTATAAAATTCTCATTCTTTCCCCATAATTCTTTTATAGTTTCAGAAATAAGTATTTGCAAACCTCTTATTTAGTTACAAGGAAATATATATTAAACTTTATTCAATTCCAAATCCTTTAAACTCCCTTTAAAAATAAGGGGGAATTAATTTAAAGGACAAAAATTTGTATATTTTTAGCCTCAAGGACACGACCTCAATATTTTAACCACAAAGACAAACATTCTCCTAAAAATTAATCATAAGGACAAACATTCTTCTAAATTATTCATAAGGACAAACATTCTTCCAAAACTGCTACCGAACTAATAGCTAATACCTAAAAACTGCTACCGATAACTACAAACTTATACCTAAAAACTGCTATCAATAACTAAAAACTGATAAAGAAAGTTGTCCTTCAGGCTAAAATACTGAAGGTCTGCCCTTGAGGCTAAAACGTTGAGAAATTTTGTCCTTGACAATAATTTCCTGTAAAAATAATTCATACACTTTAAAGTTCTTCTTTAATAATTGAAAATAATGATAACATCAAATAAGTTTTATAATTTGTGATTCCCTTAAACAACGAATATAAATAATGCTACTTTTCCAATAAGCATTTCTAATTTGAAATAATTCTCAAAACCTTAAATAAAATTCCAACACCAATATAATGTTTAACTTAAAACATTTTCCAAAGGTGTGAAATAAAATTCCATTTTATGAAAATCCATTAAATATTTTTATAATCAACGATACAAATATTCAAAAAATCACTTATTTAATAAAATATATTTCCCAAATAATTTCTATTCGTAGAGTTCTCAAGAACATTTCACTTAAACATTTTCTATCACTAATAATATTTTTAATTTTAAATAAAAATCATTTCAAAATCCACTACTTATTTCCAAAATATTTCATTTCTTTCAAAACCTTCCATTTAATCTATTTATTCCCTTCCAATCAATTACTAGTGTCATTTCCGGCCATCTACGGTCATCAGTTTATTACTCAACCAACATATAATGTATGTGTATTTTATTTACAACTAGTATCTCATCACAATAATAATCAATTAAAGATATGCAATTCAATTTCATCCAATTCAATCCATATCAACAAATAACTCATCGCTATACAACCAACGAACTCGTAGAAAGTAGAATCTAGATCATAGCAGCGAGTTATCAAAAATAACTCACCCAAACAACGTAAGTAAACCCAAACAACCATTCAATGTCATAGCACATATCAAGCAATTTCAATCAAACGACAATACACAAAGTATTAGACAATAGTTGCGAGTAAAATGAATTTGACTAACCTGAACGATGCTCGAGTTCAAAATCAGTAACTTCCACCATCCTAAGCACAACGCATTTGCAATGCAACAACCCTGCCATGG
Source organism: Allium fistulosum (assembly GCA_030737815.1). NCBI lineage: Eukaryota > Viridiplantae > Streptophyta > Magnoliopsida > Asparagales > Amaryllidaceae > Allium > Allium fistulosum. Next base: position 281,532,804 of record CM060903.1, read on the forward strand.
CCAACAACCCAAATCACTAAGTTTGAGCCTCTGCCACTTCGCTTGCACCAGCACCACGTTGTCACTACCATGCTCCACTTCGTGGACCTTCTCCAACGCCATGAATCCCACCATCGTGGTCAACAACATTGTCGTCGGGTCAAAGTATCCATGCACGCACGAAAGCCACTTTGCCAACCCTACCTTGCGTGTGTGCGAACCCTACTGCCTCCACCTTTGAATCGCTAAATCGTGGCCCGCTCTACCAGATTGTGATGCTGCTTCGTTGTCGATGACAACTACAACCACGCGGCATCCTTTTTTCCCATAGTGTGATTCAATTTGGTATTTTAGGGCTGGGATGGAAAGATAGGGGGTTACAGGCTTGAGAAGAGGTAGAATCAGGTTTTGGGGTTTGGATGATGAAACTGGGAGGATTTTCTAGAACCAAGGAGAGAAAAGAATGGGCTTTGGCCTTTAAATTCTAATACAATTTAATTTTTAATTAACTTCCTTTCCATTTAAATTTAAATTTTAACCATTGACATTTATTTAAAAACATATTTCAATCTAGTTTAAACTGATTTAAACTTTAAAAATATTTTATATTCAATTAAAACATTTTATTCAATATCAATATATTATCCAAAATGAATTTTTTAATTTAATTCAATTTATTAAAAAAAATCTTTTATTAACTAGACTTCAATTAAGTACGAATTTATTTTCAAAATAATAATTATCAAAAAAATCGAGTTTGCTTGTATATGATGTTTGTATGAAGTTGTTTACTTGTATTTTAATTCATTTGGGTTTAATATAATAGCGGTTGTTATTTGAGTGGTTTGGTGAGAAAAATGTGTAAAACTTGATGTGATCGGAGTATGTTGTTCTTGGAGACCTAAGGAGCCTATGGTTTTGGTCGCAAGTCGATTGGGCTTAACATGATGTCATTTTGGAGTGTTTGAAAACTAGTCGATGGTGGCAAGAAAAGCGGTCGGGGGTAGACGCGGCTTTAGGATTTTTGGGGCAAAGCTTCGAGCCAGAGTGATCGTCATGCGAGAAGAACTTCGACCTCAGGATTTTTGAAGTGAAAAGCTCTCAACATCGAGAGGTCTTTCTTCGAAGCACAAAGGTTGGTACTTTGGGACGATGAAGTCTTGACTTTGGGCAAGATTACAAGTTACGAAAGGTTTTGGGATTAGTGAAACTTAGCCCATGTTTGGCCAAGTAACAGGTCGATAACGACCTGACATGGTTGGTACCGACCATGTGGGTCTGAGGAAATTCGAGGCATCGACAATAGGAATTATAATATATTTCAAAACTATTAGTAAGAATGTTGGAATTATCCTAAACGATATACGTAGACACCATATTAAAATGTTTAATATGGAGCATATGAGATGAATTCCTTATGCATCAACAATATTAACTATAATATATGCTATTATTTTACAATATCGCATTTTGCTTATGTACTTGATGCATTGATAGAATATCAATCTGATTTAATATCATAAATCATAGTTAAGAGTATTCTCAAGTACTTACGAAATACAAAAAACTTTTTATAGAAACAATGAACTCCTTATGAAGGAGTGTTTGGACTCAAACTTGATAAGTGATATCGAATATAGCGTGTTAATCCTAAATTCACGTTCGACCTTAATTAAGGATCTTTGAGTTGGAAATGATCCAAATGAGCAGTGGTGGTTGATTCAACCTAAAGGCTAAGTAAATTGGCTTGAACAACGTCGCAAGTGAAAGCAATATAAATATAATTATACAAATTTATAATTGAGCCAGGGGTTATTTCAAATGTTGAGATCCAAAGACGTTGTTTTGTCGAAACAATGCAGCGATACAGATCATAAAAGAAACTAGGGTCACAAGATGTTTAGATACATACTTTAAAAGTCCCACATGATAAAGACAGTTTACAAACGATGGAGAGATGTTGGCTGATGGAGTAGATAGCAATACAATATAGCATATTCGTCACCAAGGGACTAGCTCGATCAGTTCTGAGCTGATCATAGGAATGAGATTAAGATTCCATAACTAACACCAAGTGCTAGTCAGAGATTGAAATAGTTAGCGGAATGCCATAAGGGCAGTTATGTAATTTGTTATATAAATCTAACTCAATAGTCAATCTTGGTTTCTTTTATATACTCTGCTATATTGTGATATAAATAATTAAGCAATTAATTTAAGTTATATAATTAAGAAAATCCTTTAATAGAATGTTACTTGATTATAGTTGCAATCATAAGTAATTAATCATAAAACAAAATAACATTTTATTTTAAATATTCATGATCAAGATGTTGTGAGAAAGGATATCGATGCATCCATTGAGACTGGAATGTGTAACGCTCTCCAAATATTTAGGCAGTGTATTACTTATGGCTGTTAGGGTTTACGTACTCGTAGTTATTAGATAACTATGGAATAACTCGTCTGAGAGTTTTCTGTTGGTTGACAATAACTAGGTCAAATAGGAAATCTCAATATGACGATGTCACATAGTTCACTTGACTTGATAATACCGTGTAACTTCAATGTGCATACTCCACTTTGATTATACTTAATCATGACATAACGATCCATTAAGTGACTATAATTGGATCAGAGTTGACGCATTGGAAATGAACTACTATTTAATAGAGAATTTACCTTTTCGGTTGTATGATGTTAGTATCACGGTCAACTGTAGTCAACTCAAAGCCACAATCTCTAGTCAGAGTAGAATGGTTAACAATAGATGTTATTATTGAACCTAATACTTTATTTGTGGACAAATCAAGTTGAATGTAGATAATATTGGAATTTAACCAATACCAAATTCCATATATCCTAAAGATATAGAGTTTTAATGAAAATAACATGTGCAAATTACCATTACTAAAGGTACCGCTTAAGAAAATGTGAAAATGGATTTTACTAAAAGGATATATAAGCGATGAATTCGGTCAAACTGTCACACCACTAGTTAATATGACATGTGAACGTTAATATTTGAATTGTTCAAAGTTAATCATTGACTAAACTCACACCTTTGAGTCTCACAACGGTATTTGCGAATTCTCCGAAAATACTACACGATTTAATTAGTTTATAAAATTTGTAAATTGATTAAATTAATTAATATTTGAGAATTAATTATTATTAATTTATTTGACGTTTTGAGTATTGTTAGCAATTATTTAAATACATATATAAACGTTATATTTGCGCATATTGATATACGATATCGGTATACTTTTAGACCGAGTTCCATCAACTATTGTAATCTACCAAGTATGGTGCGGAGAAGTGTATCATAAAAACAATAAGTACACTTGACCAACAGCTCAGAACACCAATGTACTTCACCTATTTGATAAATATAAATGTTTAATTACTATATGGTCCTATAACAATAAATTCCACCCTATTTTATAACCAATCTATCAACATCTTTCCACTACTATTATAACAACCACAACAAAATGATATATGATATAAATTATACAATGTTCGATATAATGTAATAACAATGTAATATAACAATATCCTATAGTATCAACGTAAAGATACCCATTAGATCTGTAGAGCGGTAGTACTCTTATGATGAATTTTAAGCGGTAACTCACGGACAACGCGTAGATCATGATGTGTCATGCCAAGTGTAAAATCATCATTCCGAGCTTGCCATCAGTTTCAGCATGGATAATTCATCTTTCATGATTGTCGTGTCATTTTAACGAAATTTGAAAAAATAAGATAAAATGAAGTGGATTGGGCATGGGAGTGGATGAAGTAAACAAAAATCCAAGACCGAACGGCTATTGAACAACTGTTTAAACTAGAGAGCTTATTAATAAGCGTTCATTGAACTCAGAGGCCCGTTGAATATACAATCCACTATTGGAGCGCTTACCATATTCAACCTAATTCAGGCCCTGAATCAGATGGATATGGCCGAAGTCTACAAGGCCCAATGGGGAATCAAAACATATTGACCCACGTAAACAAAACTTTGTAAATATATAAAAATTACAACCAAGAGGAAGAGTACAAGTTAATGGCGACGGTGGCCATAACCGAAGGCATAGGAGCGTCTGACCAAGCGGCAACCTCAGCTTCCGAGATCGAATACATAAGCTACAGTGGGGAGAAGCACCTTCCTTTAATAATGGACCTCGTGGATGAAGAGCTGAGCGAGCCCTACTCTATTTTCACTTATCGCTATTTCGTGTACCAATGGCCACAGCTCACCTTTCTTGTAAGTTTTTGTTTATATATGAACCGCTTCATAATTAGTGCTATAATTTAGGGTTAATTGAATTTGATTATTGATTTCTTTTTGATAGGCGTTTGATAAGGGAAAATGTATTGGGACGGTGGTTTGTAAGATGGGGGATCACAGGGGGACTTTCAGAGGCTACATTGCGATGCTTGTTGTTATTAAACCTTATCGAGGCAAAGGAATTGGTGAGTTACCATGTCAAATTTTCTTCTAAAAAATTATATTGGTAACCAACATTATGTTAGGCAAGCCCACATTAGCAAAAATATCGATATGCTATACTTAAAAGTATCAGAATAATGTTCTCAAAATTATTTACACTCCGCAGAATCTTCGTCCTTTCATTTGCTGTCTTTCAAATCATGTCTAACATTCTCGAAATTTGTATTCTTATTCGTCTATAAGATAACAGTAAAATTTAGGATCTCTGTTTTTTTTTTTGGCATTTTCTTTCTTTATAACATTTAAAACACGGCTCAAAATTTTGCATTATCATGTATTTTACTTTTAGAGGCTAAGTCTATTGGCGATTCATAGATGCTTGCTCACACTCTTCATCATTTATAATAAATCCAATTGTTATAAAGTGAAAAAAAGGAAAAGTGGGTCGCACCACTAAATTGTGATCCAATAATGATGCAGGTAACAGCATAGTTGCCGTTCGGGTGACTGATGCTAGCAACCTTGTTACTTTTAATATCTGAGTGATACTTATAAAAATATCATCCATATATCACTGCCTATATGTGTGTGTAATGTGTATATATATGTATATATATATATGTATGTATGATATGTTAAAGATTCTCGAGTATTTTCAAAGTTGATTCAAATGTAATGTTCCATTTATGAGTAAATATAATATTCGATCTATGACTAAGGTTGGAATTAAATGATATAAATTTAGTGTCTAATCTAATTAAGAATCTCGCTAGAGTATATTTAATCTCTTATATTTTGGAATGAGGGTTTTGAGTTGCCGTCATCAAAAAATTTGAAGCTGATATTCAAAACTCTTGTAATTTATCGAGTAGCCATAAGCTTTTCCAATTTTCCTAAATGATCGTACACAATATTGCGGTTGTGAGCCACTAAAATTACATGTCAAATTTATTTGTCTATTGTACTTATAATGATTGATGATTTGGTAATTGGATTGAATATTTTGGTGGGCTATTTTTATTTGGTTTTCCATGGATTTGTATTTGAATTTAACTTTCATTGTTTTAGAGTTTATTATATCAATCATATCCTAACAATTGGTATTGGTATCCTAATGCTTGCACGTGTGATAGAATGTCAAAGTCATATGAAGGATCAAAATCATCAACAACTACAACACCAAAATGGTGTAGGATCATACATAGCAATGGATCATGGTATAATGCAGTACATTGGAACATGGACAGTGAATTCGTGAAATGATAACGTGAAATGTATTGTTACTGCTGCTATTCTTAAAAAACATTTCGTTCTAAATCACAGTAGAAACAATAAAAAATGACTTCCAAGTTCGAAGATGCAATAAAGTTTTGTTTCAACCTGTGATTGCTTGAATCGAACCTTGTAAGCACTTTGAATAATGATGATGCAGTTATTGATATGAAAAAAATAATTTTTTAATCCTAAAGCAAGTTGCAATATAACATAGATCATGTATGCACAAACTGATATTTATGTCAATGCGATCAAAATATGCCAATAACTTCAAAAATTTATATAGTAAAAAATTATAGTATAAAATAAACATATTAGAGTTACACGAAATAAAATAAATTTACCGAAATAACACCACATAAAGCAAAATATAATGGAATATTATATTTGATTTTTTTAGAATAAAAGTGATACTTTATTCAAGCAGAACACTCATTTAATGTCTCGGTGGTTCGAACCCAAGACTTCTAGAATTTCAGTTTAAAGTGTCTTACAACTTGCCACTTGAGCTGGCGGTCTTTGACTATATTTAAATTTAATTACTAAAAAATAGATGCAAGTTCTTAATTTAAAATTTAACTTCAAAACAAATGATTAAACATTGAACTATATAATTTAAAATAATATTCTATGCTTACGACATTGTTTAATAATATTTTTGCAGAATGATTATTTTTTGAGTAGTCATTAGTAAATAATATAAATTATATTTGTCATGTTTAATTAATTATGATGCTTAATAAATATGTCTCACCTGTACGCATCCAGTATTGACACAAAACAATAAACACGTGCGTTTTTAGGATATAGTAATACACAATGTAGAACAAACATCAGAGAACACGGAGTCAACAATGTAGCGATAATACATATAATAGAAAATATATACAAGTCTCCATAGGTCAATATAAAAGAGTCGATGCCCACTATCATCAAAAATATGCATAACATGTCCAATATAAACATCTCAACATCACATGAACACATGCAGTTACAAATATACAAAATGACACTCAACTCTATAATGTATAAAACTATCCTTCTCTATGCTCAACAACCAAAAGCTGGTCACTTCGTCCCTAAACCTGTAATGTCTATTTTTGAGAAGGAAGCAATAGAAGAATGATTCCGAATCTATTGATCGTAACTTTTTTAATTTTGAATTCATAGAATTATTGATTATATAAGAAATATGGAAGAAGTTATGTACTTCTATTTTCACGAATGACTTCAAAAGAGTATTAATGGTTTCTCTCGAAATATTTACGTGTATGTAGTGAAAGTTAAGTCGAATTTGTTTGAGTTAAAAGTTTGAAAGTTCCCGATTGTGAAATGTTAAGTTTGAAAGTTTTGAAGTTTGATAATTATGGTATGTTTCCGTCAATGTATTAGATTACTGCAAACAACACAACATTAAGATTTATTTTAAGCTTAGTAGTCCGCGATCAAGTGAAATCACTGAGAGGACAAACATAAACGAGTTACAAAAATCTTGTCATTTAATGTTGGTTTTGGGTTTATCTAAATAATTTTGGTACGAATTGTTACTCATATTGCATATGACAATCACATTACTAGCTAGGATATAGATATCAAATTCTAGGGAAATTTCGATGGAGAAAGAAGTATAGATCTTCTGTCAACGGATATTTTTGGATGCGGATAGTGTTATATCTGCATCCGTATCTAAAATTATTTTCTAATATCAGATATTAGTATTCGCGGATACATACAAATATCAAATATTTATCTGCTTAGCTCATAATTGATTAATTTAAAAATAAATGGAAAACATAAATTCTTTTCAGTGATAATACTAACATAAATACAAGAAATAAAAAATACGATAACAAAAATCAGTTTTGGATAGCAAAAATTCATTTATACACGCATAATATGAATTATTACCTTGATAAAACAGTATATATCAATAATTTTATGTACTAAAGTATGCATGGTCTCACATACTATTTTGATAAAAGTTGAATGAATAATTTTCGGATGCGAACACTATCATATCTGGATCCCTTTTTTGGATTTCAGAATTTTTTTTTCGGATACAGATGCGGACATATTTTGGATTTTTTGGGTATTTATTGGTAATCCTTGAAAGAAGACCGATTTAAGTTATTTTCAAATGTTTGGTAATTCACTACACGTGTTGACAGATGCAAGCCTAAGGCTTCTTACGTGTTATATGTGGTCACATGGAGTGCCAAAGGCTATTTCATTTTCATATGTAGTCTGAAGATGAAGAAGGTACCCATTTGAAGATATGATAGTTTTGACAAGTTAAATATGCTAAAAGAGAAGGTGAACACAACTAAAGCTTTCGTTTCGATGAGAGACATTACATACACATTGGAAAAAAGAAGAAGGTTGAAGCTATCCTTCTATTTAAACGTACTGATAAAAGTAAGTGTTGCAAAGAAAGTGATTCTTGATGATGCATCACACAATGATTCACATGTTTATGTTAATGTTGACGATGTCCGTGATAATAGAAAATTTTTTAGTCAAAGTGAAGCCAAAGGGGATGTGATTACAAGTCAGATTGATTGTCATACTCAGGCGACTCAAGGGATTTGATATGAATTTCGAGTTGATCCATGAATGAGTAAATGAAATATCTTCGCAAGAATTAGTAATAGGATTTTATTCTTTTGGGCTTCCAAAAGGGTAAACGAGCAATTAGATGTAAGTAGATCCACGATGAATTGCATGCATAAAAAAAGCGAAATATACAATTAGATATGTGCTTCGGTGGCAAGACACATCTATTCCAATTCTTTTGGCATTAGTTGCGGTGTACAAAATAATGTTGGAGCAGTTAGATGTCAAACTATGGATTTACATAATGATTTGGATGGGAAGATCTGTACAAGGTAAAGCAAAATGATTTGTTTAAAAAGGAAAATGGAGCATGTTTGTATATTTGATAATTCTTAAATGCTTCTTCCTAGGCAATGATATAAAATATTTAATAGGTCTATGTTTGATAAGAGTGTTCATGATGTTTGTCTATATTTTAAGAAGTTGAACAACACGATTGAGCATATTTACTTTTGCATGTTTATGATATGTTAATTATTTCTAAAGGTAGGTTGAAAATGGATAAATGCAATTAAACGAAGAGATTGACACAAATGAGGTAGGTGTACATAAAAAATAACTAGATCAAAAGCATTGTAAGCTGTGCACAAAAATGGTATATCAGTCAGCTTCTTGCTTGGTGAAGAATGAATGGAACTAACACAAGTAGTGCACATGTATACACAGACTGCACTTTCAATGATGGAAGAAGAGACATTGATAAGACATAAGTGGCTAAGGTCTTATGTGATAGTGCGGTTGTAAGTTGAGACTTGCACAACGATGGTACCTGGTTAAGAATGAATGGAGCTAAGCCAGCTAGTACACATGTAACTATACATATTGCAATTTCGATGATGGAATGAGAGATTGAATGTTGAGAAGACAAAAATGGCTCAGGTTTTATATGTTAATGCAGTTGATAGCTTGTTGTATGCTATAATTTTAACATATTACATGTAACATGAGCTGTTGGAACTGCTAGCGCATGTGTGCACACATATATCTGTGTGTGTTTTTAATCCAATAAAGCACATTGACAAACCATGATTTAGATATAAAGATGCATGAAAGGCATTTTAAACACAGTATGATACTAGGAAAATATAATAACATGAGCTGCAATTTTAGTAGATATTGTGATTTGAATTTTATGTCGATGATGATGTTGGTAGACAGTCAACTAGAGGTTGTGTGTTCTATCCTGCGGTTGTACCTACAGTTGAAGGTTGAAGTTGCAAAACATAGTTGGTTTATCAACTGTGAAAGTTAATTGTTGCGTTGGAAGTGACAAAGGATCATTTTTGCGTTATTTGTTGCATGAACTGAGTTCTGAACAAAGTACATAATAATGCATTGTAATAATCAAATGCGATCCAGTTCACAGAAAATATTTCATTTTGTTCAGAATTATACACACACGCAAACACACACACACATACATACGTTGTACCTACAGTTGAAGGTCGAAGTTGTAAAACAATGTTGCTTTATCAACTTGAAGATCAAGTTAATTGTTGCGGTGGACGTGACAAAGGATCATTTTTGCGTTATTTGTTGCATGAACTGGGTTCTGAACAAAGTACATAATAATGCATTCTAATAATCAAATGCGATCCAGTTCGCAGAGAATATTTCATTTTGTTCAGAATTATACACACACACACACAAACACACACACATAGATACATACATACACACATAAAAGAATCGTTTCTGGTAGCTAATAGAGAAGTAAAATGGTCTACTATAAGAGGATCCTCACAAAGGAAATCTAATGGATATGTTTACTAAGGCTTTAATGATGGTAAAATTCGAGTATTTTTCAGTTTTCAAACTTGATTTGTTGTTTAGTAAGGTGTCGAAATCTGTATTATTGTCGTTGCTTCTGCTGGTTGAGACAGAGTACTTGTATATGGAGGTCACTGATGTGGTTTAACTTTCGTAGCCATTTAAACATTTGATGAGTGGATGACGATTTTGTCAAAACGTAGTAACCAAGTATTTTAGTCTTATGAAGAGATGTGGTTGAAAGTAGAGATTAGAAGAATTTGGCTACCATTGGTCATAGTCGTCGTAGAGTGTATTATTATCAATATGAAGTGTTAAATTTTATGATATGAAAATATGAATATAAATTACAATTTTTAGAATTCGTTACGATGGTATGATGGTATGATGAAGAATGTAAAAATATACAGAATGAAATATTAAAAAACATGGTACATAGAGCTTGAGATTAAACTTTTGCCGATCAAACAATACACTTTTGTTCAAAAAATAAGGTTCTTTCAGTCAAACAACCTTAATTAGTCAACAACCATTGGTTTTATCAAATTTTTTTTGTTCATACGACAAAATTGGTATTTCGATTTTTTTTGGGCCTTTATACTAACAAAGTGTGTTTACAGACCTCTCGATATTTTAAAGTTTATCTGAGCACTTGATGTGATCCATTAGATTTACCTCTGGAATCAGATAAAATTTAACTGTCAATAAATTTACTCTATAAAATTAAATTAAGATTCTACCATCTTTCCAATCTACCCGAAATTTGAATTATGATATTTTAGCTGCCACCATGTACAGTCTATTAATTCGGGGGCACCTCAAAAGCAATTCATTTTTGCATTCACATCAAGTGTAAGCTACGTCCCATGTGGATCGTGGCTTACATCATCAGTCACGTCAATTCTCCGCTGAATATTTTGAGCGCTTCACGTGAATGGTTCAGTTCCGATGTAAGCTTTTATATCTGCGTGCGCGGGCGGGCGGGCGCGTGCGCACGTGTGTGAATTATGCATTCAAATTCTATAACTTATTTAATTAAATTTACAAACTATTTAGTTGTGTAACTTATCTAATGCAATATTATAAATAATTTTGTTAAATATTATAAATCACATATTTAAATATTACATGTTATTATTATTAAATAATGAAAGTGGTTTAACTAATTGTTAAAATTATTTAACTAGACGTTATACATTGTCTTATCTATGTTCAAATATTTTAAGTTATTTAATTAAATAATATAAATTATCTTATCAAATATAATACATTATATAATTATTTTATTGTAAATGATGACTGAATCTTACAATTATATTGTGATATATTGATTGGTTGATTGTCTGATCGACACCGCGATCAATTCTGGGCTAATTTCTCATATTTAGGGTATGTTATTGTTAATTAACCCCTTCAACTGGTGTTAATTTGGCTTGGTGTTTGCTGATCTTTCTGTTTTAAGGAGCTTTCAGTTCCGTTGAATTTTAAATGCAATGTAACAAAATGACGACCACCAGTTACCGTGGTGTGCTGCCTAAGAAACCTTATTAGTCAGTAGATTTTAAATTTATATTTTTAGCACATCTAATCCAAACAGATAATTTCCTGAAGTAACTATTTTGTTATCAACCACATAATCTTCATAATTTATGCGGAAGTTCCCAACTTGTATGGATAAATTTATTTCTTTATTTGGACATTTCCTATATAATCAACAAACCCCGTAATGATTAATTATTGTGTTATGCTGCGTAAAAGACCTTGATTCATCCTTGAAGTGTGTGATGTTTTGCAGGAACACATCAATTTTGTATATGCACCATGGGTTTGCACTGGTTTGTTTCTTAAAGCAACCAAAATTTAGATATAATTTTAGAAGTGGAATTTTATCCTAAAGTGTCAGTATTATAAGCTCTTGTACCATTCATGATGAAGCAATTAGAATGTGTAGATATGTTACAACGTTCTATTCCATTTGATTTAAGTAAATATGATTCTGTAAATGCTTAATTTTGTTTTCCAATATTCAGTCAGATTGTAAATTTTAATATCAACTCATGGAGACCAATGATATATCGGAGCTACGAATTGATATCAGATATTTGTATTGGATATACAAACAAAGCATTTTAACAAATAAACACAGAGCAACATATCCATATATATGTATATGTATATATTATTTTATATTTCACCCTCTTGAGTGGTTGTTTTAGCTACTGTTCTGACCGTTCACTGTACGTCTATGGTTAACTAATTGCTTGGCTGCAGTAATGGTCAAAGCCATACAGAATCCAAAAATGTTATCATCAAACCGCTTCTGAAGTAGTTATAGTAAAACTTGTCAAAGTAGTAATAACAGAAATTGAGGATTGCTTTAATCAACAGTTTAACTTTGACTTTAAAGGAAGTCCTCACAGCAAACTTAAATTGCTAAGAATGTTGTATAACAATTAATGTTCCATATTTGATGGAACCTGAAAGTGCCATTGAATTGTTCAGGAACTTCAGATCCTAACCGCATGATTTACTTGTGCCATCGTTCTTATAATAATATCAGAATACCAGCATTCACAATGTACAATATATAGGGTGCGTTCGCAGTTAAATTTTACCCAGTTTTGGTGCCGGACGCATTCGACGCCAAAACTGGGTAAACGGCCTCCTTGCACAGTATGTGTTGCGCGAGAAAAATGATCAGTTGGCGTCCAACGTGTCCGAAGCATACTACGTGTCCGAAGTGTACGATGTGTCGCCTATGACTAAGTTTCTCCAATATTTCCAATCCCCTTTCCAATGCTCTTTCCCGTATCCATACCCCAAACGAAAATACATTTCCCTATCACTAACTTGCCCCCTTTCTAAACTCTCCTTTCTCTTAACAAAAAACACGCCCATAACTTGTATATGCTTTTCAATTTCCCTCTCTACCTCATTATCTCTCCCACAATTCAATTGTGTTCCAACTGATTGGCTGAAGCCTCATGTTTTATGAAATATATATTAACTATAAAGCAGAGATATTGCAATATATTAATTAATGTATTTTACTGCTATCCCTTACCACCCCTTAAGTTTTATTCTGATTTTTGTTTATTTGTTTGTTTGTTTCAAAAAATGCTGCGATGCTAACTTTTCCCTTTGGTGCTACAGCTACCGAACTAGTCGCTAGAGCCATTCGAGTCATGATGGAATCTGGCTGTGAAGAGGTAGACATCTCTATTGTTCAAATCCTGAAATGTAGTCATGCATTTTATTTTTAATGGCAGGTTGCATACCCTAATGGTATCATGGTCTCTACCCCAACCCTTTGCCGACATCAAACTGTCTTACTACCGTACACAACGACAGTTGCTGCAACTGTCGTAATTCAAATTTCAGAATAGAAAAGAGAACTTAACACATGATTTATTTACCTTTGCTTCTTTTTTGGTCTAATTTTTAGTTCTTAAATACGTTTGCAGTTAGGTTCTATAAATTTTTTTGGTTAAAGTTCTGTGAGTAGCAAATACCTGTAAATGAAAATAAACTAAAAATCACTAGTATGAATGCATGCATGCTTAATATGCACATAGAAGCTAAAACTGGCTGCTCAAATTTTATTCAGGTGACATTAGAAGCAGAAGTCACAAACAAAGGTGCACTGGCTCTTTATGGGAGGTTAGGATTTATAAGAGCCAAGAGGCTATACAGGTATTACTTAAATGGAGTTGACGCTTTCCGCCTCAAATTATTGTTCCCACGCTTTGACCCATCATCGATCATGGCAAATGACATGATCGGCAATCCATTACATGAATATTCTCAAACATATCATGATGTAATAGCAGAAGATTCAGAGACACGATAAACGTATGGTATAATTGAAGCTGTAACATGCTATCTTGTGTTAACAAGAGAGCATAATGAATGCATGAATGTTCTTAGAGGCATTGGTAGTGAAAATTTCATGATTTTTTTACAGGATGTTTGAGTCCATTGAATTATTTGTTTATAAATTTTAACATGCATATTGCATGGTATGCTACTCATACAATTTTGTAAGGCAGCTGTTTTATATGGTGCTCGGAAGTTTTGTTTATTTTTGTCTCTGCTTATAATCTTCAAAGAACTTAAATTGAGTTCAAAGTGTGTATGAATAAACCGTTAATGAGATACCGGGAAAAAATTAAACATTTCATATTAATAAACTGAACAGTTTAATTCTTCTTATTGATGAAATAGTTAAAAGCATCTCATTAAACTTTGCGTGTTTCTATTGTTGCTGTAAATAAAATATGATCGCAATTTTAAAAATATTTAATTTTCACACATTTTCGTTTATTTGATAATAAAAAACGAATCATTGCAATTCGATTGCTTTAGGATACTTTTTTTTTTGAATAGAGATAAATAGGCCTAGGCCCAAGTACAAAGAGTTCGGGTATCAAAAAACAATACACCCGAAAGCCAACTTAAAACCCTAACCAAATCTAGGGTTGCCGACAAAACACAATTGTTCCAAAAGCTCTTCGAAAACAAAAAAATGGCGGACGAGAAACTATCTGCTAAGTCTCTCTTCCTCCATGCTTAGCTCTGCTCGACTCACCACGTTTCCAATACGAAAGGCTGCCATTGAAGCATCCTCGCATTCCTTGCTCGTTTCTCTGATGGAGATCGATCCTGGGAGTACTAGCAGATCTGAGTTCGATATAACTCAGATCTGTTAGTTTCTTCCCTGTAGTCATTTCTTCGCCAGAGTTATGGTTCCATCTCTTCCAGTAAATCTCGCTAGTTTGTCGATTGACATTCCTGTCAATAACTACAGAGCTTTGATGAGGAACATTAATATCATTATACTGCTGCTTGCCATAAGTTTTAGCACGAGCAAGAAATAATTCCAGATGTTTGCTGCCAGCTTCGTGGCTCCAATCATCAGCGAGGAAACAAAATTTGGTTTGATCCCTGATTTTCTTCTTTGATTTCTGAAGAATTACTCTACTCTCAGTCTCGATAAGTATCCATTTCTGCTCTTTATTCATACTGCTTTTATTATGAGTTCTGCAGTTCCTTTCTTTCCAGATATGAAATACCGCAGTAGTTAACAGTATGGTTGCATAATCTCTCTCGCTACTTTTATCTTTGAAATTGTTGTTGATATGCTGAATGGCTTGACTTAGATCCATCTGACCATTGTTAGTTATTTGCAGTAATTTCTGTATTTTATTCCAGATGTAATAAGAGTAGCTGCATTCAAAAAACAAATGATTAACATTTTCATTTACTAAATTGCATAGGGAACACAATGAATTATTGGATTTTCCCTATTTATTTATTCTATCCCAAGTTGGCAATCTATTGTTGATTGCGAAATAAGTACAAAAAGCCATTTTGGGGCAATTCACTTTGTTCCATATGCAATTGTACCAGTCAACATTAGGAAGTTTATTTCTAATGCTTTCCCATGTAATTTTAAAAGAAAACTTCCCTCTTGTATTAGCAATCCACTCCCAATAATCACTATCTACATGAACATCAATAGGAATTTGACAAATGCTATTTTTATGAGGATAAGTGATAGGATGCATCTGTGGCTGCCATTGATTGTCTTTGATAATCATTGCCACAGTGTCATTAACCCCCCCACAAATAACTAGACTATCCCAACCAACTTTATTCACAAAGGATTCATTTTTAAACCAGGGGTCAAACCAAAGACTGGTTTGATCACCTGACTTAAATCTTCTTTCCAGAAAAGATTTACCTATATTTCTGCAGTCAAGAATTCTTTTCCAAGTATAAGACTGATTATTTTTAGGTAAGACTGTCCAAAAATTATTATTCTTAAGGTATTTGGATCTCATCCATTTGGCCCAGAGAGAATCTGAATTCACAAATCTCCAAAATAATTTTAGGTGACAAGTAATAATGAGGTCCTTCATATTTCTAATACCTAATCCCCCTTCTTTTTTTGGCCTGCACACTTTATCCCAACTGATTTTATGATATTTACCTCTCCATAAAAAATCAGCACATCTACTCTCAATCTTTTTAATAGAGGCAGTAGGAATATGAAAAGTTTGAATCCAATAAAGAATAATTGCATATATAACAGTTTTAATAAGCTCCATTTTGCCTGCTATAGAAAGAAGTTTACAAGGCCAAGTTTCCATTTTATCTTGAATTTTATCTATAAGGATGGAGCAATCAAAATCTCTTATCTGATTAATAGATAAGGGAAGACCTAGGTATTTTATAGGCAGATTGCCTTCTAAAATATTTAGAGAATCTAAAATCTCATTTTTATCTCTACAGTTTTTACTGAAGTATGCTTTACTTTTGTGTTCATTTAGTTGTAAACCAGCATACTTAAGCAATTTGCCAAAGATTTTTTTAATAGCATTAGCATTAGTTTTATTAGCTTTGACAAAAATCATTAAATCATCAGCATATATAAGATGATTAATATAGGGCTGGACTTTATTCATAGAAGTAATATTACCTTTACAAGCTTCCTTTTCCATTAAAATAGAAAAATATTCCATAACCATAGTAAAAAGATAAGGGGATAATGGATCCCCTTGCCTAATACCCCTATTACTCCTAATAAAACCTTCTGATTTGCCTTGAATGAGAATAGAAAAAGTAGGGGAATTTATGCATTCAAAAACCAAGTTACAAAATTTAATGGGAAAACCCATATATTTCATAATATGATAAATGAAATGTCTATTTACTCTATCATAAGACTTCTGCAAATCTACCTTAATACAGACATTACCAGCACTTTTAGAATTAAAATTTCTGACCAGCTCGTGGGCTAAAAGAGAATTTTCATAAATGAGCCTACCAGGAACAAAAGCACTCTGATTCTCAAAGATGATAAAAGGCAAAAAGTTTTTATTCTATTACTTAAAACACTGGCAATAATTTTATAAATAAAATTGCAACAAGAAATAGGTCTATAATCACCAATGCAACTGGGATTTTTAGTTTTGGGAATTAAAGTTAAAAAAGTATGGTTTATACTTTTAAGAATTTTGCCTTTTTCAAAAAATTCATTTACTAAGCCTAAAACTTGATCTTTCAAGCTATCCCAATGAGTTTTGTAAAATTTAGCATTAAAACCATCAGGGTCAGGACTCTTATTATCACCAGCCATGAAAACAACATTTTTAATTTCTTCCAAAGCAACTGGAGAGAGTAGAATATCAGAAGCATTTTTATTTAAAATATTTTTACATATAATATGAGGAAAGTCTTTATTATTGGAATCAGTGAAAAATAAACTTTCATAATATTCTACAGCTTCTTTAGCAACTTTATCATGAGCATTAGTAAGATTACCAGTTGTGTCAATAATATTCCCTATGTTATTCATATACCTCCTGCAGCTCATTTTAGCATGAAATTTTTTTGTACAATCATCCCCCATAGTTAACCAATCAACCTTAGCTTTTTGTTTAGCATTCACAGTATTTATATATAATTCATTAGCTAAATTTTGTTGATTGGAAAAAAATTCTTTGACTGTACTAACATCCCCAGGATTTTTATCAACTGTTTCTTGTAACAATTTACCCTCCTGTCTAAGAATTTCTAGTTTGTTGGATTTAACTAGACTATTTCTATTCCAGTATTTAAGATTATGCTTAGAATTTTTTAGAAACATATTAAACTGGAATTGTTTAGTACCTTTGCAAGAAAAATTCAAACAATTTTTCATAATGTTTTTATAGTTCTCTTCTAAAATCCAACCATTCTTGAATCTAAAAGGAGAAATTTTATTCCTATGATTTAAATCTTTAAACAGGGAAACTAATATTGGAGAATGATCACTAGTATTTTGTTCTAATGTAGAACAAATAAAATTAGGAAAAACACTGGAGAATTCTTTATTAATCAAAGCTATATCTAATTTACAGTGAATATTCTTATCCAAACCAGATTTCCAAGTGAATTTGTTACCACTAGTACTTGGTTCTATTAATCCAGTTTCTAATAAGAATTTATTGAGTTTATCTAACTTGCTTTGAGGGATATTAATGCCTCCAATTTTTTCAGAAGCATGAAAAACAGTGTTAAAATCTCCAAGTATAAGCCAAGGGAAATTATATCTCAAGTTTAATGCTTTTAACCTACTCCACAAGCTATTCCTTTCATTTTCCAGATTACTACCATAAATACTAGTTATTTGAATAAAAAAACCACCAGTATTTTCAAAATGACAATCTAGAAATTGTTTATCTTTGTTACTGTTAACCATTTTCCAAACATCAGAATCCCAAATAACAATGATTCTGCCTTTGAAGCCACAATCATTATTATTTATGGCTTTCCAATTTCTAGGAAGTTTAAAACAGAATTTTTCAAAATTCTCCTCATTCATCTTATTCTTAATTAGAGCCATAACAGAAGGTTTATAGACACTAAACATATGTAATATATCAGATTGTTTAGAAGAGGAATTCATACCTCTTACATTCCATGCAAAAATAGACATAATAATTAAATAATGGGTTTAGATAGTACCTGATACCAGAGCACTCTTACCTCTTCTCTTGTTTTCAACACTTTTTGCTTTTAGTCTAGTAGACATTTCAACCCATTCTGGGTTTAGAGAAATGTACTTTTGTTTAAAAGCTTTCTTCTCTTTACTGCCCTTATTCTTACCTGTAGCCCTTGCTTTTGGTATATGCAGTTCAGATATATCAAACTGATCTACAACATCCACCACTTCCATTTCATTTCCAGAGTTATTAATACCTTCTGAGATTACAATAGTTGAGATATCAAATGGAACAACATGGCGAGGCATGGCTGAGTCAGAAATCTCATCCACTGCAGCCTGTTCAGGTGGAGGGGCTGATTCAGGAGGCTTATCCAAATTCGAGATTGCATACTGCCGAATTTCTTCATTGTCATTGTTGTAATTTGTAACCTTCTTGCCTGTAATTATACAAGGGTCTGTAGCTGGTGGGGTTATAGACTCTAAGACCTTTGTATTCTTTTCACCCACCATTTTGCCTGCTATGACTTGATCATCTTGATCAGAGAGCACAATATCATTCTTTCTGTGATCGAAGATGACATCTGTTTGATTGATCCGATCATTATCTTCCGATATCATTACATGTTTTTGTGACACTGAATTGTTTCTTGAGTTTGGATATGAAGCTTCTTTTTCTTGGATTTCTTGATTTTGAGTCTTGGGTACCCATGCCTGTTTTGGGTTACACTGATCTCTAGTGTGCCCAAAACATTTGCATACACTACATTTTGGCAGGACCCATTCATACTCAACTTTTTGAGTAATTTTTTCTCCATTAAACAAAGAAAGATAAATCTCATGAGGAAGCTCATCCTCTGCAGACACTTCGACCAGAAGGCGAGCGTAATTCAATCTCGTCTTCAACGTTATGGCTGCATCCATTTTTATGGGTTTACCTATGATACTTGCCATAACACTGAAAGCCTCTCTGTTCCATAGCTTCAGATTAACACAGGGTAACCTTACCCAGATCGGCATAGACGTTAATAAGTCTATGTCCGTCTTCAAAGAATCAGACCACTTTCTCATTATGATGAGTTTGCCATTATAGAAATATGGTCCATTTTTTAAAACTGAGTTACAGTCTTGAGATTCCTTAAACTTTACTAGAAAGAATTCATTCTCTCTAGTAAAGATTTCAAATTCACCAATCGGTTTCCATACTCTTTGTATGTAAGATTTGAAAAATAAGTAGTAAGGTTTGGTGCCCACTACATAAACAAGAACAGAATTATTCCAAGCTTCAGTGGCTCTTTTACATACCTCTTCCTTAACCAAACCGTACTTCTTGTTATTTATTCTGATTGGTGCAAAATGCTCAAGACTGCTTTCTTCAACATTGGGTTCTTGAGGTTGATCAGCAACAATGTCTGCCCAAGACTTCCGGCCTTGATCTCTGTTCAGTGAGACGGCTATTGGTTTTCTCTGATTTGACAGCAAAACATTCCTCTTCTCGCCCTGGTTGGTTGCAATTTGACCAACTCTTCTTTTACGGTTGTCAAATAGAGGAGCTGATGGTGACTCCTGAACTTTTTTGGCCTCCTTTCTTCTTTGTTGTTTCGATTGAACCAATTTGAACCCTTCATCATCTGTGCTGTTAACCCCTGATGACTTTCTGATGTGAGAAATCTCAGGTGGTCTGATTAGAGAAGAAGATTGGGAGGGATTTGAGAGGGATTGGTGAGGAAATTGATTTTCCCCCATGGCTAAGAGGAAACCCTAGATTTCAATTTTTTATCCCAAGTATATTGCTTTAGGATACTTGTATAAACTAATACATAAAATATAGTGAATATTAGACATATATCCATAAAATCAAACTTAATCTAAAGCGGATCCCTATCTAAAAAATTATATTTTCTATGTCCTTGTTTTTATTTCCGGCTCTTTTTTTTTTTCAAATTATCCCTACGCTTCAATGTCGAGTTGCGATTCTTCTTCTTCTTCGGTTTCTTCAAATTAAATTGAAAATCGAGTTGAGTTTTCTTCTTTTATTAGCTGATTTCAATTGTTTATTTCTCAATTTCAATGGAAAACTGCAACTATTTGAAAACGAATCGGTCTTTTTTATAAAAATCTGAATTGTTGTTGATTTTTTATGGATTGTTGGAGTTGTATTGATGTTTAAATTCATTAATGATAATGGGAAATGATTGCAGTTTAATGTTTGAAGTTTTTATGCAAATATCCATAATACGTGCATAAGCATAAATACTGCAAATATTACAATTTTTGTAGTTTTTTCTACAATTATTCTCAATATTTGCAGAAAAATCTGCAGATATTGAGAATACTTGCATAAAAGACTGCAAATATTTCAATATTTGCAGTCAAACATCTAATTGTACAAACAAAAATGTAAGAGTTTTTCAGCAAATATTTGCTCATTTTTATGCAAAGCTTCTGAAAACTTGTAGTTATTGCTGCAATTATTCTTAATAATTGTAGAAAACTCTGCAAATATTGAGAATTTTTGCTTAAAATACTGCAAATATAATCAATATTTGCAGTAAAAAACGTAATAATATATGTTGGAGCTGCAAGAGTTTTTTGAATTGAAATAATTGTAGACGTACATTGAAGAATATAAATGATTTTAAGTGGATAATTGCTAATAAGTAAGCAATTATTCTGAATAATTGCAAACATACATTGAAATGAATTTATTTGAATAATTGCTGACAAGTAAACAATTATTCAGCATAATTGCAGTCATACATGCAATTATTCAGAATAGTTGCATAAATCTCTACATTATTATGAATAACTGCAAAGAAAGATGTATATGATATTCTTTATTAATACTAGTGTAAATCACATGTATGTGCATCTAATAGCTAGAAATATTTAGTTTTTATGTAATAAAAAATTTATGTACGGATGTGTGCTATAAGTGCAACAACTTTGGTGGTCACCTCACTTTTATTTCAAGCAAAGTCATAGTGAATTCCGTTGATGGGTGGTTGAAAAGTGGGTAGTGGTGGAGGTTGCAAACGATGGTGAAATTATGTTGATGAATGTAGGCTATTTTCGGAATTTCAAAAGGACACCGTGTAAATCTATTCATTGAATTTTCTTTATTAATAGTAGAGATAAAATGATTTTTATATTATTTACAATTATAAATGTTTTTTTTTGAATTAAAATGATTTTAGTTGAATAATTGCTAATAAGTAAGGAATTATTCCAAATAATTGTAGACATACATGCAATTATTTATAATAGTTGCATACATCTCTGTAATTATTATGAATAATTGCAAAGAAATATGAATATAAATGATTTTAAGTGAATAATTGCTAAAAAGTAAGCAATTATTCTTGAATAATTGTAGACATACATTGAAATGAATTTATTTGAATAATTGCTAATCTGGGCGCAACGGTTAGGTCACCCGCATGGTGATCTGAACGTTCAAGTTCGAGTTCGGAAATAGCCTTTCCATAATGCGAGAGAAATGCTGTGTACATTATCGACCTCTGCAGAACCCATTATCGTGCGGGAACCTCGTGCACCGGGTTTCACCTTTTAATTGCTGACAAGTAAGCAATTATTCAGCATAATGCTTTATTTTGTTATTTACAGTTATAATGTCTTTTTTGGATTGAATTGATTTTATATGAATAATTGCCGATAAGAATGCAATTAATCAGAATAATTGCAGAAATAAATGCAATTATTGAGAACTAGTATAAAACACACATACGTGCATCTAATATTCAGGGGTATTTACTTTTTATTTAATAAAAAAATGAGTGGACGGATGTGTGTTGTAAGTGCAAAGGTTTTAGTAGTCGCAATACTTTTATTTCAACTTGTTTTGTTAGTGGTATCATTGACAAATTGGTAGTAAAATTCCGTTGATGGGTGGTCGGGAATTGGATGGTACTGAAGGTTGCAAATCGGTGGTCAGATTCCGTTGATGGATGGGGGTATTTTTCGGAATTTCAAAAAGACACCATGGAAATCATGTTCATTGAATTCTCTTTATTAATAGTAGAGATAATTACTGATAACTATACGATTATTATAGATAATTGCATAGAAAGATGAATTTAATCTTCATAATTGAACTAAAATGCTTTATTCTATTATTTACAGTTATAAATGCCTTTTTTGGATTGAAATGATTTTATATGAATAGTTGCTGATAAGTAAGCAATTAATCAAAATAATTGCAAACATACATGCAATTATTCTGAATAATTGCAGACAATTGTGCAAATATTGTGAATTGCATATAAATCTGGGAATTTTTTTCAACTTTTGCTGGACTTAAATCTAGTTGTAAGCGATGGAACACAAAGGTTGTTTAGAAATTTTGTTAAGGAAGGATTCTTTTTCTTATAATTTTTGTTTTGTTTTTGCCATTTGATTTAATTGTTCAAATTTGCTGTTTGAATTTGAAATTAAAATGTCGAAATTGAATTTATTTATGCTTATTTAAATCGATTTGTTGGAAATAAGATTGTCGATTTGATGAACATGAATTTCTCGTTGATTTGCTGTAAAAATCGATGGAGGTTGGGAAGAAAACTGTGGGAGAATCAATTTATCGTGGCTTGAGGTAGTTTGGGAAGAAAATTGTACGGATTGAAAAACAGGGATGTGATTTATATTTTTTTTGGAGAGGATGTTTTGCCTATTTTGAAACTTAACAGGGATGTGAGTCAAACGTTCCTAAAATATATTAAATATTGATTAAAATACTAATTAAATTTTTTTGTTAGGCATTTCGCGTTTATTCTCATGTGTGTTTGGAAACATGAAAAATACTCGATATTTGTAAAAAGAATACGAATATTCGACATTCTAATAAATATTCAAATGCGGATGCTAATTTAACGATATACATATTCGAAAAATATAAAACGTGAAATTACCATTATTATATTTTCTTTAACAGCCACTTTTATCCATCACATTTCTTTTACAAGTTTTTCATCGATTTACTTATCGTCCGAGGTAGTCTTATATGTGGAAAACATTTTTGTTCTCCACAAGTTTTAGTTTAGATTCCCCGAGGGACCGAGGGAGAGAGAATTGAGTAGGAGAAAGAAAGGAGAATGAGAGCATATCCGTGTTAGAAGCTTGTACACTTTCTTGCTCCGTGAAATATTATTAGCATTATTTTTATTTTTATTTTATATAAATGACCCTTTGTCAAAGCCATTAAATCAAATATATGCGAAAACCTGTATCTTTTGCAGATAGTTAGATTGTTTTTAAATTCAGTTTAATCAACATTTTTGGAGGAAATGCATTTTAGATTTAACCAGTACCAATGTCTTTGACCATTTAATATTTTCATGTAGACTTCTTCGTCGAAATGCATTTTACATAGAACAAGTTAACATTAAATGTTATCGGTCATTTAGTGTTTTCAGGTATGTTAACTTTAATATACGAATCATTGTTTCCATGCATCTAATGAATGAAAAAGTTTAATTTTGATTTAAATAAAAATATACATTTCTATTGCTTAATGAAAGATGTAAATGTACAACACACTAATAAATATATTAAATAGAAATCTCTTTCAACTAAACAAATGTAATTCAGTTACATCATAATGGTTAATCGTCATAAAAGATAATATTATAATCAAATAAAATTGTTAGATGCATGAGATTAACTTGGAATGATAAATCCAAATAAACATAATAACGAATATGATGATTGTTAAAGGAAGAGATAAATTGTACAAGAAGAAATATTAAAACATAACAAACTTTGAATAAGGGAAAATGATAAGGTTATGTCGTTATTTTTATATATTTTTTCCGAAATTTAGTACTTTGGTGGTAGTACATATTTGTACCATAAATCTTAAGTAGTATATAGCATACTATAGGTCAACGTAGGTTTAATGATTCGAATCACATGCCACGTAAGAGTCGAACATGTGATATCACAGACCAAAACTAGAGTGCCTAATCATAGGGACAGT
This sequence comes from Allium fistulosum, assembly GCA_030737815.1. Taxonomy (NCBI): domain Eukaryota; kingdom Viridiplantae; phylum Streptophyta; class Magnoliopsida; order Asparagales; family Amaryllidaceae; genus Allium; species Allium fistulosum. The sequence goes on from CM060903.1 coordinate 281,557,380, forward strand.
GTGTTGAACATCATTGTTTTTATATTATTTATTGATAAATATACCCTTATAATTTTCCTTCATACCATATAACAAAAAAATTGTAATTTTAAATGAAAAAATAGTTTTATAACTAAAGGTTTCGAAGAAAAAAAAAAGAAATTTGAAGTATGAAAATCAAAATTTTACTTTTATCCAAGCTACAGATTTTAGTATTTTTTTTCCAAGATTGTTTATAAGTTATAGAAAAATATTTAACATTTGTTGTTATTTACAACTTATATACATCTAATATATATTTTTTATCGATTAATTGTCTATTTTATTTATTTATATCCTATCAGGGTAAGACTGTAATAATTATTGTTTTTTTTTTCAAATTGGGTACTTAATAGAGAGTAGTAACATGGGTATCACATGTCTTAGGTAGATCATACATAGTACAAGTCTAAATATGTTGCATCACGCTACGCAAGATTTGAACTCACGACCTCAGAACCTAACTCCGAGCACCTTACCATTGAGAGGTGGTCTTAGACAATGTTAGCCTTTAAAATGGGCTAACTCCTCCAAACGATAGATATAAAATTAAAATGAAAGAATAAGCAATAGAAAAAAGAGAAAACTCATAATTCTTTTTATAGTGGTTCGGCAAATCATTGGTATTACCAACAAATTTTCTAGTCTCAGAATTGATTCAAATCTATGGTAAAATATCTGCAATGAAGAATGATGAATGTCAGTCGAAACTGCATCTAGATCCAAATTAATATGATCAGGATATCACGGTTTGATGATGAATTACCCATTTTTTCTATTTAGATCCACCTTGGAGAAGCCCTTTAGATAATCAGAAGATAAGGCAATGGAGAGTGATGGAGTATTCTATAAGACGATATCAGATGAATGTCTATATTGGGAGAATCTGACTTAAACAAAGGAGTTATGGATCAATCATCCCTTTTCTCCCTAGTCTATTTTAACAGATCTACTCCGACCCATCCTACCTTCAATTGGGATGGATCATCGCCAATACATAGTAATGGATCACTCCTAGTCCATATAAGTAGAGTCAACAGTTTACCTATTCTTTAGCCCTTTATTATCCAACATTTAACCCCAAACGACATTTTGATGAAAATTGGACTATGAAATAATAAAGGATTGAACTCCGGGCCTGAAGACGACCAACTACAAAGAACAAAGGAAGAAATGTAAAAATTTGTCTAAGTCCATGGATCAGTGTCGATCCATCAAAAGGTCAAATTTCCCCTAAGATCTTGCATAGTGGAACTCTATGCCAAATAGAAGAAATTTTTTTTGGCCATGGGGATGGATAGGTATCGATCCACTACAAAGTTCCATTTGTCCATAATATTTCGCATTATGGATATGTACTCAAAGATGAAGAAAAATACAAGTTTTGATCATGGAGGATGGATTGATACCGGTCCATCAAAAAGACCATTTTGCCTCTGAAGTTCTAAAGCATGAAGACTAAGGCATTACTGAAAAATACAAGTTTTGGACAATGGCCATGGATCTCTAAAGATCCATCGAGATTTGGTCGAAAATCGACATGGACTTCCTCTTATTATCTCGGATCTCACTGACTGACGGTTTTTAATTAATCTGATGAGTATTTAGGCTTGGGACATCCCAAATTAGTTATAAATATCCATCTTTTTAATGAAAAAGGGACTTTTGGATCTTTTGCTAACTTTAGCAAGGGGAAACACTGCCATTTTTATACCTCGAGATTGAATCTCGAAAATACTAGTAAAATTTGTAGTTCTAACACAAAGTAATTAATAAAAACATCGAAGTGGACGTATGCTAGAGATTTGTCGAACCATTATAAAAATATCTTGTGTCCTTTCTTGCTTTTATCTTTCTATTTCTTACATTTTTCATTTATTTACTACATTTCTATTGATTTGGGGTGTTAGATGGAAAATATACTTTAACATTTTTAGTGCTTTCATTGGGCACTGAACTCATGTTTAATTCACTAAAGATGAAAAAGCCAACTACTAGGAAAACTACAATTGGAGGAAACCAATTAGAGCATGGGGGCTATCAGGAAGTGTCAACTTGTTTAAGCCCTCCTTCAAATTTTGTGGCTAGAGATGAGAATGAACGAATAAGGACAAATATGCAAACAATGCCATAACTCGATAGGAGGAGATGTTGAACTATTTTTTCCAACGAATTGAGCAACATAGAGCGATTGGAGCTCATAGAGATCAAGGCCAAAGGAGGTTAGAAACTAGAAACGATGGATAAGAGGCCGGAGATATGAGATTTGGCCCATAACGTAGCTTAGGCTCCAACCAATTCCATCGAGCGACCCTTAGGGATCAGTACCGATCCATCCAGACAACCATGTAAGGTTGATCCAAAACTTAACCAAGGATGTGTGCATTAGAGGAACAACTTGGAAGTTAGGAACCAAGACCTAAGCGCAAACTTACAACTATACGAGGATAAACCTTAAGTGTAACCCCCCATATTATGGTTTGCCATAATATGAGATTAATTTAAATTAATAACAAGAATTTATTAAATGATAATCAAGAGAATTTAATTAAAGGAATTACTCAAGGAAAGAATTGAGGAAAGTTTAAGTAATCAAGCTTGGGACACTTAAAAAGATTAGTTGAGTCAACCAGGGTTAATTAATTTAAATTAAGCCATAAATAAAGAAACAAATATTTTAACGAAGGGAATTTTGTATTAAGTAAAAAGAATGAACAAGAATAGGTAAAGTAGGATTTTAATTCCAAATTATTAATTCATATACCTCTTAACCATAATTTTCTCTTCATTCACATTTTCATTTCACAAAAAACAAATTAAAAGCAACCAAGGCCGGCCACCATTGTTAAGGAGAGGAAGGGAGAAACTCAGACAAAGGATTATAACTCTTATTTTTAAGAAAAGAAGAAGAAAATCAAGCTTTCAAACTAAGGTTAGTAATACTTTCCCTATCTTCATCCCAACCCATTTAGATTCAGATTATATATATTTTTGATGTTATGAATGTTGATAAACGTGTTTTAATGATCATAGAACGATTCCATATATGTATGGGTATTAAAATACCATTTTTGAGAGTAAAACCTGAATTAATCTTCTCTAAATGCTTTAAATTTTAGTGTGTTTCTTTTAACATTAAAACAAAGATGAGTTTTAATTTTCATAATTTTCAGATGAGAAACTTATTATTATGAGTTTTCTAAGTTGAAAATGGAAGTTTTGATTGTAAATTAATATTTAAAAATATTTAAATCTGAAATTTTTATTGAAGGTAAAGAGAGGTGTTATCAAATTTCTATGAATATTTGAGAGTTTATCTAGGATTTTTCGAATGGTTATGGATTAAATGGTAAGAAAGAAAATAATTTAATTAATAAAATAATCAAGGAAAATAATTAATTAAGGAAAAATTAAAGGAATGAAATTCAGTTATTTTCGGGCCGCACAATATAAAAGTAATAAACAAACAAATGAAAAATGTAAGGAATTAGTCAAAAAGCAGTTACTTTGTTAAGGAAAATATCATTTTTTCACTTAATTACAAATTAATCCACTTTATACATGCGATAACCTATGTTTATAAATGTGAAAGATTTATATTAATACTTGCAGTATCATCTATGTTATACATGAGATACTCCTAAATTGATACATGCTATAGCTCCAAATTGATACATGTGATAGCTCTAATTTGATACGTGTGATAGCCTTGAACGTTAAACTTGCGATAACTAAATGCAATATCTATACATGCAATGACTATGTAGATGAGCCATAAGTGCTTAGATGTGCAATGGATGAACATGCGATAACAACTTTAGATGTGCGATAGCTAGACATGCGATATCAGCTTTAGATGTAAGATAGCTAGACATGCGATAGCTATAATTATACATGTGATAGCTATTAGAGTTAAGCATGTGATAGACTCAAATTCATACTTGTGATAGCCATAGATCATACATGCAAAAGATTAACACTTATACATGGGACATCCTTCGTAATGCACACTTATAATAATTATAGACACACGATAGCTAGGTATGCGAATACATCAGTTTAGAAGGTCGGTAGCTATATATGTAATAGCTAATGATATAACGTCTGTTAATTAAATATGTGAATTTTGGCTAACAATTTGGAAGTTAGTTTCCAAGATGTTTAATTTGAGTTTCATGGTAATGAAATTATAAAGGAAGACAATAAGTTAAAATGTAACAACGTATTAAAATGAGAAAAAGGGGTTTAATCTTATGGAAGCTAAGAAATGATAAGTGAATCATTTAAAAAGAAAGAATAAATGTTTTATCAAAAGAATTGAAAGCGAAGATCTAAAGTACGTGTAGGGTACACAACTAATGAATGAAAGAAATGAATTGAACCTAAGATATGAAAATATACCAACTTATGGAGTTATTGAATGGCTGGGGCGAAAGCTTAGTGAAGTTTATATTTAATATTATATGGTAGGGTGCCAAGACTTATGAAGTCTATTGGGTTCAGTTCATAAATTTTAACTTTAGTGTGAGTAATAACATCAAAATGGATGTATTTCAATGAGTGAATCAGCAACTTTAAACAAAAGTGTTTCTAGGACTAGGAGGGGCTACTAAAGCTTAGTAAGGATGCTTTCTAGAATGTATTTAAGTTGCTTACATTCAACCTCCTAGGAGAGTCAGGGTGGCTTCCAGGGTGAAATAAGTGGCCATTTCATTAGTGACGTTGTTCAAGAAAAAGATAAATTAGTGATAGAAAGACCTAGGGAGGTAATCATTAAATAAAGTTAAGGATAACTTTAAGATTGAAATGTAAATAAGAGTCTAGGTGATACATGTGAATGTATATGATGATTAAACGACATTGTTCATGATTGGACGTTAAGTATAGGGTATATTTATGTTTGAAATGATGCCACATGTATGCTCATGATATGATGAATTTATAACATGATATGTTGTAATTGCTATTTTTGAATTAGTGTAGGGAAACCCATTCCGCTAGGCGACGTGCGTGGTCTCACTGTATGTTATATTCTGGGAAACGTACTACCTATATCAGGCTTTATGTCCGACCCTTATTTTTAATATTATTTCCCAGATCAACTCATGGACACTCATTCTAGTAGGCTAAATTTATGCGATTAAACATGTATCATTTTGGAAGATGAATAAAAGATCTAAAAGAAAAGCAGGAGGCTTAGTTAATAATAATTTTTTGTTTTAAATTCCACTATTTTAAAACCAGGTTATATAACCGGTTAAGTGTTCATGTCAACATCTTCATATATCAGTCACAATATCATTTCTATAATATATTATATTTACCCCTATGTAGGCACGATTTGAGATTACATAAAAGTAATGACAATTTATGCAATGATGGTTATTTAGCTACTATATTTACTTAATGTTGTTGAAAAATAACTAATCCCATTTTGTCGCTTGAAAGTAATTCCGGTGAAGAGTGCAACATCAATGAATTCACTTTTGGGTCTCGAAATAGGAGATGTTATATGAAGTCCTCGCATAACCGGCCCAAGAAATATAAGGCATGAGGAAGCCTATGATTAAAGACATGTTAAACCTCAAGGATTTCAACTAAATCAGGAAATCACATAGCTTAGATGATAAGACATGTGCTTCGAGGAGAAGGCCCAGATCGATGTTTGGAGGATGTAAATCGAAACTCATTCATCCAAACATTTGATATTCTAGGAACACACCTAATTTCAAACTATCTACTTTGGAGCCATACGATGGGAGAACTGTTCCTATAGTATATCCAATGAGATACATCCAATGCATCTAGTACTAGGAGCTACGGAGGAAGTAATTGGTCATTGCTTTTCGTTGTATTTTACTGATTTGACTGCCATCTAGTTTCACCAACTTGATAATGGATCCATCAGCATGTGGATCGAGTTAGTTGATCAGTTTATAAGCCAATTTAAGGTTCATATTGTTTGACCAAGGAGTGTGATGTCGCTATCAAATGTGAAATAGTGAGAGAAGGAATCATTGCGAAATTATTTAACTAGATTTAACGCGTCTACCATTGTTGTTCACAAATTGGATACATCAATAGTTCTTATGTTGTTGTTGCGGAGTTGATAATCAAAATGAGTTCAAGAAGGAATTGATGAGGGATCCCCCAGTGGATCTAGCTGATTTCTATTATCAAGCTAGAAGGTATTTACCTTACGAGTATGTAGAAGATGATAGTGCCAAGGTCAATATTATTGAGGTTGGAGGACCATTTAAGGTAGGTTCCGAGAAGGATAAAGGAAAGGGAAAAGATGATGATGGTCTTGAGCTCCAAAGAGTCCAAGGAGGGAGCTGAAATTTTCTTCTTATATTGACTTAATCGAGACAATAGAAAGGATTTACCTTGAAACAAGAGGATAAGTCCAATGCCAGAAACCTCTTAGGCGAGAGTCCATAGAAAGAGAGACATGTTAAGGAAATTTTGTTTGTTCCACGAACTGGATGGACACACGATCAATAAGTGTAGATACTTGCGGGATCTAATAGAGGAACAAGTCCAAGGCGACCGACTACAATAATATGTGAGGAATCCAATAACTACAGGAAAAACTGCAACAGTGCCATAGGCACAACAACTCACTGCGACGGACGACCTTGATCACATTGGAGTATATGAACATCATATGGTTATCCCATGGTCAGACTGAACTAGCTTTATTTATTCCATTTTCTCCGTTCTCTTTAAATAAACTATAAAGATTTACTCTTGGGCCGCTTATACATGTGTGCGATCTCGATCAATCCCATAGGCCACTTTGCGTTTAGCCCTAGGGTAACCCTTGGTTGGAATATTAGTTTAGGTTTTTGTTAATGCAAATTGATTTAGATGTAGTAAGGTTGTTTGGACAATTTTTTGATTGATATTATTTTGGTTCTATGGTAAAAGACCTAATGAGATATGATAATTGTTATGAAAATTTTAACATCGACATAGGATATTAATTCAATTAGGTTATTTCTTATGTTTTTCATGTAAGTCGACGGATTATAGTTCCCTGACCGTAGGGACAGAGTGATGAACAGTGAAATACGGGCCCCTTCACTAGAGAGTGGATGGATGGACTTGTACAGGATAGCAAGTTCCCTCAATAGAGTGTGAGTGGATGGACCGGCCATAAACGTTGAGTCCCCTCGTCGGAAAGTGAGAGGATGAACTCAATGTAGAGTTACAGTTATCTTATATAGAGAGATTAAAAGTTAAATTCAAGCTATGAACACCTTATTTGGAATGACTTGATTATGATTATTAAATGATCAATATGTGTTATTGCCTTGATCTGGTTGGACTTGCATATAATAGGATGTTAAGAGATACAAGATGATTTATAGGTAATTCTTTTAACTGGGGGGAAATACGATAACATGACATATTAATACTTGGTATATGATTACTTGCTGGTAATTCTTTGATCTGGTCAGACTTACTTGTAGTGGGTATTGGGAGATACCAACTGATTTGTAAGCAATGTTGCGAATAGGGGTAACACCATAACCCTATACTGGCACATGATTTATACTGCATGATAACAAGATATATGATTTATGTATGATATATGAACACCGAGAGAACACAAGATGATGATGATTTATGACTACCATTTATGCAAGGATATGAGTCCTTGACCATGATGGGTCTAAAGCGACCTTTGTTTTGTAAGTGAATCCGAGGGAACTTGGTGATTCACCATAGCTTATTTGATTGAAGGTTTGAGAACATTGCTGATAGATTGCCAGTATCGATGCAAGTTCTTAATCAAAGCATGCTTTGGAAGGGGCAACTCTTACCGACAAATTTTCTATAGTCTCAAAATTGACTTAGACGATGGAAAAACTTCTATAATGGAAAATGATGAATGTTCGTCAAAACCACATCCAAATTCGAGTTATTAGGACGAAGATATCGCAGTTTGATGATCGATCATCCATTTTATAGCTGGGACCACCTTGGAGAAGCCTCTTAGATATTTAGAAAATAAGGCAAATGGGATTGTTGAAGTATTCTTTTAGGTGATATGAGATAAATGGTTCAATTTTCAGAAGAATCCGCCTTAAAATGAAGGAGTTATGGATCAATCATCCTTTTTCTCCCTAGTCTGTTTTGATGGGTAACCTGTAACACACCACCACTATACCCATACTACAAAAGTGTATTACTAGGCAATACTATATGATAATACAAAGAATGGGGCGATATTGGACTGTCATAACTGAATATTTCTTTAGGTTAATACCAATATGTATTTCAAAATCATAAATTACTCACCTATATGTACGACGCAGAACAATAAACACGTGCGTTTGTAGGATAGAACAATACACAATATAGAATAAATAGTAGAGAACATAGAGTCATCAAACGCATTGATAAAATATAATAGATGAAATATATAATTTCAAGTGGGATTACAAAATAGACAGTGCCCACTATCTCTCAAATAAATACAAAGTACATGTCCAATAGATTCATCACATCCCAACATCAACAAATACATGCAAGAGTCTACACTGATACATATATAATGTCTAGTCCAACCAATAAACTAGCCTCCAAACTATGCCCAACAACCACAAGTTGGTCACTTCATCCCTACACTCGAAATGTCTTATACTGACCCCAGTATTAGGTAAATAACATACGGGTTGGATTATGTCTAGAATGTAGATGTCAGTATAATAGCCGGCATGGTATAGTCATGTGTATCTCAAAGTGGCATATAAACATCTCAAGATATCAACATATCTCAAAACCATGCACATGACACATCACTCAAATAAAGAAACAAGTTTTTCAACTCATAACACAGCTCATAATCAAAGTGGCGAAATATTATACATCCAAACATATCAAAAACATATAATGCCAGCTCTTAATATACCTTGATTACATCTTAGACAATCATGTAGTAGACATCTCGGGGTCTGTCTTATTCAACATATTGGTAAATAACAAACAATCGACTATGCCAAACAATACGGGGTCAAACTCCTAAGTATGAATTTGTACTGACCCTAATTTTAGTTAACATTATTTAGACATTTAATTAGATAAATTAAATTAAATAATGTAGAGGGTTAAGAAGTTGAGATTTGATAATTAAACTTGAGTCGTGCCTTATGAATGAACTAAAATAAGTAATTAAAACTTAAGGTAAGGAGGAGAAAAATTATAAGGGCAAAATAGGAAGAGTCTTATTTTATATCCTAAAACCCTTTCATTCACCACTTCATTCATTCATTTGCATCTACAAACTAAACTAAAACCTAAGGGCTGTGGCCGGCTATTAAAGAGAAGGGAAATCAAAGATTAAAGCTAGGAGATTCAGGACAAGAGCTTAGGAAATCAACCTTGATCCAAATCTCAACATTCTTAATCAAAGCCAAGGTGAATATTTAGCTTACATCTCTATTTTTGATGAATGATTTTGGTTTAAAGGAAAACCTATTTTTTTTTGCAAGTATATGTCATGTTATAGTGACTAAATGGTTATATGTTTTAAGTTGATGATTTATGGAGATTTATAAGAATTTTATGATATATTTAGATTAGAAAACCTATCATATGACATCCAAACGAGTTGAGTTTTGATATATGGTCAAAAATATTATTTTAGAAGTGGGTTTCAAGTTTCATAATTTTCCAAGTGAATATGAATTTATTATAAATTTTCTATGAGAGAAAATAGTTAATTTTGGGTTTAAATTATTTATGGCAATTAAATAATGTTTTCGGGCTTGAAATTTATACACGTTAGAAAACATATTTAATGTGAATTATTATGATTTTTGGGGATTTTTTAGGTGATTAACTATGGTATATAAATTATTTAAGTTATAGGACTTAAATGATTTAAACATTTTATTTAAGGAGAAGGGCTTAAATGTTAAATTATCTTCAAAAGAATTCAAACTGGTTTCGGCAGAAATTTGAAAAGAGAAGTTGATAAAGTTTTATTATCCAACAAGATTTTAACATATATTGATGGCAGGTGAAAAGTATTTTCTTTAATAAGCAAAAATGCAATTTTCATACAAATTACATCTTCACCACTTAACCTCGCTAGCTTTCGACATTATACTCCCGCCTCTAACTCTTCCGCATCCATTCGGTACCAATATACACGGTATCAAGTTATTGATATGAAGTGTATTGGACCTATGCGAAAGGTAGTAATGGTGTTGAAAGTATACATGCGTAAGGGGTGAAGTTTTATTTCCAGGTTTCGAATCTACAAACCCACCTTTGATTTATTATCTTCAAAAGGGTTGCTGCTTTTGAACCCCTTCGATGCCCTAGCTGCCATATTAAAACCTTTCGCCTTAGTAAGAGGCCGCTTTTTATAACCCTTAGATCAATGAGTGCGAAAGGTAGGTTTTGAACCAATACCCCTTTGCAACCATTGAAGCCGCCTTCCCCAATGTTTTCGAAAGAAATGACTTAACCGCGTTTACTAATAGTTTCGGAGACAATGGTTTCAAAAGGATAACTTTCGAATGCATCCCCCTTTTATACTTTGTAGTTTGTTTTGTTCTCAGACCATGGTTTCGAAAGTAATACTTTTAATTGGTTTTGAATCTATGCTTCCATAACTTCTTACTTGAACCCAATGCCTTCGAATGGTATGTTTAAGTGTTTCGAAAGGTATGTTTTAAGTGTTTCGAAAGATATGATTAATGGCTTCGAAAGAGGATGTCTAAGATTTTAAGTAAAGACTTCAAAAGGTCTATTTGCAATACATTCGAAAGGAAGGTTTTGGCCTTTCAACCTAATGTTTTCAAGGTTAAAGTATTTATCTTGTTTTGAAGGGATAGATAACCCTATTGATTTTAATTTTTCATCAACTTTGTTTTATGTAAAAAGCATATATCATGGCATATGCATTTTGAGTAAAGCAAAGAGTATATTTTCCTTGTTTAAGTATGATTTAAAAGGGTTAAATCAATTTGAAAGAAATGTTTTCAAGGAAAATTGAATAGGATAGTTGACCCTAAGTATATGCATCAGATATTAGGTGACCAAATGGGACTGGTGTGGAGTCGTGCCCTATACTTTAGCTAGTAGTCCCTAGCTAATATAAGTCCAAAATTCCAGTATATAGGGCTTTGTCACAGGTAAGACTAAAGTTATGTTACACACAAAAAGGAATACACAGAGTAGAGGTAGGTTATTGGTAAGCCCGCAAAACCATTAAGATCAGTTGACCCTAGGAGAAGTAAGTTAAGGACAGATCATCCAATATTATATCTAACAGAAGTTAGAATATTTATTATGTCTGGTAGACCCGAGTCATCCAGTGGTTAATAGTTAGCAAGATAAAACTATAATGTTCAGACAGATAGTCCATTGATTACCTGATTTATATGCAAATATATTATTGCTATTGTTGTTATAATCAGTTTGATTGTAGATTTTGATTTGCAAAATATATGATTTTAAAAGGATATTAGTGAGGGGAAACTCGTTCCGCTAAGCGCGTGATTTCACTTAATATCAGTAAACCGAGATGTAATAAAATTATTCACACCAGGCTTTATTTTTGACTCGAAGTTTATGTTTTTCCCTTAAACTCTCGGGTGCTCAAAATTAAATTTGATTAGATCGAGAGTTAAGGACTTTTCAGGTTTAGTAGGTCAGACAAATAAGCTTTCGAAGACGTGCAGGAGGCAAAGCTAGCTATGTAGGATTTATTTGATAGTATTTCCATTGTGATGTATTTATTACTGATATGTCTATCTATCTAGTATTCTAATCATCCAAGGTGGCATCTTCATATGTCGCTCTTGGCGTAATTTATAATAATTATATTTGATCAAAACCTGGGAATCGTTTTGGGATTATGTAATTGAATATGAAATATTGATTTGAAATGTAATCAGAAAAGCTGTTTTTGAAATCTATGTTGATTTTATTTCATATTCATAGGGTTCTAATATTATGGATACTATTAGCATTACTGTATTTTGTCACTAGAAGTTAATACTATAGATGACTGCAGCATTTGTAGCGTTTAGCTTTGGGCCTCAAAATAGGGGATGTTACAGACATGGTATCAGAGTGTAGGTTTATGGAAATTTAAAAGATATTTTAAACTTAAAATGGTTTTTGAAAACATAATCCTAAGGAATTAGAGAAAAGATTAGGGTATGGGATAATGCTATAGTAACGTACTTGTATTTGCTATATATAAGTATACACTTTATCTCTATTCTCCCATCTCTCTTAGGCTATTCTTCTATATCTTACAAAGAATCGAATGCAGATTTTAAGGATGTAAGATATGGATGCTAGGAATGGAAAAGTTAACCTTGGTGGAGGAAGCACCGCAACCAATGAAAATGCGAGACCAAACAGTAGAAGGAATCCAGGTCAGGCGCAAGCTGCTAATGTGGCTGTTGGAGCGCCGTAAGTTGATATGGGAGATATGTATCAGTTCTTCGTCAACATGATGCAAGCTGGAGTTGCTGCAGGATTAGTTGAAGGAAATGTTGGAGAAGGAAATTAAAAAGCTCCGGTGGTTATTAACCATGCAATATTGAGTAGAGACTATGCTAGGCTTGGAGGAAAGCCATTTATCGGCATTGAGGACGCAATTAAAGTGGAGAATTGGTTGCTTCATTGTGAAAGGAATTTTTTTTAATTAGGACTCAACGATGAACAGAAAAGGAGTTTGGCATCCAAACAATTGCAAGGAGCAGCACTGTACTGATGGAACAGTTTACTGTAGGAGTAGTTGAAAAAGCTATGACTTGGGCAGAATTCAGAAGGAGGTTTGATGAAAGATTCATGTCGGAGATCACCAAGTCAACTTTGCTCAGGAATTTTGCTGAGTTGTGCAGGGAGACATGACAGTGTTTGAGTATGCTACCAGATTTGAGGAATTATCGAGATACAGATATGCTACAGTTGATACGGTTATCAAAAGGAATGATAAGTTCATCCACGGATTGAGACCTGAGCTTGCTAAAGCAACTTTACCACATATTTGGGATCTGTGCGATGTAGTTGTTGAGATGGCCTTGAGGAATAAGGAGATGCTCGCTTTCTTTAATGGTAACAAAGCAGTGGAAACTCAAGATGGGCAGAACCTAAAGAGAAATATTTTCCATAAAAAGAGGGCTCAGAAGAGTGGATTTGCCAAGAAAGGGAAGACATAAGTTATCTGCTACAAGTGTGATAAGAAATGTATGTTGCTAATGAATGTCACTCGGGAGATGGAAAGAAAGAGATTGAGAAGACGACTATCAAATTCTTCTACTGTGATCAGATTGGACACTATAAGAACCAGTGCAAGGAACCAACCAAGGATGGAAATGGCAAGGTGCTTGCATTGGACCTAGCAACCTCAGGACCAACATCAAAGGAGAAAGGAAAAGCTGTGTTGGGAGGTACGCTTTTGATTTATGGCATGTCAATCAGAGTTCTATTTGATACCGGTGCATCGTATTTATTAGTATCTCAGTGTTTGGTAGATACGTTATGTTTAGAACCCTCATACCTTGTTACTTCCTTAAGGGTTATGAATCTGATAGAAGGGTATGCAACTCTAGGGATGAGATGCGACCGGTTAGAGCTTGAATTTTTACGTCATATATTTGCTTGTAGTTTGCATGTGTTTGATTTCATAGGGTTCAGAATTATTTTGGATATGGATTGGTTAAGTAAGTACGATGCTAGGATATTTTACCATGATTGGAAAATATCACTTAGACACCCTAGTTGTAGTGATCGAATTATATACACTGTAGAAAACTCAAATTTGGATTCTTGCACTTTGTTGGGCGTTATGGAAAAAGAAGACGAGTGGAATCGAATTTTCATTGTTAGAGAATTCGCAGATGTCCTTGAGACCGTGATAGGACTACCATCGAAATGAGCTATTGAGTTTCAGATAAATTTAGTACCAGGAGTTGAACCTGTGAGTAGACTGCCAAGTAGAATGATACACACCGAGATGAAGGAGCTAAAGGTGCAGTTGGTCAATTTAGAAGGTAAGAATTTTATTAGACCAAGAAGTTTGCCTTAGGGAGCAGCCGCAGTATTTGTTAAGAAACCGGACGGATCATTGAGGTTGTGTATAGATTATCGTAAGTTGAATGAGAAGATGATAAAGAACCGATATCCATTACCTAGAATTGACGATTTGTTCGACCAGTTGAGTGGAGGCAAAGTATTTTCTCAATTGGATTTGGCAATAGGGTTCCATCAACTTAGAGTAGTAGAGGATAGTATTCCTTTGATAGCATTTAGGACTAGATATGGATCATACGAATAGTTAGTGATGCCGTTTGGTCTAACTAATACGCCAACATTCTTCGTGGACTTGATGAACCGAATCTTCCGGGATCATCTGGATAGAATTGTATTAGTATTCATATTCCAAGGATGAAAGAGATCATGAAGTTCATCTTGGGATGGTGCTTGAGACACTAAGATAGCATCAGTTGAAGGAAATTTTTTCAAAGTGTCACTTTTGGAAGAAGGAAGTGAAGTTTCTTGGTCATGTAGTCTCAGAGAAAGGATTGTTAGTAGATCCGGCTAAGATCGAGGCAGCGAATAATTGGAAGAGACTTGAGATAGTGGCTAAGATAAAGAGTTTTCTTGGATTAGCTGGCTACTACTGGAGATTCATTAAGGATTTCTCAAGGATAGCCGCACCAATGACTAAGCTAACTCAGAAAGACGTGAGTTTGTTTGGACTGATAAGTGTGAGGAGGTATTCTAGAAATTGAAACATTTATTGACTAATGCACCTTTGTTAGTTATTCTAGAGGGGAATCAGGACTTAGTGGTATACACAAATGCATGTGGAACATGATTATGAGCTGTGTTAATGTAGAGAGGTAAAGTGATTGCCTATGCTTCTCGACAGCTTTGACCACATGAAGTTAGATATCCAACTCATGATTTGGAATTAGCTGCGGTAATTTTCGCATTGAAGGTGTGGAGACATTACCTTTTGAGAGACAGACTCGAGTTGTTTACGGATTATAAGTCACTAAGATATTTATTCTCTCAGAAGGAGTTGAATATGAGACAGTAGAGATGGTTAGAGTTCACAGCTGCATACGACTTTGGTATTGAGTACACACCAGGAAAAGGAAATAAGGTTGCAGATGCACTTAGCAGAAGAGGTCAGAATGTAGTATTGGCAATGATAGCCGAGTGGAAAGATTTGGAAGCATTGACTACATGCGGAGTACAATGGAGATTTGAGTCTAGTTCTAGTCGAGAAACCGCCATGTTATCATGTTTAGAAGTTTGACCGATGATGACCGAAAGGATTACATCAAAGAAGAGAGATGACCTAGTGTTAACTGAGAAGAGTAGAAGGCTAGAGGCTGGAATCGAGATTGATGATTTGAAGGATTTCAGTCTTGACCAAAGAGGGTGGTTGTGAAAGAAGGGACGATTTTGTGTCCCGAATGTAGAAAACCTAAGGAAGGAGGTCCTTAGAGAATGTCATCGATCAAAATTTATGATTCTTCCTGGGAGGACCAAGATGTATCAGGATATGAAGAGAAGTTTCTTTTGGGAAGGTATGAAGAGAGGTGTAGGCTTATGGGTGAGGCAGTGTTTGAACTGTCAATAGGTAAAAGCTGAACATCAGAAATCGAGTGGGTTACTTCATTCTTTGGATGTTCCAGTCTGTAAATGGGATTCTATCTCAATGGATTTCCTAGATGGGTTGCCAAGGTCGAATAGAGGAAATGAGAGTATCTAGGTTATAGTGGACAGGTTGAATAAGAGTGCACACTTTATACCCGTTAAGTCGACCAGGACAGCACCAGATTTAGCTAAGTTATTCATGAATAATATAGTTAGATTGCATGGATTCCTAGTAGTATAGTAAGCGACAGAGATTCCTTATTTACTAGTGAGTTCTGGAAGAGTCTACAGGAGACTTTAGGTTCCAAGCTTAAGATGAGTACTGCTTACCATCTACAGACAGATTGGCAGATGGAGAGAGTTAACAAAGTCTTAGAGTATTTGTTAAGAGCTTGCGTGCTAGATTTTGGAGGATCATGGGAAGACCACCTACACTTAGTCGAGTTTTCGTATAAGAACAGTTATCAGAATAGTATAGGGATGACACCGTTTGAAGCTTTGTATGGAAGACCATGCAAATTTCTCATTTGTTGGTTAGAGACCGGGGATAGATTAATTCTTAGTTCAGATTTGGTTAAAGAAGAGTTATGCTGATAAGAGACGGAAAAACATAGAATTCTCGGTTGGAGATTATGTTTTCGTCAAAGTGTCACGATGAAGGGTGTGATCAGATTCGGTAGATCAGTGAAGTTAGCACCAAGATTCGTTGGACCATTGCCTATTATAGAAAGGATCGGGAAACTCACGTATAAGATAGAGTTACCGAATATTTTGGCAAGAGTCCACAATGTTTTTCATATTTCTCATCCAAGGAGGTGTATTCGAGATCCAGAGACTACTATTACATCGATTATGTTAGAAGATCTAGTAGTGGAACCAGATATGACTATAGTCAGAAAACCAGTTCGCATAGTTGCGAGAGATGAGAAAATACTAAGGAACAAGACAGTCAGATTAGTCAAAGTCCGGTGGAGTGACGACGAGAGAGACTGTACTTGGGAAACCGAGAGCAGGATTATGGACACTTATCCTGACTTGTTTCATGGTATGTTTTACCTTTATGTCTGATTGTTGTAGGTACCTTATCATAATTTCGAGGATGAAATTTTTTAAGGAGGGGAGTCTGTAATGACTTAATTTTAGTTAACATTATTTAGACATCAAATTAGATAAATTAAATTAAATAATGTAGAGGGTTAAGAGGTTGAGATTTGATAATTAAACTTGAGCTGTGCCTTATAAATGAACTAAATTAAGTAATTAAAACTTAAGATAAGGAGGAGGAAAATTAGAAGGGCAAAATAGGAAGAGCCTTATTTTATATGCTAAAACCCTTTCATTCTCCACTTCATTCATTCATTTGCATCTACAAACTAAACTAAAACCTAAGGGGTGTGGCCGGCTATTAAAGAGAAGGGAAACCAAAGATTAAAGCTAGGAGATTCAAGATCAAGAGCTTAGGAAATCAATCTTGATCCAAATCTCAACATTCTTAATCAAAGCCAAGGTGAATATTTAGTTTACATATCTATTTTTAGTGAATGATTTAGGTTTAAAGGAAAACCTATTTTTTTTTGCAAGTATATGCCATGTTATAGTGACTAAATGATTATATGTTTTAAGTTGATGATTTATGGAGATTTATAAGAATTCTATGATATGTTTAGATTAGAAAACCTATTAATATGACATCCAAATGAGTTGAGTTTTGATATATGGTCAAAAATATTATTTTAGAAGTGGGTTTCAAGTTTCATAATTTTCCAAGTTAATATGGATTTATTATAAATTTTCTATGAGAGAAAATAGTTAATTTTGGGTTTAAATTATTTAAGGCAATTAAATAATGTTTTCGGGTTTGAAATTTATTAGAAAATATATTTAATGTGAATTATTATGATTTTTGGGGATTTTTTTAGGTGATTAACTATGGTATATAAATTATTTAAGTTATATGACTTAAATGATTTAAATGTTTTATTTAAGGAGAAGGGCTTAAATGTTAAATTATCTTCAAAAGAATTCAAACTGGTTTCGGTAGAAATTTGAAAAGAGAAGTTGATAAAGTTTTATTATCCAATAAGATTTTAACATATATTGATGGCAGGTGAAAAGTATTTTCTTTAATAAGCAAAAATGCAGTTTTCATACAAATTACATCTTCGCCACTTAACCCTGCTAGCTTTCGACATCATACTCCCGCCTCTAACCCTTTCGCATCCATTCGGTACCAATATACATGGTATCAAGTTATTAGTATGAAGTGTATTGGACCTATGCGAAAGGTAGTAATAGTGTTGAAAGTATACATGCGTAAGGGGTGAAGTTTTATTTCCAGGTTTCGAATCTACAAACCCACCTTTGATTTAATATCTTCAAAAGGGTTGCTGCTTTTGAACCCCTTCGATGCCCTAACTGCCGCATTAAAACCTTTCGCCTTAGTAAGAGGCCGCTTTTTATAACCCTTAGATCAATGAGTGCGAAAGGTAGGTTTCAAACCAATACCCCTTTGCAACCATTGAAGCCGCCTTCCCCAATGTTTCCGAAAGAAATGACTTAACCGCTTTTACTAATAGTTTCAGAGACAATTGTTTCAAAAGGATAGCTTTCGAATGCATCCCCCCTTTATACTTTGTAGTTTGTTTTGTTCTCAAACCATGGTTTCAAAAGTAATACTTTTAATTGGTTTTGAAGCTATGCTTCCATAACTTCTTACTTGAACCCAATGCCTTCGAAAGGTATGTTTTAACTGTTTTGAAAGGTATGTTTTAAGTGTTTCGAAAGATATGATTAATGGCTTCGAAAGAGGATGTCTAAGATTTTAAGTAAAGATTTCGAAAGGTCTATTTGCAATACATTCGAAAGGAAGGTTTTGCCTTTCAGCCTAATGTTTTCAAGGTTAAAGTATTTATCTTGTTTCGAAGGGATAGATAACCTTATTGATTTTAAGTTTTCATCAACATTGTTTTATGTAAAAAGCATATATCATGGCATAAGTATTTTGAGTAAAGTAAATAGTATATTTTCCTTGTTTAAGTATGATTGAAAATACATCTTCAAAAAAAAGTATGATTTAAAAGGGTTAAATCAATTTGAAAGAAATGTTTTCAAGGAAAATTGAATAGGGTAGTTGACCCTAAGTATATGACTCAGATAATAGAAGACCAGATGAGACTGGTGTGAGGTCGCACTCTATTCTTTAGCTAGTAGCCCCTAGCTAATATAAGTCCAAAATTTCAGTGTTTAGGGTTTTGTCACAGGTAAGACTAAAACGATGTTACACACAGAAAGGAATACACATAGTAGAGGTTGGTTATTGGTATGCCCGCAAAACCATTAGGATTAGTTGACCTTGGGAGAAGTAAGTTAAGGACAGATCATCCAATATTGTATCTAACAAAAGTTAGAATATTTATTATATCTGGTAGGCCCGAGTTAGCCAGTGGTTAAAAGTTAGCCAGATAAAATTATAATGTTCGGATAGATAGTCCATTGAGTTCCTAATTTATATGCAAATATGTTATTACTATTGTTGTTATAATCATTTTTATTGTAGGATTTTTATTTGCAAAAGATATGATTTTAAAAAGATATTAGTGAGGGAAAACTCGTTCCGCTAAGCGGCGTGGTCTCACTTAATATCAGTAAACCGAAATGTAATAAAACTATTCACACCAGGCTTTATGTCTGACTCGAAGTTTAATGTTTTCCCTTAAACCTTCGGGTGCTCAAAATTAAATTTGAGTAGATTGAGAGTTAAGGACTTTTCAGGTTTAGTAGGTCAGACGAATAAGCTTTCGAAGACATGCAGGAGGCAAAGCTAGCTTTGTAGGATTTATTTGGTAGTATTTCCGTTGTGATGTATTTATGACTGATATGTTTATCTATCTAGCACTCTGATCATCGAAGGGGGCATCTTCATATGTCGCTCTAGGCGTAATTTGTAATAATTATATTTGTTTAAAACCAGGGAATCGTTTTGGGATTATGTAATTGAATATGAAATATTTATTTGAAATGTAATCAGAAAAGGTGTTTTTGAAATCTGTGTTGATTTTATTTCATATTCATGTGCTTATGATATTATGGGTACCATTAACATTACCGTATTTTGTCACCGGAAGTTAATACTATGGATGATTGTAGCATCTATAGCACTTAGCTTCGGACCTCAAAATCAGGGATGTTACAGACATACTCGCAACAATTTCATAGATTATCTCATGGATAATCATGTACATATATGTATATGGGTTTAACTATTTCATGAACTCTCGGCCTCAGAAATAGCCATATCGGCGTGCAACCACACACTAAAATGATCTCATAAATGTGAATAAGTATAGTTTATTTCATCACATCAATAACCAAACAAGAGATGTCTACTCCAAGGGCCTTCCTCACATGGTCTCATCGCTACCCCTATAGTCTTAAGTTACCTCGATGGCCATCGTGACCCAGTATTCATCTTGCACCAATGTGCTTGTATCACTACGCAATACAATGGTCACAACCCTATAGATTCCCTAAATGGTAATATATTACTGGCTTATGTGACATGGGCTAGTGGCACTCAGCCATATACGACAAAATATGTCACTGACTATGGGTGTGACCCCACGATCAGGCAGCTAGGATGGATACTAGCTTAATCTGGTTTTCTCCACATTAAAATAATAGAATTATACACATAAAAGATAAACACATTTATGGCTCTCAGCCTGTGGCTTGCAGCTCACTCCACCTTATATATGAATACCCCGTATAACTTGTCCCTATAGGAGTGATGTTATACCATAATTAATACCTAGCACAAATTACAAATATTCAAAAGGAAAGCTCCTTGGCTTGTAATTCCGAGGCCCATTATTTGGTTTCCACCGAGAGCTTAAGCACCATGCTTAATATCTAATGGAACGAGATTTAAGAGCAAGAGCAAAGATGTCGATGAAGATTAAAACCATTGTCTAATTAAGACAAAAAGCTCAGCCGAGTGCAGCAACTATCGAGACCAAAGATGCTTCAAAAAGTATCAATAATCAATGGCTCAAATAGCCCTAAACCAATTTAATGGCTAAGATAAACGAAAGTAATCAAAGGATCTATATATAAAAGCGTCCCGTCAGCAATCGGCATCAAAGCACTTTCAACCAGATGATGACAAGTGTTTAAATCAAAGCTGCACATGACAAGCCAAGGCATCTATCCAAGAAGAAGGCTATCCACCAATGGCGTTACCGCATATTGGCTACAAATAGACGGTAATCCCAAGGCACAAGGGATCTTCTTGCATAACAAAAATTGACATAAAATCATAAGTGTACTTTCCTATATTAGAGCTCTATTCAAAAAATCATTAATGGCAAAAATGCCAAAACTTAATGTAAACAGCCTTTTGGCTATATAAGAGTGACTAAATAAGGAAAGAAATGTGGATGTAGGGACTTTCGGCCCGAACCACCATAAAAGTCTCGGTGTTATTTAATTTTTGCACTTTGCCTTCTTTACATATACTATTATTACTTTACGGTTCGACATCTTGAATCCAAGATTTAGCTATGACACGTCTCGATAATCTCTTCGCCAGGTCCTATATCCCATTCGATTCGCAGAGACATACCTTTAGACTTCGGGTGTTGGCCTTGGCGCTAGAACGACGGCCCCAACCTCCGCCTTTTGTTCCCTCTTGGAAAATCCAGTAATTTCGTCCCTCCAACCATGACTAACTTTGGGAATGAGAAGCTAACCCCGAAGTTGCCCCTCAACCTTCGCATTCAACTCATTGAAGAAGACAACAACGTGAGATTGGTTACCCTCATTTCAGAGAAAGAGAATGGTAAAGAATATGATCATGTTTATGAACTTCAAGCTCTCTAGATCAGATAGCTTTCGAAATATCTCGAAGAATCACTCCATCGAATTGTTAAGGCCATGAATAGTGAAGTTAGGGATCTTTCCATCGAATTGTTGAAATATGAAGATCTTGTTCCTTACAACAAGAGAGCCTCACTGGTTACCTTAGATAATGGGTTTCAGAAGAAACTGAAGCGTGATCAAGACCTTACCCCACTCAATCAAAGCTTATCTCGGATATTCATGGAAACTCGCGATGACCTCTCTTACCCCGGTTACCTCCATTAAAGAAAAATTCGAAGAGTGATAAGTATTGCTCTTACCACTTGATGAATGTACATGAAACGAACAAATGCCAAAAGCTCTCTTACGCGATCGAAAAATTCATACCAAAGGAAAGTTAACTAAATCCATTAAGCTTTAGATTAAATATCTTGTTTTAGAATTATTCATTTCGTTTTGGTTTTATGATTCCAGGAGAACTCCATGTAACCTTTTTCAAATGAATGCATAAGGTGTTTCTTTCCACAAAGACGAAGTTGTAAGAAGAATTCTTTTCATAAGTCAAAATCCCACATACGAATAAAGGACCCCAGTTCCATTAAAGTGCTTATCTCGATTATAACTTCAAAAGTTTCAACTCCAAAGGGAAAGGGCACCTCATAGTTTCAGATCTCCGAAAGTTTAATCAATGGGTCTCGTTACATCCATCTTTGGCACAACCTTGTCTCGAGTTCCGACTCTGAGGGAATATTCAAGTCTCGGTATTCACTGTCTCCCTTTCGATATGTTTTCTCTCTTTAAGAACTTTTGCATATCATTCTTGCATTTAGGATTTAAGAACTGAAATTCCCTATTCATACTAGGATTTAAGAACTGGAATTCCCCATTCATACTTGCATTTAGGATTCAAGAACTGAAACTTCCCATTGATCTGATGAGATCAATGAAGAGTTTCATATTTCTAATATATATATATATATAATAATATTTCCATCAACAATCTTCTTCCTTAAACTCGAATCAACTTCCTATTGAACAATGTGATTTAAAATACTATGTGATTTCAAAAATCTTTAAAAAATTGCAACGATCCGTATTTTTGATAATTAAAAATATTAAATTAAATTAGACTTTGGAATTTAATATTGTCAGAAATTAAAATTTATGATTTATAAATGTAAAAATTTGTTAGAATATATAACTTGTTCTTGGATAAATTCTAAAATGACAATTTCAATGAGATAAAAGACGGTAATGCATATTGGAATATAATTTAATGATATTGATTTGAATATAAGCAATAAATGTTTTAATGTAATTTTAATCAATTGTAATAATAAATGTTAATAAAGAATGAGATAAACAATATTCTAAATGTGTTAGCATACAATAAGAAATCGATTATTTAGTAAGTAAATTTATTAACCTTTGTATGCAAACAATAAATTTATAAATGTGTTTAAATTACTAAGTTGTAACAGTTATTTTGTTTCTCACTTATTATTTAATCAGTTTGAAATTAATTTGGAAATCAATTGGAATTAATGTAATTAAATATTTCAATTAATATAAGCAGAGGCGATAACTATTGAGCGACGAGTGTAATAAAATGGAAACTTATGTTTAATGAACACATAAGGTAATGGTTGATTTAATAATAAGAACATGTAAATCAAAGTATAAGAATTTGTTGGAAATTAGAAAATAATGAACGGATGTTTATTACAGTTGTAATTAAATGTTGAAATTAATT
This sequence comes from Allium fistulosum, assembly GCA_030737815.1. Classification (NCBI taxonomy): domain Eukaryota; kingdom Viridiplantae; phylum Streptophyta; class Magnoliopsida; order Asparagales; family Amaryllidaceae; genus Allium; species Allium fistulosum. The sequence goes on from CM060903.1 coordinate 281,580,655, forward strand.
TAATATTTAAAATCTTGGATTTAACATGGAAAATTTAATTTTAAAAGATTATTAATTCCTGTTTAATCAAGGATGATGATAGAAAGCTTTTAGTTTAGAATTTAAAAGTGATTAAACCAATTTAATAATAATTCATTTAATTAACATGTAAAATATAAATATAAATTGATTTTAAAGATAACTTCTATATACAATAGAATTAGGGTTTGAAATTAGTTTCATTGAGTTTAAAAATATTGAACACCTATATTTTGATATATAGGATGACCTACTTTCGTTTCGGGAACGAAACGGGCTTTCTGGGCCTTTGTTATCGCTTGGGCCCAATCGATCTGTTCCATCCATTCCTGTTCAATCTTAGTCTATATATATGCTGTTATGAAACCCTAGCAGCCTTCTATTCTATTTTCAGTACGTACATTTCAGTTCTAATCTACTCCTTCTCTATGGTCATTGTCCTAAAACCCTAATTGCTAATTTCAAATCAAATCCAAAAATTCAAATTGCTCAAACCCTATCATATAATATATCATCGCGAAGCTATCGACGAATGGAATCAGAGTCTACAATTCGTTTTTTGATTGGAAGCTCCATTTTTCTAGAAATTAATGAATTATTCTCGGCTGTTCATCCTAGGGTTTGGTTTCAACGATGGATTTACGACCAATCGACGATCGAGAAGCGTTGGCGTGTAGAGGAGGAGGAGCAGCGTTTATCCATGGGGCTCGATCTTGTCAGAGGCGCTTGATTTCGCCAGAAACCACGGAGGAAGGCGACGGCGGTCGTGGCCATTCTGGTGAGCCTGGTGATCGCGTGCGAGTCCAGGGTGTGCGGCCGTAGGTGGCGAACACGGTGGTGGGGTCTGATGTGGTCGGAAGTGAGCGAGGTGATGGCGTTTGGTCGATGGAAGGGCGGCTGTAGCGTGCGTATTTGGTTTGAGCGCGACTGTAGGGTTAGCAAAGGTTAGGATAATTACATTTTTGCCCCTGTGTATATTTTAATTTAAAATTTAAAATCAAAATGTTCTAAGCTCCATAACTTTTGCATACGAACTCCGATTGATGCGCGGTTTCTTCCGTTGGACTCATATCGAAATTTCGGGCAATATGAAACTAGTTTGATTGAATTTGGAGACTGTTGAAATTTTGGGCTTTTATTGGATTTTTAATGGGTTGCAAATCAAAGGTGAGTATTTTAACCCACTCACGCAATACTAAATTTTCTAATGTTAATTAATTGAAATCATGAAGTGATAAAATTTTGTTGGTTGCTGTTTGGTAGTTTAAATTGACATTTAAATTAATTTGAATTTTATATTGAATTAAGTTGACATTTAAATTAATATTGAATTTAATTGCTAGTTAAACACCGACAATTGATAATTAGTAACTATATGATATATTGGTTGATTTGGATGTTTATTGTAATTGGATGCCTATTGATTGATATGTTGGATGTATGGTTGCTATTTATTTTGATATATCCCTGTTATTATCCTATTTATTATTTGACATCCTAAAAATTGTCATTTGTGATAAATTGAATGAACTAAAAAATAGGTTGAAATGATATATATATATATATATATATATATATATATATATATATGTCATTTAATTATGGGTTGAAATGATATATATCCACCCATGTAATTAAAATTGAAATAACCGATCACTTGGCCATAGGGTAGAAAATTATATATAGACACCGGATATGGTTAAATTAAATGGTTTCTGAAATCTTGAATATGAATTGGTTTAAATGAGATTGTTTTAAAGAAAATAAAAGTTTGATTTATATGAATTAAATTATTTTCTAATTCGAGATTTGAAACGCTGAAATTGAAACTGTTTAAATGAAATTCTTTAAGGATTTGATTTGAAATCTTAAAAGGGATATTTGAATATGATTTGAATTTATTGGAAGTGAATAATTATGAAGATTTATATTTTAGTGTAAACTTTGAATTTAGTTTAATTAAAATGGTTTAAATTGGTATTTCAAATTTTGGAATGTGAAATGGTTTTAAACTAAATTGTTGTAACGAGAATTTGAATTGAAATTTTCAGCCATTTGAATAGAACTGTTTAAATTGAATTTGAAGTAAAGTTTGAAATTGTTTTGAATTAAGGCTGATTTAAATCGAAATTTGAATATGAAGTTGACTTGAAGTTGGAAGTCGAAAATGGAATTCGTTATGATTTGGAATCTGAACCTTGTTATGAAAGAAAGAAACAGTTTTAATATAAACTATTTTAATAACAAAATTATTTGTATATAACTATTTTAATTATCAAAACTATTTTTCAATATTCAAACTATTTTAATCATTCCAAACAATTTTTCAATATTATAACTATTTTAATTATCAAAACTATTTTTCAATATTCAAACTATTTTAATTATTCCAAACAATTTTTTTCAGTATTAAAACTATTTTAATTATCCAAACTAATTTCAATATTCAACTATTTTACATATTCAAAACCATTTTCAATATTCAAACTGTTTAAAAAGGGAACTATGTAGATTTAAATCATTGATTTAAATACGAATGTTTTGATATGAAGGTATAACCTATTTTGAACTTGAAATGATTTTGAAGTGCATATGATATTTTGATATGAAATATGACTTGTTCTTGAAATTTAAAAGAACCAACCGGTGTGAAAAATGACGTCTGGTTGTTAAAGAGACCGGGGCCGAATATTGGCATACTCTCTTTCAATACCGGAACCACCACTATACTAGAGAAGGCATTTTATGGCCTTGAAAAAACGCTACCATAACTTTTAGTAGAATTTCGGTAAAAGCTGCGACACGACATGAAGCTAAAAGTCCAAAAGTTTTTGTTGCGTTGTAGTAAACGCTACCAAAAACATATATACTATAGCGTTTTTGAAACCCTACAAAAGTTTTTTTTGCAGCGTTTTATTTGTCCTACTATATTTTTTTGTTTCATTTTTTCTCTGCTACAATATGTTTTTTGTGTAATTTACATTTATTCTCGTAGCACTTTTAAAACGCTACAGAAACTTATTGATTGTTGTGTAGCATATTTTAAACGCTGCTATTTACTGTTAATGGCTTGTACCATTTCCGACAATCACTTATATATAATAGTCATATTAAAACCAACAATCAATCACATAATTATCATATTCAAGCCAACAATCAATCACATAATTATCATTTCAAACCTATATCAATAACCATATAATCATCATACTCAAATAATTGAAGATACACATTAATAGCATAATCAAGTATAATATCATAACCATTTCGATAATAGTATTTTGGCAAAATAAGCGAACTCACATACCACAACCGTTCACAAACAAGTTCACACAGCTAGTATGAACAAAATATTATAATATATATAACAATTCATTGCTTAATTACCGACAATTCTTTGTTACAGCTGTTCTTCGCTTTGGAAACTTCTCTTCGAAAGTCCAATGCCTACATAAGTGAAAACACAACATATAATCAGACAATTATGTTAATTTGTAGGACTTCAAATCTGATAGTCAAACAATTATATTAATTTTAACAAAACGTAGTTAATTTTAACATAATTATAGCATATAATAACGCTATGAACTAAATGATTACCTTGGCATTTGAAACAAACATGATATAAAAGAAGCCATGTCCAGAGTAGAAGATGGTGAAGAATCAACAATATGGCTTCCATTTTCATTTAAAAACTCTGAATCAGGCACAGAGGCAGGCTATATAGAAAATGGACCATTGGCAAAGGGATAAGCTTTGGTAGGAGATGCAAACGGACTATTGGGCAAATTGTGCTCAGTACTGTAGACAAACGTAGAAGAAAAAGTCATAATATGTACACTTTTGTTAACAAGTACACAAATCAATAGAAATAATAGGAGTTTGCTTTTAAATATACAAAATAGTACATATTGAAATTTGGCATGTGTTAATTATCACATATAACACAGATGGATATAAGTACTGAGCTCATTTTAAATAAACCAAAATTACCTGCTTCAAGTCTGTGATATCAAGATCCATATAGTAGCAATCAGAAAACATGTCAATCTCTTCTTGGAATTTATTTTTTGAAGATTTAGCTAGAAACAGAAAATACCTTTAACAAAAATTAACAGTAAATGACGGGTAATTGAAGCTCAAACGCATTTATGTTAAACAACACAAAATAATAATCTAAAACTAACTTAGGCGGTAAATGTACGAGTTTCTTTTGTGAACCAAAATCCAAGACCCAAGGAACATGAATAACATCTCCATGACGTACGGCTGCCTGATATTTGATCCCTGCCAAAATTGGCTATAATTTTCAGTCCATGCCTTACTAATTTCTGAATAACCATTATCAACTACAGTACCTTTTTCCTCAGCTGCAACACAGTGCGTAACTGCTTTATTAAGATTCATTAAGAAGGTTCCTCCATGTTTTGTTACCATTTGTGGAAATGATCGATAGTATCAGACTGAGGAACAATTATAAAATCTAATAAAGTCAAGGAAAGTTTTAATAATTTTAACCAATTTCATGCTAGTAAATCCTGAAGAAAATAACATACAAAGTAAAGCAAGCTTATGGTATTTTTATCTCAATATACCAATAGAAACCACCCTTTTATAAACTGTTAATTAGCAACAAAAGCTGCATGAATATCATTACCTCCACTAATATACTAATGTTCCAAAGGGTTCCTGCTACAATAATTTTTTTTAAAATAACAAGAGTGATACTTTCCTACTACAATAACTTTAAAACGAAAAACTTAATCTAACCAAAAGTTGTAGGGTAACTTGAGTAAATGATGAATAAAGGGAAAATTTAATGGTTTACAAGATGTTCTTAAAGATTTACAAGAAGGGATGAAAGGATACAAAACACCATGTTTGAAAATATCAAGGTTTCACCCTTTACTCCAGAAACATCAGTCTGGGTGAAATTAGAAGGAATAATAGAGAAGTTTTTTCTTCCTCCCCTTATTACTGCCTTTGTAGGTTTTGAATTTCCCACTACTGCATTAGAGATGGGATATATTTATGCTAGAAAATCGATTATTTGTGTGGGACTTTTATGGCGGTTATTAAAATTCAATGCCTTGGGGAAACTGTTTGGTTAATTTGTTGCTGGACAGATTTGCCCTTTGTGTGTAGAAGGAGATAGCTTACAAATCAAGTAAAATTGGAACATTGATGAGGTCGACAAATTATGTAAATCACGTGTACGGTACATGATGTTTGATCTATAGAAAATCGTGTATTCTAATGGTGAAATAATTAAAATATACGACCTATCACAACACAACGGTAAAGAAGGGAACAATGGACGCATTGATGAGGTGGAAACCAAATTTTGTTAAGGAACAAATGGTAAAAAAATTTAAGTCTAAGACTATAACCGCATAACGGTGACGAATCGACCGTTCAACTATAAAATTTTTGAATAAAAAATATAATATAGTTTTTCAGTATTTTTAGTTAAACCTTAAATAACAAGTTATTGAAAAAAATTTAAATTGAATATAATGTAGTTTTTCATTAAATTTAATTGAAGAAAAAGTCATAATATTTATTGTATCATAGTAGCATACGCATACCACACCTGAACATATTATTGGTGTAACTAGATATCTTAAGAATGAACGTAGCTGATATTATACGTTTATCTTTTAGTTTCAGTTATAGTATGAAGATAAGTAAATAGTTACAATAATGAAATAAAAGCGTTATGGCACGCGCTTCACGCGTGAGTTGTTTTCTACAATTTGTATATGTTTCAACACATTCAAAAAAAAGAGCACAAATATTTTATCATATTTTGCGTTGAAATTTTGTGTAGTTTGGTTAATTATTATTTCTAAGTTCCAATATCTATTATTTTTGGTTTTTTGAATTTTTTTCTATTATTAACTAATAAAGAACAAATTGTAAAAGGAGTTTATTTGTTTGTTAGATCATATTTTAAAGTGATTAAGATTTAATAATATTTGTAGAGCGGCGTATTGAATTTTTAAAAATAATTATTATTTATTAGATCCTATTTTTAAGTGATCTTAAAGTTTATTAATGTTTGTAGAGGGACATTTTGAATTTGTAAAGTAAACTATCTATTAGATCCTAATTTTAAGGGATTTGATAGTATCTATAGAGGGGCATTTTTGGTAGTTCAAGCTGACACTAAAAAAGTGTGACACCAAAAGTATTACAACTATTATTAAAGATTATATATTTCTTCTTTCATACGTATATTAGTAATTTCATGAAAAATAGTTTGCACATATTTTCCTCTATACACGTCCAATCGAACGTGCTTACGTACTGGTAGTTATTAATTATAAAACTTACTTGAGTTAGCTAATTTATTATTATTATTATAAATTCAGTTAATTTTTATCAAAATATAGTTTATTATTTTTATTTTATTTTTGTTGTTATTATTATAAACTCAATTTATTTTTTATCAAACTTAGTTTATCATCATCATTATTATTACTACTACTATTATTATTATGAACTTGTTAATTTTTGTAAAACTTAGTTAATTTATTCAAACTATCGTTTATTAGTATTATTCTTATCATAAACATAGCTAATTTTTGTAAATAAGAAAAAACTCAACACTCGGACTCCAAAAATTGGATGGTACTTTAATTTGCAACTCCAAAATTTGATGATACAAGGTGATTCAAATAATTAGACTCGGTGGAAATAGCTAACCTTAATTGAAATTGCACCAAGAAAAAGATACAAGGTGATTCAAACAACTCGATTTTAGGTAAGCCCCCAAACAGTTGCTCTGGTATTGTTTAATGCGTTGTCGCTTCCGAGTTGTTTTCCAAGTGCATTCTCTACGCCTGCCATTTCAAGTACGGTTCTCATTGCTCCCCCTGCAATGACTCCTGTACTTGGAGAAGCTGGTCTCAGCATCACCTTTGCTGCTCCATAGTCTCCATCAGCTCTGTTTAATACATTATATCAAACAACATATTAATATTAGTTACTTTTTATCAAACTTAGTTTATTGTTGTTATTATAAACCTTTTAATTCTTAAAAACTTAGTTAAATTTTTATAATACTTAGTTAACCTTTAAGACTTGTTTAATTTTAAAAAAACTAAGTTATTTTTTATAAAACTTAGTTAATTTTTTTAAAACTTAGTTAACTTGTTTAATTTTTATAAACTTAGTTAATTTATTATAATTGTTGTTTTTATTATTATTATAAATGTAACTTAGTTTTATCAAACTTAGTTTATTATTATTATTATAAACTTGTTAATATAAAAACTTAGTTAACTTAGTTAAATTTTTATAGCACTTAGTTAATTTTTATAAAACTTGGTTAATTTTTACGAATCTTAGTTAACTTGTTCAATTTTTATAAACATGGTTAATTTATTTTTAATATTGTTACTATTAATAGTATTATAAACATAATTAATTTAGTTAAATTTTTATAACTTGGTTACTTTTTATAATAAACTTATTTAATTTTCATAACACTTATTAACTTTGTTAAATTCTAATAAAACTTAATTAATTTGTATAAATTTATTTAATTTTTATCAAACTTAGTTTATCATCATTTGGAATCTTAATTCCAGTATAAATTTGTTTTGTAGAGCTAAAGCCCTGCAGCTTTGTGACATTAAACGCAAACATTGAGAATGACGAAAGGCTCAAGCTAAACTTCCTTCAATCACCAAATATACTCTTTATTCCTCCATATGTATCCTTAATCAACCGTAAACTAAGGAACTAAAATTCCAGAGTAGTATACTCGGATCCTAAAATTTCCGTTAACATACCTAATCTATGTAATAAATCTTTTTGGACTTCAATGCCTTAGCTAAAATATAATCCACCACCGCCCTAAGATCCTTGCTTGAATAATGAAAATCACTTGCTTGTACATCAAAATATAAATTAATAAAATATATACATAAAAAAAAGAAAATCTAACAACATTTTAGGCAATAATTAACCTTATTGTCATGGTTTTCTAGTCAAAGTTATGAGAAGAGTGTAACACCCCATATTTTTATAACATTATTTAGGATATTCAATTAGTTAAATTAAATAAAATAATGTGAAGATTAAATAGGTTGAGATTTGATTAAACTAAGGGTAGCCGTACCATGTTAATATGCAAATTAAAATGAGATAACATAAACTAATGTGTTAGGAAATGAGTAAGGGCAATATGGGAAATAGGAGAGGCTAATACGCTAAACCCTTAGGAAAGGAAACTCATGTTCATTTCATTTTACTAAACTAAAACTCTTAAGGTTGGCCACCATTTTTATTCTCAAGGAAGATAAAGCTAGGATTCAAGAGGAAGAAGCTAATCAACATATTCAACATCTAATCTCACATCTTTTAATCTCAAAGCTAAGGTGAATAATTACTACATCTCATTTTCTTATGGTTTTCGGTTTTAAGATTAGATCTGAATTGTTTTTGCAAGTATATGCCATGTTTTTGATAATTAAGTTATATATATGCTTGTCGATGGATTATATATGTTCATGTTAGTTTTTATGATATGTTTGACATAAAAACCTTATTAGATGACATCCAAATGCCTTGAAAATTTAAATATAGGTCAAAAATGATATTTTAGAGATAGGGTCCAATTTTCATAATTTTATGAATTAATGTGGATTTTATATTAATTATCTAGTAAAGAAAATGATTTATTGGGTTATAAATTATTTACGGCTAAACTAAAAATTAAATGGATTTGAAAATTTTATATGTTGGAAAACATATTAAAATAGAATTTATGGAAATTTTTTCCAGATTTTTCCTAAGTGATTTGATGAATATATAAAATTATTTAAGGTATGGGACTTAAATGTTTTATATGTTTAATTAAGGAGAAGGGGTATTTTATAAAATAAATTGATTATTTAATCCTAAAATTAATGGCAGCACTTTTCTAAAAAATATTTGTTAACCAATAAGAATTTGACAAACAAAGGCAGGTTAGTGGCAAAATTATCCTTTTTAAGTTAAAAACAAGAAAACATACTTTTAGCATGTTTCAGCCTTTTACGGCATCAAACCTTCCGACCCAGACCTTTCAACAAAGTCGAAAGGTTATAGCTTTCGACAAGGTCAAAGACCAATGCGTATGGTATCAAGTACCTTGGTACGTAACGAATTGGACAGGATCGAAGGGTAATTAGTCGAAAGGTTAGTTTCCAAAGAGGTTGGAGTATGTTTGTTTTATAAGCCAAAAGGATCGCCTGCTTTGCTTTCAAATAAAAGCTTTCGACTTGGTTTCTTTCGATCAGGTCAAACATTTAAAATAAAGGTTTAAACCTTTTGATGAGGTCGAAAGGATACTGCCGCTTTCCAACCTTTCAAAGTTGTTGCTTTCGACAAAGTTGAAAGGTTTACTTATTTTTAAAACCAGCCGCTTCTCCCATGCCTTCGAAAGGAAGCTTTCGACTTAGATGTTTTACCTTTGTTTTTCTAATAGAAGTATAACCCAAGCTTTCGAAAGAGATGTTTTAAAGGCTGAAGCCTATTGTTTTAAAAGTTAAGTTTTAAGCTTTCGAAGGGGTTGAAAGCTAAACTTTCGACAAAGTCGAAAGGTTTTAAAATAGGATTTTCCATATGTTTTAAACTGAACCCAATGAGTTTTCGAAAGGTTTATGTTTTAAAAAGGTTGAGTGATTTCAAAAGGTTTTATTTCATGAATGGTTTCAATGGGGTCGAAAGCAAAGCGTTCGAAGGGGTCGAACGCCAAGCTTTTGATGGAGTCAAAAGGTAGCTTTTGAAGGTGTCGAAAGGTAGCTTCCGACAAGGTTGAAAGGTTCTGTTTTCTGAATGGTTTCGAAAGGTTTGAAATGGAAGGTTTTCCAAAGGTTTTCTAAGGCAATGTTTTAGAGTGTTTAAAGTAGGATTTCTAAAGTTTTATTGCTTTCGAAAGGTGTGATTTCAATGGTTTTGAAAGGTTTGAAGTATGGTTTCGAAAGGGTTGAAGTATGGTTTCGAAAGGTAATGTTTTGGCCTCTTGGTCTAGGTAATTAAAGGGTTTTACTTTGTTTCGAAGGAGATGCTTTCAAAGTTTTAGAAGGGGGTACTTTCAACAAAATCCCAAGGGATACTTTTAAATATTTAAATGTTTTCATCAACTAAGGTTTGAGTAAAGAATATATACATAACAAGGCAATGTGATTTTGAGTAAAGCATAAAGATTTTATATTTTCCTTGTATAAATTTGATTTAAAGGTTTTAAATCATTTTAATAAAAAGGTTTTCAAGGAAAATTTTGGAAAGGGATCCCTAAGTGAAAATGACTCGGATATTGGAATACCAGATGAGACTGGTATAGGGTCGTGCCCTATACATTAGCTATTAGCCCCAGTTAATTGTTGTCCAAATTCCAGTGTGTAGGGCTTGGTTACAGGTAGACTAAAATTATGATTACACACCGAAGGGAATATATGTTAGCATACATATATGTTATTGGTAAGCCCGAAAAACCATTAGGATCAGGAAGACCTGGGAGATGATTAAGCTAGGGACAGACCGTCCAAAAGCAAAGTATTTAACAAATAGTTAAGGACAGACCGTCCAGAACAGGAGTGTCTAACAGATGTTAGAAAGATTTTGTTTATATTGTCTGGTAGGCCCGAGTCAGTCAAAGGTTAAAAGTTAGCCAAACAAAACTTATGTGTTTGGATAAATAGTTCATTATTTCCAGATATTTATGTATGTTTACAATATGATGCTTTATAGTATATAACCAGTTTTGGGTGCAGGAAAAGGTTTTGCAAAGATATGTTTTAAAAGGATGTTAGTGAGGGGCAACCCGTTCCGCTAAGCGGCGTGGTCTCACTTAACATATTAAACCGGGATGTATAGTATTATTCATACCAGGCTTTATGTCTGACTCGAAGTTTATGTTTTCCCCTTAAACTGTCGGATGCTCAAAATTTAATTTGAGTAGGCTGAGGGGTTAAGGTCTTTTCAGGTTTAGCAGGATGACGAATAAGGCTACCGGAGGCATGCAAGAGGCAAATAGATAGCTATTTAGGAATTGCAGTTCTTGTCTTTTGTTTTGTTGAATTTCTGCTGTGTTTGTACTAAGTCCATTATGACTATACGACTCTGATCATCCAAGGGGTTATCTTCATATACCGCTCTTGGCGTATTTTGTAATAAGTATATTTTATTTGTGCCTGGGAACTTATTGGGATTATGTATTGAGAATGTGAAACATCTGAAATATAATGAAGTAAAAGTTGTTTTGAAATCTGTGTTTTGTTTCATATTCAAGTGCTTCTGATATTGTAGATACCATTAACATAGCCATATTTAGTCACCGGAAGCTAATACTATAGATTACTGTAGCATCTGTAGCACTTAGTTTTGGGCCTCTAGATAGGGGATGTTACAGCTTGGTATCAGAGCATGGTTTATGAAATACTTTAACTAAAAATGGTTTTTGAAAAACATAATCCTTAGTAATTAGAGGTAAGATCGGGGTATGGGATAACGCTATAGTAACGTACTTGTAATTGTTATATATAATTATACGCTATATCTCTAGACTCCTATCTTAGTTAGGCTATTCATCTGTATCTCATGAGACTTGAATACAGATATGAAAGGAAGAAGAGGCAGAGTTAACCTTGGAGGAGAGAGCACCACCACTAATGGAAATACCCAACCAAATGCTAGAAGAGGTCCAAGTCAGGCTCAAGCTGAAAATGTTGGTGCTGGGGTACCGCAAGTGGATATGAGAGCCATGTATCGGTTCTTCGTAAACATGATGCAAGTCGGAATTGCAGCTGGAGTTGTCAGAGGGAATGCTGCTGGAGGAGGAGTTTAGGAAGCTCCAATAGTCAACCATTATGCTAACTTGAGCAGAGACTATACCAGGCTTAGAGGGAAGTCGTTCATTGGAACTAAAGATGCGATCGAGGTGGAAAATTGGCTGCTGCATTGCGAGAGAATTTTTGCTGACTTATGGTTGAATGACGAGCAAAAGAGGAGATTAGCTTCAAGACAGCTTCAGGGAGCTGCTATATTTTGGTGGAATACTGTTGTAGCTGGTGTTGATGAGGAAACTATGACTTGAGTGGAGTTTAAGAGAAGGTTTCAAGAAAGGTTTATGTCGCTGATGGCGCAGTCGGCATTGGTTAGCAAGTTTGTTGAACTAGAACAAGGGGAGATGTCTATTTTAGAGTATGCAAGAAGATTTGAGGAATTTGCCCGGTATGGGTATGCCTTGGTTGATACGGTGATCAAGAGGAATGAGAAGTTTATAAGAGGCTTGAAGCCGGAGTTGATAAGTGCTACCTTGCCGCACCTAAGAGATCCAAGTGATGTAGTGGTAGAAATGGCGCCGAGGCAGGAAGAGGCGTTAGCTTGTTTGAAGAAGAAAATGAAGGAGGTCCAGGTAGGATAAGGCTAGAAAAGAAAGTTTTTCCATAAGAAGAATGCTAAGAAGTGAGGAGCCCAGAAGAAGGAAAAAGCTGAGGTGGATTGTTATAAATGTGATAAGAAAGGACACTATGCTAATGAGTGTTGTGCTGGAAAAGGAAAAGGGAAAGAAGCAGTTGGAAAGAAGAATGTCCGATGCTTTAATTGTGATCAGATCGACCATTATAAGAACCAACGCAAGGAGTCTGCTAAAGAAGGAAAGGGGCAAGTTTATGCATTGGAGCCCGCAACTTCAAGGCCAGTTGTACAGGAGAAAGGGAAGGATGTTCTGGGAGGCTCGCTACAGATTCACGATATGTTTGTTAGCGTTCTGTTTGATACTGGTGCATCACATTCTTTTATTTCTTGATGTTTGGTAGATAAGCTTAACCTAGAAACATCATATTTAGTTACTTCCTTAAGGGTTGCAAATCCAATAGGAGGGTATGCAACACTTGGGATGAGGTGTGACCATTTAGAGTTGGATTTGCTAGGTCATACTTGATTGCTGTTTCCATGCGTTTGATTTTGTGGGATCTGGGATTATCCTTGGGATGGATTGGTTAAGTAAATATGATGCTAGGATATTTTTCCATGATAGTAAAATATCACTTAGACATCCGGATTGTAGTGATCGGATAGTTTATACCGTAGAGAACCCTAGTTGCGAAGTGAATGCTTTATTGGGTATCATGGTGTTGGAGGATGACTTGCATCGAGTCTTTGTGCTTAGATAATTTGCTGATGTGTTTGAGCCGGTAGTTGGAATACCACCGAGACGAGCCATTGAGTTTCAGATTGATTTGGTGCCTAGAGCAGAACCGGTGAGTAGGCTACCAAGCAGGATGACACTCACTGAGATGAGAGAGTTGAAGGTGTAGTTGATGGATTTGGAAGGCAAGAATTTTATTAGACTGAGTAGTTCGCCTTGGGGAGCTGCTGCTGTGTTTGCTAAGAAGCTAGACTGATCGTTGAGGCTATGTATCGATTTTCGTAAGTTGAATGAGAAGACGATAAAGAACCGATATCCATTGCCAAGAATTGACGATTTGTTCGATCAGTTAAGTGGAGCCAAGGTATTCTCTCAGATGGATTTGGCAACGGGATTTCATCAGCTTAGAGTGGCAGAGGATAGTATTCCTTTGACGGCATTTACAACAAGGTATGGATCATACGAATGGCCAGTTATGCCATTTGGACTAACTAATGCGTCGACATTCTTTGTGGATTTGATGAACCGAATTTTTTGAGAGCACTTGGATAGATTCGTGTTGGTCTTCATAGATGATATTTTGATATACTCTAAGGATGAGAAGGAGCATGAAGTTCATCTGAGAGTTGTGCTTGAGACGTTGAGGGAGCATCTGTTGAAGGCTAAGTTTTCGAAGTGTCATTTTTGGAAGAAGGAAGTGAAGTTCCTTGGTCATGTAGTCTCAGAAAAAGGGTTGTTTGTAGATCCAACTAAGATTAAGGCGGTGAATAATTGGAAGAGACCCGAGACGGTGACCGAGATAAAGATCTTTCTTTGATTAGCTGGATATTATCGAAGGTTTATAAAGGATTTTTCGCGGATAGCTGCACCGATGAATAAGCTTACACGAAAAGATATGAAGTTCATATGGATTGATAAGTGTGAGGAAGCATTCCAGAGCTTGAAACACTTATTGACCCATGCGCCGGTGTTGGTGGTTCCAAAGGGGAATCGGGATTTAATTGTCTACACTGATGCGTGTGGAATGTGATTGGGAGCAGTATTGATGCAAAGAGGTAAAGCGATTGCTTATGCTTCCAAACAGCTCAGACCGCATGAAATTAGGTGTCCAACGCATGACTTGGAGTTAGCTGTCGTTATATTTGCTTTGATTGGAGGCATTATCTTTTGGAGAGCGATTCGAGCTTTATATGGATCATAAGTCACCGAAGTATTTTTCTCTCAGAAGGAGCTAAACATGAGACAGCAGAGATGGCTGGAGTTTATTGCTGCTTATGATTTTGGAATTGAGTACACACCCGGAAAAGGAAACAAGGTAGTGGATGCACTTAGTAGGAAACATCATAATGCAGTATTGGCTATGATTGCTGAGTGGAAAGATTTGGAAGCGTTGTCAGCTTGTAGAGTGCAATTTAGATCCGAAGTAGGTTCTACTGCATGAATTGTTGTATTGTCTTATTTGGAAGTTCGACCGGTAATGATTGAGAAGATTGCTTCCAAATAGGAGGAGGATCTAGTTTTGGCTAAACAGATCAAAGGATAAGGGAAGGAACAGAGAGCGATGACTTAAAGGATTTCAGTCTTGACCAGAAAGGATGGTTGAGAAAGAAAGGAAGGTTGTGTGTTCCAAATATAGGAGACATGAGGAAAAAAGTTTTGGATGAATGCCATCGTTCGAAGTTCACTATCCATCCAGGAGGAACGAAGATGTATCAGGACATGAAAAGGAGTTTCTTCTGGGAAGGTATGAAATGGGACATTGGTTTATGTGTTAAGCAGTGCTTGAATTACCAGCAGGCAAAGGCTGAACACCAAAAGCCAAGTGGATTGCTTCAACCATTAGATGTTCCGATGTAGAAGTGGGATTCTATCTCTATGGATTTTATTGATGGGTTGCCAAAATCTAGTTGAGGAAATGAAAGCATATGGGTCATAGAGGATAGATTGACTAAGAGTGCCCATTTCATTCTAGTAAAGTCAACTAGGACAACACCTATTTTGGCGAAGTTATTTATGAAGAATGTGGTTAGGCTACACGGAATTCCTAGTAGTATCATCAGTGATAGAGATTCTTTGTTTACTAGCGAGTTCTAGAAGAGTCTACATGAAGCATTAGGAACCAAGCTCAACATGAGTACCGCTTACCATCCACAGATTGATGGGCAAACGGAAAGAGTTAACAAAGTCTTGGAGGATTTGTTAAGAGCTTCTGTATTGGATTTCGGGGGATCATGGGAAGATCATCTCCATTTAGTCGAGTTCTCGTATAACAATAGTTATCAGACTAGTATTGGGATGCAACCGTTTGAAGCTTTGTATGGGAGGCCATGCAAATCTCCCGTATGTTGGTTAGAGACCGGGGATAGATTGGTTCTTGGCCCGGATTTGGTGAATGAAGCCGCAGAGAAGATTGAGTTGGTCCGAGCTAGGATGAAGGAAGCTCAGTCCAGGCAGAAAAGTTATGCAGATAGAAGAAGGAAAGACTTGAAATTCTCTGTTGGAGACTATGTGTTTATTAAGATTTCAACGATGAAGGGTGTGATTAGATTCGGGAAATCTAGAAAGTTAGCACCTAGATTCGTCGGACCCTTCCGTATTGTTGAGAGGATCGAGAAACTTGCTTATAAAGTGGAGTTATCGAATATTTGTGCAGGAGTCCATGATGTTTTCCATGTTTCTCATCTTAGAAAGTGTGTTAGAGACCCGTAGACTACTATAGCACCTACAGTGTTAGAAGATTTAGTAGTAGAGGCGGATTTGACTATAGTTAGAAACCCGATTTAGATTGTGGCTAGAGATGAGAAGAAGTTGAGGAATAAGACAGTCAGATTAGTAAAGGTTCAGTGGAGTGACGATGCTAGAGACTGTACTTGGGAAACTGAGAGCAGGATTAGAGACACTTACCCTAATTCGTTTTGATGTTATGATTTACCTTTGATTTTTTTGATGTGTACCTTATCGTAATTTCGTGGATGAAATTCTTTAACGTGGGAAGTCTATAACACCCCATATTTTTATAATATTATTTAGGATATTCAATTGGTTAAATTAAATAAAATAATGTGAAGATTAAATAGGTTGAGATTTGATTAAACTAAGGGTAGATGTACCATGTTATTGTGCAAATTAAAATGAGATAACATAAACTAACGTGTTAGGGAATGAGTAAGGGCAATATGAGAAATAGGAGAGGCTTATACCCTAAACCCTAAGGAAAGGAAACTCACGTTCATTTCATTTTACTAAACTAAAAACTCTTAAGGCCGGCCACCATTTTTATTCTCAAGGAAGATAAAGCTAGGATTCAAGAGGAAGAAGTTAACCAACATATTCAACATCAAATCTCACATCTTTTAATCTCAAAGCTAAGGTGAATAATTACTACATCCTATTTTCTTATGGTTTTCGGTTTTAAGATTAGATCTGAACTGTTTTTGCAAGTATATGCCATGTTTTTGATAATTAAACTTATATATATGCTTGTTGATGGATTATATATGTTCATGTTAGTTTTTATGATATGTTTGACATAAAAACCCTATTAGATGACATCCAAATGCCTTGAAAAAATAAATATAGGTCAGAAATGATATTTTAGAGATGGGTTCCAATTTTCATAATTTTATGAATTAATGAGGATTTTATATTAATTACCTAGTAAATAAAATGATTATTGGGTTATAAATTATTTACGGCTAAAATAAAAATTAATTGGATTTGAAAATTTTATGTGTTGGAAAACATATTAAAATAGAAATTCTGGAAAAAAATTCCAAATTTTTCCTAAGTGATTTGGTGAATATATAAAATTATTTAAGGTATGGGACTTAAATGTTTTATATATTCAATTAAGGAGAAGCGGCATTTTATAAAATAAAATGATTATTTAATTCTAAAATTAATGGCAGCACTTTTCTGAAAATATTTGTTAACCAATAAGAATTTGACAAACAAAGGCAGGTTAGTTGAAAAGTTATCTTTTTTAAGTTAAAAACAAGAAAAACATACTTTTAGCATGTTTCAGCCTTTTACGGCATCAAACCTTCCGACCCAGACCTTTCGACAAAGTCGAAAGGTTATAGCTTTCGACAAGGTCAAAGGCCAATGCGTATGGTATCAAGTACCTTGGTACGTAACGAATTGGACAGGGTCGAAGGGTACTTAGTCGAAAGGTTAATTGCCAAAGAGGTTGGAGTATGTTTGTTTTATAAGCCAAAAGGATCGCATGCTTTGCTTTCAAATAAAAGCTTTCGACTTGGTTGCTTTCTATCAGGTCAAACATTTCAAATAAAGGTTTAAACCTTTTGACGAGGTCGAAAGGATACTGCCGCTTTCCAACCTTTCAAAGTTGTTGCTTTCGACAAAGTCGAAAGGTTTACTTGTTTTTAAAACTAGCCGCTTCTCCCATGCCTTCGAAAGGAAGCTTTCGACTTAGATGCTTTACCTTTGTTTTTCTAATAGAAGTATAACCCAATCTTTCGAAAGAGATGTTTTAAAGGCTGAAGCCTATTGTTTTAAAAGTTAAGTTTTAAGCTTTCGAAGGGGTTGAAAGCTAAACTTTCGACAAAGTCGAAAGGTTTTAAAAGAGGATTTTCCACATGTTTTAAATTGAACCCAATGAGTTTTTGAAAGGTTTATGTTTTAAAATGGTTGAGTGCTTTCGAAAGGTTTTATTTCCTGAATGGTTTCAATGGGGTCGAAAGCAAAGCTTTCGAAGGCGTCGAGAGCCAAGCTTTCGAAGGGGTCGAAAGGTAGCTTCCGACAAGGTCGAAACGTTCTGTTTTCTGAATGGTTTCGAAAGGTTTGAAATGGAAGGTTTTCTAAGGCAATGTTTTAGAGCGTTTGAAGTAGGATGTCTAAAGTTTTATTGCTTTCAAAAGGGGTGATTTCAATGGTTTCAAAAGGTTTGAAGTATGGTTTCGAAAGGGTTGAAGTATGGTGTCGAAAGGTAATGTTTTGGCCTCTTGGTCTAGGTAATTAAAGTGTTTTACTTGGTTTCGAAAGAGATGCTTTCAAAGGTTTAGAAGGGGGTACTTTTAATGGAATTGAAAGGGATACTTTTAAATATTTAAATGTTTTCATCAACTAAGGTTTGAGTAAAGAATATATACATAACATGGCAATGTGATTTTGAGTAAAGCATAAAGATTTTATATTTTCCTTGTATAAATTTGATTTAAAGGTTTTAAATCATTTTAAGAAAATGGTTTTCAAGGTAAATTTTAGGAAGGGATCCCTAAGTGAAAATGACTCAGATATTAGAATACAAGGTGGAACTGGTATAGGGGCGCGCCCTATACATTAGCTATTAGCCCCAGCTAATTATTATCCAAAATTCCATTGTGTAAGGCTTGGTTACAGGTAGACTAAAATTATGATTACACACCGAAGGGAATATATGTTAGTATACATATAGGTTATTGGTGAGGCCGAAAAACCATTAGGATCAGGAAAACCTGGGAGATGATTAAGCTCGGGACAGACCATTCAGAAGCGAAGTATAACATATAGTTAAGGATAGACCATCTAGAAGAGGAGCGTCTAATAGGTGTTAGATAGATTTTGTTTATATTGTCTGGTAGGCCCGAGTCAGCCAAAGGTTAAAAGTTAGCCAAACAAAACTTGCGTTTGAACAAATAGTTCATTATTTCCTGATATTTATGTATGTTTACAATATGATGCTTTACAGTATATAACCAGTTTTGGGTGCAGGAAAAGGTTTTGCAAAGATATGTTTTAAAAGGATGTTAGTGAGGGGAAAACCGTTCCGCTAAGCGGCATTGTCTCACTTAACATATTAAACCGGGATGTATAGTATTATTCATACTAGGCTTTATGTCTGACTCGAAGTTTATGTTTTTCCCTTAAACTCTCGGGTGCTCAAAATTTAATTTGAGTAGGCTGAGGGGTTAAGGTCTTTTCAGGTTTAGTAGGATGACGAATAAGGCTACCAGAGGCATGCAGGAGGAAAACGTATAGCTATTTAGGAATTGCAGTTCTTGTCTTTTGTTTTTTTTTTGAATTTCTGTTGTGTTTGTACTAAGTCCATTATGACTATATGACTATGATCATCCAAGGGGGTATCTTCACATACCGCTCTTGGCGTATTTTGTAATAAGTATATTTTATATATACATGGAAACGTATTGGGATTATGTATTGAGAATGTGAAACATCTGGTTTTGAAATATAATGAAGTAAAAGTTGTTTTGAAATCTATGTTTTGTTTCATATTCAAGTGCTTTTGATATTGTATATACCATTAACATAGCCATATTTAGTCGTTGGAAGCTAATACTATAGATGACTGCAACATCTGTAGCACTTAGTTTTGGGTCTCTAGATATGGGATGTTACAAAGAGTAATAGTGCTTTCCAATAAAGCAGCCTAGAATTGCTATGAGAACCATGCCCACTTGCAAACTGTTTGAAAAAATAAAAAGTAGGAAATGAATATTACAGAGCAGTTTCTGATAAGATTATGATATCTTAACACAATTTTGGGAAAAATTATTTGATAAATAATGATTTTCTTTCATTTTCCTAATAAGTTTCCCTAAACTAATAGATTTAAAAGAGATATTGAAGATGAAGGGTTGAATAAATAATGGATGGAATACAATTTTAATAGGGAAGAAAAGTGGAAAAAGAATAGATGGAGGGGATAAATGGAAATGTTTATTCAAATAAAGAAGAAATAAGTATATGATCTTAGATTGAATGAGAGCAAAGGATACAAACAGTCACATATTTAATTTTTTTTAATATAACAGAATAGATTAGAGTGCAGGTGAGATTTTTTATATACTTCAGGAAATATGTATATAGATATGAAAATGGCATAAATAATAGGTTTCTTGCTTTATTTGCACATGAAATATTTACATATAAGAATACTAAAAGTTTCTTTATTCCATATATGAAGTACTTACATACTTCAGATACATACTTAGGATTGATTTACTGTATTAACCACTGATCAATTATTTTGTTTTATTTGTTTTATACTATTAGAAAAGGAAACAGAGCACTGGTATACAATCATAAAGAAAGGCCACTGGTTATTCCAATTTTAACTTACATGTTGCGATGGAACCAAGATTCGGTTTTTTCCCATCATGAAGAACTCCAAACTGATTTAGTAGCCATGCCTAGAAAATGTAAAAAATATTCATTACTAATACTAGTATACATAAATAAAATAGACTAAGTTACAATAGATGCATTATACATTATCAGTTTATTGTTTAGTCATTTTTTCCATTTCAAGTTAAGATGGAAAAAGAGTTGCGTAAAGAAAATCATTTCATATTTATTGTTTTGCTAAATTATAAGAGCAATAAAAATTCTAAGAGCTACATAGAAGAGAGACAATATTTATCATACTAAATGTTTGTGATGCTCTAATAGTAGTAATCTATGGTCCATCCAATATAGTCAGAAGAAACCAACTAAAAATCTTGCTAACATTCCACACAACTCTGGTGTAATAATACAAATAAAACCAACTGAAAACTCATATTATATAGAAAGTTATAAAACTTTGTTTTTCCAATACAATGCATGAAATTTTCCTTGTGTATTTTGAGTCTGAAGTGAGACTTTTAATGGGCCTACTGTTGAAAGATTAATTACAAAAAGAGGGAAGGACCAAATTTAATATGCCAGGGGATACCAAAATTCAAGTCCCATGATCAAAAAGAGGGAAGGACCAAATTTATCTAGCATTGGTGTTACAATGGTAGTCATTATAAATACACAAAGCAGAGTACAAAAAATTTAGGCTATACTTATATCAAAACACTGTTAATAAATGCAATTAAAAGTAAGATTTTTTGTAGTGGCATATACTATAGGCAACTTGAGTTGGTTCAGATAGTGAAACAAAAGCTGAAAAATTAGTAAAATCAAGTTCACCGTCTTATAATCAAGTTATGGATGGTTTTACAGGTTATATGATGTTCTTTTATATATGGATGAGGCAACTTTTTTGTTTTGTTTTTTAAAGGTGATATATAATAACAAAAAAATGATCCTCGTTTCTAGTTTTTTGATGTCTAGTTCCATCTCTGATATGTTCTATTTAATGCATATGCAACATTGTCAAAAGAAATAATATAGGTAGATTACACAAGCATTTTTTCTACCAATTATGTGCAGTGTGCAAAAAGTGGAAATTGATGTGAGGAACAATGCAAAGACACAAACTTCAAATGATAACCCCTTTTTAATCTTCAAAACTCGGGATATCTAATCTACTGGAAATTAATAAATACCTGATTAAGGGCAGGAGTTGCGAGTTGTGCTCAGTGCATTCATTGATAACTTGACCAAATGTATCGGTCTACAAAGTTAACAAGCTATAAGATCATGTACAAACTATATTAAAGCTATGCAAGAAATATATATATTTACCTTAACCGTACCCAAAATAATTTACTTTTAAGTCAAGTGCAAGTAAATTAATTGTTGCAAATCATTAACATAGTTATCACCACGACAATCAACAACCAGAAAACTGTTAATGTCTTAAGTGCAACACATTGCAATTATCCCTCTTTAATAGCTTGAATTTAGAAAAACAGTCGCTAAATTCAATAATCTAGAGAGATTTTTTCTTTATTCACAATCCTTATTATTATCATAAATTAATTTAAGGAACTGATTTGTGTTTCATAAATTCTTAGAAATTTAATTAAATCACAACATTGTTAATCATATGATGAATTTACATGTTCTAGTGTTCGAGGGGGGAAGGGACTCAAGTACATACCGAATATTTCTAACAAAAACCATTTAATCTTCACATTTCTTCTTTAACTACCAATATATGAATATTTATGGTGCCATAATGTTCTACAAATTCGGTTAAGCATCTATTTAGAAACTCCATCTAGCATCATCAATAACGTCAATATTGTAATTTCAGTACATCAAATATATAAAAATTAGAAGAAAAAACTAAACCAGGAGTAGGAAGCACTTACACTGAAAGTCATGAGGTGCCCTTCCTCAGAAGATGATAATTGTCTTTCTAGACTTAATGCACATCTCATGTACATTGCTATTTTGTTAATCTACTAATAACATGCAATGAGTCCTCATACAATGCATATGTTTCATTAATTAAAAACAAACTCCATAAACCAAGACAATGTATTGCATATTTAAGTTAAAGGCATATTACAGTATAGCTCAATGCACTGTAAGCAATTTTTTGGATTTTCAAACTCGAAATTCAATAAAACTACTTAGAACATTAATAAAACTACTAAAAAGGAAATGATGGTGAAAGCTAGGGAGAGTTGTGCTTATAACACACCATATATTCATATGCTATCAATATCTTGTACATAACATTAATAATATGCTATACTATCTTCCTATACACAAGTGTGTGTGTAGTGTGTGCACGTGGGTGCAATTGAGATATATTAGGCATTATCGAGTTAGTTGATAGTAATTTCCTTTAAAATTTCAAATATTAGAACCATAGTGATTATGTTATATGAATATAATATATAAACCTAGTCAGAACTTAGTAAGAAGAAGATATTGTGTTAGGAATGCACTCCAAAATAAGGTAAGGAAATGAATTCTTTTTCAGAGTTTAACGTTCTTTCTGGTCTGCTTTATCATGTGTAAAAGCTTCTAAAATCATCAAAAATACTCCAAAATGTTTGCACTCAGGATACAACCAGCTTATCAGAAAAAAGTAATTATTGAACTTTACTGAACTGCTTAATTCTTCCTGATAATTTCACAAAATTTTAGGTCTTTCATGCATACATGAATGGGTCAGCCTTTAGGTTTTGCTGAGTATATATTCAGATATAGAAAGACCTAAGTATTATGATATTACCATGAAATTCCTACTCCATCACCCAAGATCCAAATATCATCCCACAAAACATTCATAAACCATAAATTGATAACTCTGATTGTGCTGAAAAGAAATGAATCATGCAAATATATTCATTAATTTGTAACTTAATTTTTAAGCATTATGTTAACAATATGTTATTGCTAGTTATAATATAGTATAGTAATCATGTTGTGTTTTGTATTTATATATGGCAATATGTAAATATGTATATTAGCACCAACAACGTAGACCAGCTACTGACCACCACCGACTGTAATATCATACAATACAACGAGCTTGTCTTCAACGTAATCTCATTCTTAGTGTACAAACCACAATTACCAAGCAAATTGCTCACTACACAAATGACTATACTTAAAAATGGATATTTAGCTTTAACTAAAAGAAAATAAAAGAAAATTACCTTAGCTAATGCATAATGGAGTCTGCTTACTATCGAGAAAATTAGATAACTGGAGAAAGTGGTGGCATGGCAGTTGAAGGTTATGACGGCGGTAGTTGTGTTCTCAAGCTCGAATCCAACTATTGTGATTAGGGTTTTTTGATTTTTACGAATTGGTTTAGGGGGTTGTCGTCGCTCTTCGGCCACCAAAGAGATGATTTTACATGACATAGGAAGGAATTACCTAGGATGAGTATGAATGAGGGAATTGGCTAAGATTTGAAGAAATTCGGAGGATGAATAAAAGGTAATTGTTTTTGGAGATAAATTTTTTTGGGGAAGATGCGTGGTGGTATAAAGAGGCGACCTGAAAGAGTTTTGTTACTTATTCTCTGCTTAAACCTTCAGCTTTAACGGTAATGATTTGTCAGCGTTTCCAATAGATATTTTTCTGTTGAAATAACTTTTAACTGCATTTACTACTTAAACGTTGACCTCTGATGCAGTTGTAAGTGATTTTTCTTGTAGTGTAATAGCAATAGAAATAATGGAACATGATTTGACATACTCAAATAAATATCAATGAATATAACAAGTTCTTACAACTTGGTGTGGCGAGCTTAAGAGTCCTGAAGCAGATATCGTAAAGAGCCTCATTATCGAGAACCATGCACTCATTAGCATTTTCCACAAGTTGATGAACTGATAAAGTTGCATTGTAGGGCTCGACAACAGTATCCGAAACCTTTGGAGAAGGGAACACAGAAAATGTAAGCATCATTCTTCTTGGGTATTCCTCTCTGAATTTTGAAATGAGAAGAGTTCCCATGCCTGATCATGTTCCACCTCCACAAGGACTGGCCAAAGCAACCATCCAAAGAGTGATGGTCAATTAAGCTTTTGATCCCGTCGCCGGGCCTGGTAAGAGTACCCATCCAAGGGAGATGGTCAGTGGAAACTCGGATGATCAATCAAGGCCTGAAAATAACCATCCAAAGAAGGACGATCGACCAAACTCTTGATTTAATGAACAAACAAACTTAGAATAGACAAAGGACAAAATGCATTTCCTTAAAACTTCGAAAATATCTATCATGTGGTGACATCAATTTGTTGTAGTAGAAATTACTCTCAAGAGGTTTAAAGTGGATTTCCTTAATTTTAAAAAAAGTCCATTTTTCCAAAAATCACACTTTAATAGAGGTGTGTGTGTTTATATATTCTCATTTTTCGCATCAAATGGTTTGCAAACTGAGTTATGAAATCTTTTATATTACTAAAGATATCTTTAAGTACATTTATGGGAAATTCTTTACCACAAAGATATTTTTGCAACTCAATTAGTCACAAACACCCAAGAATAGTTTTGTAGAGAAGTAAGTGAGGAAAAACAAAATTAAACTGAATAGATGGATTAACAAGTAATAGAAAATCAACTATAATAGGAGACATAGGAATTTATAGTGGTTCGGCATTATATGCCTATGTCCACTTTGAAGATTACCCTTTATTAATCACTCATAAATCTGATTACAGCAATAGAAAATAGTCAATACTTGATTACAATAGAGTCTGGAGTAACAAGCAGCGTAAAGATCCCTAGAATGATCCATCAGGCCAGTATTTATAAACAAAGACGACCATGTATCTCTCTGAAATTTCGACTGATGGACCTACTACTTTACATAGACCCACTAGAGGGATTGCTCGGCCCAATTCCCAAAGAGGAGGGATTAGTACCGATCCCTTCTTTGGTCGAGTTTTGGGGAGCAATCCCTATGGTGGCGTCCTTAAGCCAAAACATGTTTAGCCTCCAATTTTCATGCCATTTGAATCATTGGAACTCGAGTTGTCGCTTGATCTTTGATTCAACATGACTTGAATGCTGCCTTCTACCGATCCCTCTCGAGGGATATATACCGAACCCTCCAACTTTGTCCATTTGATATGCGATCCCTTGGGTAGATTCCCTAGGGTCCATATACCTTGCTCTCCAAATTTCATATGCTTTGGACTTGTAGATCTCGAGATATTGATTGTTTTATGCAAGAATGCTCTTGTATTTCGATGTATGCCGATCCTTTCTTCATGAAGTATGCCGATCCCTTCCTTCCATTGAGCAATATTCCATGCTTTGAACATTCTATATTGTACATCCATCAAATCCATTCAATCCTGACTTTATATGACTATTTGTACTTGACTTTTGGGTCCCATAATCACCACTCTGGAGTCGTCGGCCTTGATGGCAATCAAATCTAACTTATGCAATCAGTTCAATATAGCTGGGTTAGAATGCCGGAAAACACTTTCCCTCCAAAGTACGTTTTGTGATGAACATGATGTGCTTTGAATCAAAGAAAAATAAGAGTCGTCGACAAGAAATCCATCCAGGTTTCTTAATAGCTGCTATCCATCTACTGAACTATTTCTCCATTAGTTAATATTCATAAGTTTGGTTCCACAAGACTAACAAGTTTTGGTTGTTTGTTCCAGCCTCGAAGTTGAAGGCTTCGGGTTTGATTTCAATTTCTATCGATTTCAAAAAATTGAACCTTTATGTCACACGCATGCACGTTCATATACACATTGTTGTTGCTGGCTCCCGGACGTGCTTGCACGTTCACGGGTCGTCGCCAACTTTCCTACATTTTATATGTACATGTTTATAGCCGAACCCTCATAATCATCATTTTTTTACAAGGACCGGTTCTTTCTATGTTGATCCCTCTTTCTCCTTCTATTTCTTTTTTATTATTCACGTGCTTACATGGATCGGTAAGCTTTCATGCCGA
Organism: Allium fistulosum; assembly: GCA_030737815.1. Classification (NCBI taxonomy): domain Eukaryota; kingdom Viridiplantae; phylum Streptophyta; class Magnoliopsida; order Asparagales; family Amaryllidaceae; genus Allium; species Allium fistulosum. The sequence goes on from CM060903.1 coordinate 281,606,880, forward strand.
TCCCTCTTTTCATGCTTCGTGCCAAAGACTTGGGCCGATCCCTCAGTCTATATATATATATAAAGTAGCTTTCCCACTTCCTTTACCTTTACTTACTTCATTTTCTCATCACTGTCCAAATCACCGAACCATTTTTGTTCCCCTGTTCAAACCGAGCCTCCCTTCTTCTCTTCTCCTCACGATTCCAAAATGAATCCTTCTCGTGCTTCAATCCGCCCTAACCAATCATCTTCTCCATACTTTTCATCTCGATCGCTTTCGAGCTATCTGCCAATTCCTTTAACATATAAACACATAGGTGAGATTTCTTGCTTTATCGTTTGTTTCATGGTGAGGTAAGAGATTCTGGATTTTGACGTGATGATGGAACTCCGGTCGAATTTGGACATGAAACGTTGAATATGGATGGGTTTGGCAGAGCGAAGAAGGAGGAAGGAGCAAGAAGATAGAGTGGAGGAGGGATCGATGTTGGAGGTTTGGATCTATACCGATCCCTAGGCATAGAGGCTTGATGAATAGAGGGTGAAGTAGAGGGGTCGGTAGGATTAAGGATCGGCAGTTTTAGGTTGAAGAGAGGGATCAGTTGAGAGGCCATGGGATAGGGATCGGTATAAACATAAGGATCGACATAAAGAGCTCTTTGAACTTGCAATTTAATCCTACCTTACTTATTCGGACAATCACCACTGATTCACCTTAGTGAACTTGGACATATGATGATGATGAACAATAAAACTGGCATATTCACTATTAAACTTGAGATTGAACAATCAAATCCTGGGAACTTTCAACATAGACTAAAAACTTGCATATGGACTTGAACGAAAAACTTTACACTTCGATATGCCAATAGTTGATCCTAAAGCTTTCATAACCGATCAATCTTTTTGCCAGTTGAGATGTTCAGCGATGACGGTTACTTTGGTCGGAATCCAAAGTCTCATCATTTAACTTCATTTTCTAATTTTAAGCTGTTTATTTGTGCTATACACTTTCACTACACTGCACTAGCTCACACTTAACACGGAAGAATAGGTAAACTTTTCTAACCTTGATTATCTACTGAGTATAGTTAACATGGACTCCAGATGCTCAGAGCGTTTAGCTGCTATGTCTTCCGAACCGACCATGCAGCATAGCAATCCTGAAGCAAAATTGAGTTTTGCGACTATATCTGCCAGTCTTTCTCTTAGTCATCAAGCCGAATAAATGAAAGTTTCTGGCCCGTCGATCAACCTTTTTTCACATGTTTCGGTCATCCCAATGGAGGATATAAGCCCTGCTCACAATGCAGTAGAAGGTGCCATTCTCTTAGATAACCCGATAGATTCTCAATTCTTATGAATTGCTGAAGGTACCTGTTAGCACCAAAGTTGGTCACTAACCTCGTAGAGAAAGATTATGTAGAGAAATAAGTGATGAAGGTAAATTAAACAGAGAAGACAATGCTAATTTAAATGCAGAAAGTAAGAACACCAAATTTATAGTGGTTCAGCGTAATTGCCTACGTCCACTTTGAGGTTAAACTTTATTGATCTTCTCAATGATTGATTACAAATACAATTCGTAGATCAAATGCTTGAATGAAATTGTTAAGTAAAGAAGATGAGTCTGGAAAATGGCAGAGTCTCCCCAGTGTTCTCCCCAAAAAGGTCCCTTTCATTGTGCTACTGCCCTCCTATTTATAGACGAGATGGGTTGGACTTCCCTCATGGGCTTAGGAACTAGGTTCCTCTGCCCATAGTAGGTGAATCTGCGCACCAAGCCAGGCAGGCCGAATGCTCTTGCTTTGTTGTGGGCCTGACAACTTGCTACCACCTCCAGTCTCTTCTTGATCAGAATCTTGTCTAGTGCTAATGATAATTTCTTCAACTGTCGTTTTGTAACCGGTCCAAGATGTCGGTTAACACTTGCCCCCCAAAGTGTGTTGTGTGAAGCAACACAACACGCTTTGAATCATCGAGTATTCCTTGTCTTCAGAAAGAAATCCACCATGTTTCTTGAATAGTTATTATCCTCCAATTTATACTCCCAAGGTGTTGTATCCTTCTTTGGTCATCGTGATGCTTGGTCGATTCCCAATATTATAAGTCCAGGGTTGTAGTTCATCAGTGGCCATCCGTGTTTGATTCTGCAGAGCTAATAAGCTTCAGCTATCTGATCTAGTCTTCTCTTAATAACCCTTAGTGAGAATTCAATTTCTGTTGATTTCAAGAAGTCGAACTTTTTCGGATGTACACATGCACATTCGGGTACATGTTCTTGCCATTGGCTCTCGGATGCGTTTTATATGCTCATAAGTCGTCGCCAACTCCATCTAGTTTAATTACAATTCAATTGCGATTCCTTGTTTGTATTTTCTGTGAAATAAGGGTTGCAATCAGCCACTTAAGGAGTTTTCCAAACCTCTCTTCAGTACAGACTCTATGATTTTGTTCACAGCTTCAACCTGTCCATTTGCAGTTATAATGGATCATGGAAGGTCATAAGGACATATGACGTTACGGATAAAGAAGTTGATTATTTTCTTCATCTTGGTCGTGGTTAAGAGTTCTTCATCTGCCCATTTGGTGACGTAATCCACTGCTATGATGGTGTATTTCGCACCACCTTTAGGATCGACAAGAAGATGATTTCAGTGCTCCCAAGTGGCAAACGGCTATGAACTAGCCATTTGAATAATTTCCATCGGCGGGGTTCCCGGATTTTTTGCTAACATCTTGCACTCGTCACATTGTCTAGCATGATCAACCGCTTCTGGGTTGATAGTTGGCCAGTAATACCTGTAGCAGAGTATCTTCTTTATCATGGTTTTCCCCCTGATATTACTACCGCATTCTTCTTCATAGACTTTGCTCAAGATATCATCATGGGCGATATGCCGAAGCATGGGGATGGATAAACTCCTTTTGACACACGACTTATTCTTAGATGATTTGGCGTGAAGCTTTGAGGAGGATCTGTCGTTTTCCATTCCTCCGTTCAGTAAGAATTCCTCATTGTAGATAGTCTTTGATAGGAGTCAACCATGACACCTTTTCATTTTGTTCGCTGAGTTCGTGTGTAATGATGTAATACGTGAAGTCGGTTAGTAGCTCTTGGACTTGGCCGAGATAAGGAGCAAGACAATGCCCCTAGCAAGATCAACTTCCTTAAATTTGTATACTACTAATCAAGAATCACAAAAGATATGTAAGTTTTCACTTCAAATCCTCTAGCAAGTTTGAGGCTGGCAGTCAGGGCTTCATACTAAGCATCGTTGTTTATTACAGGTAAATCGAGTTTTAAGACGTAGCAGATTGATCGTTCCCCAGGAGTCATTATCATGACTCCTATCCCATAACACTGATCATTGGATGTTCCATCCGCGTACATTTTCCATCTTATGGTTGGTTCTCTGCTACTCTTCGAATAGTCATCTGAGGTAGTGAATTTGGGTGTGAGGTCTGCTAATTTCCGTCCTTGGATAGCCCTTCGTGGGAAATAAGTGATATCGAATTAGCTTAGTTCGATATTCTATTTAAGTAGTCTTTCAGACGTCTCAGGTCATTGTATGCCCTGTCGCAACGGCTGGTAGGCATAGACGTTGATGGGGTGAGCCTAAAAGTAAGAGTGGAGCTTTCATGATGAAATCAATAGAGATTGTGCTAGCTTTTGTAGCTTCGGGTTGATATCCAATGCATGGCTCGCGATAGTTAATGAAATCACATATGCATGTCAGAATGGGTCCAAGGGAACATATCATCATTTATTCAGAAAAATCCAACTAATTCTTTTATCATCATTGCACTGAGCTGTGATCCGATATTCAGCACCCGGAAAGGGTCGCCATGGCTGGTTGTAATGTCGACCGTCAGCTTAGCAGGTGCCATCCCAGATTCTTTGAGTAAAGATGTAACTATTTTGCATAACATTCAATGTGAAATATGGTTGGGACGGTCAATGTGATGGTTACTCTGGTCGAATCCTAGAGTCTTGTCATGAGTTGTTAAGTCAAATAATGAAGGGCTCTGAATGCTCTAATTGATTATCTGCAAATGGCCAAAGATCAGGCTTAAAAGCACGTTGAAGGAAATGTCGAGTAGGGGCCAGCCTCGAGTTGCGTGCAACTGCATAGCTAGGTCTTGCTATGAGTTTGAATTTGCTTGTATATTCGAGTAACGCATTTTATATTCAATGCATTCATGATCCTCCACTCGCCCTTCGGGTTGGAGTGACAGTCAGTTGCCCACAAGCTTTGGCATCGATTTAATGATTCCATCTCTAGGCATCCTTTCGGTCGTTGCCTTGAGTAGCTGTAAGCACTATATATATAAGTTTTAACACTGAGCTATCGTAGCTAGTTTTTGGATGACCATGCATCTTCTCCCAGTCTCGGGTTGATAAATGTACTGCATGGACGGTTGAGTCTCGTCCTAGCTATGTTTATGTTTTCACCTAAACTCCAAAGACATAGAGGTGATTGGTGAAAAGTCGGTTCACATTCATCTTGCTTCTCGCTCGTGCCCCCAGGTCTGGGGCATATACCGATAAGTAGGAAGGCCAGCCACACCCACTTTAGCTTTACTCTCTTTCCCGTTGAATTATGGGATCATGTCAGTCGATGGTAGACTAGGTCTCGCCTATCTTGGATTTTATCGTGATTTTTCATTCCAAGAGGAATACTTCGATGCCACGTAAGTTTTAGGGCGTAATTTGGACAGTGGATGGTCATCCACGTCCACTTTGGTTCATGCTCTGTAAACAGATCTCGGGGTAAAGTTGGCTACAAATGCAGTCGGGTTATGCTCATCCAGTTTCATACTCCTCCTGATGAATCGAACGAGGGTGCTGGAGAATTTTTGACCAAGTATTCGTGGTTTACCCTCCTTTCCATACTCTGGGGTCATAGTTTTTCAAAAAACATCCGAGTCACATTTGTATGTGCTTGGTGCGGATCGGCATTGACGTTTGGTCTGAGGTATGATATAGTAGGTTGCTCGTAGCTTTGGACGCCGTTTCAATTGGTTCTGTATTGAGGCCTCCCTGCAGTCGCTGCCTCAAGTTATAAAGAATGCCACGCTAGAGCTATAGTAAGCTGTCGTATTCGGCTTTTTAGTGTTTTGTACCCCTGCTCCCAGCATTGATTTGGCCAGGTCACTAGTTGGATGGTCGAACTCCATCCTCAGCGGGTTAATAATCCTCCTGTCGATTCCAGGCCGAAGTTTGCGGAATAGAAAATGGTTGGAATCCACTCGTCTATTTATCGATGTTTATACACCACTATACATTCTGGTGACTTAGTGTTATTCTCCCCCCGGTTGACTCGCGCCCAATTTGTGTTCATGCTTCGGTCCACGCTCCGGGGACTTAGAGATTTGTCGAACGGTTTATGCTTTAGTCCACAGTTCGAGATGCAGAGATTTTTGTCAACTCGTTTATACTCTAGTTCGCACTCTGGGAACTTAGAGTAATCTGGTCCGCTTTTGGGATTTAGGGATTTTTCCGAAGTCGTATATAATCTAGTCCATGCTCTGGGGACTGAGAGTACTGTAGTCCGCACTCTGGGGACGTAGAGGTTTTTGAGTCATTTATACTCTAGTCCGCACTCAGGGACTTAGAGTACTTTAGTCCGCATTCTGTCTCCCGTTCCAGAGGGTGAGACCCCTCGGATGGCTGAGAGTTTGCCTAAACCTGGTAGATAATCCTTCTCTTTAAGATTCTCTTTAAGATTTCGAAAGTCGTTATTCTTTATGTAGGACTATTGCATTCTAATGCTTGTTTTCCACGATTTTGTGCAGGCCGTTCTAACCCCGAGCCCACTCACGCAGGGGAGGCTTCTGGTCCAGATGCTCAGGTGATCGGAGCGCTTGATGAAGACAAGTCTGAAACCTCCTCTCCTACCGACGGGGGTTATGAAGTATAAATTACAGGCGCCTCTGAGCTCACATCCGAATTGAGCATGGAGGAGCGGCTCGAGAAAGAGAAGGAAGAGACGGTCAAGGTCATAGTAGAGCCCCGAGTTGTGGACTTGGACGATCCTTTGAACAAGTCGTTGAAGGTCATCTTTCCTGGCGGGTTCAAGCCCATGGAAGGCCCCCGTACTCCTTCAGTTGCTACCCCTTTATCAAAGAAGAGTACCAAGGGTAAATGCTCTGGAGAGGAGCCGTCTGGAAAGAAGTTGAAGAAGCACAATAAGTGATTACTATCCTCGTTCAACGAGAGTTAGTTTAAGTCATGTAATTATTTCCATCTATTTCCTCAGTCCTTGTGAATAGAATGTCGACTCCGAACTTTGGAGGGGTTGTAATAGAAACTCATTTATGAATAAGGTTTAGTTCCTTTTTCTGTCTTACAAAAGACTCTTATTGTTCAGTTTTCTTTGTGATTGTGATTTTTATCCAAGCAGTTGTGAGTAACATAGACTTCTCAGTCAACCTTCATATAACTCGGAAACTCTTCGGGAGTCGTTGAACTTCCATTCTGTGCTACGAGCACTTAGAATACTTTCTAGCCCGTATGTCAGGGATTTGACAAATTCAAGTCATTTGTGTCATAGTTCATATTCAGGGAACTTGGAGATCCGATTCGCTTATATTCGAGTCCGCACTCTGTGGAGTTAGAGTACTCCAGTCCGCACTTTGGGGACTTGGAGGTTTAAGTCATTTATACTCTAGTCCGCACTCTGGGGACTTAGAGTACTCTAGTCCGCACTCTGAGGACTTGGAGGTTTAAGTCATTTATACTCCAGTCCGTGCTCTGGGGACTTAGAGGTTTAAGTCGTTTATACTCTAGTCCACGCTCTGGGGACTTAGAGTACTCCAGTCCGCACTCTGGGGACTTGGAGGTTTAAGTCATTTATACTCCAGTCCGCACTCTGGGGACTTAGAGTACTCCAATCCGCACTCTGGGGACTTGGAGGTTTAAGTTGTTTATACTCTAGTCCGCGCTCTGGGGACTTAGAGTACTCCAGTCCGCACTCTGGGGACTTAGAGGTTTAAGTCGTTTAGACTCTAGTCCGCGCTCTGGGGACTTAGAGTACTCTAGTCCGCATTCTGGGGACTTGGAGGTTTTAATCATTTATACTCTAGTCCGCGCTCTGGGGACTTAGAGTACTCCAGTCCGCACTCTGGGGACTTGGAGGTTTAAGTCCTTTATACTCTAGTCCACGCTCTGGGGACTTAGAGTACTCCAGTCCGCACTCTGGGGACTTGGAGGTTTAAGTCATTTATACTCCAGTCTGCGCTCTGGGGACTTAGAGGTTTAAGTCGTTTATACTCTAGTCCGTGCTCTGGGGACTTAGAGTACTCTAGTCCGCACTCTGGGGACTTAGAGGTTTAAGTCGTTTAGACTCTAGTCCGCGCTCTGGGGACTTAGAGTACTCTAGTCCGCACTCTGGGGACTTGGAGGTTTTAGTCATTTATACTCTAGTCCGCGCTCTGGGGACTTAGAGTACTCCTGTCCGCACTCTGGGGACTTGGAAGTTTAAGTCGTTTATACTCTAGTCCACGCTCTGGGGACTTAGAGTACTCCTGTCTGCACTCTGCGGACTTGGAGGTTTAAGTCGTTTATACTCCAGTCCGCGCTCTGGGGACTTAGAGTACTCCAGTCCGCGCTCTGGGGACTTGGAGGTTTAAGTCGTTTATACTCTAGTCCACGCTTTGGGGACTTAGATTACTCCTGTCCGCACTCTGGGGACTTGGAGGTTTAAGTCGTTTATACTCTAGTCCACGCTCTGGGGACTTAGAGTACTCATGTCCGCACTCTGGGGACTTGGAGGTTTAAGTCGTTTATACTCTAGTCCACGCTCTGGGGACTTAGAGTACTCCAGTCCGCGCTCTGGGGACTTGGAGGTTTAAGTCATTTATACTCTAGTCCACGCTCTGGGGACTTAGAGTACTCCAGTCCGCGCTCTGGGGACTTGGAGGTTTAAGTCGTTTATACTCTAGTCCGCGCTCTGGGGACTTAGAGTACTCCAGTCCGCGCTCTGGGGACTTGGAGGTTTAAGTCGTTTATACTCTAGTCCACGCTCTGGGGACTTAGAGTACTCCTGTCCGCACTCTGGGGACTTGGAGGTTTAAGTCGTTTATACTCTAGTCCACGCTCTGGGGACTTAGAGTACTCCAGTCCGTGCTCTGGGGATTTGGAGGTTTAAGTTGAGAGCAGTCGTATTTCCATTCTTTAATTTGTATTCATCTACTGTATCGAGGCTAATGTCGTCGAATGAACAATCGAACCACGTTTGCTCACGGAATGGGATTCTGCCCCCAGGATAAGGGACGGAATTTGAAAAATGGACGATCGATTCTCGTCCGCTTGGTGATTATAGCTCTTCCAATCAAGTCAAGGAAGGAGGTATATGATAGATGGTTAGATCACATCCATGTTGGGTTAGATAGCCAAATCTCTTACAATTTGCTCCGTATCTCCTTCTAGAAAATAAGGATAATAGATTGTTGAGTAGACAAAGTAAGTTGCATATGTTCCAAGGTGCAGTCGTGTCCATATATTGAGAGCGATGGTTAATGAGTAGGAAGTCCACCATAACTACTTCAAGTCGGGCTTTCGAATAACCTTTTGTGTTCGAGGTAGGATTTGATATGTAGATGAACAAATCATGTCCACTCTAGACAGATCCCAGCGTCACTGAGTTTCAGGAGGGGCATCTGTATTTTGTCGAACTTTGTTCTATGACTCGATTTGAGTGGATGATCAGGCCATACCCATTCCAAGCCTTGCTTAGGTCTCCGAGTCAAACGTGGAGGTCGATGAATGGATGGTTGGTCATGTTGACTTTGTATTAGGCTCTGATCGTGATGAACTTTTCAATATTTAGTCCATAGCCCCAAATCAAAGGCATATGGTTGATGATGAGCGATTGAATTATGCTCGTCCAGATGTAACTCCACACGTCCGATCATGGTCTGCGTGGATTGGTTGGCAACCAAATCTGAGTACCTGGTCACCTGCATCGTTTTGAAAGTAGTTTAGTTCAAGCTAGTCGTAGTTCAGAGAACAATTGAAATAGAGATGGAAATGGAAATAATTCAAAGAAGATTATGGTAAATCTCATTGATATGTGAAGCAGCATCGTGTGCTCGCTATTCGACTCCGCCCCTGGCTCCTTTCAAAGGGATGTCGGCCGTCAACCGTCCAATTGATACTCATAGCCCATTATTAATAGGCATCGGATATTCGCTGCCCGCCATTCTGCAGGACTTGTACAACTATTGAAGCTTTCCTTTCTAGGTCATCTTTTCGATCACACCTCGGAGGTGTTTGTATCGCCCGTGTTAGGATCAGTGAGCATTTGGGAATATACAACATTCCCCTGATTTTCTTTAGACTTTGGTGTACTCTCTCGAGGTTGGTTTCCAGTACCACTCCGAGTCGTGAGTCTTCAAGTAGAGGTTGTAAATTGAACCTTTCAAAGAGCATATGAGCTAAATTCTGAAGTCTTGTTTCGGCTACTGGGATCTACATCCTTAGCCAACGGACCTTCATTGTTATTTTTCTTAGTATGCTCCACTCCACCTCACTTTAGTCCTGATTCATTTTGTAAAAGAAACGATCCATAGTCGTAGGAGGCTCTTTAGCTAACTAGCTGCCAAAATATATCTGGAGGTCGACTTTCCTCAAATGTAATTAGTATGATACCCTTGTTAGTATTTGGAATAAATTGCTTAGAGCCAAACATTGGTTTGCTTGGAGTCACTAAATTCGAAGTGCTGGGTCAACGAAGAATGGTGCTTGGAGTCATCTTGACGTTTGCTAGAGTCACATAATCTATGTTCTCCAACCTTTGGGAGTACCGTTTGAATAGCGGTTGCTTGTCCGTTCCCTTGACGTCGTTCATAAGCTGCCGCTAGATCCTCTATGCCCTGGTCAATCATGGGATGTCAGGGAAGTGGATAGAATGTTCCTTTATTAAGTTGAGTTTTGAACTCACTATCCGGAGGCACTGCGTTGTGGCTAGGGTTCGGGGAAAAAATAAATTTAGCCTCCTTTTTTGGAAATTTGGGTCGTACCCGAAAAAGATATTTTTTGAAAATAAGGGTCGTACCCGATCCATATATTTTTTGTATAGGGACCAGTCAGATTGTTTTTTGAGAGAGAGATCGGTATACAGTGCATGGATCGGTCTGGATACTTCGTTCGACATAGAAGTACCGTTCGACATACAGAAGTACCGTTCGGCATTGGGGCGTTCGGTGTTGGCATGTGGCTCAGCCAAAGCTGTTCGGCCAAGGCTGTTCGGCAGAGTGGATCGGCCTGGAGTGGTTCGGCCAAAGCTGTTTGGCCAAGGCTGTTCGGTAGAGTGGATCGGCCTGGAGTGGTTCGGCCAAAGCTGTTCGGCCAAGGCTTTTCGGTAGAGTGGGTCGGTCTGGAGTGGTTCGACCAAAGCTGTTCGGCCAAGGCTGTTTGTCCAAAGTGGATCATCCAGAAGTGGTTCGGCCAAAGCTGTTCGGCATCCACACTGTTCGGCATTCCACACGTGTTCGGCATTCACACTGTTCGGCACAACCGAGTCGTTCGGCATACAATACCGTTCGGCATTACAGAGGCGCTCGACATTCATTCTTGTTCGGCACAACCGAGTCGTTCGGCATACACTACCGTTCGGCATTACAAAGGCGTTCAGCCTAGAGGTATGGTCGGCCTGGAAGGGCATTCGGCCTAGAGGTATGTTTGGCCTGGACGGGCGTTCGGCCTAGAGGTATGGTCGGCCTGGAAGGGCGTTCGGCCTAGAGGTATGGTCGGCCTGGACGGGCGTTCGGCCTGGACGGGCGTTCGGCCTAGAGGTATGGTCGGCCTGGAAGGGCGTTCGGCCTAGAGGTATGGTCGGCCTGGAAGGGCGTTCGGCCTAGAGGTATGTTCGGCCTGGAAGAGCGTTCAGCCTAGAGGTATGGTCGGCCTGGAAGAGCGTTCGGCCTGGAAGAGCGTTCGGCCTACGCCTTTTCTGGAGCGTTCGGCATACGCCTTTTCTGGAGCGTTCGGCATACGCCTTTTCTGGAGCGTTCGGCATACGCCTTTTCTGGAGCGTTCGGCATACGCCTTTTCTGGAGCGTTCGGCATACGCCTTTTCTGGAGTGTTCGGCATACGCCTTTTCTGGGGCGATCGGCATAAGCCTTTTCTGAGGCGATCGGCATAAGCCTTTTCTGGAGTGATCGGCCGAATATCCTTCAGAGGAGGGTCGGCCTTCATTCAACTTGAGTGCAAACTTCAACATCCAATCCCCAGATCTTGCGTATATCAGTGAATCCAATCTACGGCTATCAGCTTCCTTTAGATTTCTTTCAAATCTGAGTAGAATAGGAAGTTTTCTAGTAAACAACTGGATCTATCTCGCGAATATGGAAATCCACTAGTAGACGATGAGATCCAATCAAGTTGAGAATTCAATTCTCAGCGAAAGCACCAAAGTGTTAGCACCAAAATTGGTCACTAACCTCGTAGAGAAAGATTATGTAGAGAAATAAGTGATGAAGATAAATTAAACAGAGAAGACAATGCTAATTTAAATGCAGAAAGTAAGAACACCAAATTTATAGTGGTTCAGCGTAATTGCATACGTCCACTTTGAGGTTAAACTTTATTGATCTTCTCAATGATTGATTACAAATACAATTCGTAGATCAAATGCTTGAATGAAGTTGTTAAGTAAAGAAGATGAGTCTGGAAAATGGCAGAGTCTCCCCAGTGTTCTCCCCAAAAAGGTCCCTTTCATTGTGCTACTGCCCTCCTATTTATAGACGAGATGGGTTGGACTTTCCTCATGGGCTTAGGAACTAGGTGCCTCTGCTCATAGTAGGTGAATCTGCGCACCAGGCCAGGCAGGCCGAATGCTCTTGCTTTGTTGTGGACCTGACAACTTGCTACCACCTCCAGTCTCTTCTTGATTAGAATCTTGTCTAGTGCTAATGATAATTTCTTCAACTGTCGTTTTGTAACCGGGCCAAGATGCCGGTTAACAGTACCCTTCGCAGGCTATGTTCCATACATGGAATTCCATTTGTAGACGTCCTGATTCCTTCGATAAACGACAAGCCTCACTTGCCCCCCGAGGGGCACACAGCGTGTACAAAATTTATGCGCTGGATCAGATGTGTACCGCCCTTCAATTCATTTATTCGAGAAGTGTTGAGATATCTTGGAGTAGCTCCCACTCAACTCCATCCGAACTGCTATGCCTTCCTACATGGAACCTTTCTACTATTCATGAGCGCAACTCCTGAGGATAGTCCTTCCTACATTTTTCTTAAACCTTTACCCAACTGCCAAGTCTTAATGGGCGCTTGGAATAAACTCTCTCTTTTCAAACATGAGTGGTTCTACGTCTAGTGTCCACCTGGCTTCGCAAGGGGATAGTTGGAAGGACGCAAGTGTTATTTTCATTTCATTCTAAAGTCTGTTAATCCAAGTCATATTTTTAAATCTACTAACATCTGGAATTCCTACAGGGGTCCGCCCACGTCCTAAAGGCATTAGTTTTTCAAGAACGGTCTCTGTTATTTGCGCTACCCCTATCGAAGATAGTTCTGAGCAATCAGGGAGTTATTATGCATAAGAGGGACATCAAACTACTTGTAACTGATGAGTTATTACCTCTATTCGGGTTGTTGGAAGAGGGTCATAGCATTGGGCTCTTCGGAAGTGCAACATCATCAAGAAACGCCGCATACCAAGAAAGGGATGCCAACAATCCTGTCGTGCCCCAAGTCGAGGGGAATCAGGGCGACATTGAAGAGGGTGAAATCAGGTGTGCCCAGATCGATGAGCCTGGAAACACTGGTGTAGGCCCGGGTAAAGCGCCTATGGTCGAATCATCGTGAAACGCGCAACCCCAAACTCCAACTAAGAAAAGGAAGAGATTGGCATACAAACTTCACAAAAGAAAAACCGTTAAAGACCTGGAGCTTATTATCACTTCTGTTGACGAAGAGTCATCTTCCCAACACTTAGAGAGTTCAATGAAAGGATTTTTAAATCTCAAAATCCCCGATGACATTATGATGTATGACTTTCCTAATATTAGTATTGGGGGCCTCGACTCTCCCCGTAGAAGTGGCGACGGCGTCCTTCCCACCAGTCAAGGAGAAAAAACGCCTATAAGCATGGCTACAGTTACTGGTTCGTTAGGGGGGAACACTAAGACACTCACAATCACGTGCACTCCACCGCATGCTTTTCATCTATCCTTGGCATGATAGTTACTTACATGTCCTCAATTGGTCTTTGCAGGTGCAATGACTCAGTCTCGGGCTTTTGATCCCTTAAGGGGATCTTTAACGCATTATGGATCTAGTCGCGGCTCAGAATCTGGCAGGCGTAGGGAAAAAGACAATGGATGGGAGAAAAGCTACCATTCAAGGGAATCTTCTTCTTCCAAGCGTAAGTCCCAGTCTCAGTCGTATCGCCAGGAAGACTAGCCCAATCTTCCTGTTTACAGCGGAGACCAGCCTTCCTTCTGCAGCCCTCAAATTGCCACATCACATGAGCAGCACTCTGGTTCTTCTTGCTCTAGGAAATCTTACGAACGCTGGTCGAGCAAGAATCTAATTGCAACTTCCAATCCATCCTTGCCAACGCTGCTCCCGACACTTCTACAATGGAGAAATTGGCCGAACTTAAGGCCACTTTCCCGAAAATCTATTTCGATGGGCTTAAATTCCTTCCCACAACGCATATGATCCCGGGGCATGCGAAAGCAAGTTCTCTCACATGTGTTAACGACGTGTTCGTGCAGCATGAATCGTTTCAACACTTAGCGGAAAAAATCTTTGAAGTATCAATCGAGCGATAATATGAAATTGATCGTCTCAAGCTAGAGGCGATCCACGATAAAGACATAATCAAACACCAAGATAATGAGCTATCGGAGTTGACAACAAAACTTGTTGAGGCTGAAAAGAGTGTAAAGGAAACGTTAGAGGCTATGAGTCATTTGGAAGCTTCCCATAAGAAAGAACTCGATGTTGCCCACTATCGAGTGGGGCACTTGTTCTGGAAAAGGACTCCTTGCAAAAGGATAAAGATGTCTTGGCCCATCGCATCAAGGAACTTGAAGAGCTCCTTAAGAAAGAAAAGGAAGAAAAGATCGAGGCTCAGAAAGAGTCAAAAAGGTACTGCGAAGAGGCTGTTGAAGCCAGGAGCCTGAAAATTAAACTTGACGAGCAATTTGCCAAAATAGAAGCCCTTAAAGAAGAGGCACGAGAGGACGACCGCAATGAGATGATGAACAAATTAAAACCCGTGTAGAAGATGCTAGGAGTCCCGTCAGAATGAAATCAAGGACTTGTTTGATCCACTGATCATCGAATACAATGCCAAAGTCCTCATCCACTCCAACTTGAGTTTTCTTGGCGAAGGTTATCTTGGGTCAATTGCTGAAGCCTGGGAGTACGTTATTGAGATGAAGAAGAGGGAGCTGAGCGAAGCTGAGTTAGATGAAGAGAAATTGGCGTGGGAGATCCTCCATGGAAATAAACACCTAGACCTTGCCATCGTGAGACTCCGATATTTTGATATTTCAGCACCTTCCGATAAAGGGAAACATATATTTGGATCCTCGAAAGCCAATCCTATGCGCCCCTCTTCTTTCCAAGTGGTTGGAGCATCGGTTTCCTTTGGTCCGGAGCAGGACTTGAGCTATGATCCAGATAAGCCCGGTTACCAATCCAAAGTGCTGACTCTTATTTTGGAAGGGGCACTCCAGAAACAATCGAGAGCCAGCCAGATGCAGGTATTCCACTTTACTCTCTACTCTATGAGAGGTTTTGTTCTTCATGCCCAATGGTTTTAGGCTTATCTGCTTTTTTTAACAAATTGATAGGTCTTCTGGGTCCCGATCAAACTCCTAAAAGCAACGCTGCCATGGAGCAACAAGAGACATTATTAGAGATTCCGGTGGCCACCGATGTACTTGGGCCTGATGCTCAAGTCATCGGAGCACTCGATGATGATAAGGTTGAAGAAATGCTACCGGTAGATAAATCTGACGATGTTGTGATTACAATCACCTCCGAATCAGCTTGAAGGAGCGTATTGAGAATGAGGAGTTACTGAAGAAAAAGGCTAAAGCTGAGCCCACAGAGGTGGACATTGACGATTCACACCTTATCCCACCACAAGTCATTCCACCTGGTGGGTCGATTCCCCGAGAACCTCCTTTAAGCTTCGAACGCTCTCTCGCCAAAGGCAGTAAGGGATCAAGGAAAAGAACTAGCGGAAGTTCAGACAGCACCACTCCCGAAAAATCCAAAAAAGAGAGAAGATCGAAGAAATAGCCATCACTTCGACTCAGTGTGTACATAGTTTGCATAGTTGTTTGTTCGTTGTTTTCTTTTATTAGTTGTGGTTGTATGGGTATGAGTCCAGGTTTTTTGAAATAACTTGTACCATAATTTTAAAACTTATCATGTGAATAAAAGTTCTTGTTTTCTGTTGATCTCTCGTGTGAACTGTTTTTAAGTAGTTGAACTATTACTTTCCATTCAATGTACTTGTAATTCGTTGTTCATAAATTCTAGTAACAATCCACTAGCTTTATCCCAAGGCCTCAATGTGGTTGTGGCCTTGAGTCTCATCAAACGCTAGGCTCGAGCTTTAGTGTTATGCCGTCGAATTTAGTGGTTTTGAGTAATTATACCCCTACCCCCATTCTTAGGTTAGCGGGGTTAGACGTTGGACGGTCGAACTCCATCCTTAGTTGGTTTATACTCTTCCTGTTGATTTCGAGCTGGAGTTCACGAAATAATGAATGGTTGAATCTCGCTCATTTATCCGTTTATCCTCATCTCCACACTCTGGGGATAAGAGTTAGTTGATGGGTGGTCGAATCACACCTAATTTATGTTTATACTTTAGTCCACACTCTGGGGACTTAGATTTATTTTACGGGTGGTCGACTCACACCCGATTTATGTTTATACTCCAGTCGCACTCTAGGGACTCAGAGTTATTTCGTGGGTGGTCGATTCATACCCAATTTACGTTTATATTCCAGTCCGCACTCTGAGGACTTACAGTTATTCCAAAGAGCGGTCGGATCGTACTCTTCTTAATTGATTTATTTGGCCCCAAGGTCCGGGGTTTGATTTAGCGAGCGATCGATCGTGTCATAATCGCTCTTATTTTATTTTAGTCCCATCGTTCGACAGAATTTATTTGGTCATCAGATGGTCGAATCGCATCCATTCCTCATTGTGTATCCTATCCATTGGATTATGAACGAGAGTTATTAAATGAACAATCGGACCAAGCCATCTTGTTCAGTCCCATTGGGAACTAGCGTAATTTATTAATTCCAAACTTTGGGAACCTTTTCGGACATATCGACATCAATCAGTTTCGTCATGTAACTAATACATAATGCTACGACAAACATAAATATAAAGGAAGTCCAAAACTTTATTTGGTAAATAGAAAGGAATGACATATTACATACCTAGAGAATCAAATGCTAAAGCAAATTCTAAAAGCAAATACAATTGAACGAAGAGGAAATAAACTAAGTGAAATAGCATCATAAATACTCGTTATTCCACACCCTTAGGAGTGTGATGCCATCAACGGTCGCTAGCTTGAAAGTTGCCTCTTCAAGCCTCTATTCAACGACATACGGTCCTTCCCAGATTGGACTCATGTGTGATGAGGTAGGAAAAATCCACTTCAAGACGAGATCGCCGCTTTCAAAGGTTCTAGGCCGGGCTTTAACGTTGTAGTATTGGGTGACTCGGTGTCGATGCGCAGCTTCCCTCAGATCGACTTCCTCACGCTTCTCATCTATAAAATCAAGAGATTCCAAGAGGAGAACTTTATTCATTTTGGGATCGTAGTAGGTTACTTAATAGAAGGAACTTTGAGCTCAATAGGAATGATGGCTTTGGAACTGTAAACAAGGGTAAATGGAGTATGGCCAGTCACGGACTTGTGGGTGGTCCTATAAGCCCACAGTGCTGTAGGGAGTTCATCCACCCACTTGCCTCTAGTATTTTCCAAACGCTTCTTCAAAATGGATTTTACGATTTTTTTTACAGCTTCAGCTTGTCCATTCGCTTGAGGGTAAGCGACCGCTGCAAACCCCTTTTCAATATGATACCTCCGACAGAAGTCTTTGAATTCAACACTGTTGAATTGAGTCCCATTATCTGTTACAATAGTTCATGGGAGACCGAAATGACATATGATGTTTCAGACAATAAAGTTGATTACTTTCTGGGTTGTGATCGTGGCTAAAGGTTCTGCTTCGGCCCATTTGGTGAAGTAATCAACTGTGACGATAGCGTACTTTGCGCCGCCTTTAAAGATCCGTAAGGAACCAATAATATCTATACCCCACATGGCAAACGGCTATGGGCTGACCATTAGTGTGATTTCCATCGGTGGAGCTCTTGGAACTTTTGCATATATCTGGCGGTTACCGCATCGTCTTACATAGCCAGCGGCGTCTCAATTGACAGTTGGCCAATAATACCCGTAACGGAGTATTTTCTTTGCCAGAGTTTGCTCCTCAGTGTGGTCGCCACATTCCCCTTCATGAACCTCTTTTAAGACACGTTTTATCTCATCATGAGCGACATGCCGGAGTAGGGGAACAGAGAAACCTTTTCTGTACATAATTCCTCCTTGCATGACATATCGTGAAGCATTACAAAGGACTTGTCGATTTTCATTTCTTTGATCTGGTAGGACTCCATGTAGCAAATAGTCTTTGATCGGAATCATTCATGATTCCCTCTTAGGCTCCGCTTCTAGTGCCCGATCTATTTCTATCATGTTTATACTCGGGGCATTTAATACTTCGACCGAAACCAAGCTCATCTACTGTGTGTCGCCGATGCTAGCAAACTTTGCAAACGAATCAGTCTCTCTGTTTCGATCCCATGGAATATGCGAAATATCATAGTACTCAAATTCAGTCAGCAACTCTTGGACTTGGGTAAGCTATGGAGCAAGCCATTGTCCTTTAGCTTGATAATCTCCCCTAACTTGGTATACTACCAACTATGAATCGCAAAAGATTTCAAGTGACTTTATTCCCAGTTCTCTAGTGAGTTTAAGTCCAACAATAAGAGTTTCGTACTCAACTTCGTTGTTTGTCGCTAGGAAATCAAGCTTTAAAGCATAACAGATTGAGCAATCTTCGGGAGTTACGAGCATAATTCCAGCTCCAGAAAAATGGTCATTGGTCGCTCCATCAATATAAAATTTCCACCGTATGGTAGGGATTTCGCTATCCTCCAGGGAATCGTCTTGTGTAGTGAACTCTGCTATAAAATCTGCTAGCGCCTGACCCTGGATAGCCCTTTGAGGGAGAAAAGTGAAATCGAATTGACTGAGCTTGATATTCCACTTGAGTAACCTCACAGACGTCTCAGGTCGCTGTAGGACCTGTCGCAATGGCTGGTCGGTGTATACATTGATCGGGTGTGCCTGGAAGTATGGGCGAAGCTTTCGTGATGCAATCGGCAAGTAGTATGCCAGTTTATTTACTTTCGGATAGTTCCTTTCAGCTCCCGTCAATCGTTTTCTAATGTAATACACCGGCCTTTGGATTCGATCCTCCTCGCGAAGTAATGCGACACTTATAGCGTGTGCCGACATGGTCTAATAAATGTAAAAATCTTCATAATCCACCGGCTTTGATAAGATGGGTGTCTCTCCAAATGATTCACCAAAGCTTGAAATGCATCTGTGCAATCCTGTGTCCATTCGAAGCTTCTTTTCCCTTTCCTAATCAAGTCTAAGAAAGGAATGCATTTTTCGATAACTTTGGAAATAAATCGGCTTAAGGCATCAACTTTTCCATTCAGACTTTGTACTTGTTTAATGTCTTTGGCGCTTGGATATCACGGATAGCCTGAATCTTCTCGGGTTAGCTTCTATTCCATGGGCGTTAATAATAAAGCTAAGAATTTTCTTGATGCAACACCGAAAGAACACTTTAAAGGATTAATTTTCATCTTGTAATGTTAGAGAATGTCGAACATTTCCGCTAAGTCTTTAATATGGTCGCTTGATCGTCTAACTTCATGAGCATATCATCCACATATACTTCCATTGTCTTTCCAATCTGATCTTTAAACAACCCATTGACTAGGCGCTGGTAAGTAGCTACTGCATTCTTTAGTCCAAACAACTTCACCACATAGTAATATAGTCCAACATCGGTAATGAAACTGGTATGGTCTTGATCAGGGATGTGCATCGGGATTTGGTTATATCCGGAGTATGCATCCATGAAAGATAGCAATTCGTGTCCTATGGTTGAACCCACCAGCTGGTCGATCCTAGGAAGGGGAAAACGGTCTTTTGAACATGCCTTGTTCTGAGTAATCAATGCATGTTCTCCATTTCCCATTTGCATTTTTCACCAGTACAGGGTTAGATACCCACTTAGGGTAGAGGGCGTTGTGGATAAATCCGTTGTCTTTGAGTCTATCCACCTTCTCTTTGAGAGCGACAGATCTCTCCGGATCCATGCCGCGTCTTTTCTGCTTCACCGGGATATGCCTCGGGTCGATATTCAATGCATGGCTCGCAATGGCAGGCGATATTCCACACATGTCAGAGTGAGTCCAAGCAAATACGTCTAGATTCGCTCAGAGAAGACCAGCGAGTTCTTTCATCATCGGGGGGCTGAGCTATGATCCAATCTTTAGGACCCGTGATGGGTCGTCGTAGCTGACCGTGATATCAATCGTCATCTCAGCTGGTGCAGCTTTGGTCTCTTTAGGCTCCTCCTCATTATCTCTCGGATCTATATCTCTATAGAACCGACTGTGGCGCCCTAGCCAAGGCTCAGGCACTAGTTGTCAATCTTCGGTAGCTTGGATGCAGACAGTCTTATCCACACCCTTACCTTTCTCTTTGCGTTAAGCATCCCTCAACTCAACTACATAACAGGCACGTCCAGTCGCCTGATCACCGTGAACAACTCCAACACCATTATCTGTTAGAAACTTCAAAGTCAAACACCATGGGGCAAGAGCTGCCCGGAATTCAGCTAGGGCCGGTCGACCTAGAAAAACATTGTAAGGAGACTTAACATCCAAAACAACAAACAACAAGATTTGGACTCTCATATGGTCACCTTCTCCCTACTCTACAGGTAATTCCATATAACCAACAACTTCAGTTGCAACACCGTTTAAACCATGTATGCAGGCTTTAGACGACTTTAAATCCTTAGCTTCCATTTTCATATGATCATAAGCTTTTTTGAAAATTATATTTGCTGAACTTCCACAATCAATCAACATTCTTATCACCAAAGCGGGGCCGATCATGGCCGAAATGACCATTAGGTCGATCGTCGGTGCCTCTACCTTGTCTACATCTCTGTTTCTAAATATGATATCATCTGTCATTGCACATTGTTGTTTTGCCGGAGCTCCATCTTCTGTATTCGAACAATATTCAAAATCCACATGCCTAATCGCGCTAGCATAGCGCTCCATCTCTTGCCAACTCTTATTTGCTAGGTGCGGTCCTCCAACTATCGTATTTATCACCAATCTTCCACCAGTTCGTGTGGCTCCTTAGCCCTACGCGGTACTTGTCCTCGGTTGGGGTCGGATGTCCCCTGTCCCCTGTCCTCCATCCTACGTGGTTTTCACAAATTGCTGCAATTTTCTTTCTCAAATCCGCTTTTCGATAATGTCTTGGAGATGCCTACATTCATTCATGCCATGTCCATAGCACTTGTGGAACCGACAATATTTTTCGGTTTGTTTCTGCTTCTCAGTCAATTATTTTGTAGGCGACTTCCTGTATTGCATGGTATTGCAAGTAGACAAATTGATATTTCCAAGGATGTATTCAACGGTGTGCAAGTATCAAACATCGAAATTCTAGGCTTCCCTCTTTTAGAATCCCTTTTTCGCTCTCGACCCCTATCTCCGCCTTTCTTTTGTTGATTCGGCTTATTTTGGACATTCACTTGAACTTTTCATGAATTATCATCAGACCGCGTTACTGCGATGTTACTTTTTACTCCCTCTTCACTTGGTCCCGCAACGCTCATTTTCCTAGAGGACCCGGTTTCCTCTTTTCTCAAATACTGAGTCGCCTTTACATAAAAGCGCTCCAACACCGTAGGCAGCTTGCCAGCTAACCAATTGCCGAAATTAGATTCTGGATCTATCCCTCTCGTCACAACCAGCAATATCGCATGGTCATTCGGATTACTGATTTCCATAACGGCTGTATGAAATCTCTCCAAATAATCCTTCAACGATTCTCTTGGAGCCTGAATCATGCTGAACAGGAACATCACATCCTTGGGACGAGTTGCATGCATCCGGAACTGCTCCATAAACTTTGTTGCCAAATCGTCAAATCTATAAATTGATCGTGGAGGTAATCTTATGAACCACATCATTGCTATTCCAAAGAGAGTTATGGGAAAGCATCTACACTTGGTTGCATCATTCACTCGTGCATAATCCATCAGCCATTCATATCTCATGATATGCTACCTTGGGTCGGTTTTTCCCTCGTAGGCGATCATTGATGGCACGTTGAACCTCCTCAGATACTATGCATATAGAACATTATTAGTACACAGGGTATGGCATCTCGAGATTCCCCAATCATCGTTATTCAAGCCTTGGCTCTCTCTCACCAACTGTATGACCATTGCTGGTAAGTTTGGCGTTTGGATGGTTGGTGCTAAGCGATGGTCGTGCTCCACCTCACGTGAATGGTTTGGTCGACGTCTGCGGGCCGTTTCACACCTTCTTGGTTCACCATCTTCCCGATGTGTATCTTGTAAATTCACTTCATCGTCATTCTGGGGAAGAGCTTGGTCAAGATTCAATTGAACTCCAGCATCCAAACCGACCGTAGCAGCTCCAACTTGATTTCCATAAGGCATGGATGGACTCCTCCTTCCGGTGGAGGGATCGGTACCGATCCCTATGGAAGCATCGGCACCGATCGATCCGACAAACCACGATGGTCTGCCAGTTGATGCCCCGAAGTTTCTACGTGATATTCGTCCGTTCTACGATGCATATGCATGTGATACTCATTGATGAACTAGAACTCACCAATGCCGAGTAAGGAGTGGGGTCTCTCCTAGCTTTTCCCCATTGCTGCTGATTGATTTGGTTCATCAAGTTGAATTTGTTGACTTAATTGTCGATGGCTCTCCATCAGCTCTCTCATTAAATTATGAAATTCAGCTCTTGTAATAGAATCAGTGGGATTCTGAACGTCAACCGGTTCAGCATTTACGTTTGTTGGTTGATTGCTTAGGTCTCCTTGCTGGATGCTAGTATTCTCATTTCTTTCCATGTTTTGAGAAGTAGATCTAGTATTTTTCACCATTATCAATAGTTTTGCTTAGATTTCTACAAATCTAAGTAGAATAAGCAACTTTTTAAAGATAATTGTATATCTCCTTTGGGGGATTTATCCAATCTAATAGCAACAAAGTGATTCTAATGAACTAAGAATCAAGTTTCTCAATGAAAGCACCAAAATGTTTACAACTAAATTGGTTACAAACACTAATAATAGGTTTTGTAGAGAAGTATGTGAGGAAAAACAAAATTAAATTGACTAGATGGATTAATAAGTAACAGAAAATCAACTATAATCAAAGACATAGGAATTTATAGTGGTTCGGCATTGTATGCCTACGTCCACTTTGAAGATTACCCTTTATTAATCACTTATAAATCTGATTACAGCAGTAGAAAATAGTCAGTTTTTGATTACAATAGAGTCTAGAGTAACAAGCAGCGTAAAGATCCCTAGAATGACCCATCATGATAGTATTTATGGACGAAGATGACCATGTATCTCTCTGAAATTTCGGCTGAGGAAACTACTACTCCACATGGGCCCATTAGAGGGACCGCGGGGCCCAATTCCCAAAGAGGAGGGATCGGTGTCGATCCCTTCTTTGGTCGAGTTTTGGGGAGCGATCCCTATGGTGGCTTCCTTATGCAAAAACATGTTTGGCCTCCAATTTTCATACCATTTGAATCATTAGAACTCGAGTTGTCGCTTGATCTTTGATTCAACATGACATGAATGCTGCCTTATGTCGATCCCTCTCGAGGGGTGTATACCGATCCCTCCAACTTTGCCCATATTATATGTGATCCCTAGGGTAGGTTCCCTAGGGTCCATATACCTTGCTCTCCAAATTTCATATGCTTTAGACTTATAGATCTTGAGATATTGACTGTATTCTACAAGAATGCTCTTGTATTTCGATGTATGCTGATCCCTCCTTCATGAAGTATGTCGACCGCTTCCATTCATTAAGCCATATTCCATACTTTGAGCATTCTACATTGTACATCCATCAAATCCATTCAATCCTGACTTTATACGACCATTGTACATGACTTCTTGGTCCCACAATCACCACTCTGGAGTCTTCGGCCTTAATGGCAATTGAATCTAACCCGTGCAATCAGTTCGATATAGCTAGGCTAGAATGGCAGATAACAGTTTCCAGTGAAAACAATCATTGCTAATAGAAATTGTTCTAAAGGGTTACTAAAATTTATGCATTTTGAAAAATGGTTTTGTAAGTCATAATGTTAAAGAGAAAAAGTTATAATAAGATGAAGTAGCATAAGTAATCAATGATGAAGTGCACAACAACAAAGGATGTAAACTTGAAAGAAGAAGAAACAATATAAGAGAAAAAGTTTACTTAAGATAAATCATAAGAAAACTTCTAATGTGTGGAGGGGGGGCAAGTGTCACACCCAAAATACCAAAAATGAATTGTTAAACACAAGAGTTATCGTCATCATGTGGTAACTTTAAACATGCTGAAGCCATTGTAAAGTATTTTTGGGAAGCCATCGTGATAAGAAAGGTCGAAGCCATCACGAAGCATTGTTGAGAAGCCATTGTGATAAGAAAGGTCGAAGTCATCGTAAAGCATTGTTAATAAGCCATCATTATATGAAAGACGGAGGCCATCGTGAAACATTTGTGTGAAGCCGTCATGTGTTAATCAATGTCATCGTGATGTGTTAATCAAAGTCATCGTGAGAAGATTCATATCATAAGTTGATGCAGCAAGCCATCACAGATTCATGTTATAAACCTTCAAGTATGTTAATTACAAGACACCATGAAGTAAGATGCCAGAGCCATCTTGAACTATTCCCTAGAGTCATCATGAAAAGAGACATGGAAGTCATCATAAAACAAGCTATTAAAACAGCCATCGTGAAGAATCTCTCAAAGCTATCGTGGAAGGTTCCTCATAGCCATCACGATGAACTCCATAAGGTCTTTGTAAAGTGTTCATTAAAGCCACCAAAACTATCATGAGTTACGTATCCAAGCTATTAGGCCATCATTCAAGCTATCAAGTCAGCGTGAGATGACTATTCAAACTCCTAGTGAGTTGATTATTTAAGCTATTGCAAGTGGGAGTTACAAGCCATTGTGTAATGATGAAATGCTAGCAATAGCCCATATAAAGAAGTAGTTTATTAATATGAAGGAAATACCATGTAATAAAGCTTCAAAGCACTCTCATCCAACCATGCCACCTTTATTAGTACCATGTCCAAAATAGTGATCTGTGTGAATCACTATAGTATTGAGATAGTGACAAGTGGAACAATCAAGACCTTCCATCTTGCCAAGTCACTGATCTGTGTCAACTTCGATCAACCAATCCAAGCAATTTATCCCACTCTCCAACCTCTATAAATAGAGAACCACCCCCACCTAAGAAGGGGCTTTTCTTGATAGAGTTAGGGGTATACCCTAGGGGCAATTCTGTAATTTATTTTGAATTATTAACTCTGCAACCAATTCTCGTTCGTAATAAAGAGTGTTTTCTTTATGTTATATATTTGTTATAATGTTGTATAAATAATTAAACGTATGATTAAAATATATTTAACAAAACAATCCATAAATGGTGTGTTTGTGATAGTAATTACAAATAGTTGTAATCATAAGTATCACAATATAATGAACACATCACTTTTAATTATTCCTAGTCAAGATACACCGAGATTGGATACTGATGCATCTGTTGAGAATAAAGTATGTAATGCTCTCAAAATAATGGGTGTTGTATTACTCATGACTGTAAGGGGCACCTAGAGATTACATATAGATAGTTATTGGATAACTATGGAATGACTTACTCGATAGTTCTCTATTAGTTAGTATAATTAAGGTCAAACAGAAAATATCAATATGACTAACTTACAAAGTTCTCTTGACTTGAGAATATTGTCGATCTTCAGTATGAAAGCTCTGCTTTGATTATAGTCAAATCATGGCATAGAGTCCATCGAATGACTATAGTTGGGTCAAGTGGAAGTATTGGAAGTGAAACACTATTCAAAAGAGGATTTGTCTCCTCGGTTATATGGGGTTAGTATAGCAGTCAATTAAAGTCAACTCAAAGTCAAAATCTCTAGGCAGAATAGTTCGATTAATAATAACCATTATTAATGAACCAAGGACTTTGAATTTGGACTATAGAGTCAAATATGGATGATGTTGGAATTTTGACCGATACCAAATTCCATAAGTCCAAAGTGATATACTTTTGACAAAGAGAATTAGTGTAAATAATTGTCACTAAAGGGTAATGCTTATAACAAGTAAAACTTGATTTTTCCAAAGGATGAGTATGTGAAAAATTCAGCCAAAATGTCACACCACTAGCTAAGGTGACATGTGAACGTTAATATTTGAATTGTTCAATATTAATCACTGATCGAATTTACACTTTTGAGTCATACAACTGAAATGATGGATATTCCGAATCAACCACATGATTTAGTTATTTTAATTGTTAAAAATTAATTAATATTTAAGAATTTATTTTTAATTTATTGGATGCCATTAGTATTTAGTAAAGTGTGTATATAAAAGTTATAAATGCGCATATCGATATACGATATTGGTAGAATATTTATGTTTGATTTAAACAAGATAAATACTGAAACAGACTTTAAATAAATTGAACCAGTTAATATTCATGAAATATTAATTGTTAAAAAAATTATTTCTTATTTGATTTGTTTAATTTCCATTACTATTTAATAATATGCGTATATAAAAGTTATAAACACACACGTCAGTATACGATATCGATGGGAAATATAAATTAGATTTAAATGGAAATAATGCTAATTGGATTTTGGAAATATTTTGGACCCACATCCCTGTATAATAGGCAGCGATGATTTAGAGAGGAGGAGGAGTTTGTTAAAATTGAAATAAAGGGGCAATCTTAATTAAAGGAGAGAAATATACCATATATTGATTACACGTTTATTTCTTCCTTTAATTAGATTTCTCTCTGTCATTTTTTTCTTCCTCTCCAGTGAAACTACTAGGCCGAAAAAAATTTAATCGTGGAAAGACTTCAAAACTCAAAAATTCAATCAAGCAATATTAAATAAAAATAGTGGGTGATTGTCTCTTGGTTGCTGTAGATCTAGAGAGTTATCAATTGGATCTAGGAATTGTTTTATCATTCAAGGTGTTTCTATAGGCTTCATTCTAAGGTAATTATATATAGACACACACACATTGTAGGATCGTTTTCACCTTAGAGGGGGGCGGGGTGAATAGGGTCTACTAAATATTAATGCGGAAATAAAAAATAAAATAGAAAGTAATGCAGTAAAGATCACACACAATTTTACCCAACTTCGGCAAAAACCAGCCTACGTGCTACCCCCAAGATTTCTACTAGAAATTAAGTAATCAGTCGCTTACAAAAATATGTAAACTTGCGATACTTGCTAACTCGATTAACCTAACTCTAAGCTCAAAACCCTGCCATAACTCAACCACTGAGTTGCGAATTCTCGAACTACAAAACCGTAGTTCATAAACTAGTTAATCTAGAGTTCAACTTAAATAAAAAACAAAAATAAACAAAAGTACTAAAAAAATAAAAACCCTAATATAAACTATACGGTCCAAATAAAAAATATAAACGAGTTTTCCCTTTTTCCTGCTCATCCATGCCTTCTAATTTCTTGCGATTTGGAATTAGGGTTTTGTAGATTTTCATGCCTTCGATTCCCGATTCCTCGAATTAAATCGTCTGTCTTTAATTGAGTCTTTGATCTGGGCTTCAATAATTATGGAGCTTTCAAATCCTCTCAGTTGGTTGAGTTGATCGATTTCGATTAGTTTAGATTTCGCGATTCTTCGATCAGTGTTCTTCGATTGCTCCAGAGGGTTTGAGTTCGACTTTGGTATAATATCGGTATGTGATTTTTACTTTATTATTCTATTGATTTGCTTGAACTCGAACTCTGATCTTTTGCCGATGATGAATTGGGTTTAAATAGGGATAAAATCCCTAAATTTTCATTTGCGTAGTTTTGATTTGAATTCTTCAATTGCTGCGCTCGGCCATTTGATTCTTGATTGAATGATTGTGATGATTTCTGACTTGTTCATTTGGTTGAATATATTTATGATATATTCGAATTTGCTTAAATTTATTTGAATTGGTTCCATTCTTTGCTGCCAACGACTTGTTCATCATTCGCTTACAGCTTGGCTTTTGAATTTGAGATATATATACTGATTTTGGGTTGATGTTGACTTCCTGAAGTCTGACTTGTTCATCATGAAGTCCTTTGCGACCATTTCTACTCCTTCCTGAATTTGTTCTCTGCTTTGTTTAGAATTCTGATATGTTTTTGACTTGTTCATCCTTTGAGTGCTCTGTTACTACACTTTGATTATGTCATGTATACTTTGATGTGTTGTTCATTTCATTTTATTAATGCTGAGTCCATGCTCTATTGTTTGATCTTAGACATGTCCATGTATATGTTTAATGTTTAGTACTGCTGCATCTCTTAGCCTGATCTGAGTTATGTAGTTTGCTATATCCATGAGCAGTTGCTCGAGTCTGGTTATGTTGATGCTCCTATATCTTGTTTGCTTCATTCTTGTGTTAACTTGCATATACAACTTGTTCATGTTTATATACATTTTTGTGCTCTTGTATCCCTGACTTTATGCATTGTTATTTGTGTTTATACCCTTGTACTTGAACCTACTTCCTTTAATTTGTTGTGTGAACTTCTTTTGCACTTGCCTAATCGCCTTGCTCTTTGTTTTCCGTAGCCTTATCTGATGGATCCTTGTATGCACATATGCACTGTTCTGGTCTTGTTGCATCCCTAGTGTTCACCACTGCTTATGCCCTTGTGTGCTTGCACATGTATCAGTGCATGTATACTTTGTGCACTCTGACTTATCACTTCAGACTAGATTTCACTTGAACCTATTTGCCTCTGAACTTCTATGCACTGTTGTGTTCATCTACATTTGCTTATTGATTTTGAAAATCATGCACATGTACATATTGAAACTAAACTTGATTATGAACTCTGGTTGCACATGAACTTGTTATTCAAATGTGTTCATGCCTATTATTGCTTTGCATATCCATGTACAAATGAGCATGTTTACTTGTTTGGTTGCCACTATATATATATATATACATGTGTGTACAGACATGTATATATGTATGCTGGTTCCATTGAAGTCTGGTTGCATGTTGATTTGTTTTGCATTCATGTTAACCCATTTGGATCTGACATGTATGAAGCTTTGCTTGTGTGGTTTCTACTTTTGCTTTATCCTTTGTACATGTATGGTGCACTTTGGTCCATGGTTTGCCTGGACTGACCTTGGTTAGTTTTGGTTTGTGTTTGCATTGCACTTGAGTTGAATCCAGTCTTGGCTTGGGTTTGACCTTGTACTCACCTGTCCTTGCAATTTTAATAAGCAAGTGTATATCGGTGTGCACGACCTTGTGGCATGTACAGTGATACACTGTGCATGTCACAAGTTGTTCGCGTATTTTTGATTCTATTTTGAAATAGAAAGATGAATTAAAAAATGATGACGAACAACCCAAATAACTGGGGCAAACAATATTTTCAAACACACACACTTCATTGTGCATTGCAAAATATTTCTTTTTCAATTTTACTACGTCAATGTTTATTTTGCAGATAGATCAGATGCTGGATACAGGCTGGAACAGAGTTGAAGATCAAATACGAGTGATGAGTGAATATGTAGTGAGGTGAAACATGTATGTAAAATTGTATAGTGAAAATTGTGTTGTAATTGAAACTTGTATTTGGAATTGTGTAAATATAGTGAGAGCTTAAATTTTTACTATTTGAGTTTGTAATAAAGTATTTGTTTGAATAAAATATTTGTTTAAATAAGAATTCCGAGTTATTTATTTTATTCAACAAATATTTATTTAATTATGTGGAAAAAAAATAGTATAATAACAAATACATTTAAACGAATATATATATATACATATGTTTATTATCATCAAACAAAAATCATACACTAGTATATTCTACAATCTCCCCCTTTTGATGATAACAAACATATATTAAGATTTTGACTCTATTAAATGTATTTGGTCTTGAGTGAATTCTATTAGCTCCCCCTATTTGAATACTCCCCCTACAACAAAGCTCCCCCTTCACATATGCTTGAAAAAAATATGAAAATAAAAGACAATAAAAGAACAAATCAATGAACCTAGATGAGAATATGCAAATAATAATAAAAATATGACTTATTTGCCAAAATCTTAACTTCTCTCCCCCTTTTGTTATCAGCAAAAGAGTAACAGTGTTAGATAAGAGTGATAGAGTGATAGACATGAATCACAACATTTATACCTAATCGAGTATAAATATTAAATTTTAAAAAAATCAAACAAAAATCATAAATACTCTGTTATGCGCATATTCCATTTTAGAGTGATATGGGTGATGTCGGCATAGAAAACCATATAGTTGTGTCTATTTGTGGTATATTTATGACAGGAATTTTTTAAATACTTACTAACCATGCATAATCGTTAGGACTTTTAAATGAGAATAGTAGTATTCCCTATTTTTTTTATTAAAAATGAATTCCAAGCATCTTCTAACCACGCATAACCGTGAGGACTTTCAAATGGGGTTAGAATCAACTCGCCTATTTCATCCAATTTTGATATGTGTTCCATACATGCATAGCCGTGAGGACTTTTAAATAAGCACGAAAGCACATAATCAGAGATTTCAAGTAGTTCACCCATGCATAATCGTGAGGACTTTTAAATGAGAGCGAGTACTTTTGGATTATTTTATTGCTAGTTAAAAAAAGAATAATTTCCTGTTTAAATACCACATTTTGACATACTATATTGGATTTTGATGAGTGATTGTCATAGAAATATGATAGGAATAGAGATGGTCATAGAATTTTACCAACCAAAGTTATTACAAATTTTGTTTAAATTTTTAAAGAAATTTTCTAAATATACTCTCTCAAGACATAATGTTTAATCAAGATTAACACTCATTATTTTTTTCAGTCGCTATTTATCTTTTCGATAATCAATAGGGAGTCAGATTAGTTAATATAGACATTTAAAATCAGATCCAAAAAATATAAAATCACATTTCTAAAATGCCTAAACTGAGACGAAGTCGACAAAAACTATTTTCTTGGGTTTTGTAAAAATGTCAGCCAATTGAGAATCAGTTGAAATGAAGTTTATGCAGATATTTTCTTTGAAAATGTGATCTCTAATGAAATGATGTCTAACATCTATATGCTTGGTGTGAGAATGATATACAGGATTATTTGTGAGATCAGTTGCACTTTTGTTATCACACATAAGTGGAACTCGTTTAAAATTTAGACCATAGTCTTGCAAGGTTTGTATCATCCATAAGATTTGAGCTGAGCAACCGGAGCAATATACTCTGCCTTAGTGGTAGATAATGCAATACAATTTTGGTTTCGACTTGACCATGCAACTAACGAATGCCCTAACATAAAACACGTTCCGCTAGTACTTTTTCTATCAACTAGACTACCATCATAGTCTGCATCTGAATACCCTTTTAACTCAAAGTTATCATTAGTTGGATACCACAGACCAAACCGTGAGATGTGCAACAAATACCTTATAATCCTTTTTACAGCTTTTAAATGAGATTCTTTTGGATTTGATTGAAACCGTGCACATAAACATACAGAGAACATAATGTCTGGTCTAGAAGCAGTAAGATAAAGAAGTGATCCAATCATACCTCGATATTTCTTTTGATCAACTACCTTACCTTTTTCATCCTTGTCAATTTTAATTGTTGTGCTCATAGGAGTTTTTTCAGGTTTAGCATCCTTCAATCTAAATTTGTTGACAAGCTCTCAGATATATTTTGTTTGAGAGATGAACGTACCTTTTTCACTTTGTTTGATTTGAAATCCTAAAAAGAATTTCAACTCTCCTACCAAGCTCATTTCAAACTTTTCATGCATGACTTTTTCAAATTTCTCACACAAAAGGTTGTTGGTGGCACCATAAATAATGTCATCAACATATATTTGAACAATCAATAGGTCATCATTTTCGTGCAATAGAAATAATGTGGTGTCTACACAACCCTTTTTGAACCCATTTTCTAGGAGATGAGTGCTAAGCCATTCATACCAAGCCCTAGGGGCTTTTTTTAATCCATATGGTGCTTTCTTAAGTTTATATACATGGTTAGGGTATTCTTGACTTTCAAAGCCTTCGGGTTGTTCAACAAATACATCCTTTTTCAAAATTCCATTAAGAAAAGAACTTTTAATATCCATTTGTCTTAGTTTAAATCCTTTATAACAAGCAAAATCTAACAAGATTCTAATGGATTCTAGTCTTGCTATTGGTGCAAAAGTTTCATCAAAATCAATTCCTTCAATTTAATTATAACTTTAGCAACTAACCTAGCTTTGTTCCTAATCACATTTCCAGATTCATCAAATTTATTTTTAAAATTCATTTGGTTCCTACAAATGGATAATCATTAGGTCTAGGTGCAAGAATTCAAACATCATTTCGTTCAAATTGATTTAGCTCTTCTTGCAAAGCCATAAACCAACTCTCATCATTAAGAGCTGTACCTATGTCTTTGGGTTCAATTTCTAAGATAAATCCACTGTATAGACACAAATCACATAAATTTCTAAAAGAGGAACGAGTTAGAATACCTACGGTAGGATTACCTATTACCAATTTTGGAGGATGATCTGCTTTGAATTTCAATCTCTCTGTTTCCAGATTTCTTTGGACTTTTTCCGCGGTTGTAGTTTCTTTTGGATTTCCACTTTCATCTTTTTCGTTCTCCTCTTTGACATTACTTTTGATTGTTTCCTTGCTTTGATCATCAATGTGTTCATCAAATTTCACATTAATTGACTCCACGATTGTTCTCGTCCTTTTGTTGCATACTCTATAAGCTTTGCTTTTGGAAGAGTATCCCATGAACATGCCTTCGTCAGCTTTTAGCTCAAATTTTCCCAGTTGATCACCTGTATTGAGAATAAAACACGGACAACCAAATTTTTTGAAATATGCAATGTTTGGCTTTTTTTTGAACCATAGTTCATATGGTGTTTTCTTAAGGATCGACCTAATCATGACTCTATTCATTACATAACAAGCTGTATTTACTGCCTCTGCCCAAAAAGACAAGGGTAGTTCATACTCATTTATCATAGATCTAGCCAACTCTTGTAAGGTTCGATTCTTTCTCTCAACTACTCCATTTTGTTATGGAGTACGTGGGGTAGAGAATTCATGTTTAAAACCATTTTCATCACAAAAATTTTCAAATTCATAATTTTCAAATTCTCCACCATGATCACTTCTTAGCGAAATAATAGAAACTCCTTTTTCATTTTGAACTAATTTTGTGAATTTAGTGAAGTATGAGAAAGTTTCTGATTTTTTAGCTAAGAAGTATGCCCATGTGTATTTAGAGTAATCATCAACCAATACATAACAATATCTCTTACCACCTAAACTGTTAGGAACTAAGATGTTGGTTTTGATGACAACAACCTTTTTAACTTATCTTATTATAAAATATATACTAACACTATTGTCTAGATAGATATGTATATGCATGAACTATGCAGGATATATATATATATATATGCAGGTATTGATTACTGAAGACTGATCGGTATAAAGACTCAAGACTCAAGATTCAGAATGGAGATATCAAGGTTGAAGACTCTAGAGTATCAAGATCAAGATTTCAAGATAAGTGTCTAGTTTTTGTTAAAACTTCATAATAGCACGGAAATCTTCATTCCAAATTCCATTTGGGATGGAACCCATTTCTATCTTCTTAGTGGCTTACAAACCCACGACAAGTAGCTTACAAACCTATGACAAGTGGCTTACAAACCCACGACAAGTAGCTTATAAACCTATGACAAGTGGCTTACAAACCCACGAACATCCTGGTTTTGTACAAGTTCTCGAGTCCTGATGTGGTGAGATATTCTACAGGAAGAAGCTTGCAAAACTACTTCAAAATGGTTTTTCAAAATGATTTTCAAAACTGCTTTTCAAAATGTTTTAGCCTTAAAAATTATCTTTTCAAATGATTTTAAAAAGATGTTTTAGCCTTAAAATATCCTTTGTTTTTGTTTTTAAATAAACTCTTGTTTTAAACTTCGTTTGTTTTTAAAACTATCTTCTGTTTTAAAATATTCTTTTATAATATATATATACTTGAGATTTAAAATCAAATTTATATATACATTCTAAAAATATATTTTTCTACTCTTCTTTATTTTAAAACATAGGAAAATTAGTTTATTTTACTCCAGAATCATTTCATCTTATTTTCCTTTAAATACCATTTTCAAAACAAATTTTACATTGTTTATAACTAAGGGATGTCGACATCATGGGATACTACATGTCGACATGGTGGCCGTTAAATTCAAAAGTTTCAATTTTCAAAAGAAGTGTCTATTCGTTTAAATCTCTTCACGAATGGTTATGACCGTTACTGATCTATAAATAGCCTTCACAAACGAATTTTTTAACTAACTGTTTTCTTATTTTCTTCACTCCTTCTTCTCCACAAATCCATATTCTAAAATTTTCATATTTTTAAGATCGTGCCAAAATTCTGCCGAATTCTCAAGTGAATCAAATTAGAATCTAATTCTTGTTTGATTCTCTACCCTCTCTCGAAGATCAAAGTGCTATTCAGAGTTATAGGATCAATTTGTAATAAAAAGTTTATCGAGTCTCTCTATAAGGTGTGGTTGTGCTTGGAAATCAATTGGGTGATCTTGTGTCCCATAAATCAAGAGAGTTTGCCCCGGACTCGAAGACAGGAGGGTACCTCAAGGCCTTTAGAAATTGAGGATTGTAATCTTGACATTGGTAGAATAAAAATCTGTACGAGGTGTTTGCCTTGGTGCAGGACTGGACGTAGGGTAACTCCGAACC
The DNA here is from genome assembly GCA_030737815.1 of Allium fistulosum. NCBI lineage: Eukaryota > Viridiplantae > Streptophyta > Magnoliopsida > Asparagales > Amaryllidaceae > Allium > Allium fistulosum. The sequence goes on from CM060903.1 coordinate 281,641,178, forward strand.
AGTATAAAATCCAGTGTGTTCTTTCCTTTTACTGCTTTTTATTTACTTTCTGCATCTGTGTTTGATTCTGTGATTGTTCTGTGATTAAGTTATGCATTTGTTAGTGTCATAATTTCAATTTAGTCCATATAAGTCTTAGAATCCATTAAACACTATTCACCCCCCCTCTAGTATTAAATTAGCCTTAAGATCCTTAATCCACACTCCCTTTCATAAACTTGCAATATCGTTAGGTCCAAACAGATCCATATGAACTAGTTCAAGGACTCTAGAAGTACTTATAGTGTTCTTGGCATGAAAAGATGATTTTTTAAATTTTCCCATAGTACATGTTTTACATAGAGTTTCTGTTTTGAAATCATGAGATGGTAAACCTCTTACCAAATCTTTTCTTTTTAATTTGTTTAACAAATTCATGCTAGCATGTCCTAATCGTCTATGCCATAAGTTTACTTCTTCATCCTTAGTTACCAAACATTTTGAAAGAGTGAGATCATCAAAAGATCGAGAGTATATATTACCTTTCCTCTTACTTGAAAATAATGTTTCTTTTGATGGTTGGTCAACAGTTGTGCACAAATCAGAATAAAAAACAACATTCATTCCCTTATCACATAACTGGCTGATTGAAATCAAATTATGGTGCACATTTTCAACATATAATACATCGTTTAAGGTAAATGTGCCATTACCTACTTTACCTTTACCGATAATTTTGCATTTATCGTTGTTGCCCACTGTGACTCTGCCACCTTTGTACTTCTCTAGGATAAGGATATTTGATTTGTCGCCCGTCATGTGCCTGGAACAGCCAGAATCCAGGTACCACTCTTGCTGTACCTTAGCCTGCCAACACACCTACATGAGGAAAGAGTTTAGTGACCTATTTGTTTTTATAGGTCCATGATTGTTAGTGACAAATTTTTTTGAAAAACAAGTTTGTGTAGAACCAAGGCAATCTATATTTGTTCCTTTTGGCACCCAGATTTGTTTGATCTTAAGGGATTTTACATTCATGCCTTTAGGAACCTAAATTGGTATGGTTTTCGTGTGTTTGGGTCTGTACCAGCAATTGTTTTGATTGTGTCCAGTTTTTCAACAAATCATGCACTTGGAGTTGACATGATTAGTCTCACTTCTACCTTTTTCAGATTGAGTATACCCAAGTCCTTGTCTAATAGTATTAACAGTTTGTTTCCCTAATAGCATATTTAGTGATCTTTTGCCTTTGGAGAATTTTCCTAAAGTTGTAGACAATTGTTGGACTTATGACTTGAGAGATTCATTTTCATTAAATAACAAAGTGCACTTTTTAATAGAATTTTCTCTCCTAGTATTTTCACTTTCTTTCAAAATAAGAATTTCTTTTCAAGCTATTTAATTTTAGTTTCTGATTTTTTTATTTCCTCTTCAAATGATGGACACTTATCACATTCAGGGCTCTTATTTCTATAGTTTTGAACCATTTGATCAAGCTGCATATTTAGTTCTGTCAAACTATCTTTTTGTGATTCAATTTTAGCGTACTTCTCCCTAAGTCTTTCAAAACAACCATTTACTTCATAAAATATATAAGTAATTATGAGTGAGTAAGTTTTGATACCTCGCTTGGCTCGTCATCGTCGATGTCACTTGTTTCTCCTAAAAAACATATATTTGCTTTTTCACTCTCACTGCCAGTGCTTTCATCATCATCTTCACCACTTTCATCCCTAGTTGCTGCAAAACTTCTCCTTTTTGGTTTCTTTCCTTTGCTGAATCGATTTTAAGGACAATTTGGCTTGATATGACCAGGTTTATTGCACTTGTGAGAAATGATCTCATGCTTTTCTGAGTTGTCTAGAACTTTGACAATTCTGCTCTTTAGTTGTTGATTTAGGGCTGGATTTCCGTATTTGCGGTTCCACCTTTTGAATCTCTTTATTATTAGTGCCATTTCAGCTGCTCCTTCATCATCACCAACATCTTCACTTTCGATCGTTCCTTTGAGAGCTATTGATTTCTTTTGCATATCTCCTCCTTCACATTCTTCCTTGAATTTGATTTCTAGCTCATAAGTGGTGAGGTTTCCGATGAGTTCTTCAACTTTAACCTATTTCAGATGCTTTGAATCTTGGATGGCAGTCACCTTTGCTTCAAAATTTCGTGGAAGAATTCTGAGGATCTTCGGACTATTTCCAATTCTGTGTATGGTCTTCCTAGGGATTTTGATTTGTATACAAGATTAGAAAGTCATCCATACATTTCTTTGACACTTTCATCCTTTGCCATTGTGAAGTTCTCGTACTCGCTACTAAGCATGGCAAGGCGAGATTCTTTATCCTGGGAGGTTCCTTCATGAGTCACTTCAAGCGTGTGTCAGATTTCCTGCGCAGTTAGACAATGTGAGATACGATTAAATTCAATTTGACCTAATGAGCAAATAATAGAATTCATAGCTTTAGTGTTAGCAGCTTGCAGTTTATTTTCAAGATCTGTCCATTGATCCATAAGTTTTTCAACTTCTTGATTAACTACCATTACTGTTGGTGTGCTATATCCCGTTTCAACAATATTCTATGCATATATGGTTTTTAGAAAAAAATTCATTCTAGCTTTCCAATATGCATATTCACTATTGAACATGGGTGGTCTAGCTATGGACTAACCTTCAGCAAAAGCATTATTAAAAAAGCCATTGAAAGAAAAAATCAAATTTTTTTAACAGAAAAATGGTTTTTGATCCTAGCTCTGATACCACTTGTAGGATCGTTTTCACCCTAGAGGGGGGGGGGGGTGAATAGGGTCTACTAAATATTAATGCGAAAATAAAAAATAAAACAGAAAGTAATGCAGTAAAGATTACACACAGTTTTATCCAGCTTTGGAAAAAACATGCCTACGTGCTGCCCCCAAGGTTTCTAATAGAAATTAAGTAATCAGCCGCTTACAAAAATACGTAAACTTGCGAAACCCGCTAACTCGATTAACCTAACTCTATGCTCAAAACCCTGCCACAACTCAGCCACTGAATTGCGAATTCTCGAACTACAAAACCGTAGTTCGTAAACTAGTTAATGTAGAGTTTAACTTAAATAATAAACAAAAACTAACAAAAGTACTAAAAAAATAAAAACCCTAATATAAACTATACGGCCCAAATGATAAAGATAAATGAGTTTTCCCTTTTTCCTGCTCATCCATGCAGTCTTGTTTCTTGCGAACTGGAATTAGGGTTTTGATGATTTTCAAGCCTTTGATTCCTCGAATTAAATCGTCTGTCTTTAATTGAGTCTCTGATCTAGGCTTCAACAATTTTGGATCTTTCGAATCTTCTCTGTTGGTTGAGTTGATCGATTCCGATGGATTTGAATTTCACGATTCTTCGATCAGTGTTCTTCGATTGATCCAGAGGGTTTGAGTCCGACTTTGGTATAATATCGGTATGAGATTTTTACTTTATTATTCTATTGATTTTCTTGAACTCGAACTCTGATCTTTTGCCGATGATGAATTGGGTTTAAATAGGGATAAAATCCCTAAATTTTCATTTGCATTGTTTTGATTTGAATTCTTCAATTGCAGCGCTCGGCCATTTGATTCTTGATTGAACGATTATGATGATTTCTGATTTGTTCATTAGTTGAATGTATTTTTGATATATTCGAATTTGCTAAAATTTATTTGAATTGGTTCCATTCTTTGCTACAGACGACTTGTCATCATTCGCTTACAGCTTGGCATTTGAATTTGAGATATATATACTGATATTGGGTTGATGTTGACTTCTTGAAGTCTGACTTGTTCATCATGAAGTCCTCTGCGACTTTTTCTACTCCTTCCTGAATTTGTTCTCTGTTTTGTTTAGAATTCTAATATGTTTTTGACTTGTTCATCCTTTAAGTGCTCTGTTACTACACTTTGATTATGTCATGTATACTTTGATGTGTTGTTCATTTCATTTTATTTTTGCTGAGTCCATTCTCCATTGTTTAATCTTAGACATGTCCATGTATATGTTTTAATGTTTAGTACTACTGCATCTCTTAGCCTGACCTGAGTTATGTAGTTTGCTATGTCCATGAGCAGTCGCTCGAGTCTGGTTATGTTGATGCTCCTATATCGTGTTTGCTTCATTCTTGTGTTAACTTGCATATACAACTTGTTCATGTTTATATACATGTTTGTTCTCTTGTATCCCTGACCATATGCATTGCCATTAGTGTTTATACCCTTGTACTTGAACCTGCTTCCTTTAATTTGTTGTGTGAACTTCTTTTGCACTTGCCTAATCGCCTTGCTCTTTGTTTTCCATAGCCTTATCTGATGGATCCTTGCATGCACATATGCACTGTTCTGGTTTGGTTGCATCCCTTCTGTTCACCACTGCTTATGCCCATGTGCGCTTGCACATGTATCAGTGCATGTATACTTTGTGCACTCTGACTTATCACTTCAGACTAGATTTCACTTGAACTTGTTTGCCTCTGAACTCCTATGCACTGTTGTGTTCGTCTGCATTTGCTCATTGATTTTGAAAATCAAGCACATATTCATGTACATATTGAAACTGAACTTGATTATGAACTCTGGTTGCATATGAAGTTGTTATTCAAGTGTGTTCATGCATGTTGTTGCTTTGCATATCCATGTACATATGAGCATGTTTACCTGTTTGGTTGCCACTATACACACACACATGTGTGTACAGACATGTATGTATGTATGCTGATTCCATTGAAGTCTGGTTGCATGTTGATTTATTTTTCATTCAAGTTAACCCATTTGGATCTGACATGTTTGAAGCTTTACTTGTGTGGTTTCTACTTTTTCTTTATCCTTTGTACATGTTTGGTGCACTTTGGTCCATGGTTTGCCTAGACTAACCTTGCTTAGTTTTGGTTTGTGTTTGCATTGCACTTGAGTTGAATCCAGTCTTGGCTTGGGTTTGACCTTGTGCTCACCTGTCCCTGCAATTTTAACAAGCAAGTGTATATCAATGTGCACGACCTTGTGGCATGTACAGTGATACATTATGCATGTCACAAGTTGTTCACGTATTTGATTCTAGTTTGAAATAGAAAAATGAAATTAAAAAAATGATGCCGAACAACCCAAATAACTGAGGCAAACAATATTTTCAAATACACACACTTCATTGTGCGCTGCAAAATATTTCTTTTTCAATTTTACTACGTCAATGTTTATTTTGCAGATAGAACAGATGTTGGATACATGCTCGAATAGAGTTGAAGATCAAATACGAGTGATGAGTGAATATGTAGTGAGGTAAAACATGTATGTAAAATTGTATAATGAAAATTGTGTTGTAATTGAAACATGTATTTGGAATTGCGTAGATGTAGCGAGAGCTTAAATTTGTACTATTTGAATTTGTAATAAAGTATTTGTTTGAATAAAATATTTGTTTAAATAAGAATTCCGAGTTATTTATTTTATTCAACAAATATTTATTTAATTATGTGGAAAAATAAAATAGTACAATAACAAATACATTTAAACGAATATATATATATGTTTATTACCATCAAACAAAAATCATACACTAGTATATTCTACACACATCTTCCATTTGTTTATATACCCTTAATTCTCTATCCCCCCCCTCTGTTCATATATGTGAATTTAAAATTTGATTTGAATATCTCAAGTCCCATGCTTGAATCAGTTGTATATTCCTATCATGTTAAAACATAGTACATTTGCTTTGTTTACTATTTTTTGTTATGAATAATAATATTTCATCTTCTATGTTCTGTATGATTGTTTATTCAGTTTATTTAACCTAGATCTAGACCTTCTTAATTTTATTTTCTTTGTTTTGTTTGCTTATTCATCCAGTTCGTTTAATCTAAATCTGGATGGTTTTATCACAAATCCGTGTATGCCTATGTCGTCTGATTTTGTTATTGTTAAAAAAATTGAACTTTGAAATATTTTTGTTAATAATTCATTTTTCATAACATAAGATTTAGATTTGAAAGTTTACATATGAATTGCTATGTAAATAAAAGTTGGTAATAATTGCATTACTTAATCTTTGTCATCAACTTAATATTATGATTTAATTGACATGTTTTAAATCATTTTAAAATAAACTATACTAATTTAAAGAAATAGGGAACCATTGAATTAATGATTTATTCCATGTTTAACAATTGCATCTAATTTAGTATTAAATCTTTGCTTAAAAGGAAGCATTCTTTTCACAAACCCGTTCTATATTATTTATCTTGTTCCAAATTTATTTCGGTTGTATGTGTACTTGAGTTTACATAATTATGTAATATCTTTTATGTGTGTGTATATATATTTATATTTAACCTAAATTTTTAAAAGGTTTTTTGTATAAAATATAATAGTAAACTCTCTAACTACCTTAATTAACCTTAATATTCTCTGATTTACTCCATGTAATACAAATGAAGTCTATTTCTTTTGAACTGCTATGCAAATCATTTATTGTGTATGTATATATATGCATTTATTCATGTAAATAAATAAATAAATATATATATATTAAAAAGATCTTTCATGTTTTGGACGACAAAGGCATATATAGAGGGGGAATGTGTCTGTTGCGGTGTAAATCCTAACACCTAAACAATGTTCACATTAACTTTATACACTTACCATATGCTACACTTAGACTATACACATGGGTGCATGTGATATGTTCATCATTATATATAATAAAGTAAAATTAAATTAAACTAATTTTAAACAATTCTAATAATATGAAGAAATTTTAAAAGGAAAATTTAGAAAATTTCTAAATAAATTTAAGCTACATATGCCCAATAAAGATCTAAAATGGAAAAAAAATCCAAAATTCATCCATTTCATCTGCTGCGGGCTAACCCAATTCCTTCAATGGTATCAGACCCAATAGTTTATGTGGTCTAAATTAGACATATTAGGGCTAATAATTAAGCTTTTCCACTTTGTATAGTGTCTAGAAAGGTAATTTCTAGGACTGGAATTGGGTAATCAAGTACCTTGTCCTACCTGGTTACCGGCCTGGCTTGAAAGGTGAAGTGACCCCAAAGGTTGCCCCTAATAGAAAAGGCCCAATTTGAATTGGGCCTTGGGCTAATTTTCAATATTGTTTTGAAAATTAAAGTTAAAGATTTTAAATTTAATAGTTAAATTTAAAATGAAATATGATTATTATAATAGTTATAATATAACATAAGTTTTTCAAAATGTTTGAAAAGAAAAGAAAATTTTCAAAATGTTTGAAAATTTAAAATTTAAACATTAATTTCAAAAACTAACTTATTAATAAGATTAATAAAGTAAATTGATTAAATAAGTTAATTAATTAATGTACGTATATGCATGTATAATATATATTGATATATGTTATGTCGTCTTGAAATGTTTAAGACAACATAAGTATACAAGTATGTATGTAAAACAATTTTTTTTAAACAAATAAAATTTAATTAAAATTGTTTAATTAAATGAATTAATTAAATATTAATTAATAAATTAAAATACATATAAACATATGATGTATGTGTATTACTACAAGAGTTATATTATATAAATATTCAATATAATATGTTAAAATCGAATAATAAATAATTGATTAAAGAGTTCATTAATTAAAATTAATTAAATATGATTTAATTAATATAATGTTATACATAAGATTATTATATAAGCTAATTAAAATATAAAAGATATATAATAATGAAACTTATATAATATGAATTTATACACTAATGGTGGAACATTAAGAAACCCCGAATAGACTTAAGGAATAAAACATACATAAATATACGTATACCGTGGTTTCCAATGTATCTGACACTTGAATCATGAGTATAGTTCTTAAGAATTAAATTATTCCATAAGTTAATATTGCTTAACATAATATATCAAAAATATTATAAATATTCAATATAATATTGTCCTTTATCATATATATATATTAATAAATTACTTGCATACTCCTTAGTTGTTGAGCAAACTCAAGCTAGGGAAGTTATGTATAGTATTATTAATATATTGAATAGATGAGGCAAGATAACCATATGTATTTGTTAAGCAAACTCAAGATTCATATACCATACTTAGGCCACCATGATATGGTAGGTACAAGTGCATAATTTTATTTTGATTTGTTGAGCAAACTCAAGGTCAAAGTGAAATTAGGACAAAGCACCAAGAGTTAGGAGTTGTATATGGTACAACCGATAAAAAGTTATCCATCGTCCATGGAGCTATAACTTGTTGAGCAAATTTAGGGTCAGAATTTCAAGACAGACAAGTCCTAACATCTATTAATGAAGTCGAAAGACTTCTATGTTTCGACTTAGGGTTTGGCAAAACATAAAAGGCTAATGAGGGCTTATTAGTAAAATGAAACATAAAGTTTAATCTTACTAATATTATAAGAACATCTATTATGATATTGTCCTATTAATCTACCAATTAAACTTGCAGAACATACTACTCCAAAATTGTTTTCTAAAACTGACAAGCTTAACAGACCTAACTATATTGACTGACTTCAATTAAAATAGCATTGACATACGAGCGCCTTTGGACTGCTACTACATGCGAACCTAAATAACAACTCGTTGATGATGCGGAACCCGAACAAAGGCTTGCTCATGAAAAATTAGTTTCGGACCTAGAGATCACCCAAGTTTTTATGTTATCTACGTTAAACAAGCCATTGCAAAGGAAACACGAGAACATGTCTATCCATGAAATTTTTGACAGTCTCAAAGCTCTTTTTGGTGAACAGTCCTATTCCTCAAGGTATGAACTTTTGAAAAAACTGTTCAACAAAAAAATGACCAAGGGACAGAAAGTGAACGATTATGTTCTTATGACGAAAGGCTATATCGATAGACTTGCACAATTAGACATAGAGATAAGCAACGAAACACAAGTAGACTTGATCCTTGGATCTCTTACTCCTCAATATGAGCCGTTCATAATAAACTATAATATGAACCAGTTTAACATAAGCCTCATATAGCTCCTCAATATGTTGAGATCAGCCAAGTCTTCGTCCAAGGATCATGGAGCCATACTTGGTATTAAAGGGAAAGCGTCATCTTTAAAATGTTCGAAGAAGCGGAAGAGGGTAAATACAAAAAGTAAGAAGACTACTGCTGCTGACAAGGGTGAATGTCATCATTGTCAGAAGAAAGTCATTGGAAATGGAACTGACCAGAGTACTTAAACATTGTTAAAGAGAAGAAATATAATAATTCTACTGCTTCATCAAGTACATTTATGATCCAAATTTTTTTTGCAATCAGTAAATTGTCTTGGGTTTTGGATTCTTGGATCTAGAACTCATATTTGTAATTCGTTACATGGACTTAGGAGCAAGCATCATGTGGTAAAGTGAGAATGAAGGTTCAAGTTGCTGATGGATCTCTGGTAGATGCAACAACAGTTGGAAATTATCATTTACCAATTACAAATGGATTAGTATTAATATTAAATAATTGCTATTACGTAAAAGGCTTTATTTGTGGTATCATTTCTATGTCTAGATTGTCTAAGATTGGTTGTGTATTTCACTGTGCTAACAATGTTATAAACATTATGTTGAATGATAAAAAAAGTCTATGATGGTATTTTAGAAATTGGCATTTATGTGATTAATACTAATTATGTCTTTGCTATGAGGAACTCTTCTAATGTTCATGTAAATGAAAGTTATTTTTGGCATTGTAAGCTACATTATATTAGTAAGAACGGCTACACAAACTGAAAACCAAAGGTTTTCTCCCATCACTTGAATATGGATCATTTGATACGTGTGATTCATGTCTCATAGGTAAAATGATCAAGAACCTCTTCAGTGGGAGCAATGAAAGAGTTGATGAACTCTTAGGGTTAGTACATAGTGATGTATGTGGCCCGATGCCTATAATCACCAAAGCTAATAGATCTTAATTTGTCAGCTTCATCAATGGTTTCTCGAGACTAATATATATATATATCTTATGAAGAACAAATCCGAAGTCTATGAGAAATTTATTGCATATAAAAATGTAGTAGAAAATCAAATGGGCCGTAAGATTAAGATTCTTCGATCAGATCGAGGAGATGAGTATGTTGGATAGGATTTCCAACAATACTTAAAAGATAATGGGATAATCTCTTAGATTACCCCACCCTATACTCCATAACACAACGGCGTGTCAGAGCGAAGGTACCGAACCATATTAGATATGGTACGTTCCATGATGAGTAAGGCCGAGTTACCTCTATCCTATTAGGGATATACGTTTGAAATCGCAGCGCACATGTTGAACTTCTTACCCACTAAATCCATGCCTAAAAAACCATATTAGATGTGGTATGGTAAGAAACCCCAACTCAAGTATTTGGAGGTGTGGAGTTGTTCAAAATACGTTAAGAATGTTGGTCCGAATAAAATAGAGGCAAGACCGATGTTGTGTAAATATATAAGATATCCCAAAACCTCAATTTGATATATATTCTACAATACCGACGAACAAAAGGTTATTGTTTCTTGACATGCAGTCTTTTTAGAAAAGGAACTTTTGTTAAAGGAAATAAACAACAAAGTTGTAGACTTTGATGAGATCCAAGAAATTAACACAGACACTGAACCAGTGGGAGAACCAAGTTCACCCATATATGAAAACATGCAACTTATTAGAAGGTCTAATAGGGAATCTGGCGCACCAAAGAGATACTACAGTTTTCTCATGGATAGAGAGAAGGAGGATTGTGTCTTAGATGACGCCACTCTTCTATCTTTCCAACAAGCACTGTAGATTAAAGACTATGCACTTTGGCTTGGAGCGATGAAATCTGATATAGATTCCTTGTACGAAAAAAAAGTTTGGACTTTGTTGGACTTAACCAACGGGATAAAACCCATCGACTACAAATGGATTTTTTAATAAAAAGCTAAATGTAGATGGGGAAGTAGAAACTTATAAGGCAAGGCTAGTAGTGAAAGGATTTCGTCAAATTCAAGGTGTTGATTATGACGAGACCTTTTCGCCAATAGTATTGCTTAAGTCCATTCAGATTATACTAGCCATTCCTACATTTTATGACTATGAAATATGGCAAATGAATGTAAAAATTAAATTTCTAAATGGTGATTTAGAAGAGACCGTCTAATGTCACAGCTTGAGGTTTTTGTGTTCAGTGGGAGGGAGGGAAAGGCTTGTAAGTTGTTAAAGTCCATTTATGGACTTAAAAAAAGTTTGAAGGAGTTGGAATAAGTGTTCTGATAAAGTAATCAAAAAGTTTGGTTTTTATCAAAACACAGAGGAAGTGTGCGTATAAGAAAGGAACAGGGCAACGTTATAGTATTCTTGGTGCGTTATGTCGGTGAGTTATTATTGAATGGCTATGACATTTTTTTGTTGTAATCAATGAAAGCTTGGCTTTTCATGAACTTCTCCATGAAGGATTTGGAAGAAGCAGCCTATATACTTGGTATAATGATCTATAGAGATAGATCTAAGAGGCTACTAGTATTGTCCCAATCCATGTACATAGATACCATACTAAAAAGGTTTAGTATGGAGAAATCCAAGCATGGAAATGCTCCAATGCACTTTGGAATCGTCCTTTCTAAGAAGGATGCTCTTCATACCGATGAGGAGAAAGAGTGTATGAAGAGGATACCCTATGCTTAAGCCATAAGATCCAATATGTATGCTATGTTATGTGCTAGACCGGATATGGCATACGCATTAGGATGCGTAAGACGATACAAGTCTAAAGCTGGAGAAAAACATTGGATGGCTGTAAAATGTATACTAAAGTACTTAAGAAATGCTAAGGACTTATTCCTTATATACGGGAATGGAGACCTCCTTATAAAGGGGTATACAGATTCATCTTTCAAAGTGATATAGATGATAGTAAATCGGTGTCTGGTTATGTTTTATGCTAAATGGCGACACCATTAGTTGGAAATGTTCCAAGCAAGAAACAGTAGCCGATACCATGATGAAGGCCGGATACATCGCCCTCAATGAAGCAGCTAAAGAGGTAGTTTGGATGCGTAAGTTTTTGGTGAACTTGGGGTGGTTTTCGATACCGATAATCCAATGGCATTGTTCTGTGATAATAATGTGGCGATATAGTTCGCAAAGGAGCCCGAAGTGCACAAAAAGTCATGGGATATTCTTCAAAAGTTCCACCTTATAAGAGAATTCGCTGAGAAGAAACAGGTCGTGATACAATGGGTAGATACCAAGGAGAACATAGCAGATACATTCACTAAGGGCCTAACTCGATTGGATCTTGAGAGGCTGATTGAAGGGATGGGATTGAGATTCCATAGTTGGTCCTATGTGCAAGTGGGAGATTGATAGAGTTAGGGGTATACCCTAGTGGTAATTTTGTAATTTATTATGAATTATTAACTATGCAATCAATCATTGCTCGTAATAAAGGGTGTTATCGTTTTGTTATATATTTGTTTTAAGTGGAAATTAGGGAGGCATCCCTATCATACTTTCATATTGTAAAGCGGGTCCCTGTCAAAGTTTCATTGTAAAGCGGGTCCCTGTTTTCTGGAAACGAAGAAAAATTATTGCTGAAATGTGAGCAACTTTTATAAATAAGTGCTGATATTTCAGCAACTATCTGTGTCAAAGTTTTATTGTAAAAACAAAGAAAAATTATTGCTGAAATGTCAGCAACTTTTATAAATAAGTGTTGATATTTCAGCAACTTTCATAAACTGTGTTCACAGTGTACATAAATGTTGCTGAAATATCAGCAACTTTTATAAATAAGTGTTGATATTTCAGCAACTTTCATACACTATGTTCACAGTGTACAGAAATGTTGTGAAAATGTCAGCAACTTTTATGAAATGTTGCATCATGCTCTGCAATAATCGTGAATAAAAAACAAGGACCTAATTTACACTGAAATTTAGTGAAGGAATTTTCGTGAATTTTGAAACTTAATAAGGACCTGTGCCAAAAGTACCCTTGTTTTAATGTGTTATAAATAATAAAATGTATGGTTGAAATATATTTAACAGAAAATCCATAAATGGTGTGTTTGTGATAGTAAATACAAATAGTTGTAATCATGAGTATCGTATCACAAAATAATAAACACATCATTTTTAATTATTCCTAGTCAAGATACATCGAAAATGGATATCGACGCATCTGTTGAGACTAGAGTACGGTACGCTGTCCAAATATTGGACGATGTATTACCCGTGACTGCTAGAGGCATTTAGGGGTTACATACTGATATCTGTTGGATAATTATGGAAGGCTCACTTGATAGTTTTTTGTTGGTTAATATAACCAAGGTCAAACAAAAAATATCAATGTGACTAACTTACATAGTTCTCTTGACTTGAGAATACTATCGATCTTTAATATAAAAGCTCTACTTTGATTGTAGTCAAATCATGACACAGAGTCCATCGAATTAGTCTAGTTGGGTTGAGTGAAAGTACTAGAGTGAACCACTATTCAAAGGAGGATCTGTCTTCTTAGTTATACGAGGTTAGTATTGCAGTCAACTGAAGTCAACTCAAAGTCAAATCACTGGCCAGAGTAGTTCGGTTAATAATAACTGTTATTATTGAACCAAGGACTTTGTGTTTGGACTATAAAGTTGAATATGGACGATGTTGGAATTTTGACCGTTACTAGATTCCATAAGTCCAAAGTGATATAGTTTTGACAAAGAGAATTGATATAAATAATTATCACTAATTGATAACGCTTATAATAAGTAAAATTGGATTTTTCCAAAGGATGAGTAAGCGACAAATTTAGCTAAAATGTCACACCACTAGCTAGGTGACATGTGAACGTTAATATTTGAATTGTTCAATATTAATCGTCAACTGAATTTTCACCTTTGAGTCACACAACCGAAATGATGGATATTCCGAATCAACCACACGAATTAATTAATTTTTAAAGATTAATTAAATTAATTAATATTTGAGAAATATTAACTATGAATTTTTTTAATTTTGGATGCCAATAGTATTTAGTAAAGTGTGTATATAAAAGGTATAAAAGTGTGTATCGATATACGATATCGGTAGAATGTTTAAATTCGATTTAAACAAGGTAAATACCAAAATGGACTTTAAATAAATTAAACTAATTGATATTTGTGAAATATTAACTGTTAAAAATATATATTTCTTATTTGATTTGTTTGATTTCCATTAGAATTTAATAATGTGCATATATAAAAGGTTATGAACGCACACATCCATATACGATATCGATTAGGAATTAAATTAGATTTGAAATAATACTAATTGAATTTTGAAAACCTTTTGGCCTCACATCCCTATATGATAGGCGGCTATGATGTTGAGAAGGGGAGGAGTTTTTAAAAATAGAAATAAAGGGATAATCTTAATTAATGGAGAGAAATAGACCATATATTGATTACACATTTATCTCCTCCTCATTAGATTTCTCACTGTCATTTTTTTCTACCTCTTCGGAGAAACTTTTAGGCCTAAAAAATTATAATGATGGAAAGACTTCAAACTCCAAAATTTAATCAAGCAATATTAAATAAAATATTGGGTGGTTGTCTCTTGATTGCTGCAGATCTAGAGAGTGATCAATCATATCTAGGAATTATTCTATCATTCAAGGTGTTTCTACAGGCTTCATCCTAAGGTAATTATACACACACACATCTTCTATTTTGTTTATATCCCCTTAATTCTCTATCTCTCCCCTCTGTAAATATATGTGAATTTGAATTTGAATTTGAATATATGAAATCCCCTGCTTGAATCAATTGTATATTCCTATCATGTTAAAACATAGAACCTTTGCTTTGTTCACGTTTATTTTGTTATGAATAATAATATTTCATTTTCTCTATTCTGTATAATTTTTTATTATTTTTATTTAACCTAGATCTAGACATTCTTAATTTTATTTTTACTGTTTTGTTTGCTTATTCATCCAGTTTGTTTAATTTTGATCTATATCTTCTTATCACGAATCTGTATATGCATACGTCGTCTGATTTTTTTATTGTTGAAATAATTGAACTTTGAAATTTTCTTGTCAATAATTCATTTTTTATATCAAAAGATTTGAATGCTTACACATGAATTTCTATGTAAAGAAAACTTGGTAATAATTGCATTAATTAATCTTTATCATCAACTTAATATGATGATTTAATTGACATGTTTTATGTCATTCTAAAATAAACTATGCGATTTAAAGAAAAAGGGAAATATTGAATCAATGAAATATTCCATGTTTTACAATTTCATTAATTTAATATTAAATCTTTGCTCAAAAGGAAGCATTCCTTTTGACAAATCCATTCTATATTATTTATCTTGTTCTAAATTTATTTTGGTTGTCTACATACTTTAGTTTACATAATTATGTAATAGTTTTTATATGTGCGTGTATATTTATATTTAACCTAAGGTTTCAAAAGGGTTTTTGTATAAGATAAATAGTATACTTTTAAACTACCTCAGTTAGTCTTAATATTCTTTGATTTACTACATGTAATATAAATGAAGTCTATTTCATTTGAACAGTTATGCAAAGCATTTATTGTGTATGTATATTTATACATGTGTGTATTTAGAAAACCTTTCATCTTTTAGATGACAAATACATATTAGTGGGGGAATGTGTTCATTGCGGCGTAAATTCCAACACCTAAACAACGTTCACATTTACTTTGTACACTTATCATAGGCTACACTTACACTATGTACACGGGTGCACGTGATGTGCTCATCGTCATGTACAATTAATTAAAATTAAATTAAACTAATTTTAAATAGTTGTAATAATATGAAGAAATTTTTAAAGGAAAATCTAGAAAAGTTCTAAATAAATTTAGACTACATGGGCCCAATAAGATCTAAATAAAAAAAAATCGAAATTCATCTATTTCTTCCGCTATGGGCTGGCCCAGCTCCTTCACTTACTCTTGTCTTTCTCTATCTCTTAACGCAAATCATAATTTGGGGCTTAACATTTCTAAGCTTCCCTGAGAGCTTGAGACCTCCTTTAATGGCCGAGGAAGAAGACGACTTTAACTTTTGAATATAAGGACCTTTAGACATATAAATTTGCAAAATAACTTCATTCATGATCTTTGAATTAGATCAAAAAAGGATGATTGTATTCCTTTCATATTGGCCATTGAATAAAGAAAAATTGTGTATATTCTCGAACTTTATTTTAGTGGCATATGAAACAAGAATGATTTGAACTTTGGATACCCTAGGCATTTTGGACATTTTAATATATATTGTTTTGATTACAGATATTCTTGGAATTCTATTTGAAATTATTTATTTCAAAACATTTCAAAGTTAGGCTAGAACTTGGTTTAACATTTCATGGCATAGCCAAAGCAATCATCCAAAGAGAGATGGTCAATTAAGCCTTTGATCCCGTCGTTGGGCTTGGTCAAAGAACCCCTCCAAGGAAGATGGACGAGAAGCCTTTAGTCCCACCGTAAGGCCTAGCCAAAGCAACCATCCAAAGGGTGATGGTCAATTAATCCTTTGATCATGCCGTCGGGTCTGGTCAAAGTACTCATCCAAGGAAGATGCACGAGAAGCCTTTGGTCCCATTGCAATGCTTGACCAAAGAAACCGTTCAAAAAGTGACGATTAATTAAGCGTTTGATCTCGCCACCGGGCCTAGTCAAAGCACTTATCCAAGGGAGGTGGTTAATAGAAACTCTGATGATCAAGAAAGGTCTATGAAAACAACCATCCGAAGAAGGATGATCGACTGAACTTGTAACACCACTAAATTTAGTTTAACATTATTCAGCATATTTAATTGGACAGATTAAAAAGAATAATGTAAATGGTTAAGAAGAATGAGATTTGAAAATTTTATAAGGTCGAGCCATTACTAATGAACTAAGTAAGAATGTTTAAAGATTTGTCATATAAGAGAATATATACGAAAGGGACAATATAGATCCAACTTTCACTCCTTAAACCCTCTCCCTCTCATATCATTCTCATTTTCCCTAACATCAAAACAATAAAAGAAAAGAGAGGAGGCCAACCATTAGCAAGCAAGATAAGGAAAGAAATCAAGGGGATTCAAAGAGAAGGAGCTTAGGGAAAACTAAAGCAGTACCAAATCTTAACTCCAACTTCTAATTCTAAGGTGAATAATAGGTTTTTGATCTCTATTGATTGATTTCAAATTCGATTATGGGTAATACCCACATTGTTTTGATAAATTATTCCATGTTTTGGTTGACTGATTATTGTTTAGATAGAACAATGATTTATGAGATTTTCAAGAAATTATTTAAGTGGGTTTCAAGGGTAAACCTAAGTTTAGAATCTCCAATGACTTTGATTTTCTAGTATGTTGAGTAATATATTATTTTGGAGATGGGTTCTTAATTTGATAATTTTCCAAGTTATATTAAATTTTTTATGAATATCTTAAGAAGAAAATTGGGTCAATTTTGAGTTTTAATTATTAAAAATAATTAAATATAGTTTTTGGCACCAAAATTTTTATATGATGAAGAATATGGTAGCTTAGAATTTCTATGAATGTTTGGGATTTTTCCCAAGTGAATATGATTTATTATGAATTTATTATGCTTGATAAGCATTTAAATTAACAAATTAATTAAGGATATTAATTAATTAAAGTTGAAAAATGTTTTGGTACTTGAAAAATTGTATGCGGTAAATTTTCAGTAAAGAAAAAGTTAAAGTACTGTTTTATCCAATAGGAATTGGACAAGAAATTGGACTTGATGAAAAGTATATGCTTTTATTGGTAATTAATTAGTTTTCTCAACATTTACAGTAATTCCACACTACCTCTCTCCACACTAAGGCTAAAATAGCATAACAGCCATTAGTGTCGACGACGACGAGGAAGGAAGCGCATGATAACTACTTAGGTAGTTATGGAGGGATTCCAACTGTGTCGATGTAGACATTGACATTAACATATCATCGACGACAACGCATTCTTGTAACTTATTTAAGTGTTTGAAGCAGGACGTCAAGGTCATTGATGCCGCTTGTCTTCACCTTGTTTCAAAATGGTGCCGCATACCATCTTTTGATAAATCGCTATTTTGATTATTCTCGACGTCACTAAACAAGAGGCAGTGGTGCCGCCTATAATGACTTCGACCTTATAAAGTTAGCGGCATAGTAGCCGGAGTATGTCAAGTGAAATGTTTTATAATGATGCCGATAGTCTTGAGGTCGATATCCATCAATGTCGGCAAGGGATCTTTTGCATTGTTTTTTTTGATGACGCCATGCATCATTGTTGCCGTGATTCTTGGTGTCGACGTTAGAATGCCTTGTTAAAATTTTGTTTTAAATAGTGGATAACCTACAGTTTATGTAAGTCAACAACATCATCTTCGACATGGAACTTTATACTTAAAAGAATATAAGTTTGGTTTTACCTTGGATAGAGGTTCGATGAGGCATAGTTCAGCATGAATGTCGCCTATCTTCTTTATTAAGGGCGAAGAGCCTTAAATCTTCTTCTTCACCGTTATTGTTAGGGATACCAATGCTGTTTTAATTGTAAATTTCAACATGATCATTGGGGACACCAATGTAGATTAACTTCGACAAGCTAAATGTTTTATAAATTTGACTATACCATTAGGGATACCAATGTATTCGACTTTATAACCTTTATATTGTTTATTAGGGATACCAATGCATTTTATTTTATAAATTTTGACATTAACTATTGGGGGTACCAATACATTTTTGCTCTATGGTTTCGACAAGATCCATTGGGGATACCAATGCATAAAATTGAGATGTTATAAGTTTGAGGGGTAAATAACCTAATTTGGGACACCAATAGACATATTCAACATGTGGGTAATTATTAAATGATGGGTTCATAGTTATCATAGGAATACTATGTGATATGAGATGAATAGTCCACATCATGCTGGAGATGGATAGTCCCTATAAGGTGAATGATGAGTTCATAGTTAACCTTGGAAAACTATGGGATGTGTGTTGGATAGTCCACAACAAATGTAAATGAATGGGATATGTGTGATGGATAGTCCACATAAATTTAATAACTAAATCATGTATGATGGGTAGTACATATGGCAAGGGATAAGGAATCCAAGTAATAATTATATGTGAGATGGGTAGTCCATATAAATACAAGACAAATAGTCAATAAAAACTTAGATAGGTAGTCTAATAACTTAGGATAGGTAATCTAGTGTTTATTGCATGTTTGCATATCAGTATATGTTATGTTACAACCAATGTGAATGCAGGAGCATAGTATATGGTTGAGATGTTTTGGATTAAGATACTAGCGAAGGGAAAACCCATTTCGCTTAGCGACGTTGTCTTACTAGATATCTAACTAGTACGAGATGGTGGGTTATTATTTACACCAGACTATTGTCTGGTCTGAAGTTTTTTTATTTCCCCTTATTCTCTCGGGTACTCATTTGAGTATGTCGGGAGGAAGGGTTTTCAGGTTTATAATTAGACGAATAAGCTTATGGAGATGTGTATGAGGCAATCTAGCTATTAGGAGTTTTATCTATTTCCACTGTGTCGTTTGGATTTGTCTATTTGGATGTAATGACAAAGTTGAATAACTGTCAAGTATTTAACTCTGATCAACAAAGGGGATATTTTCATATGTCGCTCTTGGAGTATTTTATAATATTTATATTTTCTCTGAATGTGGGTCTACGAATGGATTATGTAATCAATGTGAAAATATCATTTTGAAATGTAACGAAAGTTTGATTAATGAAAAGTGTTTAGAAATTTGCATATTCATGTATTTCTGATATTATCAATGTGATTGACATAGCTTTATTTTGTCACCAGAAATTAATAACTATGGATGACTACAACAACCGTAGCGATAAGTTTTAGGCTTCGGAATGGGGGATGTTACAAGTTGGTATTAGAGCATAGGTTTATGTAGAGCTTAAAAGATTAAAAGATTTTTTGAAAACATAATCCTGATGAATAAGAGAATAAGACTGGGGTATGGAATAATGCTATAGTAACGTAATTGTATTTACTACATATACTTATATATTATCCCTTCTCCTTTAGACCGTTCTCCTATATCTTACTAAGGTTCGTATGCAGATTTACGAAAAAGAAAGATATGGAAGCATGGAATAGAAGAGTGAATCTACTTGGCGGAAGCACTACAACCAATGTAAATGCTCGGCTCAACGCCAAAAGGAATCCTGGTTGACAAGAAAATGCTAATCAAAATGCAAATGCCAATGTTGGTGTTGCGATCCCACCTAGATATAGGGGCTATGCGTTAGTTCTTTGTCAATCTAATGCAAGCTGGGGCAGTTGTAGGAGTAGCTGGAGGAAATGCTACTAATGCGGAAGGAGACAATCCCACAGCACCAATGGTAATAACTATGCTAAACCGAGTCGAGATTACACCAGTCTGAGTGAGAAGCCTTTTCTAGGACTTAGGATGCAATAGAAGTGAAGAACTGGTTGTTATATTGTGAAAGAATTTTTATTGATTTGGTTTCGAATGATGAGCGAAAAAGGAGGTTGGCTTCGAGACAGCTGCAATGAGCTGCTTTGTTCTGGTGGAACGGGGTAACTATAGGAGTACCAGAAGAGGAATTGACTTAGCAAAATTTCGAGGAAAGATTTTTATCTGAGGCAGCCAAGCCAGCCTTGCTCAGAAAGTTTATGGAGTTGGAGCAGGGTGAAATGTCAGTGTAGGAATACTCTGCTAAGTTTGATGAACTGTCCAAATACGGATATGCCACTATTGATACCATTATCAATAGGAATGAGAAATTTATCCGGAGGTTGAGAACGGGGATTGCTAGGGCAATTATGCCATATCTCATAGATCCATTGAATGTAGGGGTGGAGATGGCAATCAGGAACGAGGAGATGCTTTCTACTTTCAGAAAAGAGAAGCTAGTTGGAACCCAAAGTTCTCAGAATAAGAAGAGGAAGTTCTTTAAGGGAATGAGAGCTCAGAAGGGTGAAGCTACTATGAAAGGAAAAGAAGATATTTTTTGTTATAAGTTTGATAAGAAAGGAAACTATGCAAATGAGTGTCGATCAGGTGATGGAAAGATGGTTGTGTGTAAGCAAAATGCAAAGTGCTTTAACTACGACCAGGAGGGGCATTATAAAAACAAGTATCCAGAAGCGACCAAGGCTAATAAAAGAAAGGTTTTGCTTTAGAGCCGTCTGCATCAAGACCAACAACAACTGAGAAGCGAAAGGCTATGATGAAAGGTACACTTTTGATTCATAGCATACCATTTTGGGTATTGTTTGATACCCGTGCATCGCATTCATTTATATCTCAGTGTTCGGTAGATAAGTTATGTTTAGAACCATCATATCTTGTTACTTCCTTAAGGGTGGCTAATCCAATCGGAGGGTACGCAAATCAATAGATGAGATGTGACCATCAAGAGTTTGAGTTGCCAGGTTATACTTTTGCCTACAATTTGTATGTGTTTTATTTTGTGGGTTTTGGGATTATTTTGGGTATGGATTGGTTGAGCAAATATGATGTTAGGATATTTTGCTGGGATAGGAAAATATCTGTTAGATACGTTGATAATAGTGACCGAATTATATACTCAGTAGATAACTTGAGTGTGGATATTTGTACTTTATTGGCAGCAATGGAAGTAGAAGATGAAGTGAATCGGGTTTTAGTTGCAAGGGAATTTGCAGATGTTTTTAAGCAAGTTATAGGACTACTATCGAAACGAGCTATTGAGTTTCGAATAGATCTTGTACCTGGAGTTAAACCCATAAATATACCACCTAGTAGAATGACACCTACTGAGATGAAGGAGTTAAAGGTTCAGCTAGTGGACTTAGAAAGAAAGAGTTTTATTAGACCAAGTAGTTCGCCTTAGGGAGTAGCCGCGGTATTTGTAAAGAAACCAGACATGTCGTTAAGATTGTGCATTGATGATCATAAGTTGAATGAGAAGACGATAAAGAATCGATATCCTTTGCCAAGAACTGATGATTTATTTGATCGGTGGAATGGAGCCAAAGTATTTTTCCACTTGGAATTGGCGATAGAGTTCCATCAATTCAGGGTGGCGGAGGACAATATTCCTTTGACGGCGTTTTCGAATGAGATATGGTTCGTACGAGTGGTCAGTGATGCCATCCGGATTAACAAATGTGCCAGCTTTCTTTATGGATTTGATGAACCAAATTTTTTGAAAGCATTTGGATAGGTTCGTATTGGTATTCATTGATGATATTCTTATATCTAAGGATGAAAAAAATCATAAGGTTCATCTAAGAATAGTGCAGGAGACAATGAGGAAACATCAACTTAAAGCAAAGTTTTTGAAGTGTCAATTCTGAAAGGAAGAAGTGAAGTTTCTTGGTCATGTAGTTTTAGAGAAAGGGTTGTCCATGGATCCAGCCAAGATTGAGACTATAAATAGTTGGAAAAAACCCAAGACGGTGACTGAGATAAGGATTTTTCTTAGATTAGCTGGCTATTACCGGAGATTCATTAAGGATTTCTCGTGGACAGCAGCAACCCTGACTAAACTAACCAGGAAGGGCGTAAAGTTTAATTGGTTCGATAAATATGAGAAAGCATTACTTGAGTTAAGGCATTTTTTTATCATTGCCACCGTGTTAGTTGTTCCAGATGGGAATCAGGATTTGGAGGTGTATACGGATGCGTGTGGAACAGGATTAGGAGCTGTATTGATGCAAAGGGGTAAAGTGATCGCCTATTCTTATCAACAGCTCAGACCACATGAAGTTAGATATCTGACTAATGATTTGGAGTTGGCAGAGGTGATTTTCAAATTGAAAGTGTGGAGACACTACCTCTAAAGAGAACGATTCGAGTTGTATACGAATCACAAGTCTTCGAGGTATTTATTCTCTCAGAAAGAGTTGAATATGAGACAACAGTGGTGGCTGGAGTTTTAGCAGTGATTTTGGTATTGAGTATGCACCGGGGAAAGAAAATTAAACTGCGGATGCACTTATCTTAAAACATCAGAATTTGCTGTTAGTGTGTTGATAGATTGGAAGGATCTGGAGGCATTGACTACTTGTAGTGTGTAGTTAAGATCGACTGCTAGTTCTAGTCAAAGTATAGCCATGTTATCTTGCTTGGAAGTTCGACCAGTGCTGATCGAAAGAATTGCTTCTAAGTAGAGAGATGAGCCATTGCTAGCTGAAAGGATTAGAAGACTGGTAGGTGGAACCAGGTTTGATGATCTAAAGGATTTTAGTCTTGACCAAAGAGGATGGTTAAGGAAGAAGGGACGATTATGTGTTCCAGATGTTAGTGACCTAAGAAAGGAATTTCTTAGGGAATGTCATCGATAAAAGTTTACAATTCATCCTGGAGGAACCAAGATGTATCAGGATATGGAGAAAAGTTTCTTCTGGGATATGAAAATGGACGTAGGCTTATGGGTTAAGCAATGTGCAAATTGCCAACAAGTGAAAGCCGAACATCAGAAACCAAGTGGATTGCTTCAGCCTTTAGAGATACCAGTTTGAAAATGGGATTCGATATCCATGGATTTTATTAACGGATTTCCAAGGTCAAATAGGGGAAATGAAAGTATATGGGTCATAGTGGATAGACTGACCAAGAGTGCACACTTCATTCCCGTTAAGTCAACCGGGACAACACCTATATTAGCCAAGTTTTTTATGAAGAATATTGTTAGACCGCATAAGATTCCTAGTAGTATAGTTAGTGACAGAGATGCCTTGTTCACTAGTGAATTCTAGAAGAGTCTATAGGAGGTATTAGGTACTAAGCTTAAGATGAGTACCGATTATCACCCATAGACGGATGGGCAGATAGAGAGAGTCAATAAGATACTTGAAGATTTGTTCAGAGCTCGTGTACTAGATTTTGGTGGGTCATGGGAAGACCATTTGCGCTTGGTTTAGTTTTCCTATAATAATAGTTATCAAACAAGTATAGGAATGACGCCTTTTGAAGCTTTGTATAGAAGACCGTGCAAATCGCCAGCATGTTGGTCAGAGACCGGAGACAGATTGGTCTTTGGTCTAGATATGGTAAGAGAACTCACAGAGAAGATTGAGTTAATCTGGGATAGGATGAAAGAAGCACAGTCTAGGCAGAAAATTTACACGGATAAAATGCGTAAAGGTCTAGAGTATTCAATTGGAGATCGTGTTTTCATTAAGGTATCACCGATGAAGGGTGTGGTATGATTTGAAAAGTCAGGGAAACTGGCACTGAGATATGTTGGATCGTCCCTTATTATAGAAAGGATCAAAAATCTCGCATACCAAGTTGAGTTACCGAGTAGATTGGCAGGTGTCCATAATGTATTTCATGTTTCTCATCTTAGGAAGTATATGCATAATCAAGAGACTACTATTACTCCGACTGCACTGTAAGACTTAGTGGTAGAACCGGATCTGACTTTTATGAGACAACCAGTTTGAGTTGTAGCGAGTGATGAGAAGAGATTAAGGAACAAGATAGTCAAGTTAGTCAAAGTGTAGTGGGGTGACAACGAGCAAGACTGTACTTGAAAGATAGAGGATAAGGTTATGGATACTTATCCTGAGTTGTTATGATGGTATGTTCTATATTTGTAGTATAAAGACTTTATAGTTGGCAGGATATACTAACGTTATTTACATCTTTGATGTGCTTGTTTTGTAGTCCTTACTGAATTTCGAGGACGAAATCTTTGAGGAGAGCCTGTACCGCCCCTAATTTTAGTTTAACATTATTCAGGATATTTAATTGGATAGATTAAACTGAATAATGTAAATGGTTAAGGAGAATGAGATTTGAAAATTTTATAAGGTCGAGCCATTACTAATGAACTAAGTAAGATTGTTTAAAGGTTTGTCATGTAAGAGAATATATGAGAGGGAAAAAATAGATATATCCAACTTTCACTCCTTAAATCCTCTCCTCCTCATATCATTCTTAATTTTCCTAACATTAAAACAATCAAAGAAAAGAGAGGAGGCCGGCCATTAGCAAGTAAGATAAAGAACAAAATCTCGGATTCAAAGAGAAGGAGCTTAGGGAAAACTAAAGCAATATCAAATCTCAACTCCAACTTCTAATTCTAAGGTGAATAATAGGTTTTCCATCTCTATTGATTGATTTCGAATTCGGTTATGGATAATAACCGAATTATTTTGATAAATTATGCCATGTTTTGGTTGATTGATTATTGTTTGGATAGAAAAATGATTTATGGGATTTTTATGAAATTATTTAAGTAGGCTTTAAGGGTAAAACCTAAGTTTTTAATCTCTAATGACTTTGATTTTCTGGTATGTTGAGTAAAACATTATTTTGGAGATGTGTTTTTAATTTCATAATTTTTCAAGTTATATTAAATTTTCTATGAATTTCCTAAGAAGGAAATTAGGTTAATTTCAGGTTTTAATTATTAAAAATAATTAAATATGGTTTTTGGCTCTAAAATTTTTATATGATGAAGAATATGGTAACTCGGAATTTCTGTGAATGTTTGCGATTTTTCTGAAGCGAATATGATTTATTATGAATTTATTATGCTAAATAAGCATTTAAATTAATAAATTTATTAAGGATATTAATTAGTTAAATTTGAAAAATGTTTTGGTACTTGAAAAATGTATGCGTTAGAATTTCAGTAATGAAAAGGTTAAAGTATTGTTTTATATATAGGATTTGGACAAGAAATTGGATTTGGTGAAAAGTATGTACTTTTATTGGTAATAAATCAGTTTTCTCAACATTTATAATAATGCCACGCCGCATCTCTCCACACTAAGGCTAAAATAGCGCCGCAGTCATTAGTGTCGATGATAATGAGGAAGGAAGTGCATGATAACTACTTGGGTAGTTGTGGAGCGATTTCAACTGTGTCGAAGTGGACATCAGTGGCAACATATCATCGGCCTCAACGCATTCTTGTCATTTATGTAAGTGTTTGAAGAGGGACGTCGAGGTCATTATCGACGCCGCCAATCTTCACCATGTTTTAAAATGGTGTTGTAAACCATTTTTTGATAAATCACTATTTTGATTATTCTCGACGTCACTATACAAGAGGCAGTGGTGCCGCCTATAACGACTTTGACCTTATAAAGTTAGCGGCATAGTAGTCGAAGTATGTCAAGTGAAATAGTTTATAATGACGTCGACAATCTTGAGGTCGCTATTCATCAAGGTTGGAAAGGAATCTTTTGCATTTTTTTGGGTGATTACGCCGTGCATCATTATCGCCGTGACTCTTAGTGTCGAAGTCAGAATGCCTTGTTAAAATTTTGTTTTAAATAGGTGGATAACCTATTGTTTATGTAAGTCAACGACATCATCTTCGACGTGGAACTTTATACGTAAAAGTTTAGTTTTACCTTAGATAGAGGTTCGATGAGGCATAGTGCGGCATGAATGTCGCCCATCTTCTTCATTAAGGGTGAAGAGCCTTAAGTTTTCTTCTTCGCCGTTGTTGTTGGGGATATCAATATTGTTTTAATTGTAAATTTCGACACTATAATTGGTGACACCAATGTAGATTAACTTTGACAAGCTAAATGTTTTATAAATTTGACTATACCATTAGGGATACCAATGTATTCGACTTTATAACTTTATATTGTTTATTGGGGATACCAATGCATTTTATTTTATAAATTTCGACATTAACTATTGGGTATACCACTACATTTTTCCTCCATGGTTTCGACAAGATCCATTGGGGATACCGATGAAAAAAATTGAGATGTTATAATTTTGAGGGGTAAATAACCTAATTGGGGACACCATTAGACATAGGTTCAATATGCGTGTAACATGAATTAAATTGTTAGATGACGATTCATAGTTATCTTAGGAAAACTATGGGATGTGAGATGGATAGTCCATACCATGCCGAAGATGGATAGTCCCTATGAGGGAATGAAGGGTTCATAGTTAACTTAGAAGAAGTATGGAATGTGTGATGGATAGTCCACATCAATTATAAATAAATGTGATATGTGTGATGGATATTCCATATAAATTTAATAGCTAAACCATGTGTGATGAGTAGTCCATATGGCAAGGGACAGGTAATCCGAGTAATAATTATATGTGAGATGGGTAGTCCACATAAACACAAGACATATAGTCAATGAAAATTAGATGGGTAGTCTAATAACTTGGGATGGGTAATCCAATGTTTATTTTGCATGTATAATATTACGTTATAACATTATCGATGCAGGAGCATAGTGTATGGTTGAGATGTTTTCGGTTAAGATATTAGTGAGGGGAAAACCTGTTCCGATCAACGGCATGGTCTCACTAGATATCTAATTGGTTCGTGATGGTGGGTTATTATTCACACCAGACTGTTGTCGGACCTGAAGTTTTTGTCTTTCCCCTTAAACTCTTAAGTACTTATTTGAGTAGGTCACGAGTAAGGGTTTTCGGGTTTCCAATTAGACAAGTAAGCTTCCGGAGACGTGCATGAGGTAATCTAGCAATTAGGAGGTTTATCTACGTCTGTTGTGTAGTTTGGTTTTGTCTATTTGGATGTAATGGCAAAGTTGTATAATTGCCAAGTATTTGACTTTGATCAACCAAGGGGGCATCTTCATATATCGCTCTCGGAGTATTTGGTAATATTTACTATGAACGTGGGTCTACGAATGGATTATGTAATGAACGTGAAAATCTCATTTTGAAATGTAATGAAATGAAAATGTTTAGAAATTTGCATATTCATGTGTTTCTGATATTATCAGTGTGATTGACATAGATGTATTTTGTCACTGGAAATTAATAACTATAGGTGACTGCAGCATCCGTAGAGGTTAGTTTCGGGCCTCAAAATGAGGGATGTTAAAGAACTCCTGATTCAATGAACAACCAAACTCAGCATTGGTAAAGGACAAAATGCATTTACTCGAAACTTCGAAATATCTATCATGTGGCATCATCAATTTGTTGCAATAGAAACTACTCTCAAGAAGTTTAAAGTCGATTTCCTTACTTAAAAAAATCCATTTTCCAAAAATCACACCTATATATATGTGTGTGTGTGTGTAACATCAAATGGTGTCCAAAAAGAATTATGAAATCTTTTATATTACTGAGGATATCTTCAAGTAAGTTTATGGGAATTTTTTTACCATAAAGAATATTTTCAGTGAAAATAATCATTACAAATAGAAATATTTCTACAGGGTTATAAAAATCTATGCATTTTGGAAAATCTTTTTATAAGTCATAATGTTAAAGAGCAAAAGTTATCGCAAGATGAAGTAGCACAAGAAATCAATGATGAAGAGTACAACAACAAAGGATGTCAACTTAAGAGAAGAAGAAATAATGCAAGAGCGGAAGTTTACATAAGATAAAGCATAAGAAAATTTCTTATATGGGGCAAGTGTTACACCTGAAATTCCAAGAACGAATTGATAAACAATAAGAGCCATCGTGCAGTAACTTTGAACATGCTGAAGACATCATGAAGTATTTTTAGGAAGCCATCATGATAAAAAAAGGTTAAAGCCATCGTAATGCATTATTGAGAAGCCATCATGATAAGAAAGGTCGAAGTCATCGTGAATCATTGTTGAGAAGCCATCGTGGTATGAAAGATTGAGGCCATCGTGAAACATTTTTTGTGAAGCTGTCATGTGTTAACCAAAGCCATCATGTAACCAAAGCCATCGTGGGAAGATTCATATCATAAGTTGATGTAGTAAGCCATCATAGATTGATGCTATAAGCCTTCACGTATGTTAATTACAAGCCATTGTGAAGTAAGATTCCAGACCCGTTGTGAACTCTAGAGTCATCATGAAAAGAGACATGGAAGTTGTCATAAAACAAGCTATTAAAATAGCCATCATGAACAATCTCTCAAATCCATCGTGGAAGGTTCCTCATAGCCATCGCGATGAACTCCTTAAGACCTTTGTATATTGTTCATTAAAGCCACTAACACTATCATGAGTTAACTATCCAAGATATTAAGCCACCAGTTAAGCAATTAAGTCATCAAGAGATACAATTCAAAGTCGTAACGAGTTGATTATTTAAGCCATTTCAAGTGGGAGTTACAAACCATCGCGTAATTGTGAAATGCTAGCAATAGCCCATATAAAGAAGTAGTGTATTAATATGAATGAAATCCCATGTAGTAAAGCTTCAAAGCATTCTTTCTAACCATGCCATCTTTATTGGTACCATGGCCAATATAGTGATCCATGTGAATCACTATAGTATTAAGGTGATGACAAGTGGCACCATTAAGACCTTCCGTCTTGCCAAGTCATCGATCCATGTCAACTTTGATAAACCAATCCAAGCAAGCTATGCCACTCTCCAACATGAAAGTGACTATGCTATAGGATCGAGTAATATGGAATATAAGCTAATACTATATATATGTGCGGATAAAAATATAAAAGTAAAGAGCAGTAATGAAGATGACACCAGGGACTTTTATACTGGTTCGAACTCTCATTCTACGTCCAGTCCTAGACTCCTTCTGGATTTAAACTAGTAACCCTCAATTAAACCGGAGGAATAGGTTTACACCGCCTAAGCAACCGAATAGGATTTTCCCGTGTAAGCAACCGAACAGGACTTTGACACAAATGAAATGTTTTCTTGACTTTGCATGCTCTTGTTACAACACAGGTTTATCAAATGAAGCACACCCTTTCTATAATCTTTTCCTTAAGTATGATTTGAATATTTGTGAAGATAAGGACGATTAGATTGCTTTAGAATTAGAGAAATAAATACGTGATTGCTCAAATATTCAAGCAACAAAGCAAGAAACTCATAATTCAAGAAAGTATGAAAATAGAATTAGAATTGTTGATTTAATCTTGAATTTGAGTACGTATATATAGAGATTATAGAGTTGCAACTCCTGGTTAAAAGTTTTGTTGAAAAGAAATCGTTGCAACTCTTTCTGTAAGAGATTCCTCTTTGCTGAAGAGAGATGTCTCTTCAGGAAATTCGAAAATTGACAGTTAGAACATATTCAATCGACTGAATATTATTAGTTAGTCGACTGAAATGAAACAGAAACTTTTTGGTTCAAAATAGGCATAATTCAGTCGATTGAATATTCAGTTTAGTCGACTGAATATTCAGTTTAGTCGACTGAATATTCAGTTTAGTCGACTGAATTTGATGTTTAGTCGACTAATATTGAATATTTAGTCAACTGACCTATAGTTAAAATTATATGTGCATATGCACACACTACAACAAAATACCCCTTTTACAACGGGCAATGCCCATTGTAATAGGGGTTTCGCAATGGGCTTAGGCCCGTTGTATTATGCGATGTTGTAATAGAGTAGATGAATTTTACAACGATTATTGCCCGTTGCAATAGGGGTCTTTTACAACCGTTTTTGCCCATTGCAAAAAGGTCTTTTACAACTATTTTTGTCCATTGCAATTAATCCTTTTACAACTATTTTTGCCCGTTGCAAAAAGGTCTTTTGCAACTGTTTCTGCCCGTTGTTAAAAAAATTCAAATGAGAAAAAAAACTACTACAATGCACGTGTAAATTTTAAACTAATTTGAATTGAAACAAAATTATTATACTAATGACAACTATATTTATTCATATTTACTAAAAATAGCAAAAGAAATTCATATTTCAAAATAACAAAAAGATTTATCTATTCATATCATTCATAAAATTTTACATAGTTACAAAACATCGAATACAACCCTAAACTAACATAACACGTAGTACATACAAATAATAACACAAGATTTAAAATTTAGACTGAACGACATTGAAGCAAACCTTGAACTATAATATTTTAGTTAATCAAAACCAACATAACACCTTTTTTCTTCAAAAATTCCTTTGCTTCTGCTATGTCCTGCAATACATACAAAGATAATGTAAATTACCACTGCAACAAATATACCCTATTACAGTATCAAAAAAAGTTGTAATACGTATTTCGCAACGTTTTTACAAATGTAGTATTAGGCACAGTTGTAGTAGAGTCAACGTCTTTTACAACATTTTTTAAATGTTGCAAAAAACGTTGTAATAAAACATATTACCACTGTTTAAACAAGGAAAATAATTACAAGGCAAGCCAAAATCAGAACTTGCCCATAATGCCATGGTACATTATACTATATTCAACGTACATCAATCTTTTCAATAAATGTGCCTACAAATTCATATATTCACAATTAGTTCATACCCAAGCTAACAAGTTTCCAAACAATGGTTTATACACATTGAAACACAAACTCAAATCTCTTAAATCATTATAACCTACACATGAACAAAAGTGCAACGTATACACATTTTATTATTTCTGCATCCACAGTAAACTTATAGTGCATCTCTCTTACAGGTATATATGTGTGTGTGTGGGGTGTAATTTAGCTAAGTGTAAGTAAGCCGCTTCCTATCACAGTAGTAATGAGGTAGCTTCCCATCACATTGATGCCATTTTTGTATAAAATATTCCCTTTTCTTTTCTTTTTTCTAATAAAATTAGGGGTGGGCATTTAACCAATCGAACCGATCTTAATCGAACTGCTTTGACCGAAAAAATTGGTTAACTGAACTTTCGGTTAATCGACCGATGTTAACCGACCAAAATCGGTTCGGTTAAAGGTTAACCGCGGTTATATATCGGTTAACCGTTAACCGAAACTATTTTTTAAATTATCGGGCCTACCCGATCCAATTCTTTTCGCTACCCGACCTATTGCTCTTTTCCTAACCCTTAACCATTCGTGCTTATCCTAGTTGCCCTAGTTGCCAAGATGAATCATAACGTCTGCAAAAAGATTTAACTTCCAGATGTATGAAAATTTCAATTAATCTAATACAGTGTATATTTTGGTCTATAAAAGTATGAAATCAGTTTTAATCACATGGAGTATTCAATTTTCTAGACTCGCACATATTCTCACAAATCATCGAATAGCCATGTGTGTAAAAAACGTGACTGAACACTGAATATACAACAAAAATGAAAAATGAAAGAAAAAGGAAAAGAAATCAAATTACTGTGTAATCAATAACCCTTCTAATTGCAAACCAAAGCTTATGTGATATCAATTATAAGTATGGACTAGTTTCAAATGATCCAGACCACATTGGATGGCAAGATAGCCTTGTGCCATCCAGACAGAAGCCTATAATTTTCCATACGTATTTAATTCAAAATTGTGCAATTCAAACAGAGTCATGGACCTAATAATTAAACTTTCATGGACACCGCAACCCGAAACATGAAAATGAACCATGAATATTGTTACTGATGGAACATTAATATTGGTTAAGTAACATAGCTTTGCAAACTTTTGTATTGTTTTCAGGCTTTCATAAAACATGTCCATCTATAAAACACTAAAAAACAAAAACATCTATTTGAACTTGTTCTAGATAATGATGGATGCAAGGATGTTCTTAGTCCAAACGCATGCTAATACTGTCAGTCCTTGAAAATGCAAAATAAGGAATCAAGAATAAATTCCACCAACTTGGACTTCAACTATTTAGATAGAATTATATGGATAAAATACTGAAAGCACAACAAAAAGAATAATGCATGAGAAATGTCAATGATCATCCCTTTGAATTATTTGCACTCAACAAAAGAATAATCCACGAGAAACTGTTAGAGCTTACCTTTGGTAGCCAACGGTGACTTGCCCATACACCATAGTTACTGAAAAGATTGATGTCTTTTTAATGAATTGTAGGCATAGTAACACACACCTGTTTGAACTTCAGATGTATAGTGCAATTGAGAATATTTCTGTTAAGAGCCGAGTATATCTGCAAGTAAAATAGGGCAACCAAAACATATACCAATCAATGCCAATACAAATAAAATAGAGCAACAAACTACTTTTAATGTATATGAACTTCGGATGCATAGGAAATACTCTAAAATTATGAAATTATTTCGTTCATACAAATGAAATAGAGCAACCAGACTACTATTAATGCCAACAACAAACCTGCAGCCCAAGACTTCGTCCCTATATATATCTACAAGTGATTGAGAATTAAGAGAATTGTAATAATTATCAAGAGTAATTGATAACACATACCAATTAATTAGACTTGGAAAAGTTAAGAAAACTACAGGGGGTGAACTAATCGACGTCGATGAGGTTAATTAAATTTATGGAAAAACAAAATCGACATCGCAAGTAATTGTTGGCACTGTCGATATGGACGAGGTCAGAGCTGAAGTTCTCAGCCCATTCGTAGTAGGCGGAGGTGCTGCGGGGGGAGCTGGAGGTGTCGTCGGGGAGAGAGATGTATCCGGAAGAGGAGGGAGCTCGCGGTGGAGTTCGACTTTGCTGGAATGGTAGTGGAGGGTGTGTTAGATCTGACCTAGATTTGAAAGAAAGGGCCAAAATGTTTAGATGAAAAATTGGGTTTGGAGCCAAATAATTAATTTTGGAGCCAAAAATTGGGTTTGGAAAATGGTGTAGTACAATATTAACAGGTTAGTATATGTATGAATTAGTGCGTTATATTCACATTCTATATCATTTAATTAATTTAAATTTTGATTACGCCACAAACATATTTAGCGTATAAATTAAACTATAGCTTGCATGGTCAATAGATATTAATTATTAGTTATAAATTAAACTATAACATATAAATTAAATATTAAATACAAATTAATAAATATTATTTTTTAATTATTAAACATCACTTATAAGTTATAGATTTTTAAGTATTATTTAATAGTAAATATTAATGAGTAATTACTAAAAATTAATTATGAAATCGTATTTCTTATTTAATAATTATTAATTATTATTTAATAGTAAATATTAATAAGTAATTACTAAAAATTGATTATGAAATACTATTTCTTATTTATTGTTTAATAATTATTCATTATTATTTTGTAGCTTCTTAATTATAATGAATATCAATTATTAAATGTTAAATGTATATATTGTTAATTATTAATTATTAGTGGTAATTATTATATATCTAATATTAATTATTAAAATTGTTTATTAATAATGAATTATTAATTATTAAATAATCAATATTAACTAATAAATATTTATTATCAATTATTCGTCATTTCGAGAAAAAAAATTAACACTTTCAAAAATTTTGTAATTTTGAATACTTTATAAAGTATTAAGTTATTTAAATTTTTATTTTAATTTAACTTTTGAATTTTACTTAATTTCAAAATTTTGTTTTTTAATTTTATTAATATTTTTAAATTTAATTTAGAAAATTTCAAATTATTTTGAATTATTAAATAATTGATATAAGTATCAATTATAGTGATTAAATATTAATTATTAAATAATAAATATTACATCATAATTATTAAAAATTAATTATCAATCAATAATTATTAAAATTAATTATTAATTAGTAATTATTAAATTTTAGTCTTAATTATTAATTATTGATTTTTACTTCTTAATTCTCTAATAGTAATAAATTATTAAATAACCAATATTAAATATTATTATTAATATTATTATTAATTATTTAATATATTTCATTAATTAATAATTATTGATTATTTAATAGAAATTATTTAGTAGTAATTAATAATTATTAAAAATTAATTATTAATACAAAATATTACTTCTTAATTATTGACTATTAATTATTAATTGTTAAATATCTTTATTATTACTAATTGCTTATTAATTATTACTTCTTATTTATTAATTATTACATATTACTTCTTAATCACAATTTAATATTAATTATTAAATTTAGTTAATAAATATTAACTATAATTTACTAATTATTAACAACTAGTTATAATAAACTATTAAATATAAAAAATAATTATTGAATGTAGGTAACAATTAGAAATTAGAAATTATTTATTAGTAATCATTGGTTATAAATTATAAATAATTACTCTCTAAGTTTTCATTTATAAATTAGTAATTATAAACTATCAGTTATAAATTATTTAAGTAAGTATTAAATATTTGTTATTAATTATAAATTATTCATTATTATAAAATTTAATAATTATAATTAGTATAAAACACACGTACGTACATCTATTACAGCTGGTAAACTAAAAAGGTTAATAATTAGTAATTAGTGATTATTTATTAATAATCATTAATTATTATAAGTTATAAATGATTAATATAATATTATTAACGATTAATTATTAAATATTAATCATTAATATAATATAATATTATCAATGATTAGTAATTAGTAATTAGTAATATAATATTATAATTAGTAATTAGTAACCTATGATTAATATAATTTTTTTAATGATTAATGATTAAATATTAATAAATATTAATTTTAAGAAAGCATTGTAATTATTAACTATTGATTATCGAAAATTGGCAACGGACATTTATTACAATAGGCATTTTATGATCGTTGTAAAATTGGCATCGATTACAACGGGCATTTTACGACCGTTGTAAAATTGGCACCTATTACAACGGGCATTTTTTCACCGTTGTAAAATTGACACCTACTATAACGGGCATTTTTTCACCATTGTAAAATTGACATCTATTACAACGGGCGTTATGACCATTGTACAATTGGCACCTCTTACAACGGGTTTTGTAAAATTGACACCTATTACAACGGGCATTTTTTCACCGTTGTAAAATTGACATCTATTACAACGGGCGTTATGATCGTTGTAAAATTGGCACCTCTTACAATGGGTATTTTGTGACCGTTGTAAAATTGGCATCTATTACAACAGCCATTTTGTGAACGTTGTAAAATTGACATCTATTACAACAGGCCTAGAAGGACCGTTGTAATAGCATTCTATTACAATGGGCAGATATTACCCGTTGTAAAAAGGCCGTTGTATAGGGCATCTATTACAACGGGCCTGAAAGGACCGTTGTAATAGCATTCTATTACAACGAGCAGTCAATGCGTGTTGTAAAAAGGGCGTTATAATAGGGTATTTTTGTTGTAGTGACAGGTTCAGTCGACTGAGGGATGCGTTTCAGTCGACTGACCTGAGCATCTTCAGTTTCTATAGGCCATTGGTTAAAAAATGAGTGTCGTCGTTTTAATGTGTGTGTTTGTGAACTACTTGAGGATAGATTTTAACATAGCTAAAACTGGACTTTGACTCTAAACAACCTATATATGAACCATACTTTATATTGTTGAGTCCGGTCTTCGTAGTTCCTTGCCGTAGATTCATGAATCTTCGTGTCGGTTGAATTTCTTGTCATTAATCAAAACAGAAGATCCAACATTCTCCCCCTTTTTGATGATGACAACTCCATTCGTGATATGAATGAATCTCGACAATATTACTCCATAGTTCTATATCTCTCCCTGAATATATGCTAGCCTTATCTTTCTGTTTCTCCCCTTGAATCTGTGCTTTTATTCCTACTGCAAATAGTGTTAGAGCAATATCTTTCTCCCCCTATGTCATCAATAAAAATGAGAGTTTATATGACGACATAATTCTATTAAATATATGGAACATCCTTTAAAATTCCAAAATCTATCATTTTCCTTTTGTTTCTCCAAGTACCTACAATAAATAATAATAATTTTGGCACCCCCTTACTTTGTTAGGGTCCAAGGGTTAATCATAGGATGAAAACCTTACCAAAATAGGTGTGGTTGTACCCTCTAAAAGAAAAAAAATAATGAAACAATTTTAAAAATAACCACTACTTATAATCTAAGGTATCAGGAAAAAATTAACATTTAAAGCATGCGATACCCAAGTTTCTTATAATTTCCTAATTTTTAGGAAGCCATACCCATTTAGGTGTGGCTGAACCTTTATAGATATAGTTTTCATTACAAATCACATTCTTATAATAGTTGCTAATATAAAGTTCTTTATCATGATCAATCATATTAGCTGGAATCCATACCTTAATACTATTAGTCATTAGCTTAGTACTTGAAAAATAATTTCTATCATTTCTAAACAAAGTACTATTATGACTATAACTGGTTTTAAAACTATCTCGATTACTAGTACTAGCACTAAAATTAGTATACAAGAATGCATATCTAGTACTATTTTTACTTTTAGCTTGTTTATAGCCCAAACCGCTTTTATCATTGTGAGCTTTCGAATTTGTAACTAAGGAAGATAAGATATCTTTACCTTTGTTAATATTAATATTTTTTATTTAATCTTTCAAAATTTGCTTTAGAATTATAAACTTCTTTTTGCAAAATATTACTATTATCTTTTAAAATCTCGCATTCTTTAGATAATTCTAAATTCTTTTTAATTAAAGATTCATTCTCTTTTTCCAAGAGATAAAATTAAAGAGATAGGATTATTTAAAGAATTTTTCAAAAAGGTATTTTTATTTTGCAAAATATCGATTTCCTCCAAAATATCATTGTTTTTATCTTCTAACTGCTCATTTTATTTTTGTAGGAAATCTTTTTGTAAAACAAGTTCTTCTACGGTATTTTCAAAACATTTATTTTGTTTTACCAAAAGTTTATTTTCCTCTTTTAAATTGGAAATTTCTTGCTCACAATATTTTAACTTAGCTAAAGCAATTCTATTAACTTTATTCAAAGTTTACAATCTTTTAATAATTCATCATGTGCTAACAAAAGACCTTTATATAAAGAATCTAAGCATACCGATTGTGATTTGAGTTTAGCCATGAAGCATTTGTTTGTTTGCTCCTTTGATTCTTCTTTATTTCTCTTCCTCTTCCTATTGCCTTGACTAGATCTCTTTATGGCCATTTATTCTAGGATGTTGTTACGATCTATAGAATCCCAGGCTTTGATACGAAATGAAAGTGACTATGCTATAAGATCGAGTAATATGGAATATAAGCTAATACTATATATATGTGTGGAATAAAAATATAAAACTAAAGAGAAGTAATAAAGATGACACCAGAGATTTTTATACTGGTTCGAACTCCCATTCTACGTCCAGTCTCAGACTCCTTCTGGATTTAAACTAGCAACCCTCACTTAACCCGGATGAATAGGTTTACACCGCCTGAGCAACCGAACATGACTTTGACCACCTGAGCAACCGAACAGGATTTTTCCGCCTGAGAAACCAAACATGACTTTGGTACAAATGAAATATTTTCTTAACTTTGCGTTCTCTTGTTACAACACAAATTTGTCAAATGAAGTATACCCTTCCTATAATCTTTTCCTCAAGTATGATTTGAATATTTGTGAAGATAAGGAAGATTAGATTGCTTTAGAATTAGAGAAATAAATACGTGATTGCTCAAATATTCAAGCAACAAAGCTAGAAACTCAGAATTCAAGAAAGTATGAAAATAGAATTAGAATTGTTGATTTAATCTTGAATTGAGTATGTATATATAGAGATTATAGAGTTGCAACTCCTGGTTAAAAGTTCCGTTGAAAAGAAATCGTTGCAACTCTTCCTGGAAAAGATTCCTTTTCGCTGAAGAGAGATATCTCTTCAGGAAATTCGAAAAATTGACAGTTAGAACATATTCAGTCTACTGAATATTATTAGTTAGTCGACTGAAATGAAACAGAAACTTTTTGGTTCAAAATAGGCATAATTCAGTCGACTGAATATTCAGTTTAGTTGACTGAATTTGTTGTTTAGTCGACTAATATTGAATATTAGTCGACTGACCTATAGTTAAAATTATATGTGCATATGCCCAGGTTCAGTCGATTGAGGGATGTGTTTCAGTCGACTGACCTGAGCATCTTCAGTTTCTATAGGCCATTGGTTAAAAAATGAGTGTCGTCGTTTTAATGTGTGTGTTTGTGAACTACTTGAGGATGGATTTCAACATAGCTAAAACTAGACTTTGACTCTAAACAACATATATATAAACCATACTTTATATTGTTGAGTCCAGTCTTCGTAGTTCTTTGTCGTAGATTCATGAATCTTTGTGTCGGTTGAATTTCTTGTCATTAACCAAAACATAAGATCCAACATTGTCAGTCGACTGAAATGAAACATAAACTTTTTGGTTCAAAATAGGCATAATTCAGTCGACTGAATATTCAGTTGAGTTGACTGAATTTGATGTTTAGTCGACTAATATTGAATATTTAGTCGACTGACATATAGTTAGAATTATATGTGCATATGCACAGGTTCAGTCGGCTAAGGGATGTGTTTCAGTCAACTGACCTGAGCATCTTCAGTTTCTATAGGCCATTGGTTAAAAAATGAGTGTTGTCGTTTTAGTGTGTGTATTTGTGAACTACTTGAGGATAGATTTTAACATAGCTAAAACTGGACTTTGACTCTAAACAACATATATATGAACCATACTTTATATTGTTGAGTCCGCTCTTCATAGTTCTTTGTCGTAGATTCATGAATCTTCGTGTCGGTTGAATTTCTTATCATTAATCAAAACATAAGGTCCAACACAACTTCTGTAAATAGAGACCCATCCTCACCAAAGAAGGGGCTCTTCTCTTCTCTCTCTCTCTCTTAGCACAAATCATAATTTGGAGCTTAACATATCTAAGCTCCCTTGAAAGATTGAGACCTCCTTTATTGGCCAGCGAAGAAGAAGATGGCTTGTACTTTTAAATTTAAGGACCTTTAGAAATATAAATTTGCAAATTAACTTCATTCATAATCTTTGAATTAGAAAAAAAGAGGATGACTCATATTCCTCGAATATTGGCTGTTAAATAAAGAAAAATCGCATATATTCCCAAATTTTATTTTGATGGCATATGAAAGAAGAATGATTTGAACTTTGGATACCCTGGGCATTTCAGACATTTTAATCTATATTACTTTAATTATGGATATATTTGGAATTCTATTTGAATTTATTTATTTCAAAACATTTCATTGTTAGGCTAGAACTTAGTTTAACAAATAATATTAATAACAAACATTGGTTTGACAAAATTTAACATACATTAACCAATAGAAATTTCAAAATCCAAATTTAAAGTTAGAAATCTTAATTTTTTTATCAAGTTTTATTCAAAATTGATATCTAGGTTACACCTGATTAGTGTAAAAATTACGTTAATGGATTAAGTACTAATATTAAAACTATATATATATATATGGAGATATATAATTATGAAGCTAATTTTTTTTCAATTAGTCAAAGTATACATATACACATACATATTAAATTATGTTTTTTTAATATAAACATAATATTCACATATTTCTAAATGATTTTATATATAAATATATAATATATATAATAATATTTAATATATCACTCAAAATTAACGCAATAATAAAAATCAAATGGAATTTAAAATTTATAACATATTCATACAGTTTAGGATAAGATATTTATGTATTTCATGTTTCAAAATGATTCAAATCAATATTATTTAACTCACTAAAGTTATATATTACCTTAGAAAATCATTATATATATATAAATATTGAGTCATATTTATAGATGAAATTATAATTTCACACATTAAACAAATGAATTAAATTGAAGCAAATCGTCCAATTAATTGTTTAGACTATGATACCAATTATAAATCATGATATATACATATATATATGTATGTATATATGTATTATGTGTATGTGAATATATATGAATATACGCACGCACATAGATATATATATAATCATTATAAAGTGATACAACTAAATATAAATAAGAAAATGAAGTTTTAACTTATGGATATGGCCAATAAGTGATACCGCGATCCGTGAATCCTCCTTGGATTTCCAAAAATCAACACTCAATTTTTGCAAGAGACGGATGAACTACATAACTCTCTATTTTAATTTGATAGTTAGTCCACAAACAAAGTTCCTGGTTTAATAATAACATTTATTATTAAGTACTCATCTGGCCAGAGATTTTGACTTTGAGTTGACTATAGTTGACAATGATGCTAACCTCACACAACCGAGGATACAAATTATCTATTCAATAGTGTTTCACTTCCATTTATTCAATCAGACTCAACTATGGTCACTCGATTGATTTTCATGCCATGATTTAACTATAATCAAAGTAGTTATTCATGTTGAAGTCCCACGGTGTTCTCAAGTCGAGGGAACCATGTAACGTCATTATGCTAATGTTTCATATTTGAACTAATTGTTATTAACCAATAGGAAACTCCTGGACAAGTTATTCCATGGCTATACAATAACTAAGAGTACGTAATTCCATGGTGTCCTCAGCAGTCATGGGTAATACACTGCCCAATATTCGAAGATCATTACACATTTTGGTCTTGGCGGATATATCGATATCCTTTCTCGAAATATCTTGACTAGGAATATTTAAAATAATACCTTACTTTATATGGCGATAAATTTTTCACGATTACAACTCCTTGTGATTATTATTTTATAACATATCATTTAAGGGTTTTCTAGTTTAATATACTAAAATTAATTACTTAATTACTATACACAATAAAACAACTATAAAATAGAAAACAAACACCTTTTATTTCGAATGAGGTTTTATTGCAGAGTCAATAATTTATTATAAATTATAGAATTTCCCCAATGACATACCCTCTTAATCTCCCACTTGCATTTGGGGTCAATTATGTAATCTCAATCCCATCCCTTCGATCAGTTTGATCAGACCTAATTGATTTGATCCCTTTGTGAATGGATATGCCATATTATCTTAAGTGTATACCCTTCAATTTACTCTCTCCAACGCCGATAAATTATCTTTATCATGTGGAACTTTTTGCGATATGTTTCTCAAATTCTAGTGGGCTCTAGGTTCTTTCACGATTCTTATCATGGCATTGCTTTCACAAAACAAAGTCATGAGATTTTCAACATTTGGAATCACCCTTAGCTCGGTAATAAATTTGTGCATTATATATACATACAGCTTTTGCTACGGCGATTCAAGGCAATGCACTTAGACTTTTGGTTGAATCAGCCATAACTTCTCTTTGTAACAATTCCAACTTAAGCTCTCCTTAAGTAAGATTGAACATGAATTTTGGATTGACATAATATACTCGATATCGTTTATGAAGGTCAAGTCCGAATATCCCTTCATAATAGTTTGTTGTTTCTATAAACATTTTCTTAGTATTTCATAAATAATCGAGAAAATCATAACTACCGTTAAGTGATTTTAATTCGAAGTTGACATTTGCTTAGTGTATTAGGTACATAAGCAATTACAGTAGACTACATAACGTATACGATCATTCCTATTTCCATTGCATAAGGAAGCCATCTCATATGCTTCTCATTAAACATGTGATATCAATGTATATTATAGGAGATTGTCCTAACATCTTTTAATACTGATTATAAAAGATGTCATTTTCAAATCCAATGTTGAGGATTAAACAACCAAACCAAAAGGAATTTAACATTGGTACATCATTAACAATCATAAGTTTGTTGTTTACTTATAGTTTAAAAAATATTTTAGTAGCTTTGATGTCTTTCTTATCTACATGAGCTTCCTTATCAGTTTGACTAAAATCAAAACTATTTCATTTCTCTATCCAAATCTTGCTCAACTCTAATCATTATCGCATGCCATCGTCATATCTGCTTTTGGATTATCTGCAGCCGATGGATTATATCCCTTTGGGCATAACTATCAAAATCGTATTTTTGCAATGTACTTAGAACCCATTTCAGATTTAAAGTATCATGCCATATGACAAAGTCTATACACTTTATGTATTATTAACAACCGAGGAAATTTTTACTGCTAATAATTCTATTTCTCGACATTGATGGGAAACTCATAGTTTCTTTTTAACGTACGAGAATTATTGTTAGACATTCTAATGTGTTGTACATCCGTTTTAGGCTTAGATAATTTTATTTCATCTTATGCAATCTGTTTCTATATATGTCCGAGTTTCTAGATCATATCAATTTCACTATACTACCACTAATTTCTAAAAGAAATCCTTTTATGATGAAGGTGGTGTTTCTTAAAACAATAATTGTTTCTTAATATGACAGAATAAGCATTTGGAAGTATTTTATAAACTGCCTTTTATATGGGAATTAAATTAATTCAATTTAAGTTTACGAAACTTATGTTCATAACATATATTTAACAACCACATATCTTAAACTATTTAAGGTTGGGGTTTCTTATCAATTCATATCTTATATGAATATGATCTCTTAACTATGCTTCAAATGAAATTAAATTTAACCTATATACTTACTCTTAAGTACTTGCTCTTACAAAAAGAAGTTAAGTCAAATTCACTCATCATCAATCGTACTTTGTCCATCAAAATGCAATTACTCCTTATCGATTTATGTATCATAGGGTGGAGTGCCTTTGAGATTGAAACTTATTTGTTTTTAGATACATTTGGAACTCATTTCCAATACACTCACCTATTCAATCTAAACAAAATTCTTTTATCTCTTTTGTATGTAATGTTTTTTACTTCCATTTTATATTTATGATCATATCATAGGTACACTATTTGTGTATCAAATACATATGTTCAGTTCTATGATAATTCATCGGTGAACTTTAAGGAAGTAAATGGATAAGTTATGATATCATTAGACCTTCGACTGTATAGATCTATGTATATCAATCTGAAGAGTTCACCATTCTTTATCGCTTCAACTGTATGGGTGCTTTGCCCTTAATTGGTTGATATGCAATTCTCCAGTACCATATGATCCATAATCATATGATTAAAGATTTTTTTTTCAAAGATACGACTTAGTCCATAATTCCAAAATAACTGTACAAAGTTTTATATACTTCTGTATTGTCTATGATTAATGTATCGACTTTGTTAT
The DNA here is from genome assembly GCA_030737815.1 of Allium fistulosum. Taxonomy (NCBI): domain Eukaryota; kingdom Viridiplantae; phylum Streptophyta; class Magnoliopsida; order Asparagales; family Amaryllidaceae; genus Allium; species Allium fistulosum. The sequence goes on from CM060903.1 coordinate 281,684,917, forward strand.
GAAACAAATACCACAGATTTGTCTTATAATGAATATATTGATGTTCATATAAAAATAAAACTATATCTATTTTCAGTATACCAAAAACCGTTATTATTTCATAAATAATATTTTATATGCAAAGACAATTTTTCATAATTTGATGCATTCATTAATAAGTGTCATATGGTATGCTCCCGCTATTTCCACCGTTATAATAATAGCCCAAGAAATAAAGAGTTTCATTCTATTACTTATTATCGGATTTTATTTCTAAAAGAATTAGGCTGGATCACCATGGTATAAATGAGTGAATTTCAAAAAAAATCGTTTAGATCTTATTGGGTTTATGAAGTCTAAATTATTTTAGATCCAATCCAAATAATTTTAAATGAAATCTTAATTTAATTTAATTTATTTATATAAAAAGATTTGATTTGATTTATATAAAATATATAATGTATATATGTATCGTAATATACGACATAATGGACAGACATTTCAAATGAAAGTCAAAACTGGTAGCTCCTCACGTTCACCCTCTTCCGCCTAACCCTTCCTTCCAACCGTATTCTCCTTCACGTTTTCACCCTTTTCATCTCTTCTCTTCGGATCCCACCTCATTTCCCTTTTCCCTTCTCCATCGATCTCCCTTACACATATCTCGATGAAACCAGGATTATCCAAAGGTGCCTCGAATTCTATGCTGTCGGTCATGAGATCTAGGAAAGTATACCTGAAACCTCAACCGCTAAACTCGATGATGTCTATGCTTTCCCGGTTCTCTCCCCTTTACCCAAGCCCTAACTCAAGATGATTCCAGCTGCGTCCACCCCTATTTCCCTGTATAACTTCCCAATTCCTTTAATGCTTATGGAAATTTAAAATGCTTGCAGCCCTTGCACTACTCTTGCTTCTGGACCTGGCTCCTTTGGTACTTCCTTGTTGCCTGGTGCAGATGTAAGTGTGCTCGATGTGCCAATTTTTAGCTCTGTCATTGACAATATTTCAGACAGTAAGGTTTCTTCTTTAAGTAAATACCCAAAGCCTGTTTCTAACCAGCCTTCTCCTGTATTCCACTTTACAGCCCAAGTCTATCCCCAAGCATTCCCTTGGGAATCTCTTTTCTCGGCTAAACCCCCCAATACAGGAAGGTATGTATCTAAATGCTAAGATATTGTTGGAGATTGTGATGAATTACTTGTGCCTCCACAAGATGTTCTAGATGCAGGTGTAGCATTTTCGAAGAATACACTTATAGGACTTTTCCGAGATGAGGGTCATAAGGATTATGTTGTTAAGAATTACTTAAGGAACAAATGGAAGATAAAAGCATAATTGAAAGTAAGATTTCACAAAGACACGTTGCTTTTTGATTTTTCGATTCTTGATAAGAGGCGGTTGGTTTTAACGCTGATCCGTTTGTCATAGATGGGAAAGCTTTTATCATCACCATACGAAGTCCTTCAATTGATCATGCTATAGAGTATGTTTTGTCCATTTCGATTTGGGCTAAGGTTTTAAACATCCCTTTTTCTCTTCAGCCTTTAGAGGGTCTAGACTGGTTGGCTTGTCATATTGGTGAACTTGTTTGTTTTGATGAGAACACAGAGTGTCGTGATAAGCTTGAGTATGCCAGGGCCCTAACAAAGATAACCCCATCCTTTCCTTTACCATCCCAACTATCTATTGCCCTCTTCGAGGATAAGGTTGGCCACATTAACATTGAATATTAATGGTCTCCTTCGATGTATTTTTTTATCACTCGTTTGGTCACAGTGACTCTCTTTGCAGTCACCGTCCTTTGGAAGGTTAGTTAGCCATTATTCCTGCTAAATCCCCTATTTAGAAACCATGTCCTCGCTAATGGAAAATTAATATCAAGGCTAATCAGGAAGCTCTTTGGCTCCTCTGGCTGTTGCTCTCACTGAGGTGCCTTCGTATCTTAGAGCTCTTTCGAGGCTTCAAACATATATTGCCACTGCCTCTTCTCATGAGTTCTTCCATGTTATCTCGTCTCCTCGAGACAAGGCCCTTGTGGACATTGTAGACGCTGATTTAATATTAGGAATTTCAGCCTCACCTACTTCCTCCAGCAAGACCAAGTCTTTAACCCCGATGAATTGGATGGTGGGATAGAGTATTCTCTTATAGATCTCTTCTTGCCATAGTCTATTGTTCAGTGTTGCTTCATAGGTAGTCATATGTATTTCTTTTTATATTTTTAGCTTTCTCTTATACGGGTACATAAGGTGTAGTGCGAGTTTGTAGTTATTAGGTAAGCTTGCCCCACCCCTATTCTTATTATTTCTACCAGTATGTATGGCACGTGCGATGCACGAGCACAAAGAAAATATGGGTAATTTCTGTTTATTGCAAAAATAATAGCAGTCTTGGATGGATTGCAAAATAATAATCTTGTTAAGAATCACTAAGGGTCGTTAAGATTTTATTTCATATTTCATAATATTGTAAAATTAGAATCTGTAATTGCATGATATCTCCAATTTTTCCGACCACGTCCCTTAATTTAACCATTAGTTCTAAAGAAATGCACTAAAAAGCTACCGGGAAACCTCGTAAATAATATAAAAGGTGTATAGTGAACCTGTAAGAAATGTTTTGCATGGAGTAGGATAATTTCTTCCTCTATGTAGTATTACGTAACTCGCAATAATATAAGGTCATATATAATAACTATAATTCTATGATTTTTTGAAATAAATCTATTGATTAAATAATTGACCTATGTTCCATTTTGCAACTGGAAGTACATAATGTAAACTCTATATTGTTTGTCTGCATGTTAATAAAAGTAGGCGAATTTTCTATTCACGTTAGAAAATGAGCATATGCTCCAAGATTAACTTTTTAAATAGTTGAAAGTGGAGCTTGCCATAATATGTCAAATTATAAAAAGCATACACGAATAAAATATTTACATTAAAATATTTACGTGTGAATGATCCTGTGATTTTGCACCTAAAATTAATCAATTTTCAACACTGTTATAGTAGGAAAACCATACAAATAATATTATTGGAAAGGTCAGACCTGAAAATTTATGATGGATGATAGTCAAATAAAATCATTGAAAATTTTAATGCATCGACCACATAGTTTGAACTTCAATCGGCTATATAACTTTGTGCCTATTTCTCTAAAACTGGAATTTTTCTATTTTTCGCAGCAAATGTATTCAATTGAAAACACATTAACAAAATACATCAAAATGGCAGGCTCAGTTTGGCAACCTATATATGTACAATCCAAAAAATAACAAATGAAATCAACATTTGGAATACAAACTACAATGATTACTTTAAAACTGGTTATATATAGCAAAATGAAATATACATGTAATAATAACATGGTAGTGGAACATGTAAATAAGCAAGATTGTGTGTATATATCTAGTTATTAGAAAAAAATCCAATATAACAAAGTCAATATCCTTGTTGTTAGAAAGTTGAAATTTTTTGTCTCTTCAGGAATTACGTATTTGGATAGAAACTTTAGAAGATTTATAATGAAAATTATTGTTCTTTCAAACGCAGCATCATCTTTTTAACTTTTTGTCTCTCTCCCCAGCTGAAACAAAACAAATCATATTTTTAATTTATGTTTTTTGATTAATATATAATATTATCAACTAAACCATGCAACCAATAAAGAAGTAGAAAAGAAATAATCATCAAAAGTTGCCTCTTTATTGTTGTTCTTTACACCCGGTTATTTGCTTTTCCTATCATTTAGACCCACTTACTATTGAAAGAATAAGACAATAAATTAGTTCTAATACTAACTACACCATAAAATAAGGGGTATATTAGGTAACAAAAATCTGGTTGAAAAATATTCGAGATATTTCTATGAAATGAAAGATGAATTCTTTACCAAATACCCTTTTTGCAGTTTCGGTCTACAAAGCTGATGAATTTCGAGCACATGAATTTTGGTCATCTAAAACGTGTATTTGATGGCAATATGACGTCAAAAAAGCATCCTTTATTTTACTTTCCAAATTAGAAAAACATGATGCTTTATTGGTAATTCAAAAAGCTTCGAATGAAATTCCCACTCTATAGTACAAAACGCAGGCCTGGTGGACTTTAAAAAGTTAATCGGTGTATTCTCCTTTTGTTATTGTTTTTGAAACAAACATCAATACCCATGATACAAAAAATTCAGGTCATTGTTGAAAACAAAGTAGAATGATAATAAATGGGGAATATAACAAAAAAAAATCTCATAAAGTCAATAAAGCTAATACAGGAGTAGCCCATCGTCAATCAGTCTGTACTAGCTATATACTATCCAAGAGATTAACCTTTCTGTAGGAAACTATATCCCATCCAAGAGTTTGATATCATTCTAAATTGAGCAATTTAAAATATTCATCAAACAAAGGAAACCCTCTACCTGCCCACAAATAAAACACAATTTCATTACAAATGTGAAGTTATTCTATAAACACCTTAACCAACTGGTATCAACCCTAACATACTACGGAAGTTTCCATCATAACATTTGAAACTTCTGCTAGTTCAATAACTTAAAGATTAATTGATATTATTCACTGAACATAATTACTATTATACATTTGTTTTTGGCTTTTACAAAGACAACTCTTGTTATCAACCTCTAAATCTTTTGTTTTCAGAGCATCGTTAGTGTAAGACGTTACAACATTGATCAAAATAATATGAAGTAACAATTGCAAAACAATTTTTTTTAAAGATCGTATACAGAGGTGTAAAATTTGTAAACACTCATCTCACTGAAATTACAAAACCTAGTATGAAAGGAAAAAAATGAAAAGGATATGATACCTATGAGATAATATATATGTATATATCTTCACTCCCACTTTTCTTGCAAGTAACTGGTCTGCTAAGGAATTCAAATCTAACAATGAACATTTTATTCAAAAATTAAAACAAAAGTTCGGGGCGAGATTTTGTTTGGATTTAAACACGTGTGCTAAATAGGAGATTTTTTTTTATAAATATTAGTTCTTTGAGAAATTTTTTTTATGTAAACCGTAGTTCTGTGAGGAAGAAATCACAAAGATTGAAATTATAACTTCAATAGCCATATGTATTAAAAATTTCTTTACCTATGATAGTTACATTTCAGCAAGAAAACTGCAATTTTAGTACGTAATATAACAATTATAAAGCTCAAATTAATAATAATAAAAGAAAAATCGTCTTTGGTATACTTCATTTAGACCTTTAAGAATATAATTGAGCAATAGGTATTGATGATCAAAGCTTATAGATCTCAATTTTGATAATATAAGGAGACATTTTCATTGTCCAGTTATGTCATGATTCCTGCAAAAGTTAGAGATTTTCATCTGGGGATTGTTTAGCAAAAATATGTGGAAAATTACAAAGACTAATTTGGATGTGTTAGTTACGAATAACAAATATCTAAAAATAATAATAACAATAATATATTTAAGTGTGTGTGCATGTGACACACACACATAACAGTTCTTTATTAAACCAAATGATTACTACACTTTTAAGTAGTGATAAATATAAGCGTAAACATGACTTGACAATCAAACATATTTCTCAATTTCCTATAGCGGTACCAATGTGGTGGTTATGCATGGTGCATGAAATGGTCAGTAATTTAGCAATGTATAAGTCGAGTCAACTACTTTGAGTTAACTTAATTTTTGTTTCCTAAAATTGTATTGTACCCAAAAACGGTAGTAGTATTTATTAACTTAAACATTTTTTGCATTTAGCAATACAGTATGAGCTAAATATTGAATCTTGAATTAATTTCAGTTTATTTAAGGTACTCGCAAGTATAAAGTTGAAGAAAAAAGGTAAAACTGATCTCATTATAAAATGTAACCAATGTACAAACCTTTACCGCTAATGTTTTTTTTGCCTACATATCACTACCATAAGTGGAGTGGAGTTCAAGGAAGTATCATCCTAAACCATATAATCAACTTTACCTTGCTAAGAAATGTAATCCTTAAATCATGATAGATTTATTTAACTTCCTAACTAACGATTGCCACCCTTAATTAACTGCTAACACTATTTTGGCCTACATATCATTACCATAAATGGAGTGGAGTTAAAGGAAGGATCATCCTAAGCCATATAATCAACTTTACCTTGCTAAAACCCTTAATTCATGATAGATTTATTCATCTTCCTAACTAATGATTGCAACCCTTAATTAACTTCGTAGCTACCAAAATATGCACAATGTAATGGACTTTTAGTTACAGTGAACACATGATGCATGGTTTATAAGTTATATATCAACAGATTGAAGGTATACTTATACTACATCTGCTCATTACATATTCATATGGATTTGAGAAAGCTTTTTCTCTTCCGATACCCATTTTGGTTAAATAAAAAATAAAACAGACAATGGAAGTGACAAATCATAGATGTAATATACCTTTGTCTGGCTATTTGGTTCTACCCTTATATTCATCCAGTTCCTTCCAGTCTATCATGTATACCTTATTCCTCCAACTCTATCAAAACCAAATAACCTCAACTATTAAATTTCATAACCAACAAAACTAAAAAGATAAGTATTAAGTCTTTACCGACCTTGGATTCCCCATAATTGAGCTCTTTGGTAGATCTGATTATATTGTGCGAAAGTGATGAATAAATTTTGATGCACGAAATCAATGAAAGATAGACTGGATGATGGAAATCATAGTATTTAAGGCGTTAATTTTGAGGTGTGTATTCAGACAAAGTAGAAACCCTAATTTTGTTAGAAATGTTTCACTTGACATGAGGAATGGAGTTGAGGTAAGAGGGCAGGAGTCGTCATTTAGGAGGAATGGAGTTAAATTTTGTTCGGATTAACACATGATGGATGGAAACGTGGTGAAACTAAAAGGACTAAAAAGTCCTCAAAGTAACTTCAATAACAAAAAGTAACATAGATGGGCAATTTGATAATTTCAAAAGCTTCAAACAGAGGTATTCATATTATATATAGATAAACAGTGGACAATCCACTATAAAATCGGCTTGCCTTGCCAAAAAAATTAAAAATTAATAAATATATACGTATGTAGTGCACGTGCAACATATAGAATTGTACATGGTTTAATATGTCCATATACAAGTGGTAGAACTTACAACACACAAACACATTTGTCTCTTTATACAAATATTTGTCCATAATTAATTCATTATATATTATACATTATATATATATATTGTTTATTATAAATGTTGAGCAATTCAAAATCATTTAAGTTAATATCCAAAATATCTTAAGATGGTCTAAATTTAAAAACCAGCTCTAGAACTAGGAGGAAAAATTCTATTTTAAATTTAAATTTCAAATATTGATATATGTATGTACGTATGTACGTATATATAAAAAAATATAAATAAACATATAAAATATTTCATATTTCGTTCAAAACATTCATTTATAAACTATTAATTAGTAAATATAAATTAAATAAGCAAAAAAATTGATCGAAATAATTTTTTATTAATTTTTTTATTATTATAGAAATCCATATGGATTTGTATAAGATTTTTTTATCTATATAGATCCTTATAGATTTGTATAAAAGAAATTTTATTATATAATATAAATCCGCACGGATAAAAGATATTTTTTAAAACATACACAACAATTTAAAATGTTTAAAATATATTTATAAATTTGTATTTTTATTTTGGAATAATATATATATATATATATATATATATATATGTACGTATGTATGTAGAATTTTTTTTGAAAATATCTATATGAATATAAATTAATAAATTTATACACACACATACATACTAGTTACAAAATTCATATTCTAATTTTTATAATTATCCAAAGTCACTTTTATTCGAATTTTTCTATTTAAATGGCCGAAATGCATATATATATTTTATATGCATATAAGTTTTTTTAATCAGTTTAAATATGTATGTGTGCGTGTGTATATGTATGTATGTATATATCTTTTTATGTAAAATCAGATAGCAATTATATATATATATATTTGTTGTAATAACTGGGATCAAATCTATACTTGCATACTGATGCAGATGAACAAATGTGATTGTAAGGAATTTAGAACTTTATCAATTGATGAAGCCTAGAATTAGCACCTTGAATATTGAATCGAACTCTTTATAAATCCGATCTAGAGTCCTTCAAGATGTGCATCTGACTTGAAGAGAATACCACCTCCTTGAAATAAACTTATTTGACTTGAATTAATTTGGAAATGAACGGGGAATGCGTTTTTTATTTGTGCCATGATAGGGTAGGGGAAGGCAAAAAAATAAAATGAAAAAGAGAGAGGAGGTGATGTTTAAATAGGGGAAAAAAGAGAGTAAAAAGTGGAGACCTAGATCTCCTTTTTCAACTCTACTCTTTACCAATTCAAAACAAGCTTTTATATTCAAAAATCACCCCTCTCCTCCTATCTTGGCTGGCTATTACATGGGTCAAATGGGCCAAGACAATTTTCAAAATCCAATTGGTATTTATTTAATTTAAATCCAATTTAAATAGTTATCGATATTGTATATCTATACGTACATATATAAATTTTATATACGCACTTTATTAAACACTAATCCAAATAAATCAAACCAAATTAAATAATTAATATTTAAAAAATATTAATTAATTTAATTAATTTATAACCGTTATATTTTAATTAAATCGTATAGTATTTTAGAGTATCTAACATTGCGGTTGTGCGACTCAAATGTGAAAATTCAGTCAACGGTTAATATCAAACAATTTGAATATTAACGTTGGCATGTTAACCTAGCTAGTGGTGTGACAATTTGATCGAATTTACCGCTTACACCTTTTTCGGTAGTAACAATTATCTACACCATTTCTCTTCGTCAAAACTATATCACATTAATACTTATGGAATTTGGTTTTGGTCTAAATTCTAATAACATCCACATTTAACTTGTTTAGTCCAACCAAAAAGTCTTTGGTTCAATAATAACAATTATGATCAATTGAACTGCTCAGGCTGGAGACTTTAACTTTGAGTTAATTACAGTTGACCATGATACTAACCTCATATAACCAAGAAGACCAATTCTCTATTAAAATAGTGTTTCACATTCAATGCTTTAAGTCAAACCCAACTATAGTCGTTCAATGGATGTTGTGCCACAATTTGATTATAATCAAACTAGAGTGTCCATAATGAAGTTCAACGGTATTCTCAAGTCGAGAGAACTGTGTAACATAAGAGTAATCAAAGTGGAGTGTTTTCCCTTTTATCGTGAGTAGTGTGCCTTGATCTTGGATGATGACTTGGTCGATTTCAACATATTAACCAACTCCATGAGGCTTACATTAAACTGGTTCATATTGCAGTTCAATATGAATGGTTTAAACTATGGTGCTAGAGACCCTAGGATCAAGTTCCTTTGGATCTCATTGCTTATTGTAATATGAAATTGGGAAAGTCTATCAATATAGCCTTTCAATAATAAGACATACCCATTCATGCTCTACGTCATCTTCGTACTAAATAATTTCTTAGTAATCTTGTATGTTGCAGAACGAGATTGCTATGTAGATAATGCTTTGAGGCTATCAAAGATTTGATGGATAAATATATTTTTGTATTACCTTTGCAACTGTTTGCCTAATGTAGGCAGCATGTAAATCTATGTGATTTCTAGGTTCGCAACCTACTTGTTATGAGAAATTATTAATTCGAGATCAGCATTTTCAACGGATTTTTCTTTTGGAGGGGTAGTTATTGACAACCATAAGCGTTTGTAGATTATTGCTATTTTGATTGCACTTAGCCAGTCTATGTAGTTCGGTCCAGTGAGCTTGTCAATTTCTAACATACATTTTTCTACGAATTTAATTTTGTAGATCAGGACATTTATACATAGCAAATGTTATTATATTAGTAGTAAGGTTAAACGTTATATTTCATTCTACCAATAAGCTTCCACTAGACTTTTATGTTTCTCAAAATCATAAAAGGAAACATAGAAATCTTTTAACTTCTCTTGTGGGTGTTAGGATTCGTACCCCTTGGGGTGTTAGGACTTGCACGCCTTAGGATCTGACCTTGAGGAAAGCTCAACAAGTCATTTTCCTGCATGCGATGAATAACACTTTATCGATCGTATCAAATACAACTGCTAACATGTGGTCTATATCCCAATCTCATCTTGACCTTGAGGAAAGATCAACAAATTAAGAGAGATTATTCACTCGTACCTGCCATTTCACGATGGCCTAAGAGTAATGCACGTACCTTGAGGAAAGCCCAATAAATACGTGCATGTATCTTACTTCATCTAGTAAATACATTAATAGTACTATACTAACATCTCTAGCTAAAGGAATGTTCAAAACTTAACAGTATGTAAGTAATCTATCAATATATAAATTATAAAGGACAATACCTATATTAAAGATTCATAATTTTAATATATTTCGTTGAGTGAGATCAATGGATGGAATAATGTATTTCATATGAAAAATCCTCGTGATTCAAGTGTCAAACACATCTGAAATCATGGTATATGTATTATACTTATACTATAGCTGTGTATTTATTCCTTCAATCTAATTTGGGACTATTACAATTCCACTTTATTCAGTTAAATCATATTTAATTTAGTTTTAGTTTTATTAGTGAAGTCATATTTAGTTAATTTATTCTATTATATATAAAGCAAAATATGGGTATAAGATTTATCTCTTCTTCTATTAATTTTCAGCTTTAATCCTTTTTTTCTTAGAGATTCTACTAAACATTTTGCACTTCGGCCATCCAATAAGCAAATGATATTGCAAATTTAACACTAAACTAGTAAATGCTATTTAATAAAATGTTACTTGCGGCACTTAGCAACTGTCCTTCCCAAATAAGAACGTATTGCTTTCCCCTTCTTTGTAAAATCCCTAATTGAACGTATTGCTTTACCCTTTTCTATAAAAGCCTTGATTGACAAAATTAATTGTGAAGAATTGAGTGAGCCTCGGGAATCATTGGATATATGGAGCTCTCCTCCATATCTTGCCCTTTTCCATCTTACTACCCATATCGACTTTCAATTCAGGTAACTTCTAATCCTTTAATTGGCATATATCGAATAGGAATTTAAATTCGTTTGACTGATATGATATCATGTCTTTGTTGTATGGTGTAACTACTTAACTTTTGAAACTGACCTTGCTACGCTGCTGCTGTGTTCCATCATCAGTGTAATGGCCCGGGTTTTCGACCCTCGAAAATCGACATCAATACGTCCACTGTATAGAATGCCGAGCAATCGAGTGCCGGAAACACCGGTTCATTTGGGGTGAAGAAGGAAAGGTAGAAGAAGAAAAACAGAAAACAACAACACAGAATCTCACAATCGCAGCGGAACAAAAATATAATATATAATAACAGATTTTAAATACAATAACCCTACTGTTAATATACATACCATTATCAGAGTACAATAGACAACAATCAGTCTGGACATTTTAATAACCTATCCCCACACAGCGGAAATACAAAACAAGTACGGAAAATACGTCTTTGTCATCCAGCTCATCTCCTAAGCTCTATAGCATCCTAACCTGAATCTGTAATACTCGGTCTGACCCGAGCATTATAATAAAACAATACCTGAGTCAGTCTGGAAAACCAGCGTGATAAAACACACTCAATTTGAATTATTAACTTTTATCAAAATCCTTTGAAAAACAAAGGTATCTCGTAAGACCACGTCACACATAAACACGACGGGTTTTTACCTTACGATAACCAAAACATTTTTATCAAAATCATCTGATATTATAATAGTGTCTAAACAAAGTAAATGGAAAATAGCTGAAATGCTTGCATCTCACGTTTCAGCGTAGTTGGGCACAATCAAAACCGTACGGCGCTTATTGGAGAATGGATTCCATACAATGACTAGGCACTGGGGTACCACCTATCACAGTACACTTCTAGAAAAATGTACCGAGGACCTCGCCGGGATACCCTACAACACAAGACCGGCCATATCCCTAACCTGGATAGAACCGAATATGTTATCACCCCGGGCGTTCCCATCCTTATCGAGAGCTCTTTTGCATGCACCACCGTATCCATAATTTATAATATATCTGAGGGTATCTAGAAAGGTGATAACATACCCTAATTGGGTGCAACCCACTTAGCCTTGTTGCATATCCCCTGATTTTCAGTCATTCCGATTGATGAGGCTTGAGGCTACGATTACCTTTCAAGAACAATTTCACTTAGAATGCTCATCTTCCTCCAATGACGATGTTCTGATAGCATTCGTCCATACAAGTTGTCCTGGGTCTGGTCAAACCGAATCATCGTCTTCACTATCTTCACGATATCCATTCGTAACATTCAAACCGGATCGAAGTGGTTTTCAGATAATTAAACTTTATCTCGGTCTCTTCGAAATGATCAGCGAATTTGGTCAAAATTGATAGTCGGTTATTTAACTATCAATAAAACATCCATAAACAGTCATCGGCCTTATTATAAAATTTTAATTTATTTTCAAAATATCTCTATAAGATATGTATTTAAACTACTTCCAGTTTTCCAACATTTGAAACCATTTCAAATCCTTAAATATTCAACGGAATATTTCTAACCTTTCCAATACTTAGAATATTTTTCCAACTCCATTTTATGTTCAACCCTTAGGAAGTATTCCATTTATTTCCTATTTCCTATTTTCTCAAAATCATTTACAATTTATTTGTAAATTCCTTGACTAGTTTATAACGAATTTTATAAGTTCCGGAATTCATTAATTAATTCCCTTTAATATTTCCAAAGTCAAATATACTTGCTTATAATTCCAATTTCCCTTTCTAATCTTTTATGAATTCTATTTCATTTTCGAAGTTCGCTTTTATTTAACTACTTCGGAAATTTTCTTACCTTTTCCCCAATTCCATTTTTAGAATTCTCTTATAAATCCCATATACTGAATAACCCCATTTCCAGATTTCCGAGAAGATTTATAAATAAATTTAAAACATTACAAAACTATAAACATATATAATAAGTATTTAAAAGAATAATAATAATTTATTTTTAAGACATGTTCAAGTAATTATCTAAAATATTTAAACACTTTTTATAACATCACCTTTCAAAGCTGGTTTTAAAATTTAGGATTTATTAAAATAAATATTAAGTATTTGAAAAATTCACTTTTCGATGTATTTCAATTCTACTAGTTCAAAATTGCATAGTTTGGTAAATAAAACTTTCCTTTTTGAAAACAACTTAATTTCTTAGTAATAAAATATATTTTTAAAATTTCAATAACCGAATAATTTGTAGATTCCTCTCGATTCACAACCCATCGATTTCATTCTGATTCTCCTAACCATTTTCACTTTTCAAAAATAGTATCCACTATTTTCCTCAACCATGTTTCCATATTCTAATATAAATTCACCCTTTGAATTTTATATTCCCAATTTAGCGACAGCCATCATTTTCTCTTATTTGTAAACATCGTTTATAAATTCTATAACTCCTTTGAGTTTACCTATTTATAAAACTATCCTCACTTATAAAATTCCATTTTATAAGTCCATTTCTTTATAAATTTCTTTTTTTCAATCTATTTTTAATATCGATTTCAATGCCTTTCCATATTTTATAGGCTATCATTTCTAAAAATCCATTGTTTAAAATATTCTATATGAATTATTTTAAAATCTCTATAAATTTTTTTTTCCGAATTGTTAAGTACGATCAAAATCAATTATTGCTTATCCAAAACATTTTTTTTTAATAATCCAAATTCCAATATAATATTTTCATATTAAAAATCTCCTTTAATTTCTTAAAAATTCAAAATAATATTTATGGTATTTAAAATACCAAAATTAAGGTCAGCGCTACTATAGCATCCAATGATTCACATCACAACAATAATCTATAACAGATTATTCTAACACATCATATATTATTATATATGAAAAACAATCAATATAATTTTGAGGCATCCAGTTGGATCCCTCCAACCTGTTTTCCTGCATCCACGGATGTTAGACAACAATAAAAATACCAATCCCACTTCGAGGGGGATATCGCGGTATATAGGGTCATCCGCTATTATGCGGGGCGCATAGGGTCTCATCCGCTAATATATGCAGGAACATCAATCCAACTACTAATATATATCTATATCTTATACTATAAAGCAAAACCCTGGTCAAAGTGGTCAAAATGAAGCCTTTTTTGCAATGCCTAAAATACCCTTCTTCCCCCTTCTTAATTATACAACACTTCCCAAACGCTTCTGCCCTTTCCAAAAAAACTCATCCACGTTTTACAAACATAACTGTACCACGCAACTGCCCATTTTCTTCCGTCTTTTTCTCCCCTCTTTCCTAACATTTTTCTGATCCGCCTCTCCTTCCATGTCGCTTATTCAAAAACTTCACTGCGTCACTTCCTTTCTCCACCTTCACCTAATCGACAACCACATCTACATCACTTTGCTTCTTATCTCCTCTAACAAACTCTCTGCCTCCACACCTGCTTCCCTCAAAAGAGGCCACCGCTTCAAAGTTGTACAATATTTGTAGATATTCTCCGTATGTTGGTACTGATACTAAAGCGATGGCAACATACATGATGACAACAATCTGAGTGGAGATCAAGTTCGACCTTGATTCGTTCACCAACTCCAGATCTAGCAGAACAGGCCTGAGCAATTTAATGCAATTTGATGATGTTCTGAAGCTGGAAGGTGATGTTACCGTTCAAGTTGTCACAGGGAGGAAAGTCGTAGGTGCAGGTGATGGTACTTTCGATGTTGTCATTGGGAGGAAAGTCATAGGAGCAGGCGATGGTTCTGTAGAAGTTGTCAGAAGGAAAGTCGCAGTAGCTCAGATGAAAATTAAAGGCAAGGGATTAGAAGACCGAACAAAGTGAGTATGTATTTTTTTCCTTACATCCAGTAAATACGTTTTTGGATTATTTGGAGTAGTTGCAGCATGTTATGGCCTGCATAGTTCAACCTGAAAAATATGCTTGATTTCCTATACAACTTTTTATCAGTTATTGTCAATGCATTTACTTAATGTTAAGTTTGTATTATGTATCTTAATTTCAGTTCTTACTGACTTCTGATCTTTTCCTTTGTTCTGTTGTTTTCACCTTTTCAAATATATATTGCAAATGCCTATTTTTCTTTACTAATTTATTAAACCCAGTACTAATTTATGCCATGTTTTTATGTAGCATTCACATACAAAACCTCATCCCACTTCACCACCTTGATACGTTTTTTATTTTTCTTAAACCAGATCAATACAGAGCAATTAATAATGAAGGAATGCCACATACTCAACAACCATTTATCAAGGGTCGGTTGTATATTCACTTCAATGTAGAATTTCCAGCATCCGGCACACTTTCAACCGATCAATGCCATACTGTGGAGAAATTCTTACCAACTAAAACGGCAAATCCATGTCAGTAGCGGAAGTAGATGAATGTGAGTAGACCACTTTACATGATGTTGATGTAAAAGAAGAAATGAGGTGTAAGCAGCACCAGAGGTAACAAGAAGCTTATGACGAAGAATATAAAGATGAAGCTGGCCATTCAGGCATTCAGTGCCCACAGCAATAAGGTATTGATTTAAATTTTCCTTTCACATTGATGGAAGATGCAACAGTTGATGACCGAATTCTCAAAAAATACATTGTTTTTTCTCAGTTATTATTCCAACGGATAAAAAAAGAAAATCAGACATACATTGTTTATACTACTGCTTTCAGATGGCTAAGATCAGAGGTGATTTTTTTACCCTGTTCATATGTAATTAATGGAAAAGAGAAGCTAATTAACAAGAATTAAAACTAACTACTTTGCATGAATGTAAATCTACACTACCAACATTAAAGTAAATGAACAAGAAAAGTAAAATGAACAAGTAATTAAATTGCATAAGAAAAAGAAAGGAAATTACATGAAAATAAAAATGGCTAAGTAGCCATAAAAAAAGAAAGAAAGAGAGCTTGTCTTTTTATTTCGAGCCTAAACTAAAACTAAGAGGAACTAAGGGGGAGGAGGGTTACATGAAACATAAGGGGTACTTATACATGTGTTAAACCCTAATTCATATTTTTGGGGAATGCCCAAAATACCCTTGAGAAAGTGTGGAGGCCAAGTAATCATTAGCTTCTACTAATCATCATTTAAGTGTACATGAAGCCATTAATTCCATAAGCATGTGCATTAGCCTCTAATTTGTACATTAATGTAGGTGGGTAGGTGGGGTCCTCCATTATCTTCACTTTGAATTATTTCCATCTTCATTTGTTCTCTTCACTCTTGTGCATGCATATATCATCATGTAACCACTTGTAAAATTCTCCAAATTTCCTACAAAACAACATAGAAAATTCCAAGTAAATTTTCACAATTTAATAAATGCATAAAAATGACCATTTTGCCCCTATATGAAGATGAATATGTGACAATTTCAAATAATTTGAATTTTTGTTTAAACAAGTTAAAATACTCAATATGATCATTTATTTAATTTAAATAGATTAAATATGGTGGTAAAAAATGCACATTTACGTGCACATCAAATACCCCCACACTTATCTTTTTATTCGTCCTCGAATAAAGAAAAACTAAGATAAATCCATTTTCGTAGGGAGCACGATTGCATTGAGAGTGATGCAACAAGCCGTTAAACCTCTGGGTGTCCCCAGTAGGACCAGTGTTGCCTCGTGAGGGTTTTCAACGGATACTACCCACAAAATCCAAATGCAGGATGAAAGTATTTACACAATGCAAGATTTATTTACAAGGAGATGAATGCAAGTTTTTGAAAATATTTACAATGAAGGATTTATTTTTAAATTGACACAAATAAGTTAAATATAGGTTTTGGTTATTATCTTGAAAATTTAAGTCATTTTACTTGTCAAAATTTCCAATAAAAATCAAGTTTTCAAAGCAAATAGACTATAGTTTAATTCGTTGTTTCGGTTGATTACGTAGTGTAACTATGAAATGGATCCTTAGTTGATTATCAAAGTTTATCAAAGTGGTACATTCATTTCTTTTCAATAACAAGTCAAATCAAATAAGTTAAAAATAGCGCTACGATTTCATTTGCTTACTCTCTCTTGTTTGAAAATTTTATTGATATTAACAATATTTACATATGCCTAACTCAGATAAACTGAGGCCAGATATATTACCCATGCACTGCCTTGCGGACTGATGTGAGGGGAATACAGAGCGTGGTGAGTGAACACACAAGTGTGAAAACTTATTGACTGTAGGCGTTATTAGTAAAAGAATTTTTTATATACACACCTAACTCAGATAAATTGAGGCCATATATACCGATCGTGCACTGCCTTTCGGGCTTACGTGAGAAGGGTACGGAGCATGGCGAGTGAACACACGAGTGTGAACGCATGACTCTAGGTGTTTATTAAAAATATATACATATATACAAGAATTTTTTTTTAAAGAGAGTTTTGCAAAATCATGTTAGCACCATTTAACTTAGAAGAAAAAAAATGTTATATCATTTACTTTAAATTCACCACTCTTTTAAACAAAGATTTTCAATTAGGATATATTTCATAATTAACACGTATGAATCTTCCTTTATACTAGTTAAACCATTGTTATTTGTAATCAAACTTCATTTGTATTTTCGTTAAGACAAATAAATTTTCAAAAATTTCAATTTAGTTAACCAAAACCATATATTTATCTTATAGTGTTTCTTTAAAAATAAATCAAAATGCTTAAAAAAATTGTCTTTTGTTTTTGAGATTTTTTTTAATTTTGGAAAGAAAAATAAAAATAAAAATAAAGATGAGTTTCCCCCCACACTTGATTTTGACTGTGTCCCCACAGTCAACCCAAGTGGAAGGAGAAAAATAAAACAAATAAAAAAATGACCTATATTTACATGAAGGTGAACGGTATTTACACGAGATCGGAAAGTATATCGTCAAAGCGTAAATGAAACGGTCTTCCAAAAACCGATTCATTTGCCTTTTCAAGTATACGAGACACAACTTAAGCTTGAAAAACCAAATCATAAAAGATTTTGAAGTTGAATGTTGATTTGGAAAAACGAATGTCGTTTTATTAAAAATCATACGAGTTGTTTCCTTTTCGATGATTTTTGGGGTTGATAAAACGATTGATTGAAATTCAAGTTTATTTTCACTAAATTGAAATTCAAATTTATCATTGAAAACTTCTTCAGAATTATTGATTTCAATATCAAAATGGTGATTTAAATTTTCCCCATCAGAATTTGACAACTCGTTTTCAAAAAGTCCAAAGAATTTATGTTCATTAAATTCGTCTTCCTTTATTGGATTATCAACAACTTCATTGCGTATCTCAAGTTCAAAATCCAAAGTTGTTGTATTCAAATTTTTGAACGAGAAAGCGAAGATCGAATTTTAAATTTGGTTCCACACCCTCAAAAGAATTGAAATCCAACTCAATTACCGTGTTTTCAACAACTTCACTAAGATTGTTATTCTCAATTTCAAAAGTTGTTATTTGGAAATTGTCGATTTGGGTAAAAGATGGATTATTGTTTGACTCGTCACATGTTGGAATTTGATTTTCTTTTTCACGTTGTTTTATATATGTTTCAAACAACGAATCCGTGTGATCATCGTAAATTTCGTTCATTTGTTCAACAAAATCCAACTTATAATTATTGACTTGAGAATTTTCGATTTGGATTTGTTGAGAACAAAAATTTTCACTTGCATCATAGTCGAGATTATTCCCATTGCCAAAATTATTTGAAACGTGGATCACATTTTCGTTTTGATTTTGAAATTCATTTTGGAGTTCAAAATTGAATTGGCATGGGTTATATTCGAAATCGTTTGAATTTTGAAGTGAAATCAAATTTTGATTATTTTGAAAACTTTGATTTGAATCATTGTCCAAATATGAATTACACAAATCATTTATCATTTGATTTTGTTGTGTGGAGATTTCAAGTAGAGACGAAATGCTCTTTTCAAGACTTGAGGGTTGGTCATCGTTTTGAAAATTTTGTGATTCAAAATTTGAATCATTTAAGCAATAGTTGTTGTTAAAATATCCATATGAATTTGGAGTGAAATCATATGGATTATATTGATTTTCACAACTATTGTAAAATTCACGTAAGTGGGGAAACTCAGACATTTTCAAGAATGTTTTTTTGTAAAGGAAAAATATTTACAAGTAAAATTTATTTTTCAAAAGGGAAATTGATTTTTTGTTTTGTTTTTTGGTTTTTCAATTTTTTCTTTGTATTGAGAAGGGTTTAATTTTTTTTTTTGGATTTTGGTTTTTTTTTCTAAAATTTTTTGGATTTTTAAAATTTCAAAAAAAAGGATTTAAAAATTTCAAAGGAAAAGGAATATATACAATTTTTAGTTTTGGATTTTAATTTTTTTTTAAATATGCATGAATTAATGCAACTAAATGAATGCAATGATTAATTAAAAATGATTTATCCTAAGTTAACCCAAAATTGTATAATTACACATTGTCTTAGTTCAACAAGATAGTTCTCAGCCAGGTAACAGATAGGATTTATCGGTGCACCACGAATCACCATAGCAATGCAGCCGAAGGTTTAAGTACCTTCAAAAGAACAACCACTATAATATTTACGAATCACCGTAATATTTATAAATGGTTATTACTCTGCCGTAGCCTAGACAACAAGAAATTAATTTGTTCAAAGAAGACAACTTCTCAATATACAATTAAGTGTTATCGATGTCTAACCGTTATTACTAATCAAAATTCTAGGATGAAATGCAAAGCAGAAATTAAACGTGTATTAACAATGCAACTACGAATGGATTTTGTTTTTGTTTGTTTTTTTTAAATGCAAGTAAACAACAATGCAAGACAAACAAAAACAATAGATATATACAATGCAAGGCAAATAAAGAGAAAATTATAAATAAGCAAGCAGTTTTTTTTGGCAAGCTCAGCATGCAAACAATTTATTTTAGCAAGCACTTCTGCTCCTTCTGCAATTCTGCTTTGGCAACCCAGCCCAGGTCAAAATATACCCGGCCCACTAAGAAACCAAGACCAGAATCACAACCCAACCCCGATTCTCTACACGCAAGTATTCTCTACACGCAAGTATTCACAATCCAATTCGCCTATTACGTAAGTGATATACTCTTATAGAATATAACTCAATTTCTAATGTGAAAAAGGGTTTAGCCTTTGTTTGGTGCTATTGATATTCTGTCCCATGTCTCAGATAACTGCTCCACTTTCATTGTTCCTTTTCTTCCTTCTTGCGATCAAAACTATGGACAAACCTCAATTTGAAAAAAAAGGTGTGAAAAATGTCAAAAAAGTACAAAAAAGGTTTTGCAAAAGATTTTAATAATAGGACAATTGATTTAGTTATGACTGATATATTCTTTACTATATCTGTCTGCAATGGAGTTCTGTTATTTGAAAGTGCATTTGTTCTATGTTGTCGACTGGGTGATCAAACTGAGTTGCTTACGCTTACTGATTGTAAGCTGAAATATTTAAACTGTGATGTTTAAATAAATTCATTTATATAGTTGCTGACTGATTGATTTAAATTTTCCTTTCAAGTGTGTTGAAGATGCAACAAGTTGGAGTAGTACGATAGGCGACTACAATGTTTGTTGAAAGCTGTGAACACAGGTATTTCTTCATTTTAGGTATGTGGTTGCAAAATTCAGTCGGTGTAAATATGCATTATGTAGCCTTTTCAATTCAAAATCATATGAATTCAACTATGTAGTAAGAGCCCTTATGCAACTCACTTTTCCCCCTTTCAAAATGATGACTGGAAATTCCAAAGCTAAGCAATATTTTCAAAAATATGAACATAGAGTCGAGGACAACTAATCGTTGTTATCTAAATTAACCAAAAAACTATATTACAGTCCAAATCTGAAATTAGTAAAAGTGATTTCAAGATCTTTGTTTATAAAATTGTTAAAATATCAGCAGTAATGTGCTCTAGGTCTGCGAAAATCAAGTAAGCTTGAAAAAAAGCACTATATTTATTAAGATTTTTTTAGATTCTCAACCTATATATTTATTTAATATAAAAGCATGTTACTTAACACTTACATTTTGCAGTTGATATTTACATTTCTTCATGATTTGGATCTAGCCTATTTATTTTGTTTGTCTTCTCTATGTTTAGACCATAGTTTTCATTATTACTTTACACTAGAGAATATTTCTTTTCTTGAAGTAAATAGTTAGTAAATCACATTCAACAATTTATTGTATTTTGAATTAGTATGAATGGTTTTTCTATTCAGGCTCTTAGGGTATCTGGAGTTGTTGGTGATTGTTGAAGATTCATATATGAGACTACCATATTTGATTTGCGGCTACTGCTGCAGGTACAGATTTATGCTCTGTGTCATGCATTACTTTTGTGAACAAATGAACCATTCTTTCTTTCTCTCAGTGCTAAATAACTGCTTTAAATATTTGTTTTACTTTACGGTATAATGCATTGAATGCCGCATTTGATATTTAATGTGGTTGCACTAGATTGTCGGTTTTGGATGTTGCTTTATATGGTAATGCTAACTTAATAGCTCATTTAAATGGAAGGTGAAATCGTGACATGTGTAACTTATTTGGATAACTAAATTATCTTGCCTATAGGAACCATGATGTATGCCATACGTTAATTACACTTCTTTGGTATTCTTTCTCTTATTTATATGATCCTTTATGCAGACCATCAAACTTTCTTGAAAAGGGAAATATCCCATGTAATGTTAGTAATCAACCCATATATAAGCCATATACCTCATTCCCTCTATTCCTATAGTAACATCAATATGTTTGACTACTTCTTTCTACTTTATTTTTATGGTGGTTTTTTTGAATTTTGTTGGGGATGTTTCTATTTATTTTCCTTACTTCATAATTACTTTACTGATTTATATTTAATAATTAAAAGTGGATGTCGATGCTCTGTATTCACCGGTGGATGTTGATCATGAATCTATGGATGTTGATGCTCTATATTCACTACATACCATGCACAATAGGGTTCTCATAGGTAAACCAAAACATTAATCTTGAAGTCATATTAACCAATTTCTTTATCGAAGATAAACGATTGTTTTGAACTCATAGTTCCTTAAAGATGTTTCATTAAAATGTATCCTCAAAATTTAAATTTGTCAGTTGTTTGTACATTTGTTTGATTCATTTTCTATTTATAAATAGTTTACAATAATGGTGAAGTATTTATTAGTATTGATCAAGTATTTATTAATATTTAATGATTAAAATGTCATCGATAATTCAAAGTCTAATATAACTCAAAGAGGCTTCATCATCATGCCCATCATCTTTCTTACGACAACTTAGTTTTGTTTGGTTGCCATTTCTTCTTCCTCTTTTTTCCTTCATCCTTTTAATCATCCGGTTTACCCATATTTACGGTTTGTTATTATATATATATGTATGTATGTATGTATGTATGTATGTAAGTATGTATATGTGTGCGTGTGCGCATGTATATATATCACTATCATAATCGTAGCAAACACAAAATTTTCCCACTTCCTTCTTAGCACACGTCCAACGGACGTGCCACCATACTAGTATATATATATATATATAACATCCAGGTGATAGTAATAATTATCCATTTATCCAATCAATCAATAAAATGATTTCAACAATTTTGAATTAAACCGATAATCCAAGTCGAGTGAGATTTCCTCACCTTTGATTTTTCGAATCTTTTTTTTCGTTCCAATTCCAATTGAACCCATCGTGTAGTCTTTTTTTTCTCTTGTCGCCGCAAATCCAATGTGATTGATTTTGTGATTTGGACCTTGAATAACAAGGTTATTTAATCTTCAGTTATCAATTTACAACTAAAATTAATTTAATTAATTACTTAAAATAAATTACCATATACATTTTAAATTTCAAAAACTTAATTACCTCACTGCCTCAGACCAGTACGACCCGAGCTCACACCCATCTCCTCCTGCCGCGCCCCACTCTGCCACCACCCTAAACCATCTGCCCTACCAATAGCCCACCAAAGTTCGCCACTCCCACTGCTCATGCCACCACCTCCAACTCCCACACGCTCTGACCCCAACGTCCAACTTGCTGTCTCCATTCGTCACTGGATCGCCCTGTAGCTCGCTCACCCTGGTCGACTTCCACAAGCGAACACCATAACCCTGAATCGATTGTCGCCTGCTCCGAGCTCAAGCCCTGCCTCAGATCGCATGCTCCTCCCCATCGAGTCGACCAGGCCTCGCGATGAAGTCGCGATTGATTCCATTTTAATTTTTTTTCCAATGACAGGGTGATTTTTTTGATTTCAATTCTCGACTTCGATCTCGTTCGACTGAAGAAGGGACGAAAAGGAACTCGCGATTTGAATTGATATATATATTTTTCTTTTGAGTTTCGAATGAATTCAATTTTTTTTAAGGTGAATTCGATTTGAAAGAAAAGAAGGGGAAACACGATTTTGAATGAGAAGTCGATTTCGGTTTTTGTCTTCCAAAAGAAGAGGAAGAAGATCGAATATTTTTTTTTGAACAATAGGGAGGAGTATGCAATTATAAAGGAAGAGGATGGCGTGTTTGAGCAATTTGATTTGAATTGATTTTGAAGAGAAGAGGACGTGTATTTGAAATGCTACAGTGATAGGTAGGATGGCTAAAAATAAGTTTGTGTGGGCTGATGTGAATGGAATGGTCAAGTCAATATATAAATATTATTTAAATCTTCAAATTATCTCGATTTCATAATTTAAAATTTCGAACCCCTATCGAGGCATGCTGCCAAGCGTTCATAATGTTATACCCCTATTTCGAACGCAATGGAAAAGGTTTCGAGTCCTAATTCGATCGTATGGAGAAGATAGCTTTTTGGACCCAATTATTATATTGAATTTTCGATATTAAATTCAACACGTTTATATCCCGTACGACCAAACGGTAAATCCAAACACTACGAAATTTGAAACCCGATAATAATACAATATTATGGATCCAATGGAACTGGTTTCAACGAATTCCGAGACTATACCCCGGATCGCTATTTTAACGCGTCGATTAAATCGATGATTAATAAAATTTATAAAATCGCTTAAAATTTCAGTTTTAAAAATCTTATTAACTAAATCATAATTCCAAATCCAATATTTAAACCATTTAAATATTCAAAATTAAACGACAGAAAAATCCGGGTCGTTACAATTTGCCTTTAAGGTATGCCTTTATTCCTGAAATCCTGCATCATTAATTAATTTGCTTCTGAACATTCATTTATGCAATAAAATTTATGTATCTAAGCAATTCCAAATTTTATCCTTACCTTGTAGTACTAGGATGTGTGATTTTTGAATTTTTAGTGTACTTGCTACTGGTTTATGGCTTACTGATTTGGTTTTTACCTATTATTTTTTAACATTGTTTTAAATGATAAAATTTATGTATTTGAGCATGGGCCTTATTTCTTTTATACCTTAGAGTATTAGGGTATATGATTTTTAAGTTGTTAATGTTACTTGCTAATGGTTAGGGCTTGGTGTTTTGATTTTATGTATTTGAGTAGTGCCTTTTTTTTATACCCTAGGGTATTAGGATATATGATTTTTTTAGTTCTTAGTATTACTTGATAATGGTTAGGGCTTAGTGATTTTTTTACCTAAATATGTACATGCCCACTATTGTTTTCTCCTTCTATCATTAACTTATACAATTCTATAGTTTACTGAAAACGTTTGAGGACTTCCAAATTTGTTTCTAAATCATGATAAATATTTCAGTTTTTTGAGTTATTTTCTCATCCAATAATAGTTATTTGTCTAAGAAATACCTATTCTGCATTAAAAAAAATGGTGTTACGACTAAATTTGCAATTTAATCTTCATTTCAGTTCTGTAATTTTGTAGATATTAAACCATGTTTGGTTTGGTGAATGAAAAAGAACCTAAAATTCAGTTTCGTAATATTGTAAATATTAGAAAATTTGGTTACATCCAATAAACCAGGATACAAATATACATGCTTCTATTTCATGTTCGGATATTTCTCTGTCTATGTTTGTAGAGTCGTTTTATTTCAATTTTTTAATTTTGTTAATATTATAGAATGTTTGGTTGTAAAACCATGATACAAATATACATGCTTCAACATCATGTTTGTGTATTGCCTTTACTTTTTTTTATAAAGATCTCTTATAGTCATTTTGTAAATGATCATAAACATTATTGTTTTTCTCTTTAATCTTTAAATGATCGGGTAGCTATAATTTTAATTATAAAAATCTGTATTATTTTAATTTTAAGTACGGACTTTTTATTATTATCAATTTTGGCTAATTTAGCTTCTACCAATTTGTGTTATCATATAATTGTTATTACTATGAATCTAATTTGGCTATTTTTCGAGCAACGCATTATTTTTTTGGGTACCTTGTGGAATTAGGTTATATGATTTTTAAATTCTTAATGTTACTTGCTAACGGTAAGGGCTTAGTTTTTTTTACCTAAACATGTACATGACCATTACTATTTCCCCATTCCATCGTTAGAGTATTAAGTCATATAATTCTGTAGTTTACTACAAACATTTGCGAACTTCCAAATTCGTTCTAAACTAGGATACATAATTTTCTCATCCGATAATAGTTATTTGTCCATGCAGTACCTATTCCACATTCAAAAACATGGTTTAAGACTAGATTTGCAATTTAATATTCATTTTAGTTTTGTAACTTTGTAGATTTAAACCATGCTTGGTTTGGTCAGCCAAAAAGAGCCTTTATTTGAATTTTGTAATTTTGTAAATATTACACAATGTTTGGTTTATAGATAACAAAACAATGATACAAATATACATGCTTTAACTTCATGTTTGGGTATTGCCTTTGCTTATGTTTGTAAAGCTCTTTTATTTCAGTTTTGTAATTTTGTAAATATCAATGAATGTTTGGTTTATAAATATAAAACCCGGATACAAATATACATGCTTCTGTATCATGTTTGGGTATCACCTTTACTTTTATTTGTTAGGTTCTTTAATCATCATTTTACAACTAGCCATGAACATTACTATTTTTCTCATTTATCATTGTAGTATTAGGTTATATAATTCTATAGTTTTAACTTTAATTATTCAAATCCATATTATTTTAATTTTAAATATTAAATTCTTTTATCAAATTTTGATTCAATTTTTATCAATTTCTCACATCTTTTAATTTTAATTCAATTTCGAATTATTCAAATTTGCACTATTCAAATTTGTATTATTCAAATTTGTAGTTTTGCTCCATTTGGATAATTCAACTTTCTATTTTAAGCAAGGTTTACTTTTGCAACGGTCATAATATTTTGCTTTTTGATTTTTCATAAAATGTATTTTCTGCGTTGAAAATGTCATATTGTTTTTCTGCGAAATTGTTTCGACTTTTGTGGTTGCAGTTTTAGTTTTTTTAGGTTCAAGTACTAATACATATTGAATTCTTATAATTGTGCACTATGAATTTCTACTAATACGATGATACCATATCTTTACAAATGGCAGTTTTAATAAAATGTACTTATTTGTTGATTTAACTTAAGTGTTTTCTAACTTTATATCAATATTTACTCGGAAAGAAGTTTCCAAATTTTAGTCATTATTTCTAATATGTTTGTAACTATTAACTTCTGTTTTTACATTAGACTTAATTTTTATAGTTTTAGGAATTGTCCAAAGAGCGAAACTTAGTTTTTGAGAAAGCAAAACTATTGTTTTCATGAAGTTTTATTATTATTGGGCTACTGTTTCGGACTGTGACGAACTACTTTCTTGCATTTGGAAGACGAGACAAGTAATCGGCTATAACATTGTCGGATTCTTTTTTATTTTTGATTGTAAGATCAAATTCTTGAAGTATTAGGATCCAACGTATCAAACGAGACTTATCATCCTTTTTAGTAAGAAGGCACCTAAGAGTGAAATGGTCAATGTAGTCCGTGATGTGAGCCTATCAAATAAGGTCAAAACTTTTCTAGTGCAAAAAGTACGGCTATAAGTTCTTTTTCGATGGTTGTGTAGAAGAGTTGAGCATCATTCAAAGTCATACTAGCGTAGGAGATGACGTGGAGGATTTTGTTGATGCGTTGTCCTAGGACAACACCAACCACAAAGTTAGAAGCATCGCACATTATTTCAAGAGGAAGATCCTAACTGGACGAGCCAATGATTGGAGCAAAAATGAGTTCATTTTTAAGATGTTCAAAATATGAGACACAATCAGAATTGAAATCGAAAGGAACATCTTTTCTCAAAAGAGTAGTCAAAAGTCAGCAATTTTGCTAAAGTCTTTTACAAAGCGTCGATAAAAGCCAACGTGTCCTAGAAATCATCGATGTCCTTAATGGAGTTGGGAATGGGTAGATTTGAAATGACATCAATTTTTGCTTTATCTACCTCAATGCCCTTATTTGAAATGACATGTCGAAGGACTATGCCTTGATTGACCATAAAGTGACATTTTTTCCAATTCCAAGTTGAATGTTTCTCTTTACATCAATTTAGAACCAGCTAGAAATGATGTAAGCATTTGGAAAAAGAATCTACAAAGATAAGGAAATCGTCCATGAAAACTTCTAGAAATCATTCGATCATGTCAGAAAAGATGCCAACCATGCATTGTTGGAAAGTCGTAGGGGCATTACAAAGTTCGAATGGCATACGCTGATAAGCAAAGGTTTCGAAAGGAAATGTGAAAGTCATTTTTTCTTGATCTTTAAAGCGATTGGAATTTGGTTATAACCGGAATAACCATCAAGAAACTAATAGAATTCGTGACCAACTAATCATTCAAGCATTTGGTCGATGAAAGGAAGAGGAAAATGATCTTTACGTGTTGTGGAATTTAATTTTCGATAATCAATGCAAACACGCCAACCCATTTGAGTACGGATAGGAATAAGTTTGTTAGCGTCATTCGTAATAACGGTGAGTCCAGATTTTTTAGGCACGACATGAACTGGGCTAACCCATGAACTATCGGAGATGGGATATACGATACCGTTATCAAGGAGTTTAAGAATTTCTTCTCAAACCACATCTTTCATTCTAGGGTTAAGCCTTTATTGTGCATCACGAGTAGGTTTGGCTTCGTCAATTAAATGAATGTGGTATTGAACAATTGTAGGGCTAATTCCCTAAATATCGGTGATGGACCACCCGATCACATCTTTGTTTTTCAAAAGAATTGAAAGAAGAGATGCTTCTTAGTCAAGAGAAAGATAAAAAGATATTATGACAGGAAACGTTTCATTTTCACTTAAATATGCGTACTTAAAGTGAGAAGGAAGAGGTTTGAGCTCTAACATAGGAGGTTGCTCAATCGAAGAAATCAGTTGAGTTTCAGACTCAACCGTGAAAGGTTCAAAAGGAAGCGTGTCTTCGATCTCGTTTGTCATGTCATGAAATAATTATTAGTAGTCGGCCTCGCATTCATCATTAAGGTTAATTGTTTCACTTTTGAAGTTTTCTTGAATAGCACTAACTTCCAAAGTGTGGTCGAATGGTTCATTTGATTGATTTTCTAAATTGAAGATGTTA
The DNA here is from genome assembly GCA_030737815.1 of Allium fistulosum. Classification (NCBI taxonomy): domain Eukaryota; kingdom Viridiplantae; phylum Streptophyta; class Magnoliopsida; order Asparagales; family Amaryllidaceae; genus Allium; species Allium fistulosum. Next base: position 281,713,561 of record CM060903.1, read on the forward strand.
AGATCTAAGGTCATACTACCAAAGAAAATTTTCATTGAACCATTTCGACAATTGATCAAGGCATTCGAGGTGCCAAGAAAGGTCGTCCTAAGATCAAAGGAATTTGACTCATAGGATTTTTTATGGGTTGTGTTTCAAGGATGATAAAATCATCAAGAAATATGAATTACCCGACTTTAATGAGTATGTCCTCGATTTCTCCTACGGATTTCTTTATAGAATGATCGGCAAATTGAAGGGTAACTTTTTTCGGTTTAATCTCACCTAGGCCTAGTTAGTGATAAATGGAGTATGGAATCAAGTTTACACTTGCATCTAAGTCTAACAAGCATTTATTAATCATCTTATCTCATATTGTACATGATTTTGTGGGGCAACCAGGATCTTTGAATTTCACATGAATGGATTGAGACAAGCTTCACTTAGATCGGCTGCTAAGAAGACTTTATTATGTATTTGAGTGTGTCGTTTTTAAGTGCACAAGTCCTTCAAAAATTTGGCATAGGTTGGGACTTGTTGAATTATGTCTAAAAGAGGAATGTTGACCTTGACTTGCTTAAAAATTTCTAATACCTTTTCCATTTGTTTCGAATGTTTCTTTGCACAAAGTCTATGGGGAAATGGAGCACGCAACTCAGTAGGCCGGTCTACATGAGTTGGTAAAGGACGAGATTCAGAATTGGATTCAATGTTCAGGTTAGACTCAGTCGAGGGTATTGGAGATTTGGAAGAAATTTCCGGTAATCATTAGGATTGAAAATTTGGTTATCGATTTGCTTACTGGATCACAATGTGGTGATAGCGTTCATCTGATTCAAATTGCTATCTTAAATGACATGAGCTTGGTTTGAGTTTGTGTTTTGATTCCTTGGGGTTGGAATAGGTTGACTCAGGAATGTACCTCTTTCTTATTCACTCATAGAAGTGGCTAATTGACACATTTGCATTTCGAGTTTAGCAATCGATTGACTCGTATTTTGCATGTAAGAGGTTAACAAATATTGCAAATTGTTATTAGATTGAAGATTTTGAGTGGTCACTTTAGCCAAAGTTTCCAAACTTTTTTTGATTGATGTCATTTGTTTGTCGTCTTGAGAAACAAAACATTGTGGTGCTTGGTTTTGAGAAGGTGTCGCAAAGTTTTGTTGAAATTTATTTGGTTGAAAAGAATGATTTGAAGCATTGTTCGGAAACGCTTGAAAAGATGGGCGAACAAAATTCATGTTTGAATTGTTTTGGTTCCAAGCGAAGTTAGGATGATTTGTCCAACTGAGATTGTACGTTGAAGAGAACAGATCATTCCTAACTTTGTTAAAAGCATTGATTTGTCCTAAGGAGCGAGAACATTGATCGATAATGTGATTTGGATCATTACATTTATAAGATGAGATTTGAGAAGCATGGATCATTTAATTAGATGAAAGAACGTTATCAAATTTGTTTATCATCGCATAGATTTTCACTTCTAAGGCTAATGATGATCCTATCGAATGCGCGCTCGATCTTGAATAGATTGATTTCTCGTTAGATCGTTCCTATTGAGATGATTTTTCGGCTAAGTTTTCAAGAAATTGCCAAGCGACATCATGATGTAAAAAGTTTCCTTAGCACATTGATTCAAGCATTGTTCTAGAGCTATTTTTAAGTCCATCGTATAAAATTTGGCAAAGAGTCCATTTTTCAAAATTGTTAGGTGGACATTTTATTAAAAGTTCCTTAAATCTTTCAAAGTATTTTCCAAAAGATTCACCCCCAAATTGAGAAAACTTTACAATTTCATTTCGAATTTTGGTTGTGTTTTCCAACAGGTAAAATTTCTTTAAGAAATTTTTTACAAATTCATCCCATGTTTAATTTGAATTTGAAGGCAAGCTATACAACCATTTCTCGGTGTAATCGGTAAGTGCAAATGAGATTAACCTAAGTTTTATGGTTTAACAACTTGTTAAAATTTCGTTAAAAAGTTATAAGGATCTTCATTTTCAGAATCGTCAAATTTTGGAAGCGTGTTGATATGACTAGAATGGATTTCAAAGTGATTACCCATTGGGGCAGGTAAGAAATGCAAGAAGGGATAGAAACCCGATTAGGGAAAATTCTATCCATGAGAGTACGAGGGGGATTTTCGTTCGCCGTTGTGGAAAGATTGTTTGTTCAAGTTAAACAGTTTGGTGACGTGTAATGAGTCCAAACGCTCATGTAAAAGAGAAAAGATTAAGGAGAGAAAGAGGTGAAACCAAGGATAAGAGAGTAAGAATGAAGTGAAAAAAAATTCTTTGTTTTTTTACTTAAAAAATTGTTTTCTTTGTGTTTTTTCTCTTTTTAAACAAGGAAATGTTTTTAAGATAAGAGAACTTTTATTACTATTTGGTGGCTACAACTATTCATAAAAGATGAGATCCATTACATGAAACAAAAGAGGGTATTTATACAAGTCTAAAACCCTAATCTCTTTTTAGGGAGCAACCAAAAATGCCCTTAACTTTATGTGGCCTCCAAGTCATCATTAATGTTTAATTAGTTTCCCACTACCATGTGCTTTTGCTTTTAAATTTTGGTCCATTAGCAAGTGGGTAAATGAGCTCCTCCATGTTGATTTAATTCCTTCTTTTCTTCATTCTTTTGGCTTCCACTACTTGTGCATGCATATATCCATGAATCCTCTTCTAATTTGCACTCAATTTCCTATAAAATTAAATTAAATTGTGCAAATAAATTTTCTCAAAATAAATGTACATACAAAATGACCATTTTGCCCAAATGTAGATGAGCAAATGATGATTTGAAAACATTTTTGTATTTTGGTTAAAACATGTAAAAAAACCCTAATATGTCCTTTATTTTAATAACATAAGATTAAGCATGAGAGTAAAAATATACATTTTACATGCACATCAGTTTCACTTCCAATACTTCAACTTATACCCAACTATAGTCGGTCGATAGAGGCTTTATGTAACGACCCGCTATTTTGGTCCATTCGCATCCGCACATGTCGGACTTGAATAATTCAAAATACCGCGTTGTTAATTTAAATTTGGCAAAACTGAACATATACAGTAAATAAGTAATCACAGATCACAGACACAGAGTAATAAATGCAGCGGAAGTAAAAGAGATAGTAGTTCATGAAGCTACTATATAAATATATAAGATACATCAGAGTTAAACAGGATACAACAAAAGAGTAACACTATACATCAGGTACAAATCAGAATACATCATTGGAATCAACTGGATATCTAAAAGCTGGATAGATAGCTGGATCTCCGAGCGAAGCTCCAACTCCAAAGGTGAGTCTCGAATACTGGAACACTCAGTCTGACCCGAGCGTAAAGCAAAACACAAACACTCGAGTCAGGATTAACATTCTTATATCAATAAATCCAACTCAAGTGAAATAGCAATTGAAATACAAGTAACTCAAAGGATGTTTGGAATAACCATCCTTTAAGGATCCGTTAAACTATCTACTATGTAGTAGTGTACGGTAAATAGATAATGCCTATCAGTAATATAAAATATCAAAATAGTGTTAAGGCGTTACCATTATTCCCCTTAACACATTTTATATAAGCGTTATAGTCTATACAACACTGTAAACTCCACCGTAAACTAGTGGGCTATTAGGGAGTACTCCATAGGTATAACACAAAACAAATCGTAGTGGTCGCGTATATAGGAACACAAGTATGACAAGGCACATGAGGCAATACCCAAGGTAGTGAAACTACCGTTTGCCTGATCCGGAATGGTGAGAACGCATCGCCGCAGCGATCGCAACACCGCGAAACAACACTCCCAAAATCAAGGGTGCACCAATCGACAACAGGTAATGAGTAGTTTTCGAAGAAGTGTGTTCGCTCGAGGTAGCTAACCCCCATTTGGCCCGGCACGGCTCCTGTTTTAGTCATTTCCAATTTGACACAAGTGTCAAGGCTATCCATTATCGTTCTCTTTCTTCAGTCATCACGTACATCATTCCAACCACTTCATTCTGGATCACACTCCGCGTATAGTTATTAAAGTGGTTTTCGGTTTAGACAGTGAGTATGTCCCTAACCGACTCCGGTCTCTTTAATAACTTTCGTAGTTATTATACCGATTGGTCGTTTATATATTTCAAAACCAAATCAATTACAATTTCAATTAGAGTTTGTAAACCAACATTTCATTTGTCTTTCCAAACCAATTTTCAAAATTTACGTTTCAAAACTTCCAAATACAATTTCAAAATCTTATAATTCAATTTCAACTTTTATTTAAACCATTCAAATATTGATTCAAGTTCGTACATAAGTTTCATTCCGAAATCATTTAAAATGATTTAATCTACACTCAAATCAATTTAAGTTCATTTATCGATTTCATTCAATATTCGTTAAGTAAATCTATCCTTCAAAACCATTTTCATTTAACCTCCAATTTATTAAGTCAATTATTTAAGTTCAACTCCATTATATCAAAACTTACAAATTTCATTAAATTAAATTCATCAAATCCAATTCTTTACATTTCAAGTCTTACATTAATTTCAATAAACACATTTTTATTTCTTGTTAGAGAAATTCAATTTCACTTATTTATTTACTTAGTTACAATTTCAAAACTCAATTAATAAAGAAACTTAATTTCACTTATTCAAGAAGTTCAAATTTACTTAATAAAGAATTCAATTTTATTTAATTATCAAATAATTCAATCTTATTTAATTATTAAATAATTTCAAACTTAATTATTAACTAATTTCAAACTTAATAATTAAATTTTAAACAACATTCTTTCATCAACTACTATGTTGATATTTTGTTTCGGATTATCTCATATTAACAACTTCCTTTCAAAAATTCAAATTCCAACTTCATTTTAGAACCTTATTATTTATTCAAATAAAATCTTTATTTTATTTTTAAATCAAATTATTGACCAATCGGGTTTTATTTAATTCTCTATCCTAGGTCAAGTTCATTTTGGGTATTTATCATTTCAACCCGATTCCATTTCAATTCAAAAATCAGAGCATAACAAAAGGGAACTTACAGTGTGATAACTAGGATGGTGTCAAAGTAAATAAACAAGCCATAACAACAATCAATATCAATCCAATTATCAATTCAAATAATCTCGAAATAATCGTATTAATTCACATTGTTGTTTATGCAAATTAATTTAATTATTTCTAGAATCTACACTATCATTTCATGTAGATTAAAGATTATTACATTACGGTTCTTCACAAGTCATCTATTTACAATTTTATACATCATCAATTTAAACAACATACATTCAATGGTTCAAGGTGTAATTAACCAAATCCTACGTGTCAATTAATTTAACATTTAAAAGGGGTCATATTATACAATGTCATTTAACCAAATTTACACATGTGTTGTTTCAAATTTTAACTATCCTACGTCAAATTCAATTGCATAATATTTATCACTTTATACATTACAATTTAACATCCAATAAAAATAACAAACAATCAATTATCAGCCAAACTGTATTATCATCGCATAAATAATTAACAGATAATGGTGTCAGATGTCATAGGTGAACAGATACAGGTAATAGCATATATATAACAGTGTAAATAACCAACAACAGCATATTTCAATTGTCGTTTCAATTGAAATCAAATTTAATAAATAAAAGAACATTAATCGTGAGTGATTGCTCACCTTTCGAGGCTAGAGAGAACAGGAGATGACACGGATACGCACACTGATACGGACGCTGAAATTTGAATGACGAATCGAAACAAAGCAAAATCGGCACGAATTAGACGAACAAGCTGATAAATAGAAATAGGCGAAATCAAATCAGAACTGGATTGGTGAAGATAAGTGGTATTAGAGAACTTACACATATAACTATGTATATAACTATTTATGTGTAAAAAAACATGTTCGAAATTCAAACACATGTTTAAAATAAACCTTATATATCATAAATCAAAATCAATATCCAAAATAAAATCTTTGTATATATATAAAATCAATATCTAAATAAAATACTCATTAATATAAAATCAGTTCATATTATACTACAAAATCAGTACTAAATTTTAATTCATATTTAAAATAATAGATATACTATAAAATTCAAAGCAAAACAAACTACACATAAGTGGCCGACCGACCCTTTAACAATTGAATAAATATGCAGACACTTATTTTATATAACCTATATACTAGTGCATAGGTAACGTGAACTATATACAACTACTATATGTTCTTATATTGTACCCACAGATCCAATATAAACCATGCGTGTAACCACTGTATATATAATACTATAACTTACCCATCTATAACTTATTTACGTAGTATACATATGGAAACTAGTTAGCAGACAATTCAAATCATAGTTATTTTTTTCTCTTTTCGAAACTGAACATAAAAAATAAGCAGGTAACAACTAAAACACGCAAATTTATAGAATATAGATACTGTGGCCGATATATATTGAAACATACTTAAAACATATATATTTAAAGTTAAGTATGCTATCTATTTTTGGGTGTGGAAATAACAGACCCAAGGTTTTAAAATAAAATACGCCTATACCTAACTGTAAACAAATTTTTTTTACACATCTATATATGATACTTGAATAACAGTACCAAAACAGTAAGTTTATATACAACTTACATTATAACTCGACTATAACCCAACATATTTTATAACTGATGCAAACCAAAATATAACTATTATATCTAAACTTACACAAACTGTACAGAGGTGGGAAGAAATGTATAAAACAAAGGAACCAATATATATAACATATTACAAAATACGTACATACAAGTGGAGGAGGAGTGTGGAGACGCGCGGGGAGGAAGGGTGCGCGGATGCGCCATGGCGAGTTCCGGCTCCTTTAGTCTCGGCTGCTCTATGGGCAGAGAAATTTGAGGAACTGCCGTAGGGGATCGGTGTGGGCATCATGTGGGGTCTGGTTGATGTTGGGTGTGTCGGTTTTTTTTATGCTGCGTTGAGGGAGAGAGAGCGGAAGCCAGAGAGCGGGGTGGAGGCAGGGGTAGTTGGAGATCTGGGTTGGGGCCAGGGTCGGCAGCGGCTGGCCGATTTGAGGAGGAGGTCGGGACAGAGTTGACGGATCGGGGCGGAGTGGTCGAGGCCAGGGTCGGGTGGAGCACGGTCGAACTGGAGGAGGGAGATCGGCAAGATTTGTTGAGGAAGAAGTCACAGCTGGACGGAGGAGGTGGGGTTGTGGAAGGTTCTGCTAGTCGGCGGTGAGCATGCGCGTAGGGGAGAGGTTGTGTGGGTGAGTGAAGAGGCAGAGTCGAAGTCGGCATGTTGTGTGCGTGCTCGGGTGGGAAGGCCGGTGAGGTGGAGGCAGACTGTGATTGAACATGAAGGGGAATGGTTGAGTTGAGTTTTTAAAATGGCCATGAAGAGTAGCAGGTGAGTTGGCAAAAGAAATTGCAAGCAGATCCAAATAAAATGATGTACAGCATGAATCCAACACATTATTATATTATTATATACATAAATAAAAGATGAGATGGAAGATGAAAAGAGAGAGCGTGGTCTAAAGAGAAAGGCACGAAGTATGGACGGTTCAGCAAAAGGAAATGCAAACGTTCAAATTTAATAAATGCCCGCGTATAAATTTTTTCAAAATCAACGTAAACAAAGGCGGTCATCAATGCATTGAAAAGAGGAAAAGTAACAGCTGAAAATAAATTCCTCAAGCTGTTTGAAATTTGAATGGAGACCACCATTGAAAGTGTAAAAGTGGTACCGGTACAGTTTACCGTTTTCACAGGTTTCACCACGTACCGAGCTTCGAAATACACAAATGAATATACTGTGAAGATCAGTACGATAAGATGATCAAAACGGTATACAAATATCAGTGGTACGATCGAATTATAAAAATTCAAAATTTCTATTAACGGAAAATGCAGCAAAAACGCAGAAAAATAAGATCGACGGAGCTAAAGAAGTCCGAATTTTGAAAAACGAAAAATGTCGTCTCGCTCAGAAGATGATTTAGAATTTTTCTATGTAAAAATATTTAGGTTTCGAAAACGTTTTATTTCATCGCTTTTTAACTGATTAAATTGAAGTAAATTTACGCGCGAAATAAACTTTCATATTTTCGGACGAAAATTTATCAGTTGCTATGTTTAACTAGACGCATTCCAAATACCAAATTTCAATTTCAAAATTTTATCGTTTAACGTTTCACACAAATTCAGTTAATTAAGTTAATTAAAACCGTTAAAATATACGGGTTGTTACACTTTACCACGATTTAACTATAATCAAGCCAGAATATCCATATTGAAGTTCAACAGTTTCAAGTCGAGAGAACTGTGTAACATAAGATAATCAAATTGGAGTGCTTTCCCTTTTTCCGTGAGCAATGCGCCTTAATCTTTAGCTAATGACTCAGTTGATCTCAACATATTGAGCAGCTCCACGAGGCTTACATTCAACTTGTTTATATTACAGTTCAATATGAATAGTTTAAAATATGGAGTAAGAGACCCCATGATCAAGTTCACTTTCAGCTCATTGCTTATTGTAATATCCAATTGGGAAAGTCTATCATTATAGTCTTTCATTAATAAGATATATTCATCCACACGCACGCCCTTCATCATCTTCGCACTGAACAATTTCTTAGTAATCTCGTACCTTATAAAATGAGATTGCTTCCCAAATAATGTTTTAATGATATCAAAGATTTGATGGACAAACATATTCTTGTGCTATCTTTGCAACAGTTTGTCTAATGTAGACAGCATGTAAACTTGGGCCATTTCTACGTCCGCAATCTATGAGCAATTATTAATTCAAGATCAGCATTTTCAATGGGTTTTTCTTTGGAGGTTCAGTTATTGACAACCATAAGCATTCGTAAGTTAGTGCTATTTTTATTTCTCTTAGCCGGTCTATGTAGTTAAGCACATCAAGCTTGTCATTTTTAGAAAATTACTTTGGGGTGGATATTTTTCTACGAATTTGATTTCGTAGATTAGGACATCTATACATAACAAATATTCTTATATTATTAGTAAGGTTAAATATTATATTTCATTCTACTAATAAGCTCCCACTAGACTTTTATGTTTCTTAAAACACTAAGAGGAAATATAGGAATATTTAAATTTCTCTTGTGTGTGTTAGGACTCACACGCCTTGGAATTCTAACCTTGAGGAAATCCCAATAAGTCGTTAGCCCGCATGCAGTAGATAATACTTTATCAATTACAACTCCTAACCTATAGTCTTTGTCCTAATCTCGTCTTGATCTTGAGAAAAGCTCAACAAATCAAGAGAGATTATTCACTCGTACCTACCATTTCACGACGGCCTAGGCGTAATGCACGTATCTTAAGGAAAGCTCAACAATTACGTGCAGAACTATATTACATTAGGACTTATGGAATTTAGTTTTGGTTAAAATTCCAATATCATCCACATTCAACTTGTTTATTCCAAACACAAAGTTCTTGGTTCAATAATAACGATTATTATTAATTGAATTGTTCTGGCCAAAGACTTTGACTTCGAGCTGACTATGATACTAACCTCATATAATCGAGGAGATAAATTCTCTAATGAATAGTGTTTTACTTCTAATGCTCCAACTCGAACCCAACTATAATCGTTCGATGGATATCGTGCCATGATTTAACTATAATCAAAGTGGAGTGTCCCTATTGAAGTTTAATATTATTCTCAAGTGGAGAGAACTGTGATATATCGTCACTTCAAGATTTTCTATTTGACTTTAGTTATATTAACCAACAGAAAAAATCTCGAGTGAGTCATCCTATATTTATCCAATAGCCATCTGTACTACTCCATTGGTTCCCCCAACGGTCATGAGCAATACACTACCCAACATTTGGAGAGCCTTACATACTCTAGTCTCAACGGATGTATAAATATCCTTTCTCAAAACATCTTGACTAGGAATATTTAAAATATATGTAACTTTTAATGTCATAAATTTCTCATGCTTACAACATACTGTAATTACTACCATGTGACATATCATTTAAAGATATTTTGATAAATATAATTAAAATAAATAATTAATTAACATAACACGTTATGATAAGTATATAATAGAATGAAAAACCTCTTTTATTTCGTACGAGATTTTATTACAGAGTTGATAATTTACAATAAATTATAGCATTGCCTTAGGGCATACCCCTACTCTTTTAATTTCATCCATTATAAATAGTTTACATTCTAGAGTTTCAGAGTAAATATCTGGAACTCGTACAAATAACTCTAGTAGAAATAATTTTCTATATAAAATAACATTTGGAATAGAAATTGCATTTCTTATTCCATATTTAGTGTACCAGTATTTTACACAATTCTTGTTTCTGATGCTTTACATGAAGCAAAGTGACCATGCACTCTCTTCATCCTAATTATGTCTAGTTAAATTCACTCTTGTAAATTCGCTTTCCTTTCCAAATAGTCAAACCATTCAAAGGAAATCCTTATTACAAGATCGCACCGAACTCTTTACTAAAGTGCATTTGGTCATCCTTAACATTTAAGGATATCGAATAAGTTACACATCACGTAAAATGATCAAATTGACATTTCAGTGGTTGAATTCCTTGGTCTATCTAGTAGTTCTTTGTTCATGTTGTTTGTGACGTAACAAGATACTCATTGTATTTAATCTTATTAAACACATCATCTTGCACTATGGTTTACTTTTTCATTTCAAATGATCTAATGTTCATTGAGGTTTCATACACTATGAATCGTGTTGTTAACCATATCACATTTATATATGATCGAACATGGATCAAATATCCATATTCTTTCATTACTTTAGAGTTTTAAACTCATAGAGACAATACACAATCTCAGACAAATAAAGACATAAGTAATCAAGTATAAATGTATTTAGTAGTTGTATAATTTGACACTTGCATGGGTCTCGACGTAACAACATGCCAAAACATTTGTTTGTAAATATACTTATATTTCTATGTCAGACTTAGTAAAGTTCATTTATGTATTTTAACTGATAAACCTTTTTATAAATTTATTTTAGTTGGACAAATTTATCGATGTAGATTAATTTAACTTTACAAAGCATATGTTCTTACAGCATTAGAACGATTTAATGTTACCACCTAATTTTTCTAATAAGGCTCCCGCTATATTTTATGTTTCTCAAAACACTAAGAAACAATTTATTTCTCTGAAGGTACCAGGCTAGTCGGCAAAGGGTGAAATAAGTAGATTTCAAAATAGAATTCTATTTTGGATCTATTAGACCTATGAAGTATAAAGGTTTATTAAATCTAATCTAATATATTTTGAATAAATGTTTATTTTATTTAACTTTGTTTAAAGGAAGTTTTAATTATTTATATTTTATTAAATATGAGATTAATATCAAATATACTCATGTATTTATGTGTGTGAAACAATTACTTGTTTACCTTTCGTTTCTCTCTCTTAAACTTATTTAATTGATTGATGGAAGATTTTTTTTGTTTTATTTAGAGAGATAAATATTTCATTTCTCTCTCTTTAATTAATTTGATTGATTTATTAGATGACATATATGACCAAATTTATACTTGGCACATATAGTGAGTACATCCAAATATACTTCATTGTAAAATGTGCAAATGCAACATATAAACAGTGTACATGGTTAATGTGATTGTATGTCGTTGTTGGGATTTACAACGCAATGAAGCCATATTTCCTTTACCTATACCTTTGTTGTCCTAGTTTTGATTCAAAATATGTATATGTATATGTATGTATGTGTGTGTGTATTTGTGTGCATGCGTGCATTAAAATTAAGTTTGACTATTTTATATGTTTTGAAATCTAAAATTAACAGTTATGAATTTTGTTTCAATTAAAGGAGAGTTTGAAATTAATTTTACAACTTTACGCAAAAGTATACTTTATGAATATGAGCTAAAATAAAATACACATATATGTATCCATATATATAAATAATTGCAAGTCATGTTTTAAAGTAAAAAACAACATTTGTATGTAAAGTTAGTGTTTTGTTACATATGTAAGTATATATGTTTGAATTTAAATCAAACCCTTAATTTAGGAAGGAAATATAAGATTTAGGATTTTACACATATGTCCACTTATGAATTCTATATTGAAATAAATTTTACTCTTATGTAAAGAATAACCAAAAGAATTATATTCAAAACAATAACCATATAACATAAGAAATCAATTTTCTAGGTAAGTTTAATTAATCAACATATATGGTTTTTTTATATTAGTTTATACAAATGTTATAAAATTGTGTCACTTAATAAAAATAGATTTTCAATCAATTTTTTCAACAATAATTTCCAAAATAAAAAAAATCGGGCAACTTAGACACATGTAAATTCATTGTAAAAAGATTCATATCTCAATCATACAAGAAATATGAACAAATAATTAAATGAGATGAATGGTCTAAAATATATTAACATAATGAACATATAGTCAATTGAGATGTTAAACTAAAAAACTGGCATGAAAAAATAAAGAAGAAAGTAAGTTTTCATTATTCGTAACAGACCAAAGTAACCTGTACAAAGTGTATTTATAGCCCACTTACAAACACAACTAAACAAAAGAAAATACACGTGGCAAAAGAACAACCACAGAAAATAAAATGGCTAATATACCAACACCCCGCCTCAAGTTGGAGGATATCATGATGTTATCCCCAACTTGGACAAGATATTACAATGCTGTAAACCAGTCAATGACTTTGTTAGAATATCAGCCAATTGCTCATTTGTTGGCACATGTGTTAAAGAAATTAAGCCTTCTAAGAGCTTTTCCCGAACAAAGTGACAATCCAGATCAATGTGCTTTGTTCTTTCATGGTAAACTGGATTTTTTGCAATATAGATCGACGCCTGATTGTCACATTTCAGATCTATAGGAGTAACATCTTCTATCCCCAATTCATGCAAAAGCCTACTCAACCAAGCCAATTCAGCACATACTCTTCTCATAGATCTGTACTCAGCTTCAGCTGATGACAGAGACACAGTTTGCTGCTTTTTTGATTTCCAAGATATAGGACTTTGACCCAAGAAAACAATAAATCCACTAACTGACCTCCTTGTATGTGGACAAGCAGCCCAATCTGCATCACAAAAAGCTTGTAACTTGAGAGAGGGTGAATCATTAAGCAAGATACCCATTTCTAAAGTTCCTTTCAAATATCTTAGTGTATGAATAGCTGCATCAAAATGAGGCTGTCGTGGAGCTTGAAGATATTGACTAAGAAACTGAACAGCGAAAGCAATGTCTGGCCTTGTGTGAATCAAAAAATTAAGTTTACCAATGAGCCGTCTATAAACTGATAGTTTAGACAAAAGATCTCCTTCATCATGTGATAATTTGCAATTCAATTCTAGAGGTGTAACCAGTGGTGATGCAGCAACACAATTAAATTCATCCAATAGCTCTGCTATATACTTTCTTTGTGACATGATTATTCCATGTGAATGATCAACAAACTCAATTCCCAAGAAAAAATAAAGAAGACCTAAATCTTTTATCTTGAATTCAGAATCCAAGAAAGCCTTCAAAGCAATAATTTCCGATAAGTTGTCACCAGTGATCAATATATCATCAACATAGATCACTAGAAAAACAGAGGAAGAAGATGTCCTTTTATGAAATAAGGAATAATCATTTAGTGACTGTTGATATCCACGTGATTTTAATGCCAAAGATAAACGAGCATACCACTGTCTTGAAGCTTGCTTTAAACCATAAAGTGATTTTTTCAATCTACACACCAAATTTTGATTCGAAACCAACAAGCCTTGTGGAAGCTTCATGTAAACTTCTTCATGCGATTCCCCATGTAGGAATGCATTATTCACATCAAGTTGAAACACATTCCACTTCCTTTTAGCTGCTAAAGCAACTAGGCTGCGCACCGTTGTCATTTTCACAACCGGGGAAAAAGTTTCTGTATAATCCACTCCTTCTCTTTGTGTATATCCCTTAACCACTAAACGAGCTTTTAATCTTTCTATGCTACCATCTGCCCTTTTCTTTATTTTATAAACCCATCGACAACCAATAGGCTTCTTGCCCTTAGGTAACGGCACTAAGTCCCAAGTTTGATTGAGCTGTAAGGCTTCAAATTCTTGCGACATTGCAGAAATCCATCTTGAATCAAGAGCAGCTTCTTCATAACAGGCAGGTTCCTTTTCTAAAGAAATAGGATCAGGTGCAATGGTATGAAAAGCAAAGCATTGAGGATAAATGTTGAGTAGCGTATGAGGACAAAAGGAAGGTGATGATTGTGAAATAGTAGTGGAACTGCAAACATAATTATCTAGATATGAAGGTGGATGAATGACTCTTGTAGTTCTTCTAAGAGTGGGATTAACAACAGGCAAAGTGGGTGGCTCGGCTGGGGAGGTGGATGAAGTGGTATGTTTAACTGGGGAAGTAGGTGAAGTGGGAGGTTCAAATGTTGAAGGTGATGAGAGTTCTTCTACAGTAGAAGGCTGATGTGGGAAAAGTGGTGTAGAACATGAAGACTTGTTTGCAAGGAAAGGATAAATGGATTCATGAAATATCACATCTCTGGAAACAAAGACCTGTTTGGAAACCAAATTGAGAAGTTTATATCCTTTCTTTCCAAAAGGATAGCCTAAGAAGACACATTTCACTGCTCTAGGTTCAAACTTGTCTCTTCCATGCTTTAAAGTAGAAGCATAACATAGACAACCAAAAGATTTAATTGAATTATAATCTGGTTTGGCTCCATAAAGTATCTCATATGGAGAATGATTCTTTAGGAGTTTGGAAGGAAATCTGTTGATAAGATGTGTGGCAGTCAAAACACATTCTCCCCAATAAGACAAAGGAATAGCTTATTGATGCAAAAGCGCTCGAGATGTCTCTAACAGATGTCTATGTTTTCTCTCTACAACACCGTTTTGCTGTGGCGTAGCTACACAAGAAGTTTGATGTAAAATGCCTTTCTGCTTCAAAAATTCGGAAGATGCAAAGCTAGAACCAAGTTCTAAAGCATTGTCAGATCTTATAATTTTGACTTGTTGTCCAAATTGCCTTTCCGTCATTGCAACAAAATTTTTGACAATATCAAAAGCACCACCCTTAGTACTTAGAAGAAATGTCCAAGTTGCACGGCTAAAATCATCAACAATAGTTAAAAAATATTTGTATCCATTATACGTAGCTGTGTGATAAGGTCCCCATACATCTATATGAATAAGCTGGAAAATATGTGTAGTATCTATTCTACTCGAAGAAAAAGGAAGTCTATGTTGTCTTGCTTTTGCACAAACTTCACAAGCTATAATAGAATCCATATCAAAATTATTAACAAAAGTAAATGCTTCAGCTTATAGGCTGGAAGATGACCAAGTCTAATATGCCATAACAAGAAATTATTTAATGGGTTATGTATAGTAGACATATTAGTAGAACCTGAAACCTGTGCAGACAACGATCCAGGGTGTAGAATGTATAATCCTTTGATTGCTTTACCAATTTCCAGTTGCTTCCTCACTGAAAGGCCCTGCACAACGCAACCATTTTTTGTGAACAACAAGCTACAATCATTTTGCTCAACAAACCTTGCAACTGATAATAGATTGAACTTGAAGAATGGAACATAGAGAACATTTTCGAGCACAATTTGATCAGACAGGTTAACTTTTCCTTCATATTCTACCACTAATTTATTTCCATTCGGCAGAATAACAAAATATGGAATTCGAAGTTTAGTGGTAGATGAGAATAAATTCATATCACAACACATATGATTACTAGCTCCACTATCTATAAGCCAGGATCCAATGCTAGCAAAAGTAGAAGAAGTTATACCAGCTATAGTGAATTGAGAATCAGATTTGACAACATCAGCTGATCCAGAAACTGCTTGATTATTTGATGAATTCAGAACATTCAAAAGTTGGGCATACTGAGCACTTATAAGACCTGGAATAGTAACAGGCGCTGCTTCTCCTTGGGCTGCAGCTGCTGTCTTGCTTTTGGATTTGGTGAATTTGAAATCGGGTGGAAATCCATGGAGCTTGAAACATTTGTCTATTAGGTGACCTGCTTTCTTACAATAGTTGCAAATCTTAGTATCTTTAGATTTCTGATTTCCTGCTTGTGCTACAGCTGCAACTATGTCATTCTTATGTGTATTAACACTAAAAGATGAGGTCTCAGGCAAGAGTTTAGAATTAGCACTTGCTCCTCTTTGCTCTTCTTCTGCAGCAAGAATAGAATAAGCATATGAAACTTTTGGTAGAGGTCGCATCATTAGTAAATTCGCTCTAGCCGTTGCATAAGTATCATCTAATCCCATAAGAAATTGAATTAGGCGTTGCTCATCATCTTGTTTACTCACATCTTGGACAGCACCACATTTATGACAGCAGACTTTTTGTTTCAGACTTGCCAATTCATCCCAATATGATTTGATCTTGGTGAAATAAGTGGAAATGGAAGTAGAATTTTGTGAGATCCTTCCTAATTCTCTCTGAAGAATATAATTGAGCTCCACTAGATACTCCAAACCTAGCTTCTAACTCATCCCAGATCTCTTTAGCCGTTTCAAAATAAATCACACTACTACGAATTTCTTGGCTAAAAGCATTCAACAACCACGAAATAACAAGATCATTACATCTCTCCCAATTTTTCACTAGATCTGATTCTGAACTAGGTTTCGTGAGAGATCCATCAATGAAACAAAGCTTATTCTTTGCAGACAGCGCAATCTTAATAGATCTACGCCATTCGCTATAAAATTTTCCATCAAAAACTTGAGAAATAAGAGGAGAACCTGGATGATCTGATGGATGCACATATAGCGGATTGCTAGTATCAGTAATTGAGGCTCCAGATCCAGATCGGAGAACATTACTTTGAGCGGAATCGGAATCTCCCATAGATGCTAGGACGGGATAAAAAAAATAAAGAAAAAGAAAGAAGAAAAATCAAGAGCGGATGAATTTGTGCTCTGATACCATGTTAAACTAAAAAACTGGCATGAAAAAATGAAGAAGAAAGTAAGTTTTCATTATTCGTAACAGACCAAGTAACCTGTACAAAGTGTATTTATAGCCTACTTACAAACACAGCTAAACAAAAGAAAATACACGTGGCAAAAGAACAACCACAGAAAATAAAATGGCTAATATACCAACATGAGATGTGAAACAAAAGGGGATTCAAATTAAATTGCAAGATGAACATACAAATGGATGAGATACAGATAGGATTTATAGAATCTCGATCATGTTAACATAATAGAAATATGATTAAATCCAATCAATGTATGCCTTAAGATGTTGCCAAAAGTTGCACCTTGAATGAAGGAGAAAACTCCTAGATCCGATTGAATCATCTTCAGATTTTGCAATGATATGAATCAACACCTTTTATTTATTTTATTCCAATTTTAATTGAATTTATCTTTGGGAATTTACTCCATTGAAGCCATGAAATTTCGGCTATAAGAGGGAAAGAGAAGAAAATGAAAATGAATTGTCAAGAGGGTAAATCAGTGAATGCATGAAAAAAAATATAAAGGAAACGCTGAAACCATTAATTCCCTTCTTTAAAACCTTTCATATTTAATTCCTCATTAAATTTCCTCAAATCTTCTTCCCTCACATCAAGCATTGGCAGCAATAAAAAGGCAATGTAGGCCTAATTTTTTTTTCAAAACCATTTAGCAATTAATATATTTAAATTCAATTTAAATAACTTATCGATATCGTATATCGATACGTACGTATATAACTTTTATATATGCACTTTATTAAACACTAGTGGTATTCAAACAAATAAAATAAAATTTACTAATTAATATTTCATCTATGATCACTACCTTTTTGTGGACGGGTGGCAAACAAGAATCTCAAATGCGCCCACTTTAGAATCTATACAGTCGATAATTGCTTTAGTGTCCAATTCTCTATTGATTCTACGAGATTTACCATAATTACGTCTTATAGGACCATTTTATAATCCAACACTTCATTGATCCTTTAGGGAGTAAAATCTTTAGTGCCCACACTAGTTGAGATAAATCTTACATAACCAACAGGAGCAGACGCTGCACTAACATCAACGTGAAGCGGTGATGAGATGAAAACATCAGACTGGTCTCTTAAGGCTGAACATGCTAGAACAACATCATTTGGAGTAGGAGTTTCATCAGAAGCATGGAGAGACGAAGTATGTGCATCATTAGCTAGCATAGGGGTTGCATCATTAGCAAATGGAGATGTTGGGGAAGGATGGAGTAGACTAGGACGTGAATGAGTTTTTTTGCAATTGAAGGGAACGTGCAATCTAGGATTAGCGTGAACATAAGATTATCACATGTCATATTAAGATGTCTTTCCCCTACATTAGCGTCAGTTTGAAGGGTAATTGGAACTGGGTGTATATATACGGATGGGTGCAACAAGCTGTGCTTGCGGATAATTTTGAACATAGTGTGCTGCAAGATAAGGACTTACTTGCAGCGACCAAGTTTGTGCAATTATTGACTGATATGCAATGTCACTATATGGTGGTAAATTAGCATCAAACCGAGTAGGCAAATTGCATGGATGTATAAACTCAGAGTCAGCTTGAACAAGTACCATAGCCTTGCCTGGTTGAAGTATGGAAGAATTGGAGTTGCAAGCTGGAGCATTCAACTTGAATCGAGAGACTGCACATGCATGAGAAGGCAAGGAATGTAATGTTTGGGTATGAATCTCAGGGCCAACCTGTACATCTTCATGTTCATGTGCATGTGCACTAGCATGGCCATGCAAAGAGATCTAACTATGCAGTTCAACAGACATCGAGGATGCAGCAACTCCATTCGGACTACACTACAAAACATGGCGGCTTTAGCTAAGGCAAAAAAGCATCGCCGACCGTCGCAAATCATCGCTAAATAACCCGCCGCCACACAGTAAAGCGACGGCTCCGTCACCAATTTAGCGACGGCTGGCGACGCATTGCTGTACACGTGGAAAATTAGTTAACACCGAGATGGCGCCTCAAATCGACGCTAGCCGTCGCTAACCTGGAACCAAAAGGCCGTCGTTAGCCGTCACTAGCCTGGGCCAAATCGCTGTCGCTAATCTAGACCAAATTTCATATTCAATTCTGCTATATGATCCATCCAACCACACAACCAATTTCATATCTCTTTTCAACACATATACATTCAATTTCACAACTAATACCACTCCATCCATCATATAATCTCACACATCACAAATAATCATATATATAACGCTACATATAAATTTACATAAACATTTCATTACCACCATATAAATATATCATACCAATCAAACGGAACATTCCAGATCCATCAAACAACTTAACCATACGTACAATTTAGATACACGATTAACTAAATTACTGCAACTAACATACGAAATTTAAAAAAATTATAACAACAATGCAAAAGTGTATAACTTACTTTCACTTTAGGAGTTTCAGAGTCGAAGATACTTAGCCCACACATCAACGCCCATCCAATTGGGTTTTTTTCCTGCATTTTTAGCTTTAGACAAAGTGTCCATATAATTTTTTCTCATCCTCTTGTTCCAGTGATTGGTAAGAATATCCATATCCTTTGGGCTTACACGCACAGCTACCTCCATATTGAAATTAGTTTGAATTATGTACATTATATTAATTTTCAACTGAAATACAAACTTATACTTACTAGTACATCAGCCGATATAGCGTTCTTGATATGTGGTGGGATGTCGTTCCAATGAGGCCAACAGCCTGACATCCTACTCATAAACGCCTTCTTGAAAACTTGTAAGATGAAATCCGAAGGCTCCACCTCAAAGCCCCTTTATAAATTTTGATGTAGATATTTAATAAATTTTATAAAATATACTTCAAATAAATTTGATACTTACCCTGCGCTTTTCGGAACTACCTCCGCAAGTGGGCGTAAATCTGGTGCCGTGCCACTAACACCTGCACTGGGAGAAGGAGAAGGCTTGAATCTCCGGCTCTCCTGCCAGACATATCTACCATAGGCAAATAATATCATAAAATGAAAAGACATAAATTTATTAGTACAAAGCATGTTTCAGTAATCATCACATAAAAATTCCACTAAATCATAATGAATGGGACAAGATCTCATGAATACATATATAGAAATTTCAAAACAGAATAGTACATAGCTCATAACATAGTCATCATTATTAATACATAGCTCAGAATAATACATTATACAACAAGCGATTCAAATATTCAGAATTTTCAGTCTTCGTCGTTCTCTGACTCGGACTCAGTCTCGTACTCTATCTCGTTTTATTTGGTACTTTCAAATGCATCTAATAAAACATTCGATTCATCATTCAACGACCCTAAATCAATGTCATCGGTTATTATTATTTCTGTATTTGGTTCAAGATCCGCTTGATACGCTACTTCGTTTGGAATATTATTTCCGTCAAACGTAAACCTTGCGACCAATCCGCTTTATCTCTTTTTAAGGATGGGTACGGAGCAAAATAAACTTGTAATGCTTGCTTGGCTAATACAAAAGGATCATATTTATAGTAATGTGAGGTATACTTTATTTCAATAAGCTTATAATCTTTGTGCACGTTGATTCCAGAACCAGGAACATTGCTGAACCGATTGCATTTGAATAAAAAAAACTAATTATGTAGGTTCTACATAATATGTCAACTCTAGAACCTATGTTAAGACGTCGTAAAAATCTTTTATATGCTCATCTGGATCATCACTACCTTTGACAAATACACCGCTGTTATATGTTAATTTTTCAGCCCCATAATCTTTCATGTTGAACTTAAATCCATTGACGAAGAATATTGGATAAGTCTTCACATTTCTTTTTGGTCTGATCGCAAGATGTCGTAAACCTTCATCAACAACACAGTTTCTTGGATCATAAATGTAGTTCGAAAACCATTTAGCAAATTCTTTACTGAGATCGCCAGATGGATGCTGTGATTCATAGATACTGCAAATATGTACTATGGCTTAAAATTAATGTGTATGTATAAGTGAATTATATATGAATTTATTATTACCTAACAAATGGTGCAACTTCAGCACAATTTAGAAGAACATATGTGTGTGCTACATGGTAATCTCTATCGTCTAACCATATTTCCACACATTTTCCAACGGTCAGCCATGTTGTCTAAAAATAGATAACATTGTTTGAGAAGAATCTTGTTCAATGACTTCATCATTACGTGGAACGCTTACAAACGATAAGTTCACATCGTCACTGAAGTAAGGAGAGAAAAAGAATGAAGCTTCTTCTTCAAGATATGATTTGCAAATCGAACTTTCAACTCATGCTTTTTGTCTAACTTTTTTCTTCAGATGATTCAAGTACCTATTACAAAATAAATTTAATTTATATTTAGATATAGAGATCTGAATTTTAAACTAACATAAATATTGCAGATATTCAATATTACATCTCAAATGGATACATCCATCCATACTGCACAGGACCTCGAAGAAGTGCTTCAGATGGAAGATGAACATGTAAATGCTCCATTACATTAAAGAAACCTGGCGGAAATATTTTCTCCAGTTTGCAGAGCAGTATGGGGATTTCTACTTCAAGTTTTACGTATACGATCTACTTTTAATGTTGTCGAACAAAGCTGTTTATAAAACATACTTAATTCTGTTATAACACTCCATACTTTTACATGCAACAGTTCTTTGAAAGCCACGGATAGTAAATATTCCATCATGATATGACAATCGTGACTTTTCATCCCACTCAATTTACTGTTTTTAAAGTCAACACATCTACGAAGATTAGAAGAAATCCCATAGGGAAATCTTAGTTCTTCCACTCACTTTAGCATGAGTTTTACTTGCTTGTTGTCTAGCTCATAGCATGCTTTGGGTTTTTTATTGTCATCGGGCTTTATATGAAGTTCAGGACGTTTACAAAAGTGTGCTATATCAAGTCTCGAATTCAAATCGTCCTTAGTTTTCCCCTTTACATTCAAAATTTTATTAAACACATTATCAAACATGTTTTTTTCGTTGTGCATCACGTCAATATTATGTCGGAGTAAGAGATCTTTCCAATATGGTAACTCCCAAAATATACTTTATTTGCACCAATTATGAATGTTCGATTTTCCTGGAATTCAATCTGTACTCCAGTTTCATGTATCTTTGGATAGTCCTTTACAATTTCATATAATTCTTCGCTTGACCAAATCTTTGGTGGTTGCATATTATCTTCTTTGTTAGCTATAAAGTTTTTTCTATCTCTTCTAAAAGTATGATTGGGATGGAGAAAACACCGATGACAATCAAACCAATAAACTTTCTTCCCATGCCGTAAAGAAAATGCTCGTGTTTCTTCCATGCAATAAGGGCAGGCTAGACGACCGGCCATACTCCAACCAGAAAGCATCCCATATGCAGGAAAATCATTAATAGTCCATCATAAAGAAGCGAACATACGAAAGTTTTTCTCCCGAAATGTTGTATGTTTCAACTCCTTCATTCCACAGTTTTTTGAACTCTTTGATCAATAGTTGTAAATAAACATCGATTCCTTGTGTTAGATCATAAGGGCCAGGGACGACAATAGTGAGAAACATATATGGTGTTTTCATACACATCCATGGAGGTAAATTATACGGAGTAACGAAAGTTAGCCAGAATGAATATTTACTACCAAACTGAGAGAATGGTGAAAATCCATCTGTACATAAACCGAGTCTGACATTACGGCTTTCTGCAGCAAATGCGGGATAAGTCTTATCGAAATGTTTCCATGCTTCTCTGTCAAATGGATCTATCAAAGTTCCTTCTTCCGGTGTTCTCACACTGTGACATCACATATGTCATGTCGTAGCAGAAGATGCATATAACCTTTGAAGTCTGGGAGTGTTGGGTAAATAGTGCATTCTCTTGTACGGAACTTCTTTTCCTTTCTTCTTTCTTGGTTTGTATATTTCCTTGTTACATATTTTGCATTTTCTAAGGTCAACGTCATCTTTCCAATACAACATGCAACCTTTTACACATGTATCTATTTTTTCATACGGGAGACCGAAAGCGGACATCAGTTTTTTCACTTTATAATGACTATCGCACATCAGATTATTGGGTGGCATGTGTCGTTTTGCAGCTTGTACAACTGCTGTAAATGCAGCTTCTGTAAGGTTTAATTTTGATTTCATAGTAATGTATTCGGCGGTTACTGATAGTTCGGTTCCGCTTTTACAACCGTCCCACAACGGCCTCTTAGCAAAATCCAATAAATCATATATTCTTTTAGCTCCCACAGTCGGTTCTTCTTCAATATTTACGTCTTCATCGTCAGCTTGACTGGTAGGAAACATTGATCGTGCTGCATCTTCCACCATAATTTCTATCAGATTCGTCATAATATTATCATCCTCTAACACTACAGGATTAGGTGTAGGTTCAACAAGTTCTCCATGCCGATCCCAGAAATAATAATTCAGCAAGAAACCATATTTATACAAATGTACTTCAACTATATCTGGTTTTCAATGCTTCGAATGTTGGCACTTACTACACGGGCAACAAATTTCTTTGTTATTTCGATTATTAGATTTAGCGAATCTAATAAATTCATGTACGCCATTATAGAAATGTTCCTTTATTGAACCTTTCCTACCAGTTCCGACTTCATACATCCTAGTACAGTCGAGGAAATAATCGAACATTTTTCCTGATTTGAAAATATATGTTAGTAATTTCAACGGCCCTTCAGTTCACTTCTCTTCTACGCATAACTTGCACTCAAATGGTATATTGTTGTTGTATTTTCTAAAATAAAGTAAAGTCATTTAGGATTAAAGGCTTCACACACCACACTTCTGTCTAATTTTGACAGCACTTCACTTCACTTCTCTTCTACGCATAACTTTGCATCCAAGGGGTGTATTTTTGTTGTTGTATTTTCTAAACTAAATTAAAAACTTTTGGGACTAAAGGATTTAATTTTTTAGCGTCAATTATTTGTTGAAATAATATTTAATGCTTATTTTCAAATCAACATTATATTCATTTCGAATTTTTTTAAAAATCGATTTGGGTAAAATATTTATTTTTGTTATATTTATTTCTCAATTTTTTGGAAAATCGGTTTTAGTACAATATTTGTTCTTATATTCATTTCTTAATTTCTTTACAAAATCGATTTTAGCAGAATATTTGTTGTTATATTCATTTCCAATTTTTTTTTCAAAAAATCGATTTAGCAGAATATTTAATGTTCTTAAATTCATTTCTTCATTTTTTTACAAAATCGATTTTAGTAGAATATTTGTTGTTATTATATTTGTTTCTTAATTTTTTTACAAAATCGATTTTAGTACAATATTAGTTGTTGTTATATTCATTTCCTAATTTTTATTAGAAAATCGATTTTAGAAAAATATTTAATGTTATTATATTCATTTCATTTTTTACAAAATCGATTTTAGTAGAATATTTATTGTTGTTATATTCATTTCTTAATTTTTTACAAAAATTGATTTCAATATAATATTTGTTGTTGTTATGCTCATTTCAAAATTATATAATTCATTCAACCATTTAAATATTTTATTTAATACATTTGAAATTTCAAAACGTATTTTAAAATTCAATTAACAATTTAATTTTCTTTATCGATTTTGTAAACGAAAATTAGATGTTAGCACTTGTAATAAACTATATTAATTTTATTTTATACTAACAACTAATACTTTTAATGTACACACGCTAATTAAATAAAAAAATATTACTTATGTTTAACCGTATCAATCTAGCAGCATATTAATCAATAATTGTACACTAATTTTTGCGCAAACTATAATAAACATTGTTCTAATTAACTATAACAAATATTCGCGTAAACTTTTATATATCCATTAGCATATCAATTAATAATTATACACTAATTTTCAGATTATAAATAAACCCTAATTTTTAATTACAAATTAAACAATCAAACCACTTATTAACTTCCCTAAATCAACTAACATACCATTATAATCAACTAATACATATTAATTATCTATTTCAAATCCATAATCAACTAATTTTCTAAATAAGGGTTTTAATTTTATCCCCAAATCAACTAATAAACTATTACCATCATCTAATATCAATTATTCTAACATATTCAAACCCATAATCATATTATTTTCAGAAATTAAGGTTTAGAGATTATACTTAGAAATTGAGAAATCGAAGAAGATGGAGGAAACGGAACAGCACCGGAGGGCGACGACGGCTTCTGGAGGCCGTTGGCGTCGGTAGGAGGTGGTTGGAGGTGGGTGGAGTGAAAATTTGGGCAATAGGTTGGGGGAAAAGTGAGGGAAAAGTGATTTTTTTGCTCTCGACCTGGCGGTATATCCCGCTTTTAGCGACGGTCGACGACGGCTAGCGACGACCGCCTTTTTTAGCCATCGCTACCTTCTGCCACTAAACCAAGCTTGTTTTGTAGTGCTAGCCTTAGGAATCTGCACCACATTCTTCATACAACTTTTGTTTTGGACATGCCCAAAGACATTATAGCCTTACAACGATGGGGATTGTATTAGTATGCAACCAGAACGGATTAAGTTTGGCGATTAGAAATATCTACCTTGACCGCATCGAGAAATGAGGAGGCGGCATGCATTTTTACCAAAAAGCGAACATACCCCAATCTGGAAACATTATTCATAGTCTTATCCATTGTAAATGGAGTGCCAAATACACTTGTAGTTGTACTGATAATATTTCTAGGAATGGCAATGGGGCGGGTTGGGGCGGGTTTCTTGTGCCCTAGGCACGCCCCTGGTTTTTTAAACCCCGCCCCGGACCTGCCCCGTAGACCCGGTGCGGGTCCAGGATTTTGCCCCGAACCCGAAACCCGTACGGTCAGGGTAGACCCGCCTGCCCCAAAATGTCCATTATAATATCCATTTCATAATCAATGATGCAGCTTAAAACTATAAACTTTTTATAGCTTATTGATTGGAACATTATAATATCCATTTCATAATCACACACATACACACACAAACACACACACACACATATAAAGATTAACAAATCATCATTATAACACAAATGATTTCATGAGATCTTAGTAGTGCGGGTCGGGTCGGGTTGGGGCAGGTCAGCCAAACCCCGACCCGACCCTAGACCCGGAGCTCTCAAGAACGGGTCACGGGTCTACCCGCCCCGATGACCCAACGGGATGGGTTTGGGCGGGCCAAACCAAGGACGAGTCAACCGGGTTCGGACCCTAGACCCACCACATTGCCATCTCTAAATATTTCTCTCCTAAAATTTTGACTCAAGATCTAACCGAACCTAAATTGGTAAAGATGAAATTGAATCCTTGGAGAGACATATTCCTAGCCTCCTTCGAGTTCATTCCCACAGCCTCGAACTATTCTCCTTGAAGGTGGCAGCGGAGCACTAACTCAAACCATCAATTATGACCATTATTTCAAGAGGCATCGCTTCAAACAGGGTTGCGACAACACACTGATTTGCAGAATGGATTTGAGCTAGTTGTTCAACTACGGTAGGGACCGCTTTGGAGATGGGAGCATTAGCATTCCCAACTGACGCGTCACCATCAGAGAAGAGGAAATCTTGAAGTTCCTCTGAATGGTAGAAGCGTCTACTTCTGTTCTTTCCCATTTTGCGGCCTATCTCAAAAGAATAGCATGGTAATCAGGATGCAAAGATTGATTCAGGGATTGAAAACCTTAATCCCCACATCCAGACACCTTTTTTTTAATATTCCAATACTCAATACCTCATCCAACAATATACTAATAGTATACACATAACATCTCAAGTTTGAGTTTACTCAACAACCAAGGAGTATGAAATTAATCTATTAATATGTAAATAGTAGAGGATAACTTATATATTAAAGATACATAATCTGTAATATATACCGAGTGAAATCAATTTAAGGAATAATGTGTTACTTATGAAAAGACCCTCGTAACTCAAGTGTCGAACACATCTAAAATCACGTTATACGTACTTTACGTATGTGCTTATTCCAAAATTATATTTTGGGTTCATTCCAGTTCCACTAAGATCTATACATATATAGTTATACAAGTTTTAGTTTATTTATAACTTTTATAGTTCAATTAACATATACAATATATATGTATTTTATTAATTAATTCATATTAATTAAATTGTATTTAATTAATTTTAATTTTATTAATTAAATCACATTTAATTAATTTAATTTATATAAATTTCTGAAACTCAATACTATTAATCTTAAACTATTTAAGATAAATAATTAATTATAAAATTTATAGATTATTTATATATATACATATCAATATATGTATACATATTAATTAATTAACTTTTAATTAATTTTATTTAATAAATTCATTTATTTAATTAAACAGTTTAATTAAATGTTTAAATTAATTTGAAAATTTAATATAATTCATATTAAACAAATTTAAGATTAATATATAACTATAATAATTATAATTACATACATATATCAAAATGTGTGTGTGTTAATTAATTAAGTTTTGATCAATTATATAATTTAATTTAATTAATCAAATTAATAAAATATATTAAAACTCTGAAATTAATTATTTTAATTTCTCAAAACAATTTTGAAAAATTTGAGTTCACTTTATAACTTTTACAAAATTTTCTTTTTATATTTTAAATTTAACTTTTAAATTTAAAATTTCAAACTGAATTTTTAAAATTAGCCAAGCTCCAAATCAGTTTGGGCCTTTATAATTGGGCCAACCTTTTGGACTTACTCTACCTATTGGGCTAGGCCGGTAGCAAGAAAGAGGAGACTTGATTAATCAACCTCAAGCATAAATATTAGTTTATTAAAGAACCATCGAATAGGTTGGTTTAATTAGCAAGCCCTATAGTCGCTAATTAGATCGCATAAATTATTTGGACTCTAATACCATTAGAGGAACTAGTCCGATCTATAGGGGTGAAATGGGTTGATTTCATAATGTATCCTTGTTTGGATCATAATGGGCCTATGAAGTCTAATAGGTTTTACTAGATCCAATCTAGTTAATTTAAATAAAATCCAAATTTAACTTTCTTATTTGATTTATTAAATCTATATTTATTAAGTATAAACTTTTATATAAGTACGAATATATCAAATATATTCATATTTCTAAATTGTGTTTAAAATGGGAACATTATTAGATCTTGATGTAATCACATCAAGATCTTAAAAGAAAGAGATAAAAAGGGTGATACCAACCATTGTTTGAACCTTTCCCTTTTGTGAGCATTCTTCAAAAACAATACCTAACCATTACACAAAATGGTACGTGATAATAAAATATTTAACATGACATATACCACAAAACAACACGGTTGATATATATGTGTAGGTATTGAGATTTATATCTATCATTTATATATTTGCCATTTATATGTCTATACCGATTGCCTCAATTTAATTTGATTAGCGCAAAGTATGTGTTTGATTACAAAATATTATGAAATCTGAATATTAATAAAGATTAATTAGACAAAACGTAAACAAATTAACCAATAAAAATTTCAAAATCCAAATTTGCAGTTAGAAATCTAAATTTGGTTTACCAAGTTTTATTCAAAATTCAGATCTAAAATACATTTGATTAATGTAAAAATAACTTTGATGATTTAAGTAATAATATTAAAATCATATATATATATATATATTTAAGGAGCTCAAGATAATTTCAATTATTCAAAATGTGTGTATATATGTATGTATGTATGCATGCATGTATGCATGTATGTGTGTGTATGTATATGTATATAATACCTATAAACTGTTATAATATGAACATAAGATCCACATATTTCTAAATGTTTTTATATATAAATGTATAAAAATACATGAAAGAACTAGTAGATCGTGTATGGTTAATAAAACAAGTATATATACTAATTGAAATAATAAAATAATAATAAAGCAATAAGTAAATGTACACATCAAGATTTATACTAGTTCGGAGCACCTCTCCTATGCCCAGTCCTTAAGCACCTCTTAGGTATTTCCTTGGTAAATCCCTTGCTTGACCCGGAGGAATAGGTTTACAACTTAACCAATCTGAGCACCTCTCAGATTTACTCTTTCCTTTGCAAAATACAATATTCTCTTGACAATCTTGTATTCATCTAACACTGATTTTGACTTGATAGTATAGCGGTTCCTATAATCTCCTTGATGATTCATAGTGAGTGCACAATGATTATTGAAACAATAGTAAATGAAATAATAGAGTTGAAAGCACAAATGCTTAGAATAGCACAAGAGAGTAGAATGGATAGAAATCAGAATAGAAGATATATCTCTAAGTATGAATTGTTGTGCTATTTATATATATTGAAGAGAAGCAATCAAGGGTTGTCAATCTTTAAGAAATCCTTTCAGAATTGTAGAAAACTGTTTAAAAAGTCGCAACTCTTGAAGATGACCTTTCATAAAAAGTAGCCGTTATATCATCTCAGTCTACTGAGCGAATATGTTAGTCTACTAAGTATGAATTTTCACGGCAAATATTTGAATTTTAAAAAAATAGTTTAACATAGTTTCAGTCGACTGAAATTGGGCTCAATCGACTGAAACCAATGTTAGTCAACTGAACAGTGTAAGTTCAGTTTTATATATTAACATTTGTCATTTTAAGTTTAATCTCTATGCTATGTTGATATCTGTGTTTGTGTGTGTTTTTGTGTGTGTATACGAACTATCAAGGAGATTTTACAATTCAATCTAAGACCATTTACATACTATTGATCTTAAAGCTCCATAGTTTTGACTACTTTGACTTGTAGATGATCCTTCTTGCTTATTGCCTTGCTTTTTTTCTTCTTGAATGATAGCATGTCATCATGATATAGTATAAATGTGCATTATATAGTTGTAATCATTAAAACAGAGAACTAATCTTCTAACAATCCCCCCCTTTGATGATGACAA
Organism: Allium fistulosum; assembly: GCA_030737815.1. NCBI lineage: Eukaryota > Viridiplantae > Streptophyta > Magnoliopsida > Asparagales > Amaryllidaceae > Allium > Allium fistulosum. The sequence continues at coordinate 281,743,597 of CM060903.1, forward strand.
CTATCAAAGATTGAATTAAAAATATTGATTTTACTCCCCCTAAATTCATGCTCCCCCTATCTATATGTTTCCCCCCTTTGGCATCAAAAAATATAACTGTAAACACAATAAATATGCATATAAATACTCACAATACTTAACATTTACATACATAACATCAAATAGAAGTTTTCACATACATACCACATCATAAGACTAACAATTGTTATACATAGAGTCACATAGCACCATAAATTAAGTCACAGACCAACATAACACAATACCAAATACCATGAAAGTTTTTGAACGACCACAAATCCAAACACCACGAAATCACAAAAAAAGATATGATAGACTTACCAAATATATATAGGACGAGTTGAAACAACCTAAGATTCAGGCTCGGATGATGATGAGCTTGAGCACGAAGAAACTTTTTTTCAAATTTTTCCTAGCAAACTCCCAGATGTTTTTTGACGCTTGAACATTTTTTGTTGTTGTTTGAAGATAATTTCTTGGTTTTTGGAGAATAGCTGTTATGGCATTGATTGTTCTAGAAGGTTGAACCAATGAAACTTCATTTTCACTATCCGGAGACTAATTGAATTCTTCACCAATTCCATGACTTGTTTGACTGCCGGGTTGATCTTGAGAAGTTTGAGCTTGAAATGGTTGGGAAGATGATTGACCTAAGGTATTTTTTACCAAATTCGCTAAATAAACATTATATGGAGGTAAGGGTTCCATTTGAGATGGTAATTTCATAAGTGAAATAGATTTTTGGTCCATAACTTTGGGTGAGATGAAATCTTGTAAAATTGCTACATTAATTCCAAAATGAACAAACATCTTCGTGAGATAGGAGCCGAAAGACATTGTTTTGCGGGAACGGGAACTAAAGCTTTTTATTTCATCATGAATAATCTTTGCCCAATTAAGTAGTGTGTTTGAATAAATGGCATAAAGAGCCTTGTAGTTGTAGTCATACATTTTTTTCATAGCTCCCGGTGCGAGGAAAACAGTATGAAGAAGCATTTTATTAATGATTCAGCTTGAGATCTTAAATTCATCGAAGTACTTTCCGTGTTTTCAATATGAAATTTGTAGCTAGTTGAATCATAGGCGAAATCACAGTGGTAGATATTATCTAAGGTAGATCCATGGCCATTACAATCTAAAATAGCTCCTAGGTCTTGAACATTAAGCACTATATCAACTCCTAACAATATACTCCATAAAATTCCCTCACCGGTTTCATTCGGAGGTGTATAGAATTCTCCACAAAGATTTGCATAGAATAATTTAACTAAGAATGGGTAAATATTTACTTATTTTGCTTTTCATCAATCAAAGAAAGGAACCCATATTGTCTTGCTAAATCTTTTATGCTAAAAGCGGTGAAAACTTCCATCTTGTAAAATGTTTCTTGGAAAATTCGTTTATCATTCAATTCGTTGAAGATTCGTAGATTTTTGGCACTACCATTAAGCTACTCTAAGAGTTGAGCATCGGAAGAAAATTTAGGATGAGCCGTAGTGGATGAAGAAGAAGCCGGAGCTTTGTCTTTGCTTGGTTTAGGGCGAAAAGCTGGAAGTTTCTTTTTTGGAGCCATTAAAATGAAGTTTGGAGGTAGGGTCTGTGAAGAGACAAAATGATTTGGTGAAAAGGCATGACGGAAAAGATAGTTATACTGGCAGTTTATTGAATTCAGTCGACTTGAGATAGAAATTCAGTCGACTAAAAGTACGTATTTTAGAGGCAGAGAGTTATTGGGCATTTTTGAACAGGTTCAGTCGACTGAGACAGATCCCCATTAAACTGAAACCATGCTTTTTTGAGGCAGAGAGTGTACCATCAATTTGATAAAGGTTCATTCGACTGGGAATCTGGTTCAGTCGACTGAACCTGTGTAGAAATGTTTTCTTTGCCTTTAAATGTCATTTTGAAAGAAGAATTTTGAAAATAAACTAATTTAATATTACATATGATATATATTATTGTTTACATCCATTTTTGCACTATTACACATACCTTTATAAAAAATATTGTAGAAACATATTAATTATTTTCTGAATTATCAAACTTGTTATCAGGATAACGATCCCAATAATTCGGTTCCACCTTGGTATCTTCAATCAATAGCCGAAGTGAAGACCACCTATTGAACTGAACCGTAGTTTTGTTCCAATTTGACATGGATGGCCCAACTTCCTAGAAATTTCTTGGTGGAGTGTTTTCGATAACAATCGGAGACTCGGTAATACGCGGACTACGTTGACATATGATCTTTTTGGTCAAGGAATAACCGCAGATAGCAAGTACACACCCTTCCAAAGATCATCCAATAGATAATATTATAGGAGACATTAATACTAAAGCTTCAACGCGCAATTAATTAAATCAAATGGGACATGTAGCTTTTATTTCAAATATTGAACCAAAGAATGTTAAAGAAGCATCTACAGATGATTATTGGATTATTGCAATGTAGGAATAACTAAATCAATTTGAATGTAATAATGTATGGGAACTTGTATCAAGACCCAACGATCGATCTGTTATTGATACTAAATGGATTTTCAAAAATAAAATGGATGCAAATGGTGTTGTAGTTCGAAATAAGGCAAGACTTGTAGCTCAGGGATATTCACAGGAAGAAGGAATTGATTATAAAGAAACATTTGCTCATGTAGCACGTCTCGAAGCTATAAGAATTCTCTTAGCATTTGTGTGTTATCATAACTTTATATTATGTCAAATGGACATTAAAAGCACATTTTTAAATGGATACATTAAAGAAAATGTCTATGTTGAACAACCACCATTGTTTGAACATGAACAATTTCCAAATCAAGTTTATAAATTACGAAAAGCACTTTATGGTCTTAAAAAAGCACCTCGTGCTTGGTATGATAGATTAAAAACATATCTTTTAGAATCTGGTTTTCAAATTGGCAAAGTTGATTCTACTCTTTTTATAAAAACAAATAAAAACGATATTTTAGTAGTTCAAATATATGTAGATGATATTATCTTTGGATCAACTAATAAAATCTTATGTGATGAATTTTCTAAAATTATGACAAATGAATTTGAAATGTCGCATATGGGAGAATTAAATTACTTTTTAGGATTACAAATTAAATAATTAAAAGACGGAATTTTTATCTATCAAGAAAAATATTGTAAAGATTTAATTAAACATTTTGGAATGGATAATGCAAGTAGTAAAGCTACTCCTATGAGTACTAGTATTCACTTAAACAAAGACGAAAATGGAAAAGATGTCGAAGAAAAATTATATAGAAGTATGATAAGTCGCTATTATATTTAACTGCCAGTAGACCCGACATTTTAATGAGTGTTTGCTTGTGTGCCCATTTTCAAGCTAATCCCAAAGACACACACTTACGAGGAGTTAAAAGAATTTTGCGATACTTATCAAATACCAAATATTACGGACTTTTTTATCTGAAAGAATCTCAATTTGAACTGCGTTTTTAAACATTCGTCATAATCTTGGAATACGCTCGATTAACGATTTAGATATGTAAGATATAAATCACATAATATTATATTAAACCAACTTTAGAAATTAGAAAATTAAAACCAATGGATATTAAATAAATTATAAATATAACTAAATTTTGAATGGAACAAAAAGGATTGCTAAATTTAACTAAAGGAAGAAATTAACCCAGAGATTATAATATTTACAAATAGTAAAAGCCAAGTATATATAAAGAGCCTTTGTAAAAAGAAAAAGAATACATACAAAAAAATAAACAGTGTATATTATTGAATAATGTCGGACAATTACGATTCCACTCATTCATCTCTCGATTTTTGCTCTTCTTCCTCTTACAATGGATATCCATCTCCGAACGTTTCAACTCCTCCTTCTACAAAATCACCATCTATCCAAACTGCTCCTTCTCTTAATTCAACATTATCAGGATTATCTGATTCGATTAGTTCATTTTGAATATTTAATTGATTTATATTTTCATCATCTTCTTTAATGGTGTTAAAATTTTCATTAAACAATACATGTACTGTCTCTTCAATTTTATTAGTTTTTTAATTAAAAATTCTATATGCCTTTGATCTGAGTATCCTACGAATATTCCTTCGTTGGCTTTCAGATCAAACTTTCCTAGAGGATCACTAGTGTTTAAAATAAAACATTTAGACTCGAATATTTTAAAATAAAATACTTTGGGTTTTCTTTCAAAAAGAAGTTCATAAGGAGTATTTTTGGTTAAAGGCCTTAGGGAGACACGATTTAGAACATAACATGTAGTAGCTACAACTTCTACCCAAAAAATTATGGTAAATTACTACTACACAGAAGAGTTTTTGCACATTCTTGGACAGTTCTATTTTAACTTTCTACAACACCATTTTGTTGTGGTGTTCTAGGAAATGAAAAATTATGACTTATCCCCTTTTTATTACAAAATTTTTGAAATGATTCATTTTCAAATTCTCCACCATGATCACTTCTAATAGTTTTTATTTTTAAATCTTTTAGATTTTAAATATGTTTTGAAAAGATTTCGAATGTTTCAAAAGTTTCACTTTTGTGGTTTTAAAACAATGTCCATGTATATCGTGAAAAATCATCAACTATAAAAAAACGTATTTATTATGATTAATTTATCTAATTTGCATTGGTCTAGAAAGATCCAAGTGAAAGTTCTAAAGGTTGTTTTATGGAAATCTCTTGCTTAATTTAAAAGAGGATTTTTTAAGTTTTCCTTTTTGACATGCATCGCATAGATTATTGACTTTAAAATTTATTTTAGGTAAACCACGAACTAAATTATTTTTAGATAACTTATGAATATTTTTAAAATTAACATGACAAAAACATTTATGCCAAATCCATGGATTAGAAATATCTGATATTATGCAAACATCTTTATCATGCCTTATTTTCATATTTAAAATATAAATATTGTGTTTTCTTGTTCCTTCAAAGATTAGATTTTTATTTTTATCAAAGATATTGCATTTTCCAATTTCAAATGTTATAGTAAATCCTTTATCACATAATTCACTAACACTAAGGAGGTTATGTTTTAAATTTTTAACTAGATAACATTTGAAATAAGAGGAGAGTTAGATATACCGACAGAAGCAACATCTCCTTATCCTATAACATAGCCTTTGGAATTATCTCCAAAGTGATGGTTCTGTCATCCTTGTAAGAGATATTCATTAACATATCAGTATTTTCGGTCATATGCTTGGAGCATCCACTATCGAGAATCCATTTCTCCTATTTATGTCGGGGTGCCTACAAAGATAAAAGCAATTTAATGGTACCCAATTCCTCCGATAGGATCCTGCGGGTTAAACTGAAGGTAACCATACCTAGGAGGGTTTGATAGAATCTTTGAATCTAAAATCTTTATTAACATAAATATAATTCAAAAATCTATTTATATGTTTTTGTCTAATCAAGTTATTATTTGTTTTTGGAATCCATATCTGAATAGTCTTTTTATCATAATTTGATTTGCTACTTACTATTTTATGAAATTAAGGATAAAGTGTAGCATATTTGTGTTGAACTTTTGGTTTCTTTGATTTATAATTCCTAAACCATTTTTATTGCTAGGGGTTTTGAAAGACTAATTAAATGAGATAGATTTTCTTTTCCTTTGCTAAATTTAGAAATGTTTGTAGACAGATCATTTATTTTCTTTTCTAATGATTGTTTATCTTCGTTTAGTACTTTTACCTGATTTACAAATCAACGACAATTTTTCTTAATTTTACGTCATCCTTTGATAGAGTTGAATTTTCTTTTTCTAAAGGTTGTACATTTTGATTTTCTTCAAAAGATTTATAAATATTTTCTAATTTTAAAATTTCCTCCTTTAATATAATTTTTATTCATCTTTTAGCATTTCATTTTCTAATTCTAGTCTAGTCGTTTTTCTTGAACATTCTTTATGAATCTTTCTATGGTTTCAATATTTATTATCTAGTTCTGAATTTATTCTACGACATCGTCAAAAGATAAATCTGAAAGCACCTCACCTTTAGTTGCCATGAAGCAAACATTGGCTTGTTCTTCATCACTGTCGCTATTATTTTCACTGTCACTTGAGGAATCATCCCATATTACTTGAAATGCACGTTTCTTTTTCGAGAATTTCTCATATTTGATGTTCTTGTTGAAGCTTTTCTTATCTTTGTTTAATTCTGGACAATCCTTTTTCATATGACCAAATCGATTGAAACCATAGCATTTAAATGACGAAACATCGTTGGAGTTGCTTGGTTTTTGCTTTTGCACCATTTTATTGAATTTTCTGAAATTGTTGTTGTTTTTAACAAAGAAAACTACATCTTCTTCATCCAAGTTCGAGTCACCATCGTTATGTGCATGAAAAGCAATACTTCTTTTTTTGGGCTAGATCTCTTCTAGCTTGCAAATTTGCTTCATATGACATTAAATTTCCAATTAACTCTTCTACTTTGAGTGTGGAGAGGTCATTGGCTTCTTCTATAACTGATACTTTTCTTTCCTATTCATAGGTTAATGCATTTAGAATACGTGTAACTAAATCAAAATTAGTAAATAAAACTCCTAATGTCATAAGATCATGTTATATAGTTTGAAATTTAGAGTACGTTTCTATGATGTTTTCATTTTAAATGATTGAAATTGATTTGTCAACAAAATTATCTTAGTTTGCCTTACTTTGGTGGTTCCTTCATGTGTGACTTGTAGCATGTGCCATATATCATAAGCCGTTTTGCACATCATAACTATAGAAAATTCGTTCTTATCTAATGCACAATATAAAGCATTCATAGCTTTTGCATTATTTGAAGCAGCAATTTTCTGAGCATCTGTCCAGGTACTAATTTCAGTAGTAGGAGCTACATACTGAGCTTGAGTAGATAACCAAATGTCAAGACCGCTTGATTCCATAGAACTTTCATACGTGTAGCCCAATACATATAATTAGAACTCGTAAAAAGTGGTGGACGTGTAGTTGATTGTCCTTCTTAAAATGTGTTGTAACTCAATTTGGCCATAGTATTCAAAATTGTGTTATGATTTTGAATAAACCTGGCTCTGATACCAAATGAAAGAACTAGTAGATCGTGTATGGCAAATAAAACAAGTACATGTACTAATTTATACTACGAAATAATAAAGCAGTAAGTAAATGTACACACCGAGATTTATATTGGTTCGGAGCACCTCTCCTACGTCCAGTCCCTAAGCACCTCTCCTACGTCCAGTCCCTAAGCACCTCTTAGGTATTTCCTTAGTAAATCCCTCGCTTGACCCAGAGGAATAGGTTTACAACTTAACCAATCTAAGCACCTATCATATTTATTCTTTCCTTTGAAAAATACAATTCTTGCTTGACAATCTTGTGTTTGTCTAACACTGATTTTGACTTGATAGTACAATGGTTCCTATAGTCTCCTTGATGATTCGTAGTGAGTGCACAGTGATTATTGAAACAATAGTAAATGAAATAATAAGTTGAAAGCACAAATGCTTAGAATAACATAAGAGAGTAGAATGGATAGAAATCTGAATAAAAGATATATCTCGAAGTATGAATTGTTATGTTATTTATATATATTGAAGAGAAGCAATCAAGAGTTGTCAATCTTTAAGAAATCCTTTCAGAATTGTAGAAAACTATATAAAAAGTCGCAACTCTTGAAGATGACCTTTCATAAAAAGTAGCTGTTATAGCATCTCAGTCTACTGAGCGAATACGTTAGTCTACTAAGTATGAATTTTCACGGCAAATATTTAAACTTTAAAAAAATAGTTTAACATAGTTTCAGTCGATTGAAATTGGGCTCAGTCGACTGAAACCAATTTTAGTCGACTGAACAGTATAAGTTCAGTTTTATATATTTACATTTGTCATTTTAAGTTTAATCTGTATGCTATGTTGATATCTCTGTTTGTGTGTGTTTTTGTGTGTGTATAGAACTGTCAAGGATATTTTATAATTCAATCTAAGACCATATACATACTATTAATCTTGAAGATCCATAGTTTTGACTTCTTTGACTTATAGATGATTCTTCTTGCTTATTGCCTTGCCTTTTGTCTTCTTGAATAATAGCATGTCATCATGATATAATATATATATATGCAGTATATAGTTGTCATCATTAAAACGGAGAACTAATGTTCTAACAATACACACACACACACTATATATATATATAATATTTAATATATCACTTAAATTATTGTAATTAAAAAAAATCAAAAGGAATTTAAATATCAAAACATACACATAAATTTAGAACAAGATGTTCATGTATTTGATGTTTCAAGATGATTCAAATCAATATTATATAACTCTTTAGCGCTATATATTACCTTAGAAAATCATCATATATATACTGAATCATATTTATAGATGAAATTATAATTTAACACATATAAACATTTTCAGTTTAAAACAAATGAATTAAATTAAATAAAACATCCAATTAATTTTTGAGATAATGATGTCAGTTATAAATCTTGATGAGGATTTAGGGTGTGTGTATATACAATTATAAAGCGATACTACTAAATATAAATATGTAAATGAAGTTTCACCATATGGATCTAGCCAATAAGTGTAACCTTGATATGTGAATCCTCCTCAAATTTCTAAAAATCAACACCTAATCTTTGTAGGAGACGGATGAACCACGTAGCTTTTTATTTTATTTGATAATTTGCTTTGGATTTGAATTACTTTAGAGAATGATGAAGAAATTTCTATCCATGGCTTGGAGAGATAAGGAGAAAGAAATTTGAATAAAGGAAATGAAATTAATGGATTTGTTTTAATTGAAAGAATGAAACCTTTCTCATTCTTTTAATTAAAACTTCCATAATTATTCCCTTATTTTTTTCCTCCCTCCACTATTCTCTCTACATATATGGCTAATCATTATTTGCCACCATATGGTGCAATGTTTTTGAAGGCACTTCAAGTAGTTATCTCTTATTTAAGATCGTTTAAAAAATATACTGATATCGTAATCAATGTGGGAAAATATAACTTTTATATGTGCATTCATATAATCACAAACAACTTTAAAACATTAATTAAATTAATATTAATTAGTATTTGTCCAAAATTAATTAATTTTATGAATTTACAATATTATATAAACCAATTAGATAGTGTGGTTTTTCGAGGAATTCACGAAGACGGTCATGAGACTCAGAAGTGTGAATTTAGTCATTGATTAATTTTGAATAATTCAAATATTGATAGTCACATGTTGCCTTAGCTAGTGGTGTGACCATTTGATCAAATTCATTGTTTATAGATCTTTTGGGTAAAAATCCAGTTTTATATTTTCTTAAGCAGTACTTTTTAGTAACAATAATTTATGTACATTCTCTTCATTAACACTATATCATTTTAAAATTTATGGAATTTAGTTTTGGTCAACATTCCTATATCATTATTATTCAACTCTGTTAATCCATAAACAAAGTTCTTGGTTTAATAATTACATTTATTATTAGCTGTACTACTATGGCTAGAGATTTTGGCTTTGGATTGAGTACCGTTAATCGCGACACTAAGTTTATACAACCGAGGAGACGAATTCGCCGTTCAACAGTGCTTCATTTTCAATGCTTCAACTCAAACCCAACATATGCAGTTAAAGCGCTTAGCGATTCCATAGCAGTGGAGGTGTAAAAAGCTACTGATATAGTAAAAAATAGCGAAGGTGCAAAAGGCTTCGTTAAACATAAAACCAAATATTTAAAGTTAATTTATTCGCATTCTCACACCATTTGTGTAGAAAAAAGAAACATTGTTTAATCTTATATAATAAAACGAATAATATCATGATTTATTCGGTCCATATGTAGTGACTATAACAAATTCTTAACTTTTATTGAGCATTTATGCCTTAAATTAGATCTTTACCATACCTTTGTTGATTTGGTAGAAATGCACTCAAATCAACCCTTCTATATTAATGTTGCTAAAGTGAGTACTAAAAGGTCTTTATTTAGTGGGTGCAGTGGAAAATAACAGGACTTAAAATGAATCTACTATTTAATTGCGTATATTGAAAAAGCATTACAATCGAAGAGCGTTTTACGCTATATCGGGGGATTTTGTGGAGTTTTAGCGAGACTGCATAAGACCCAGCTACAATTGCTAGATGGATCGCCATGCCTTGATTTCACTACAATAAAAGTGGAGTGCTTGAATTGAAGTTCCATAGTGGTCTCAGATCGAGGGACTGTATAAAATCGTCACCTTGAAATTTCCTATTTAACCCAGTTGTTATTAACCAACAAGAAATTCTCAGATGAGTATTCCCATGGCTATCCAATAACTACGAGTGTGTAACCCTTTAATACCCTTCAGTAGCCATGGGTAATACACCATCTGACATTTAGAGAGCATTAGCACTCTGGTCTAAGTGGATGTATCGATATCCTTTCTAAAACATCTCGACTAGGGATTTTTTAATATAATATGTTATTTTGTATTGTGATAATTTTCTCATGACTACAACTCCTTATAATTATTATCGCATAACATATAATTAAGGGTTTTCTATTTTAATAAACTTAAATTAATTACTAGATTAATATATCACGATATAACAAGTATAAAATAGAAAACAAACACCTTTTATCTTGAACGTGATTTTATTACAAATTTAATAATTTACAGTAAATTAAAAATTGCCACTTGGACATACCTTTAAATCTCTCAATTTCTAGCCTATAAATAGAGATATAAACAATATTATCTAATTCTGCTTTAAGCTAAACACCTTATCATTAATCTCCATCACATTCTTCATCAAATCTCAAAACAAAATCAAATCAAATCCATGTCAGACAAAAGAACATTAATAAAATATTACACGGTGATTTTTTATATCCAGACACTTGACTAGCGAATGAAACATATTAGGCTAACGAAGGAGAAGGAGGATTCTCCTAGGATTGGAGAGGATATGCAGCTAACAGAGAGTGGGACTCTTCCTATTTGGGTATATATTGATAATACGTAGTAATTCATCCTTTATAGTCTTAAACCAAACTATAAATAATGAATATTGATAGTAATCATGTTAAATTGTATTCAATCATGATTAGGATGTAATATGTCATGGCCAGTTAATTAAAAAGTGATTTTTTATATTCAGACAAAGTTTAATCTCTCCCATATTAAACAAGTGCAAAACATGAAAGTGCTCATAATTAGACATATTATATATTGAAATTGTGTTTCTCGAAGACATGAAACCACTGGTGGTGTTCGTTCATTGATTGGAAACATGGATTGATTAGAAAACATGTCAAAAGTTTGAAAATTGTGGACCGTCATTTTCGATCCAACGGTGAAATGACGATTATACGACGATTAGGGAAAAAAGGTGTGTAGAGGAGACCGTGCAGGTCCTCATGTAGGTTGTCGATCCACCTAGATCAATGTGAGATGGTCATATTTCTCCACTAAAAGCGGTGACGGTGGAAGAAAGCGAGGACAAAAGGAGAGCTAGGGGTGGCATTTGGGACCGCCAATGCGTGAGGAAGTAGGTGGTGCGGTCGGATCTTAATCTAAGCGCCTGTAGATGTGGCTACGACGAGAAGAAGTAAGGCGGATGTTGTGGTTGGGTTTTGGTTGCACCTGTAGCAAATGCGAAAGAGGAAAAAAAATAATAAATTAACGAAAATAATAATATTATAAGAACTAAATAATTAAGATAATGCCCATATCTTTAAATGCTTGTAATTCTCGCATATGAGCTCCGTTTCGCATGCGGTTCATGGCATCATGATCATGATGAGACCAGGAACATTTTGCTTTGCCATTTGCTATATTTTTAGATACTTAAGAGAAGTCCTTAGTTTCGATGGTTTCGTTATGTGTGGCAATAATAGGTTAAGGCTTGACGTCCTCAGGGGTGAGTGGTAGGGCGGTTGGAGACGGCGAGTTAGAGATTTTCCTCAATAATGTCGCATATGGGCATGGCGATGACAATTTTGGACTTTTTCCCAATAGTGTTGCATATGGTTAGTCATGCGAGTTGGAATCGGTTTCCTATAGCATGACTTATGGCACGGTAGGGTAAACAAAAGAGGAAATTTGTTTTCGTTGGTATTTGTAACACGTGGTGACAACGTGCAAGTAAACACACTATGGCTCTCATCCTGCTCACTATTAGCTCGCAACACCTTATATGTGAATACCCCATATTACTCATCCTCGTATGAGTGGAATCTACTTAAAGTAACCAAAAAATATCAACCTAGATGTCTCATACCACCTGGTGTTACTCGCTCGTTTACTCCTTGCTCGTAAGCTACACTCACTTTATACGATAATATTCTGTACAACAAGTCCAAAGGATAACCAAAAAAATATTATTGAACATCCCATACCAAACAGTATTATAACTACGTTTATACAAGTTCCTTATTACACAAAAAAATAACCACACAATACTCAAATGTATTTAAGGAACTCTATTTATAGGAAAATATATTTATTTACCCATAATAGTACAATTATTTAATTTAGTGGTAAATATATAATTTTTTCAATTTATTTAAATCCAAAATAAGCATTTTTAACTATTGAAATAATTATAAAAATCTCTTTCTCGTTCCAAAATCTTAGAAATTACTTTTAAAATCAAATTATATTGTTAGAAATCATTCTGTGATTTTTCTAGAATTAAAATTTATTTTTAAATGAATTTGTAAAGCCCAAATATATTTCTATTTAACTTAACCATTAAATCTTCCACCAAATTATTTTTGATGTAAATAAATCATTTTTCACAAAATAACTTTATATTTAGAAAACATCTCTTTTCTACTTTCCAAATCAAAATTTTATTTTATTTTTGAATTTTTTTTTAAATGATCGACGTAACGAAGACTTGGAGCATCAATCTCTAAGATGGTCGACCCAATAGGTCGACCTAACCGTACATGATGAGGGTGTTGATTGTTGTAGTCGCACTTGGAGTGTGAATGTAACGACTCAAAATTTTATCACTTTGATTTTTGAAAATATTTAGTTGATTTTAGTATTAAAATTTGTGATTTTAATATAAAAGAAATAAATTTGGAAATAAAATAATTTAATTTCAAATAACGAATTTTTATATAAATATATAGAATTTTTCTATAATTTTTATTTCAAAAAATATTTAAATTTCTGATTGACGTATTTTATGTCAAACGTCAATATTTTCAAAATATAACAAAATTCAATATCCAGTGTGTTTCAGTGTTGTTTTGAGATCACGTTACAGTGTTGTACGCGATCGTATTTTATTTTTCGGCAGATTTGTGCCTCGTATGCGAACGAGATATTGTGTGATAGGGTACTAGCCTTCGTTCAAAATTCAAGTCAAAACAAAATCTAATATACACAACAACCTACCCATATAAACATGCACACATGCATAGTACACAACACTCTTTGGCATCCCTCCACCATACCCTATCACTTCTTCATTTATTGCTTCCATCCCTTTCTTGTTTGCTGCCATGTTCCTAGCCATTATAAGGGGGATTCGGTTAGGAAAGATGCTCACTGTTTTTGCTTATAAATAGCATCAGAGAGTAGTTTGAATCTCTTCTCCATTTTTTGAGTTACAGTCATTATCCAGAACCAAGAACATACTCCATTTCACTCATTCAGAATTCAATAATCAATAATCCATCAACAATTAGCCTAAACTACCAAAATGAAAGTTATTTGTATCAACCCGTAGTATTTTTAGAAATTAATCATGCTCGGTTTTGTCGAGCAACAATCGAGATATCTTCGATTTATAGCAAGGAGCATATATTGTTCATAAACTTCAAAAATCAATTTCTCATTATCCGAGAAGAATTAGATGTCGCCACTAGTGTCGTTGTGATCATACGGCAATGTGGTATATTTAGTGTGAGTCCGTGGCGATTGGTGAAGGTCGACGGCGATGTTGGCAAACTAGGGTTTGGGTTAGCATTTGATTCGGGCAACGATTTTCGATTTGGAGCTTCGATTAGAGATTGCCCACTAACGGTTAGGAGGTGATCTATGATATTATCTTTATCTGCTTATTTCCTAAAGAACTAGGGTTGAATTTACCGAAATTATCGAAAGTTGTTTCGAAGAGACCGGGATTCAGATATGTTATTCGAAAACCACTTCGATCCAACTCAAGTGTTTCGAAGTGAAGACATCTTGAAAATGATGGAATTGAAGATGGAGCTCTTTGAAGTGCAAGGGTTGCTTGCTACTAATCTTAAGGGTGATTCCAAAATGGATATAGTAAGAGTAGTGCCTTCGGTTCGTTCATCTCCTGAATTACTTGTATGGATGAATGCTGACATTTTGTCGTTGATTGGAAGGCAATGTAGCATTCCAAGTGGAAAGTGCTATATAAAGGTAAAACGTAGCCTCAAGCCTCATCAATAGGGAAATGACAAAAATCGGGCATGTAGCATGGCCAAGTGGGTCGCTCCCATCAGGGTATGGTCATCACAAATCTAGATCGATTATTATTTACTCATGTATGCTTCGAGGCCCATTAACCAAGGGGTGTTCATATTCGGTACTACTAGCAAGTGGTAGGCCAGTCCTGTGTGGCAAGGATACTGGATGTTCTTGTCAGACCCCGGTGCATTTTATCTAGAGATGTACCATCGGAAAGTAGTTCCTTACCTTGTCATAGTATGGAATCCATTCTTCAATAAGCGCTATATGGATTTAGTTGTGCCCAACTTTGTTGGAATCTGAGATGCAAGCATTTCAGCTATTTTATATATTTACTTTGAACCTCTAGACATTATTATAATATCATAGGTTTTTATATAGAAAGTGTTTTGGTTATCATAAGGTAAAAACTAGTCCGTGTTTATGTGCGGTGTGGTCTTACGAGATACCTTAGATTTTAAAAGAGTTTTAATATAATAATTTAGTTGTCTCAAGTATATATATATATATATATATATTAATATACTACCAAATTTTAATTATATGACTTGTATTTAATTATATCATCATATCATGTTAATAGTTGAACCTATATTATAAATGCATATCTACATAGACTATATATTTCGATAGCTACAAATTATTTTTTAATATTTATTTACTATTATTTAGATCAATATAGTAATTAAATAAATCATATAAAATACAATATGTTTCAAAAATTAAATTTTAAATTTTCTAAAATTTTAATATCATCATATAAACTCTCAGCCGAAAAATCAGAATTTAAAAATCATTTTTATATTTTTAAAAAATAAATTTAATAAATAGCCGAAATTAATTAATTAATTAATTAAAAATATTATTTTGACTTAGAAAATTCTGGAAAGATTTTTGTAACTTAAAAATATCATACCTGATTTTCTAAAAATTGAAAATTCAAATAATATAACACAATTTTTTTATTTATTTATTTACTATTTCGAATAATTAATTTATATATATATATATATTAATGCAATAAAATATAAATAAATTTTTTTGTGCTGTGCATTTGATCTCAAAAGGTTTAAAAATATATTTATTTTTTAAATACATAATTAATACACACACATACATATACATATACATATTTGGATATTTTTTTGGCAAGGCGGGCGGGGTTGGATGGTCCTCTACCATTTTATTGATGCACCCAAGAGAAAAGAAAACAACAAAACATGTCAAAAAAAGGACATGCACAAGGAAGACATAGAAACATGGTGCAACAACCACAAGGAAATACGCACAAGACACAAAGTGAAAAACAAAAAACAAAAAAGGAAGACAAGGAGGGACAATCATCACAGAGATAACAGAATCCCTGGGTCAAAGCTGAATTTCACCAGCTTTAGTTTTTCTCGTATTTCATGAACCAAGAGACTATTGAGCTGTGCAAATGATTTGGTTTCAGCATTAAGAAAAATTCTTGTGTTCCTTTCTCTCCAGACAGTATAAATGAATTTCTTGAGAATGAAATTAAAAACTCTTTCTTTTCCCTCCTTACCAACAGCCAGCCTGAAGATTTGCTCCCAAACTCCATCACTTCGATTAACTACTCCAGAATCATTCAGAGACTCCATGAACATATTCCATAATTCATAAATTTCAAGGCACTCAAAGAAAACATGATCAAGAGTTTCTGGGATCACATTGCAGAAGACACAGTAAATGTTCACATTCATTCCCTTATTAAATAATTTAACTTTGGTTTGCATAGCATTGTTGATAAATTTCCATAGAGTAAGATTTTCAGCAGCTGAATTGTCACATTTCCAAATCCTTTTATACCATTTGCAGTAGGGGATCTCATTAACTTTTGAAAGAGTTCTGTATAATGAAGCGATACTAAATTTCTTTCCATTCTCACACCAACTAATTCGATCATCAATAGCTTCATAAATTTTACTACTTCGAATTTGTTTCCATATCTCACGTATTCTTGATTAGATGTGTTTGGGAGTAGAAAATTCCTACCATGAATCACAGAGGATACAAATGCATTCTTGTTTACACTAGTCTGCTCAATCTCATTATGGGTAAGTTGTCTGTTGAGAATGAACCCACGTTCTAACCATGGGTCATCCCAGAAGCTCACTCTTCCAGAAGGAGTTATGTCATACTTGATGAGAGGAAGCACTGTTACACGCAGTTTAAAAATACTTTGCCAAGTCCAGCTCGAGTTTTGAGGTGTTGTCATGGACCGGAAGTCTCTACCATGCAGCACGTGTGTCTTGGACCATTGAACCCATATGCTATCAGAGTTGTTCAGGAAGTTATCAATGTGTTTGACAAAGGCTACTTTATTCCATAGAAGGATGTTATGAATGCCCAGACCTTCTTTGTTGAGGGGTCTCTCGATAAGCTTGAAGGGGTAGCTAGGAGTTAAGTATCTACCATGAGTAGTTCCAGTCCATAGATATTTCATGAATGAAGTCCTTAACAGTCTGATCAGTTTAAGTGGTAGGATGAATGTTCTAGCCTAATATACCTGCATAGAGAATATAACCGCTTTTATAAGAGTGATACAACCAGCCTGACTTAATTTCCTACTTGCCCAACATTCAAGTTTGGTTGTAATTCTTTCATATAAAGGTAAGCACTGCAGGGTGGTGATCCTAGATGTTGTAAGGGGTAATCCCAGATAGGTAATGGTGTCATGATTTGGCTTTAATCCAGTTGCAACATAAATAGAGTCTACATGATCTTCACAAACTCCAGCCAACATAATTTCAGATTTTTGTAGATTGATTTTGAGGTCAGTCATACTATGGAACATTTTGAGAGTGTTAGGATGGTTTGAATGGTGGTTTGTTCTGGTTTGCATAAAATCATAAGGTCATTAGCAAAGAGAAGTGATGTCACCTGGGGGAATTTGCATTTTGGGTGAGTTCGAAATATTCTTTGAGCAACTATTTTATTAAGCATTTGGGTTAGAAGTTCCATCACAATGATAAAAATATATGCTGACATTGGGTCATCCTGCCTTATTCCTTGTTTGCTGTAAAGAATCTAGAACTAGAGCCATTGATGATGACTGAGAAGTTCATAGTGGACATACATTCATACACCCAAGATATAAAGTGCGATGGAAAGTTATCAAGGGAAATAAAATAAACCGTATGATTGTCTTACTCAAGGATCCCTGGCAACATAATAGCACTCAAGTGAACCATCAGATTTGTAACCATCCAACGGTCCACAGTTTCAATCCTTGTGAACTGATCTTATAGGCTACTGGGCCTAGCCCAAAACTTGTATAAATATTGTATTATTCTCTGTATTCAGTAATGAGAAACATTTGTACAATACCATCATCAAATCTATTCGTCTTCTATTCTGTTATTCTCAAAACAAACATTCTAATTCAAAACACAAATCACACTCACATTTTCTAATATGGTATCAGAGCCATAGCTTCAAAGCATCATTGGCCATCACTTACTGTTGGGTGAATCCTTACCCGGAAGACCTCGAGACCCAGAGACGTGATTCATTCGGCAGCTCTCCCCCGAGTCCATTCGGCATGACCCATTCGGCAGCTCTCCCCCGAGTCCATTCGGCATAACCCATTCGGCAGCCCTCCCTCGTGTCCATTCGGTAGACCTTCATCCGGCAACTGCCACCGGTCCAACCTCACCACTCCACACTTCACCGGATGAAGCCCAACCAGACCAACTCCATACTTCACCGAACCAAGAGAATACCGAACCAGACTGCCAGGCCAGATCACTTCAGCCCAGGCCCACCAGCAGCTGTATACATCCAAGACCCCTGCCCCCAACCTCACTCTATAAATAGAGAGGCAGGGGTACAACAATGGGGGACAAGTTTGAGAGCTCAAGCACGGAGAGAACTTTCAAACAACTTTCTATTACTTGTATCAAAGCTTTGTACTTGTAATCAAAACAAGAGAAGAGAAATAACATATAAAGTGGACGTAGGCACATTCTGGCTGAACCACTATAAATCTGCGTGTCTTTTTACAGTTTAGCCCCTGCTTTTCATATATTTGCATAAATCACCCAAATCACTAAGAATAACATAAGATCTACTAAATCATACAACTTTGAGGTGTTTGTCCATTTTTTGTGCAAACATTTTTGGTGCTTTCACTGAGAACTAGAAGCTCGAAGCTTCAGCTTCATCCGCTTAACAAGTTTTCCTAACACCATCGTCCGCCGCTTGGAAAACATGCCTCCCAAACAGAGAAAAGATGTTAACAAAGGAAAAAACATCGCATCCAGCAGCCTTCCTGATCCAGCTGCCACAAATCAAGTGAACCGTCCTCCTCCAGCAACGGCAACAAATGAAGGACAGGCTAACCCAGCCACTCCTGCCACAGAACAGCCTGCAGCAATTACTAGGGCAGATTTGGACAGAGTTGTTGTTGAAGTAACTAACCGCTTCACGTCCCAGCAGGAAGCCTTGGTAGACCATCTCATGTCACGCTTGAGGGACGCTGAAGAATCCAACCGCAACACTGAATCATGGGGCGAGTCCCAATCTGGAGGATCTCAGAGACAGCAAAGATCTTCCTTCTTCGAAGGAGCTAACGGCAGGGGTAGCCATGGTAGGAGCCGAGACCGAGCTCAGCCCGAAGTTAGGCCTGAGGAAGCGTTTGGTGCCGAACCCAACGCGGAAGGTACCGGGCGGAGGTCAACTGCAGCTGAGCCGGTCATGCTGCCTAACCACAGGAACACCAATGAACGGGGCCGAGCTAGAGTTCAGCCCGAAGTTGGACCCGAGGAAGTGCTTAGATCAGAACCCAACAGGGGAAGATCAAGGCAAGGGCCAACTGTAGCTGACCCAAGCATGCTCCCAGAAGATCAAAGGCAGCCACTGGAAAATACGAGGAATGATAGACGATACCATCCCTACAGGTTGTCTGGTCGGAGTCAACCCCACAGAACGGAACCAAACTCATTTCTGTCCGCTCCAAATTCTGATGAAAGGATGGCACGCTTATTCAGAGAGTGTGTCCAACGGGAGCAAAGAGATCGAGGGATAGGCGCTAGGGTAACCAGCCCTTTCGCCCGCAATATCGAAATTGCTATCACCCCCCGAGAATGGAAGATGCCAACAATGGAACCCTACAAAGGAACCTCCGATCCCGTTGTACACTTACAGAGGTACACGCAGCATATGCTCATGAGTGGAGCAACAGAGGGAGTGCTGTGCAAATGCTTCCCGCTCTTCTTAGCAGATCTTGCTACCTCCTGGTTCTGTCATCTACCCCAAGGATCCATCAGCTCATGGGAAATGTTGAAAGAAAAATTCATCAGTCAGTTCCGCATTCATGTGGAGCAACCTAAGGACGCTTATTCCTTATCCAGCGTCAAACAGAAACCTGGAGAAAAGCTGCAACAATACCTAACCAGATTCAACGCCGCAGCAGCCGCAGTTCAAGATGCCGATGAGAAGCTTATCCTAATGGCCCTCTGCAGTGGGGTGCATCCGGACACTAAATTTGCTAGGAGATTGACAAAAGAAAAACCAGCTACTTTACCCGATTTCTTCCATGAAGCCGGGAAATACATGAGGCTTGAGGATGCTGCCATCGAGGGGCAGTCAGGACAGCAAAGTAAGACGACCCATGGCAATGCCCCTGCTGTGGCAAGGGACGTTCGAAGAAATGATTCCAGAGACAATGCTGGGGGCAAGAAAGTAGAGAAACGCCTATATCGGCCAGGACCAAGATTCGACTCTTACACCCCTTTGAACGAGACCGTCGAAAACATCTTCCTTGCCACCCAAGGCGAAGTTAGATACAAACGCCCACCATACAAGAAGGAATCAGATAGCGCACAGAAATCTGGAAAATTCTGCCGCTTCCACGAATCCCACGGACATGATACCAACGAATGCCATCATCTCCGAGATCTGATTGAGGAACACATCAGAAGAAAGAAACTGGAACGCTATGTAAAAAGTCAAGGCAGGACTCCAGATCCTGCCAATGAAAACCCAAGGCTACCCTCACCAGGGACCGGCAGAGGCGACCGCAACGCTAGCAGCTCTAGTCAAGAGAAGATAGTGGTCCATACCATCTCAGGAGGTCCACACATCGCAGACAGAAGTTGGAAAGAGATGGAAAGATATGGGAAGTCGCTCAGAGACAATAGAGACTGTGTCAATACGGTTATAGAAGAGCGCCACCCAAAGCGGAAAGAAAGTGATGACATCACATTCAGTAAACGCGACCTAGAAGGAAGACAGTACCCTCACATGGATCCCATGGTTATCTCTGCCCGACTCGGTCCCGCCGAAGTTTACCGAATCCTGGTAGACACTGGAAGCTCTGTAAATATCCTGTTCAAACACGCATTCGACAAAATGAGGTTGTCAATGAAGGACGTATCTCCCTGCGATAAACCGCTACACGGTTTCACTGGAGATGCGAAAATGCCCATCGGGCAGCTGGACCTCTTCGTTGAAATCGGAAGCCATCCCCGCTCCGTTGTAAGGAAACAGACGTTTGTGCTGATAGAAAACCATTCGGCCTACAACGCCTTCCTAGGAAGACCAGCCCTATCTGACTTCCAGATTGTCCTAGCCCCGTGGTGCCTAAAAATGAAATTTCCAACAGACAGTGGGGTAGGGGAAGTGGAAGGAGACCAAGATATTGCACGAGACTGCTATGTAACCGAACTTCGCAACAACCACAGGAGAGGTAAAGGGAAAGGTGTAGAGATTGCTCTCTGCACAAAAAGCCTTGAAGCATAGCAACTAAAGAAAGCCCCTCCTCTTCGATACACCAGCGACCCTTTCAATGAATTAGACCCGAGGGACAAAGAGGAGGAGGCCACCGCCGAGCCTGCAGAGGCTATGGAGTTTATATCTGTAGACAAGCACGACTCAAGTAGGCTACTGAAAATTGGGTCGCAATTGAAAACCGAATTGAAGGAACAACTCGTTGATTTTCTCCGCCACAACTTAGATGTATTCGCTTGGTCACACGCTGACATGACCGGAATCTCCCCCAACATAGCGTGCCACGTATTAAAAATTGATCCTACCAAGGCACCCGTAAAACAAAAGAAGAGAAGTATGGGGGCAGAGCGATCAGCAGCCCTCGATGAAGAAGTAAAGAATCTACTCGCCAATGACTTCATACGAGAAGCTATTTACCCAGAATGGATCGCCAACCCGGTACTAGTAAAGAAGGCTAATGGGAAGTGGCGGACCTGCATTGACTTCTCCAACCTAAATGACGCCTGCCCAAAGGATTGCTTCCCGCTTCCCAGAATCGACCAACTTGTAGACAGCACAGCCGGGCACGAACTCCTGTCTTTTATGGATGCATACTCAGGATATAACCAAATTCCTATGCATGCTCCCGACCAAGATCACACTAGTTTCATCACCGACCGGGGTTTGTACTGCTACAAAGTGATGCCCTTCGGACTTAAAAACGCAGGAGCCACCTACCAGCGCCTCGTCAACAAGATGTTCGCAGGGCTAATAGGACAAACAATGGAAGTATATGTAGACGACATGCTGGTAAAATCACGGAAAGCCAAAGATCACGTAAGCCACCTGGGCGAGATGTTCCAGGTACTTCGACAGTATGGAATGAAGTTGAATCCACTAAAGTGCTCCTTCGGAGTGTCATCAGGAAAATTCTTAGGATTCATCGTCCATGCCCGAGGGATAGAAGCAAACCCTGAACAAGTCCGAGCATTAAGAGACATCAAGATACCTTCCACCCGAAAGGAAATGCAAAGCCTAAATGGAAAAGTGGCTGCCCTAAGCCGATTCATCTCCAAAGCAACGGACAAGTGCGTCCCCTTTTTCGAAGCTCTAAAGAAAGATAAAGGAAAGTTCGAATGGACGGACGAATGCTTGACCGCTTTCCTTAACCTAATCGAACACCTCCAGAAACCACCAGTACTCTCGACCCCAAGCGAAGGCGAAGAATTATACCTATACCTTGCTGTGTCATCTCACGCTCTAAGCGCTGCCTTGGTAAGAGAAGATAACCGTACGCAACGACCAGTTTACTTCGTCAGTAAAAGGTTTACTGGGGCAGAAGTCAGATATCCTAAGCTCGAAAAGTTGGCATACTGTTTACTAATCACTTCACGAAAGCTACGTCATTACTTCCAATCCCATTCCATCAAGGTTCTAACCAATCAACCACTGAGGCAGGTACTCCATCGTCCCGACACTTCCGGGCGACTACTTAAATGGTGTATTGAGCTGAGTCAATATGATATCACCTATCACCCTCGCACCGCCATCAAGGGACAAGCCATGGCTGATTTCATTGCAGAATTCACTACCAACGAGGATAAGGAGCAACTGGAAATAACAGAAGATATCAAGTGGAATCTCTTTGTGGACGGTGCATCTAACGAACAAGGCTCGGGGGCAGGTGTGGTAATCATCACTCCCAGGGGAAATAAACTGCACTATGCTATAAGGTTGGAGTTCACTGCCACCAACAACGATGCAGAATACGAAGCAGTAATAGCCGGATTAGAAATTGCTATCGAGATCGGAGCCAATTCTTTGTGTCTTCACAGCGATTCTCAGCTTATTGTTAATCAAATACTAGGGGAATTCCAAGCTCGAGAAGAACGACTCATAGCATATCTAAAGAAGACCAAGTTACTTCTCAGCCGATTGGACCACTACTTAGTCAAACACATCCCTCGGGAAGAGAACCAAGAGGCCGACGAATTGGCAAAGCAAGCAAGTATGAGAGACGTCGCCATCTTCGGGGCAGTAACTGTCTCAAAGCAAATGATCCCGAGTTTTGAACAAGTGAATCTGATAGCTGCAACCGAAGAAGCAACTTGGATAACTCCCATCCGAGACTACCTACAAAATGGCACACTACCCGACGGGCGTAACGAAGTCAAGAAAATCTTGAGGAAAGCGTCCCGCTACACAATACAAGGAGACATCCTCTATCGGCGTGGGTTCTCTAACCCATTATTAAGGTGTGTCGCCGGAAGGGAAGCCAAGGAAATCTTATCCAACATTCATCAAGGAAGCTGCGGAGATCACACCGGAGGGCAAACATTAGCAAAAAAGATACTCCGATACGGATATTTCTGGCCCACCTTAAGCAAGGACGCCTTAGATTTCGTCAAGAAGTGTGACAGATGCCAAAAGTTTGCTAAGGTCCCTCGGCTACCAACAACCGAGATTACCCAGATGACCAGCCCTTGGCCCTTTGCAGTATGGGGAATTGACTTAATCGGTGAACTGCCAATGGGTCGAGGCGGCGCCAAATATGCTATAGTAGCAGTCGACTATTTCACCAAATGGGTGGAAGCAGAACCTCTAAATAAAGTATCTTCAGCGAAAGTTATCAACTTCTTAATCAAAAATGTTCTGTGCAGGTACGGAGTCCCACTAAAAATCATATCAGACAATGGACTTCAGTTTGACAGCGAGGAATTCGCCAACTGGTGCCAAGAACACGGAATTCGCAAAAGCTTCTCATCCGTAGCATATCCCCAAGCAAACGGACAAGTCGAAGCAGTCAACAAAATTCTGAAAACTCTGATCAAAAAGAAGCTCGAAAAGTCAAAGGGCGCTTGGGTGGATGAACTCCCTACGGCACTATGGGCCTACCGCACATCTTTCAGAACATCAACAGGGCACACTCCTTTCTCTTTGGCATACGGATCGGAGGCTATGCTCCCAGTTGAAACCATTGTGCCTTCCCACCGTAGGATCCACTATAACCCAGAAGAAAACGAAGAGCTCCTCAACATGTCTTTGGATCTAGTCGAGGAGAGAAGGAATGATGCAGTCCTAAAAACAGCAGCCCACAAGCAAAAGGTGGCAGCACAATACAACTCCAAAGTCAAGCATCGTGCCTTACGAGAAGGGGATCTTGTCCTCAAGCGAATCTTCCCTCGCCCCGGAGCACTAGACCCAATCTGGGATGGACCATATGTAATTCATAAAGATCTCCACAACGGAGCCTATATTTTGTCAACAGTGGACGGGGAGGTGTTCCAGAGGGCATGGAACATCCAACACCTCCGTCGATACTTTTCTTAACTTGTATTGCCCATATGAAGTGAATTAACGAAGAGAATCAGTGGACGTAGGCATTTTTTCGTGCCGAACCACTTTAAAAAAGCCTTGTCTCTTTTTAACTTGTTCCTTTGTATCTTGGCTGCTTGTTAACTTTATCCTTTTCTGTTGAACAAAATCCTGAGCATATAGCATTTCTATTCAAAGCACTCCACAATGCAACTCCACGTGGACAAGCCCCAACAGGTACTATGCGAATCTATGCCCTCGCCAATGAGACACTTTTGCTCCAGCATCCCTCTGCTGCGGGTTAACTCATTGCTCGCGACGGCCCTTAAAGCCAACTGTAATGAGCCGATTATAAGCCACCGAGAAGGCCGACTATAGCCGAGGCAGCTCATTACGGCGTTAGGCTCGCCGGCGACTGTGAACCGATTATAAGCCCCAACATAAGGTGTGGCCAGCCAGGGGCAGTTCACAGTTGACGATCGGCACCCACGCTAGCCGGCCACAGTAAGTCGAATAATACCCATGAGTACGGGCCATAATGGCCCGGGTAGTTACTGTGCGCGATCTCGGCTCCGGTGTGTCTTAAGTGCGGCTGTGGTAAAAAAGAATTAACTCCCCGCGGAGGCGTAAGATGGGTGACAAATGTCTCCAAGACCCACAGCTAGGGAAAGTGACTACAAAACCCGTTTGCCACGAACTTAAGCACATCGAAGGCCTTCCGTGACTGGAAGTTTTACTATTTCACATATTTCAATTTTACTTAAAAAACTTTCCTCCTATCCTCTATAACAAACCATAAAGTACAGGATGCAGGGTAAGAGGTACCCGCCAATGGATGCAGAGATTCACAATCAGATGGCGGGGCAGTCAACTGCTCTCCATGCTTGGTCATATAAGATATTCGAAACTGCCATTTACAAACAGAACATGAAAGGCGGTATTTTCTTCCTTTATGTACAAATGCATGACTATAATTTGATTTTTCCACACCACACGCTAACATTGCAAGTCATGAGATTATGATTTAAAACCAGAATCTGACATCAAACACAATTTAATTACAAGAATACACATAGCTACATTTCTCATACGATATGTCGAAATAGCAACAAATATTCAAGAAATGACAAAATCAACTTGAGCTAAAAAATTACACGTCAAGAATAATGTTATTACAAGTAGCAAGAATTACAACTTGGAAGTTACCCTACTGTCTTAAGACTAACAGATACAACAATGCCAAGCCTACAAAAAGAATTTTTCAGGTTCAGTCATGGAGCTGGTTGCGTCGAAGTCTTGTCCTTGTTCTTTTGCCCGCCTGTCCGGTCATAAAAAGGGTTCATTAGTGATGAGTAACCAAGTTAACAGAAAGACTAGAAAGGAAGACTTACCAGTACTAGCTTCTTGACCATCCTGGTCGTCATCTTCTACCTGCACACCCGCCTCTTCAGCAGCAAGCAGCCGCATACCCTCCTTTACCGCCACTTTCTCCTCCTTGGTGAACTGGGCCGTGACCACATCCATACTGAAGACCGTTCCACCCTCTTTATCTGCATCAGCCTTAGCCTCCTCCAAAGCCCGAAGATATATCTTGGCCATGACTCTGGGATAATCATCCATCCAAGAGAGGCTACCCTGCTTCCAAGTCCGGAAATACATGTCCTGGAGCATGTCATCCATCATTCCTTCGTTCTCCTCAAACTCCCTCATCCGGGCATCGGAGGCCGACAACCTTTCCACGGCAGCATCTCTCTCCAGTCTGTATCTCGAGCAATCAGCTTGAAGGGACCTCCGCATCACCGCCATCTCTTCCCTCAACTTAGCTTGAGCAAGCTCGGCAGCCTCAAGCTTCTCGGACAATTCCTCCACCTGCTCGAGATCCGCTCTCCGAACCTCATCCACCGTGGTAATAGCCATATCAATCCGCTCTTTGCAAGCAGCTTCCATTTTCCGCAATTCGGCCCGACTAGCCTCTTCCATGGTTCTCCTTAATCGCCCAGTGGCAGCCTCATGCTGAGAAATCTGGATAGCCTGATCCGCAAGCTGCTTGGCCTGATCCGAGACCACCAATCGAAGTCGGATATTGGCGCTCCCTATCTCCTCTCCGGCCTTAACCAGCCGAGCGTGATGCCCCATCAGCTTCTTGGCCTCCTCCGCCACCCGATCAATGTTGGCCTTGGCCTCGTCTCCCATAGTGACTATACGAGTGGTGAGTAGATCGAGGTCTAAGGACTTGGCTTCGTCAAGTACTCGTACCATGGGGTTACGGGGGAGAAGGTGTTCACCAGTAACTTCGTCAAAATTAATATCCTGAGAACCCGGATCCAGATCAGGATGACCGGCAAATGGATTACGGGCCAGATCGGGACGGTCGATATGAACAACAGAAGGGTTTCCGGATGGGTGTGGAGAAGATACAAACTCGCTGCCCTCCTCAGTAATATCATAAATAGGCTGAGCCGGAGGCTGAGAACCGAGCGAAGTTTCGGATAAAGGATGCCTCCTCTTCCTCTGCTGAATACCCTCTTCGATGACCCCAAGAAGAGGGCGGTACCCGACTACATCCCCGGAGCGTTGGGCTGAGGGCTTCGGCTTAGCAGAAATTTTGGAAAGTTTATATTGCTCGAGCCTGTGTCGAAGGTCTGAAGCTTTGGGCGTCTTGCCTGCTCCTGATATAAAGAACAAGTGTCATAATCTTACATTACAATATGATTCAAGGAACGCGGTAAAATGCAAGATTAGAAAAGGAAAAGAAACACAGCTGTGGTTGTACAAACCCTGGGGAGGAGTGGGATACTGCAATAAGTCCCGGATTTCATTCCAGGACGGGAGCGGGTCATAAAATATTCCTAAGTCCCTATCATTAGTGAAGCATGCAGGGGTCAAGAGTTCACCTTGAGTTGTCAGAGCCACCTTGGCCGGAATAGTCGGAGAAGACTCACTTGCACCAGTCCCGGTTTTGTCCGCCTCCCCGGTCTTCTCTACCAAAGCCGGATCATCACCCAACTCCTCGAAAGCCTGACGGAGAGCATCGTCCGTCCACTCTTGCATCTCGCCTACTTGCCCAGAAGACAAAGCCCTGGAACCATCACCACCCTGTCCATCGCCACCCTCGTCACCAAGACGCTCAACGTCACTCCCGCCCTCCGCCTCACCTCTTTCCTCCTCCGCGTCTATCTCCCCCTGAGTAAGTGGACAATTGCTGGGAGAAGGACCGTCTGACCTCTTAAGTTTCTTACCTCCAACGGCTGGAGGTTTCGTGAATGGTTTTCTCTTTCCACCCTCTGCCGCAACGCCTCCCTTGGCCTGAGCAGCCGCCCTCTCTTCCGCCGTTTCCCTCAACTTAACTACAGACTGCTGCGGAAGGATCAAGTTGTATTCTAGAAGGATCGCATTTCTAATCAAGTAAGCAGATGATCTGTATTTCCCAAGAATGCCTTCTATCTCCGCCGCCGTCTGAACCAGGCGGTCAGTTTCCACAACAGGAAAGCCACCTGTCGCTAGCAAAAATGAGAAAGTATGAGAAGAAGCATCACAATCAGGATAGAAATTATAAGTAAAAGCATCAACTTACATCCAGAGGTAAAGCGCCGGATAGAGACGGAGTCGTCCCTAACAAAGAACCATTCTTTCTTGAACATGCTGAATTTGGAATAAAGGTCCAGGACCGGCTTGAAGGTCACAGCAGATTCCAAGTTAATATATGGGGACCCCTTCTTGTAGCCCCTTAAGTTGTACAAGTACCGGATCTCCCGGTTGGAGGGAGCGCGACCATACTTCCTCCGAAAAATAACGAAAAGGCTCACCAGTATGGCGTAAGAGTTGGGCTGAAGCTGAAATGGGGCCACCTTCAGGTACGTGAGGAAGCTAACTATCCAAGCATTGAGAGGCGGGATAGCACCACACATGCAATGGTACCTGCTATAAGCGAAGTATCCTTCGGGAGGACTGTATGGCATGACTCCTGGACCCGGCAGCAGCATGAGGGCTCTATCAATCCCAAAAGAACGAGATATAACATCGAGTTGCTCCTCTTTGAGAAGGCTAGGAAAGCAGTCAGGCGGGGAATCCAGCAACTCCTGGGGACCATATCCATCCACTAATGATCTCGGGGCGGGCCCATGACGCTCCGATCCTGATTGAGCTGGGGGCACAGCCGATGACTCTCCTTCACCCACGGATCGCTTCTTGTCTGATCGAGTTTCTACTTTGCGAGACATTATCTACAATACCGGAAAAACACATTTAGAACAGAGGATATAAACAAGTATATGACTTCATTCGGTAAAAACATATTCAGTATCATTTTCATTCGGTGGTTCAAGTATGGGTTCATTCGGTGTCTCGAGTGTAAGCAAAGAAAGTTCAAAGTGCTCAAACTCCCATCGTCATTCGGTAAAGACAATGGAAATTCTCGAACTCTCAAGGTCCATTCGGTGGTTCAAGTATGGGTTCATTCGGTGTCTCCCGTTCTCGTCCGGTAATACGAGAATAAGATCTCATTCGGCAGAATAAAATCTCACCTGATTCGGCAATGATAAGGGTCTAGTTCGGAAAAAATGGGAGTCAAGTGGTTCGGCTATCTCGAAAAGTGAAGAAACAATAGTAGAGTGGCGCCCTTATTTATAAGCGAAGCACATCGACCGGACCAACTGGCTCGGCGCAACCAAGACCGAACGAAGGAAGACAAAGCACGACATATGTTAGACATATGCCCTACTTTGGGGGGCAAATGTTGGGTGAATCCTTACCCGGAAGACCTCGAGACCCAGAGACGTGATTCATTCGGCAGCTCTCCCCCGAGTCCATTCGGCATGACCCATTCGGCAGCTCTCCCCCGAGTCCATTCGGCATAACCCATTCGGCAGCCCTCCCTCGTGTCCATTCGGTAGACCTTCATCCGGCAACTGCCACCGGTCCAACCTCACCACTCCACACTTCACCGGATGAAGCCCAACCAGACCAACTCCATACTTCACCGAACCAAGAGAATACCGAACCAGACTGCCAGGCCAGATCACTTCAGCCCAGGCCCACCAGCAGCTGTATACATCCAAGACCCCTGCCCCCAACCTCACTCTATAAATAGAGAGGCAGGGGTACAACAATGGGGGACAAGTTTGAGAGCTCAAGCACGGAGAGAACTTTCAAACAACTTTCTATTACTTGTATCAAAGCTTTGTACTTGTAATCAAAACAAGAGAAGAGAAATAACATATAAAGTGGACGTAGGCACATTCTGGCTGAACCACTATAAATCTGCGTGTCTTTTTACAGTTTAGCCCCTGCTTTTCATATATTTGCATAAATCACCCAAATCACTAAGAATAACATAAGATCTACTAAATCATACAACTTTGAGGTGTTTGTCCATTTTTTGTGCAAACACTTACCCCATCAATTTATCTTTTGCTTGTCTCACCCATCAGAAAGATCTCATCATTTGGGTATTCAACAACTCACCCAAGCAAAGAAAAAGGAAGAAAGCTATCACCGCTATCCAAGAAATTCAAATTCCATTCAAAATCAAAGAAATTTGAATTCTGGTAACGGTTCATACCTCTCCTCTCTAAAAAAGAAAAGCCAGTAAGTTGCAGCCTAACAATCTTCTTGAATTCTTGCCTCGCCATCAGTTGAATTGGCTGCAAGAAGTGTGATATCTTCAATTCTTGAAAACCTCTTTGTTCAAGAAACACTATCTTGATCATCATCTGTATCATGGCTCAAGATCTGAACTCAGCAACCTCGAATATCGGCAATGAGTCACAAGAAACTCAAACCACTGCCGAAAACCTCATCAAAACTGTGATTAGCCCTCACAGTCAGTTAGTCACAGCTCGTCTCAATACTGACAACTATCTACTTTGGAAATTGCAAGTCAAAACTGCACTGCAAGGGTATGGCCTTGAAGAATACATTCTTGGCACCATTCAAGCACCACCTTCTTTCATCACTAAAGAAGACAAAACAGTGAGCAACGATGAATATGCAAAATATTTCAGACAAGATAGGTTAATCTGCTCATGGTTACTATCATCTATTGATACAAAGCTATTATCAGATGTCATCGACTGTCAAAATGCTCATGAAATATGGACAACTATTGAAAGAGTATTCAATACACAATCTTCAGCAAAGGTTCTGTTCTACAAAAAGCAATTACACAACATCAAGAAGGATGATCTTGGCATGAGGGACTACTTATCAAAAATCAAGAATATATGTGACTTACTAGCCTCAACAAATAACAGAATACCATCATCAGATCACCTCATGATAATACTAAGTGGTCTACCAACAGAATATGAGTCTGTTGTGGCAGTACTCACCTCAAAAAAGAACCAACCATCCATTGATGAAGTACACTCAATTCTGCTGGCACATGAAGCCAGACTAGGAATCAATAAGCCTCAAGAAACAGAACTGAATGTTAACTTTGTAGCAAAAGGAAGAGGAACAAGCAGTTCCAACAGAAATGAACAACAAAATCAAAGAGGTGGTGGCAGATTTGGTCGTAGCAGAGGAAGAGGCAGATGGAATAACAACTTTAAACCAAAATGCCAAATATGTGAAAGGACTGGGCACACTGCAGCTAAATACTACTTCAGACTGAGTCTGAACTATGTTCCAGGTCAGAACAACAACAGTCAAAGAAACCCAAATGTCAATATGGCACAAAGCCAAAATGACACAGATGGGCAAAACATAGAGAAAGGAGATTTTGAAAAATCAGAAGGTATGAATGATGAAGACTGGTATCCTGACTCTGGAGCTACCAATCACATCACCAACAATCTAAGCAACTTGAATCTTGGAAACAAAGAATACAAAGGTATGAACTCTATACATATGGGAAATGGCAAATCTATAGCAATAACACACACTGGTAAATCATATATTATGGGAAAAAGAAAACTGTATTTAAATAACTTGCTAAGAGCCCCTCAAATAAAAAAGAATTTACTAAGTGTGTCAACATTTGCTAAAGATAATAAAGTATTCTTTGAATTCTACCCTAATCACTGCACTGTTAGAGACATTAACACCAAACAAATGCTTTTGCAGGGTAGATTACATAAAGGGCTATACAAATTCTGTTTGGACAAATCAGGAAACTCTGATATTGAAACATGGTGTAATATTTCTGAATGTAGAAACACTGATGTACTAGATTTGTGGCACAGTAAACTTGGTCATCCAGATATTAATATAGTCAAGCATGTGTTGAAAAATAACAATGTTCTTTTTACTAATAACACTTTACCATATGTTTGCACACACTGTCAAATGGGAAAGAGTCATAAACAACCCTTTCCCAATTCTGAAACTATGTATCACAAACCACTTGACTTAGTGGCAGCTGACTTATGGGGTCCTGCACCCATAACAGCTGACTATGGATACAAGTATTACATATCATTCATTGATGCTTGGAGTAAGCATGTATGGATATATTTTCTAAGGTCTAAGGCTGAAACTGCTAGTGCTGTAAAACAATTTATTACTTTAGCTGAAAAACAAACTGGTAACCAGCTTAAAGTTTTTCAAACTGATGGTGGCACTGAATTTATGCCCTTAAAAGATTTCTTTAAGGAAAAAGGGATTTTTCATAGAATTACTTGTCCCCATACATCTGAACAGAATGGTATAATAGAAAGAAGACATAGGCAAATAGTTGAAACTGGTCTAACTATATTAGCTCAGGCACATATGTCTCAAAAATTCTGGTCTGAAGCATTTACTACTTCAGTATATCTGATAAACAGACTACCCACCAAAGTACTCAAATTAAAATGTCCCTTAGAGGTACTATTTAATATAAAGCCAGATTATAAGTTCTTAAAAACCTTTGGGTGTTTATGTTTCCCATGCCTTAGGCCATACAACACACACAAACTCAATTTTAGATCCACACCTTGTACTTTTATTGGATATGCACCAAATCAAAAGGGCTACAAGTGTCTAAATGAACATGGAAAAATTATCATCTCTAGACATGTGGTGTTCAATGAAAAAGTTTTTCCTTTTAAAGAGGGAACCATAAAAACTACAAATAAAGTATATAATTCAAAGGAATCCATACCTGCCATCCCAATCATATCAGAACAGAGCATCCCTGCTCTAATAAGAGATCAGAACAGCAGCAAAAGCCTGGAAAGCAGCACAGGCCCACAACACTTGTTGTCCAAAACTGGACCAGATCAGGAATACATTAGTGAGCTCTCTACACCTGTCCAACTATCTCAACCAGAGGTAAGTGAAAATTCAATTCATTCTTCTCATGAGCAGAATGTTAATCAAGGTACAACTGAAACCATCTATGAAACCACTGAAATACCTGGGCATCCCATGATAACTAGATCCAAGAGTGGTATATTTAAACCAAAGATTTACAATACCACTCTAGATCATGAAGAACCAAGTAATTTTCATCAAGCATTAGAAAACAACAACTGGAAAAATGCTATGATGGAAGAATATAATGCCTTGATAAAAAATAAAACTTGGTCTCTTGTAAAAGCACCAAGAGATAAAAATATAGTGGGATGCAAATGGACCTTTAAACTCAAAAGAAATGATGATGGTACAGTTTCAAGGTATAAGGCAAGATTGGTTGCAA
The DNA here is from genome assembly GCA_030737815.1 of Allium fistulosum. Lineage (NCBI taxonomy): Eukaryota > Viridiplantae > Streptophyta > Magnoliopsida > Asparagales > Amaryllidaceae > Allium > Allium fistulosum. The sequence goes on from CM060903.1 coordinate 281,776,729, forward strand.
AAGGTTACTCACAACAGAGTGGGTTTGATTTCAATGAAACCTTCTCACCTGTTGTGAAACCCACAACTATAAGAACAGTCATAACTATTGCCTTACACAGAAACTGGGCCATCAGACAAATTGACATCAATAATGCCTTCTTAAATGGTGTTTTACAGGAGGAAGTATACATGGAACAACCTCATGGCTTTCAAAAACAAGGAGAACTTGTCTGCAAGTTAAACAAGGCTATCTATGGTCTAAAGCAAGCACCAAGAGTGTGGTTTGACAAATTAAAGACCACTCTCATGAGTCTCAACTACAGCTCAACAAAATCTGACATCTCTTTGTTTACAAAATTTCATAATAATTCTATAACATATGTTCTTATATATGTGGATGACTTTATCATTACAGGAAGCAGTAATGAAGAAATCAACAAACTAATCAAGCATCTAGACAATGAATTCTCTGTAAAAGACTTGGGCACTCTCAACTATTTCCTGGGCATTGAAGCAAAAAGAACATCTGACAATATCATGCAATTAAATCAGAAGAAATATATTGAAGAAATTTTACTCAAAGCAAAGATGGACAAAGCTAATCCTATTTCCACACCCATGATCACAAACAGTCAGTTATCAAAATATAAGGGTGAAGCTATATCAAATGACACCCAATATAGGAGCATAGTTGGTGCACTACAGTATGTAACAATTACTAGACCAGAAATCACTTTTAGTGTCAACAAAGCCAGTCAATTCATGCAACAACCTACTGATGAACATTGGAAGCTGGTCAAAAGAATACTAAGATATCTAAAAGGCACTTTAAATATGGGACTAATCATGAAAGCAAGTAAAAATCTACAGATAACAGGGTATGCAGATTCAGACTGGGCAAATGACCCTGATGATAGAAGATCAACAAGTGGCTACTGTATATTCATTGGTGATAATCCTGTATCTTGGAGTTCAAAAAAACAGACTACAGTCGCAAGATCCAGCAGTGAAGCTGAGTATAGAAGCGTAGATAATGCTACCGCTGAAGTCATGTGGATTGAATCTCTACTCAAAGAACTACAAGTTAAACTCAACAGAAAACCTATCATATGGTGTGATAATCTCAGTACTGTTCATCTCGCAGCTAATCCAATACTTCATTCACGCACAAAGCACATGGAACTAGACATGTACTTTGTACGTGAACAAGTCAACAAAGGAAATCTCAGTATTCAGCACTTACCATCTACTTACCAGATAGCATATACGCTAACCAAACCTCTATCCAAGCCTAACTTCATCAGACTCAGAGAGAAGCTTGGAGTAGGCAGCTGCGAAATCGGATCTGACGAAAACTGTCCAAGTTCTGAGGATTCCACTCAACAACTCACAAAAGAAGAAGCACAAGAAGAGCATCAAACCTCTCTTGCCACTCTCCAGCCTTTGAATGTCACTAATCAATGAAATCGCGTGAGCCGCCATTATTTCTCAAACCCTAGAGGAACTAGGGTTTGCGGGGGAGTATCAAGGGAAATAAAATAAACCGTATGATTGTCTTACTCAAGGATCCCTGGCAACATAATAGCACTCAAGTGAACCATCAGATTTGTAACCATCCAACGGTCCACAGTTTCAATCCTTGTGAACTGATCTTATAGGCTACTAGGCCTAGCCCAAAACTTGTATAAATATTGTATTATTCTCTGTATTCAGTAATGAGAAACATTTGTACAATACCATCATCAAATCTATTCGTCTTCTATTCTGTTATTCTCAAAACAAACATTCTAATTCAAAACACAAATCACACTCACATTTTCTAATATTCATGTACCCCATAATTATAACTATTCCATCCCACTGAATAGTGTCAAAGGCCTTCATTATGTCCAATTTCATCACGGCTCTTGGTGAAACAATTATGTTTTTATATCCACGAAGAAGCTCATGAGACAGCATCACATTGTCTAGAATATTCCTACCTTCAATGAAAGCAGCTTGGTTGGATGAAATAATAGTGGGAAGCACCATTTTCATTCTGGTAGCAAGAATCTTCGAGATACATTTGTATATAGTATTGCAACAGGCTATAGGTCTGAATTCACGTATATTATTGGCTTTCCTGACTTTGGGAATAAGAGCTATATTTGTGTTGTTGAAAGATTTTATCATTTTGGAACGTCTGAGAAGAACTTTACGGCCTGACATACATTATTTCCAACTACTGACCAGCAGGATGTGTAGAAGAACACATTAAATCCATCTGGCCCCCCACATGAGTTTTTATTTAGTTTGAACATAGCCTGCTTGATTTCAGAATCCTTCACATCCACAGAAAGAGAATTATGGTCTGTGATACTTAGTTGAGGCAGTGTAGAGTGGTCTATTTCATTAATGGCAGGAACAAAATTATCCTCATTACTAAATAGACTAGGAAAAAAATTAAAAGAAGGCCTGGTCAGTGCTTTCTTTATTGTCTTGTTTTTGTCCTTGACAATCTATCACTGAAGTTATATTTTCTTTAGTGTGTTTTTCTTTGAGAGATGCATGAAAGTATGAAGTGTTCCTGTCTCCTTCCTCTTTCTAGCGGATTCTAGCTTTATGCTTGATCATGTTGCTTTCAATTTTGAGTGCATCAGTATACAGATTAGATAGGTTAGATTATATGCTTGCATAACCAGGGTTGTGCACATCAGCAAGCATTTTCTTTTGGATGTCCTCAAGTTGAATCTTCAAATATTCAGGTTGCTTGGTGCCTTTGCCATATTTCATATTTGCCCACTATTTAAGAACCTCCTTAGCAGCTTTCAGTTTCTTCTGCAAAAAAAACATGGGATTTCCTCTCATGACCCAAGAATTAAAAATTTTAAAACTAATTTTGCCTCTCATGACAGTCTCTCCCAATTGGATTATTTGAGGTAAGTGGTCAAAAAGTAAGGGTGGAGGGAGACGGTTGTGTATGGCAGGCCACTTGACAAGTGTTACATGGTTACAGAAAGAAAAATCAATTTTGGAGAATGTTCTACATCCATGTTTTCTTTGTTATTCCATGTGAAAGCAACTCCAGTAGTCTTAATTTCAAACAGGTCAGAATTATGTATGACCGTGTTCAACGGTTTGATTTCATTCAAGGATAGTGGGTTGCCTCCTATACAGTCAGATATTCTCAAGAAGCAATTAAAGTCCCCACATATGATCCAAGGGTGAGACTGTTGCCTTAGAAATGGAATGGTATGGAAGAGGGATTCTCTGGCAGTGGCAAAGTTTTCAGCATAGATGAAAGTAATGTAGTAAGAGGTAGAGGAAGGGATGTGGAAATTATGGCAGTGTATCATTTGCCTAGAGGTAGTAATGGGGGTAAGTTGATGAAGTGAAGGGTCGAATATAATCATGATTCTACCATATGCAGCATTATCATGGTTATGAATTAGTTTCCATAAGGGGTTTATATATCTCGTTGCCCTTTGAGTAAGAGCAAGACTTAATTTAGTTTCTAGAATACCAAATATACTGAGATCATTTGAATTGATAAACTTTTACACTGATCCAGTTTTATATCAAGGTGGGCACCCCTGATATTCCATGTTCCAATCTTTTGTGTCATTGATTAAACTAAAATGGCATTGAGTAAGTCAATTTTCATTTTCCTAGTCATTGCCCTATTGGAATTAGAGCAAATAGGAAGAGTTTCTGAGTGTGGTGATTTTGTTTTGGTATAGTCTTTCTCTTGAGTTTTGTTGTTGCTTCCACTGACAGTAGAAGAATCTTGAAAGTGGTTGGGGACCTGAGGAGCATGTTTGGCTTTGTCAACTTTGGTAGCTTGCATGGGGGGAGGGATGTATGATGGATGTGGTTTGGTATGCATGTAGGAGTGCATGGGTAACAGATCAGTATTACTTGGGTTAGCTTCAATGTTTAGATTAAGGGTAGCATTGGTTGGAGAGTTTGGATGTGGGGAAGGTGAAATGAGAGGAGAGGACAGGTCATGAATAGAGAGGGGAGATGTTGGAGAACTTATATCAATGATCTTACTGTTGTGCACGTGCACAGAGGAGCATGCACTACCATTTGCACTACCTCGTTCTTTTTGTTGTTGGTCTTGGGTTTTATCAGTTTGTTGCATGATTTGATTTTTTTTGCATGTTACTCTGCATATGCTCATTTGCATGAATAATTTGGCCTTGTTCATGCATGGAATTGGATTTTTCATGGGCTTGAGGAGATAGATGTCTTGTTTTATGCTCATGCAGAGTTGCTTTGTTTTTTGTTTGCATTGTTTCTATTCACATTTGCCTTTATGCCCCTGCCTACAAATTTGGATAATTCGTTTTCTATTTCCAATTCATTCTCCATATCATCTTCAGTAATACCCATACACTCATCATCTATCACTAACACAGCAAAATGATTGTTGGTTATATTGTAGTTTGCATGACTACTGCTTGCATCTGAATTGTTATTTGTGACAGTTTTGCCCTTTTCATTTTTTCTATCTGTATTTCCAGTATTCCTTTTATACCAGTTGGTTCGGCAGACTTGTTGTTTTCCTGACCTTCAACATTAACTGTGTTATCATGAGAATATGAACCGATCATATGAAGATTTTTATCTTCATTTCTGACCCCCTCTTGTTTATGAATATCATCAATTTTCTTTTTCGTTGTCTCAATTTCATTGTTAACACCTATTTCACCTTCCTCTAAACTATTTTCCCTTACAACCTCGGTGACTTCCTTTTCCAATGTGGTACTTATTTTAATATTTCCTTCCCCATTTATCCTATTTTTTCCTTTATGTTACTCTTCATAATCTGATATTTCCTTTTGTATCTTCCTACCTTATGCCATTTTTGACTGTGCTTGCCCTGATCATTGTGAACATGTTTGTTATAATTCCCCTACTTCATTTCATTTGCCTTGACCTCCTCCTGCTTCTATTGTTGAATCAAACTGTCATCTGTTTTATAAACACAGTTAACAGTAGTGTGTCCAAAAAATTTATAGTTGTAACAGATGTCAGGCTTCCATAAATATTTGACAAAAAATTTCTACAAACCTCCATCAACCAATTGTATCATGAATTTGTCAACCAGTTCACAGTCTGGATTCACTTCTATGAGACATTTTGCATACTCCAGTCTATCAAGTCTCTCAGTCATCTCATCCATGCAAAGAAGATTCCCTATCCTACTAGTTAACTAGTTAATACCAGGATGCAACCATGCAAATATAGGAATATTATGTATGTGTACCCAAACTGGCACAGTAGGAACACTTCCGCATACATTACTGACCTTTGAATCATATGGTTTGATTATAAACAATTTTTTCTGCATGATTATTGGATCACCTTGCAAGATTTTGTTCCTATCCTCCTGGCATGAAAGAAGGAAAAGGAAAATAACTCCATCAGATTTTACCTTAATAGATCCCTTCAACCTCCATAAGGACTTCAATCTTTGAACAACTGATGTGAAAGACAGTGGTTTGTCGAGGAAGAAGCCTACTAAATATTCACCCTAAACAAGTGAACCAGCTTGGACTATGTCATCTGAGAGAACTAGAGCACCTTCATCATACGTAGGCTTGAAGTCAACTGGGATGTACTTCCCAGCATTACATGGTTTATTCTTGAATAAAGAAGTCCATTCCGGTTGACAAGGAGGAAGGAGAGGGGCAACAATAGGAACAGCAGCGGGAGGGGAGGATCGAGGGAGGAACTAGAGGGGTAGGCGGAGGGGAAGGACGAAGAGGAGGGATGGACGAGTTGACAGGAAAGGCAAACCGTGGAGGACAGATGGGATGGTTGATGTTAAGGGAAGGTACAAGGGATGGAATGGGAAGGATGGGGTCGACTGCCATGAGCGTGAGAGATCAAGTTAAATCAATTATATTTAGATATCATAAATATACTTATATATATTTAAATATAATAATAATTTTGTTACTGTAACTCATATATATATATATATATGTATGTGTGTGCTAAATGATTTTTTTGAAAAAATCGTTATATATTATGTATATACATGCATATATCTATATATATATATATATATTTATTTACTATTTAATGCAATAGTATATATATACAAATCATTAATATTTTTACACATAAGATATATACATGTGTATGTATATATAAGTTTGTAGAGTTTTTAATATTTATATAAATAACAAGTTTACATACCTACATATATTTGGACAACATTCAATACATATAGGATGAGCTAACATGTTCGTTGCAATGTAAATCCCAACATTTATACATGAGCGTGTTATACCTTGCACATATTATTATATTACATATGCACATACATACATATATGTATATGATACATATGTGTACTATTATATTTAATTGAATATAAATTAAATAAAATTCTATTTATAATTTATAAATTTAAATGAAATAAGAGATTTTATTTAAATTAAATTTAGAAATGTTCTAAATAAATTAGACTTCATAGGCCCAATATAGATCTAATAAAGGAATTTTTTGAAATTCACCCATATCTTCCGTTGCGAGCTGGCTTAGTTCCAACAATGGTATCAGAGCCTAATATCCTATGCGGTCTAAATTAGCCATGTTAGGGTTAATTATTAAGCTCACAGCCTGAAGATCGTCCCTAATAGAAAAATCTCAAATTTGAATTGGGCCTTGGACTAATTTTCAAAATTGTTTGAATATTAAAATATAAGATTTTAAATTTAAAATAAGATATACAAATACTGAAAAAGTTATAATATAATAAAAAATTCAAAATGTTTGAAAATAAATTTTATTTTCAAAATTTTAAACTTTATTAATAAGATTAATAAACTAAATTAATTAAATAAGTTAATTAATTAATAAATGTATACATGTATTATATGTTATGATATATGTTATGTTGTTTCAAAATGTTTAAAATAACATAAGTATACATGTATGTATATGAATTGAATTTTGAAATTAATATAATTTAAATAAAATTGTTTAATTAAATAAATTAATTAAATTTTTTTAATTAAATAAATTAATTAAAATTGTTTAATTAAATAAATTAATTAAAATTGTTTAATTAAATAAATTAATTAAAGGTTAAATAAATAAATAAATAAATAAAAGTTTAATTAAGTACACATATATGAGATATATGTGTTGTACTACAAAGGTTATAGTATATAATAAATATCTAACATAAATGTTATATTAAGATAATATAAAATTAATTAAAATGTTAATTGATTAAAGTTAATTAAAAAATTTAATTAATATAATATTATACATAAGACTATTATATAAGTAATATAAAATATAAAAGTTATATAATAATAAAACTTATATAATATGAATGTATAAACTATAGGTGTAACATTAAAGAACCCTAAATAAACTTAAGGAATAAATACATATATAAATGTATGTATAGTGTGATTCCTGATATGTCCGACACTTGAATCACGAGAGTAAATATATTATTCCATAAGTCGGTATCACTTAGATCTCAATATAATATATTGAAGATTATGAATCTTCAATATAATGTTGTCCTCTACCATGTATATTAACAAATTACTTGCATACTCCTTAGTTGTTGAGCAGACTCAAGCTGGGGATGTTATGTGTTGTATTATTAATATATTAATAGGTGAGGTAGCATAACTATATGTATTTGTTGACCAGACTCAAGGTACATATACTATAATTAGGTCATTGTTGATATGGTAGGTATGAATGCATAATTTCGTTTCGGTTTCTTGAGCAGGCTCAAGATCGAAGTGGAATTAGGACAAGGTACCAAAGGATTAGGAGTTATATCTGATACAACCGATGTGGAGTTATAAATCGTCCGTGGAACTATGACTTGTTGAGAAGACTTAAGGTCGGAATTCCAAGAGGGATGAGCCCTAACACTCATTAGTGAAATCAAAAGACTTCTATGTTTCGACTTAGTGGGAGTCTTATTAGAAAAATGAAATGATAACATTTAACCTTTATAATATTGTAAGAACATATGCTGTATAATGTTATAATGATCCATATTGATAAATTTGTGCATTTAATACGATTGATAAAATGTTTATCTATTAAGATATACAAATGAACTGAATTGAAGATTGACAGATAAAAATATAATATATACATTTACTATTAAATACTTCTTGCGGATTAATGTTCTCTATGCCCATGCAAATACCTAATTTTACTACTACTTAATACATTCGTAATTTGGTCGCTTACATGTTTATTTGGTCAAGACCTTGTATTGCATTCTATGAGTTCTGAACTCAAAGGCGATACGAGACTATGGATAGCTGATCCATATACTATCTCATATAAGTATTATATAGCGAATGGTCACAGTTCGTAATGTATGATACTTCGATGAAATTTGTTCATCCGAAATAAGCAAATAAACCATAATGTGAAATCGAATATTCAATTTATTTGATTACGATAAAGATCACAATGAGTTAAAAGTAACACAAGATTAAAACTACAATTTAGATCTAAGGACGCGGTTGTTAATATGTTAGTTTGATCATTGTACGCAAAATGCAACATATTGATGTCCTTAAACGTTAAGGATGTTCGAGTGCACTTTTGTAAAGAGTTCGTTATGATATTATAGTAAGGGTTTTCTTTTGAATGGTTCGGCCATTTAGAAAGAAAAATGAACGAACAAGAGTAGATGTGATTTAAAGGTATAGTTGGGATGAAGAGAATGAATGTCACTTCTACTTCATAAAGAAACATCATAAACGAGAATTGTAAAATAATAATAGATGCTTAATATTGGAATAAGAAATACGATTCTATTCTAAAATGTATTTTCATATAGAAATTTATTTCTATGAGAATTAATTTCTTTGAGTTCAGGATATTTGATTAAAGAACTCTCCTCCGTTAACTAGTTGTAGTATATGAAATAAATAGTTTATATTAAGTGAATGATGGATCTTCGAATTCAGTACGCTATTATAGTAATGGTGGAAATAGTGGGAGACACATAGCACTTATTGATTGCATCAAGTTATGAAAATTGTTTTTGTAAACATACCGAACATTCTTTATGAAATAATGACTATTTTCAGTGTCGACTGAAAAATGGACATAGTGATATTTCTATGTAAATATTGTGAATATTAATTATGAAATAAAACTATAATATGGTATTTTTTTCACAATAAAAGTGATGCAGTTGAAAATACTAAAGTATCTAAAATTATTTACAATTATTTTGGAATTATAGACTAAGACAAAGTTTAAAAAAATAATTTTCATCATGTGATTGTGAATAATATGATACTAGTCAATTATATCTCAAACAATTAAGTGCTATGCACCCATTTGGTGGTAACATCATAAGAGTTGATGAACTCTTCAGATTGATATGTATAGATGTATGCAATCGAAAGTCTATTAATACCAAAACGGTTTCACGTACTTTATCATATTCACCAATAAGTTACCAGAGACATGGACATGTATATTTAATACGCATGTATAAGTCAATATTAAGCCCATAGAGTATACAACGGAAGTAAATAATGTAATATGCGACAGAAATGATTTGATTTGATCAAATGAGTGAGTGAGTATATTGGAAAGAGTTCCGAACATACCTAAAAATGAAAAAAGATTCAATCTCAAAGGACACTCCTTCTATGATACATAATGATGTATTGATAAGGAGCAATTGAACTTTGTTGGACAAAGTATGTAAAGTCCCGTTTCTTCAGCCCTCGAAAATCGATACTAATACATCCTAAGTATTCACGTGCCGCAAATTCGAGCTCTGGAGATCCGGTTTCTTAAGGGTAGAAAGAAAATAAAGACAACACACATGAATGGAATAACATATATTATTTCAATATATATATATATATATATATATATATATATATATATATATATATATATATATATATCTTTACAATGGAAAATTTTAAATGCGTTTATCAGAGTTAAACCTGGATAGATATAAATATATGTCCTTACAAATGCGGAATATAATATAGTACACAAGTGTGGTGAAAAAGAGGTAATAGTCTACTGAAGAATCATCTGACTCCATGCTCTAAGCTCTTCCAGATTGCTCCAAACTAAACCTGACTACTAGGCTATCCGGAAAAATAGGGCACCCAGAGTTTAAGGAAAGGATAATAAACTCTGGGTCAGTCATAGGACTGGTGTGAGAAACTCAAAATACGAATGATTGAAAACAAAAGGTATCTCATAAGACCACGCCGCACATAAACACGGAATGGGTTTTACCTTATGATTACCAAAACATTTCTACGTGAAATCCATTGATATTATTTCTAATGACTTTCTTTGAAGAAGGTTTTTCAAATAAATATATTAAAATAGCCGAAATTGTTACATTGGTTAAATTTGACGGCATAATAGGTTTACAACCAAGTCCGTAGGCACTTATTGAATAATGGATTCCATACAATAACAAGGTAACGGACTACCTTCCGTATAGTACACCTCTAGAGGGATGTACCTAGGGCCCAGATACTGGGCGCCTAAACCAACATAGGACCGGCCTAACACTTCCTTGATAGTACCGAATATGTCATCACCCCGGTCGTTTCCGATCTATCCGAGAGCTCTCTTAACATACACAACATACTCAACATATATAAGGTAATCTAGAAAGGTGACGACATTTCCTAATGGGCGTAACCCACATAGCCCTACTGCTTCTGCCCTGTTTTTGTCATGTCTGAGGTGCGAGGCCTAAGGCAACGTTTACCTTTCATAGCACTCATTTCACTTTGAATGCCACACCGCAATCATACAACTAATTTCTATAAACGTATAACTCCTGACCTTATATGTATCAGGAAGGGGTGTTAAGCTAAGAGATGTTGCCTTCTCTCCTACCAAACAGATGATACGTTTATAGAGATCAATCAATGTGATCTCAAAATGCAACGTCAGACATTTGTCCATACAAGTTATCAAGGAACATGACAAACCGAAGGAACTCTTCTACCACATCCTATCGAGAATCATCCCTAGGATTAGTAGCGAGCAACCCTTGCATCGAAGATCAAATGAAGATACTACTGCCACATATATATGATATGGGAAATTTCCCCCGAGGGTCAGTGATATGCAACCCTTCATTCCTTTATTATTATTCTAAGTCTTCACTTCAAATACCTAAATTAGTTGAAGTGGTTTTCAGATAAGAATCACTCAAATCCAACCCTGGTTCCATCGAACTAACCATCGATAAAAAGATATTAAGTAAATAGGTGTTTATCATTTGATTAATTACTTCCTTTTTATCAAAAATATCTTCTAGAGATATATATCTTTAAGAAATTTCTTTCCGGTATATACGGAATCATTAAATCTCTCTTTAACTTTGAAAATACCAAATCATTTTCATAAGTCATATTGCAAAACCTTTTTGAGTTAAAAAAGGTCAATAGAAATTATACTAATTCTACTCAACATCAATTTATGTATTCAAACTTTACTACCCGTCAAATAACGATGAAATCACCTTTTAAATTCACGATGATAGTACGACTTCCCTGCTCAGAATTTAATATGAAGTGTAAGAAGATTATCTCTATACATTCCAAGTTGTATCAAATTAAATTTGAAAAATTAAATCTTTTATACTTGCCTCCTTTCCGACATTTCAACTTTATCTATTCCTTGCCCATGAAAGAGGACATGTGAGCCAGGGTACTGGTTGCACTTGAACATCTCCTTAGTTTAAGAACCTCACCCGGATTTCACGAATAGAAAAATCCAGTACTCTACCCATCAGCTTTTAGAGGCATGATTAAATCAATTGATTTTAAATCATTTATTTAAACTCTTTAAAATAAATTATAAAACCTCCAAACCATTATTAAAACCCTTAATTATTCATTTGAAAACATTTATAAAAGATTTGGAAAGGAGTTTTAAGTTTTAAGTTCATATTTCAAAAGTTACCAAAAGTGCTGCAAAAAGTGTTGCGAATAGTGCTGCAAATAGTGTTTTCAAAGCTTATTTGATCAAAACAACTTATCGGTCATTTGGAAATCCATTTTTATTACTCAAATCTCTTTCAAAACATTTAAGATTTATAGAATTTATTTCACATATTTAAAGAATTAAAAGTTTCATTTTTAAAGAATTTATAGCTTTGGTTTCCAAACTGCCAAACCGCGACAATTTTGAGAACTTGTTTTGCTCATATTTCATAATCGATTAAAAAATATCTCGATTTTCTTTTTTCATTTTAAAACTATGATTATAAGGGTTTGAAAAATTCTTATTATAAATAATTCTGACTCTGAATCCATCTTATACATGAATTTAACTCTCTACGGCGTGAAATTTAGAACTACCGTTATGCGACGCGCCTATTTTTGACTCAATTTTCATAACTTGTTAAAACTTCACCAAGCCAGATTTCAGTGTTTATAAAACATTATTAAATCATTTTAAACCATTTTAAAGAGGTTTAACAATCTCGTATACACCATTTCATTTATTGAAGGAAAGTGATTTCCTTTGTGATTTTCGACGTGTATTAAACGTGACTTGTTAATACAATCAAACAACATATAATCAACATCCAAACTTGATGATCAAGCATAGTAAACAACCATAACATTTATATCACATCATCATATTGTATATAAATATAGAGTTTTTCACCTTCATTTTCACTCGAACTAGTTTTAAAACAACTATAGCTCCGGTATTGTGAAACCAAACTCCATGAAATTGGGCTCAAAAGCCTTTGGAAAGCTCGGCCTACCCTTAGATGCTTACGACCTTGGTGTAGAGGTGGATGGCTTGACTTTGGGGATAGAAGGTGGTGGTCGTGGGTTTAGGTGGAGGAATGGAGTGTTTTGAAGTGGTTTTAAGTGCATTGGATAATGTATATATACTAATATAATTTAATTTCTTTTTGTAATTATTTTCTCCATAATTTTCTTTATATATGAAGCCATTATAATAGCTTGAAGAAGGAGGAAGAAGATGAAGAATAAGTATTAGGAATTTATGAATAAAGGGGTGACTATTTATAGGAAAAATTTGGAAATAAATATCTAATTGCAAAATTACACAATTGCCCTTTGCCCACACCCCTCCATCACCTCCATATGCATGACAAACCTCTCCGCCTTGTGCCTCCATGTGCTTGAGGTGATATGGTGTAAGGTGAGTTGATGGATGCTTTTTGGTTGCTTAAGTATTAAGTTTTTAAGAAAATATCTTAATATTTTGTAATTTATATATATATATATAATTAAGTGTATATGTATATTTGTATATGTGTGTGTGTGTATGTTCATGTGCATGTTAGGGTGTGCATATGTATTGTATATATGTGCACATGATATATAAATAGGTTTGCAACAACTTTGAACAACTTTCATTCGTTAAATCGTTGAAAATCTGGAAACCGATTCCCGGTCACATTTTCACTAATAAATTAATTTACATATAAATGTAAATGAAATTTGAAAACTAATTTCTTATCATTTTTAACTGATTAAAATGATCACATTTGATTTATAAAACCATATAAGTAAATATTAAACAATTGTTTACAAAATGTGATGTTATGTCGATAAAGCGATACAAATTTTCTTATATTTTCAAATCAAATGTATATCTTTATAAAACTATTTTAAATGATTTATTATCACTTCAAAACTAATTAAAATGAATTATTATTATTCAAAAACAATTATTTGAATATTTATAATAATTATTATTAAATCTCACTTTAAATTCATAAATACATTATTAAATATGATGTCAATACCGATGATGTCATAAATACATTTTATTTTACAATTTTTTTTATTTCATATTCTTGTTCAATTATAAAAATAAGTGCATGTATCCAGCTTCGTGCATGATGTTTTACGATTATAAAGTTGTTTATCGATAAAACGATTTTTGGCTATTTTATCGTTATATCTATCCAAGAAAATATATTTTTTGAACATTTTTCCAAAATAAGTTCATCATTATTATTTATCAGTTAAAACTTGATTATTTCTGAAAAATTGTATATATTTGAATATTTAAAATAATTTAAATATCTTTAATTAAAGTGATCAAATTACGGGTCGTTACATACTACCCCCCTTAAAAGAATTTCGTCCTCGAAATTACAACGCAAAACCCAAAGGTGATTGCCCAAAATATTTACTTTTAAACTTACATTTGTACGATGTATATAGATCATCCGTATGTAATACCTGATTCGATCTACTATTCGAATCCGCAACTTTACTTTCGAACTAGTACTGATTCCCGATCTTCTAGTGCGGACTCCGATCAGGCTTTCCGATTAGAGTTTAGTTTTCCTTGCATAGCCCTCAACTATGATAGAAAACTCAATTATCCAACCATAAATCCTCATCAATGTTCGCCATCAAGAATCGCGTGATAGATTCTTTTTGGACCAGTGTAAACACCTCAGAGTTCCGTACTCGAATCTTAAATCAATCGTGCAATGAAATAATCCACACTCTCTATATAATAATCTTTCCAAGAAATCATTCAATTTTAAAAGATGACTTACCTTTTATAAACCCTTTTTTTACTTATTTTAAATCAATATTAATTGCAATACTCTTGTATTTAATAAAACTTCTTTGTTAGTCAAACTTACTTATTTAATTAGTACCTCTTTATTAATCAAAACTTCCTTTACATGTATATATAAATATATCATTTTCAAAATGTTTAGTAAAATTCCGTTTTGAGTTCAAAAGAAGATTTTCCACTTAAATTTTGCTTTTTTAATCAAGAATTCTTATTGATTCATTTAAGAGATTTATGTAATTGCAGTTAACGAAGTTGGAAACAAAATAGCATATTATACACTTCATAATTTACATTGACGTTCCAATTTCGACATAGGACATTCCTAAAGCATACAACTCCCATCTAGGTACATAGTAGGATACGTAACACTAATACAATACATCACTAACTAGCACATCATCTCATCTCACATCATACATAAGCTATATATATATATACTAAATAGATAGATAGAAACTGCCTTTAACCATCATACTCACCATCTTCCTCATTCTTCTGAATCGAAGGCCGATGGGGCACCCCAATATTCAAAATCTACCATAAATTCTCCACTCCCTTCTTCGTTACTCTCATGCTCGTCATCTACATCATTTTCGTCTTCCAATTGTTGCATCTCTCCTTCAACATAAGGCAGCCATGGCTGGTTCCTTGGAACGTGACCGAGACCAACCGGTACTTCCTACATTACTTCACCTTCTGCTATTTCTTTGAGTCCTTGTATTTCAACCTCCTATGGGTTTGAAACACTTCAGCTTCTTCCTCAGATATTTCATCATTATTTCCTTCCATTTCATCCCAGGTTCAGATTCTGCTATGGGTTCCAATTCAGAAATTGCCAGATCTGTTAGCCATATCCTTCTAAGGCTCATGTAGACTTATCATCAGTGGATATAACAATCATTTTCGGAGTAGCAGGTGGGATGAGAATTTCCTCCATTGGGTGCCCGTCTTCATCCTTTTTGGTGTCTGAGATACACTTTGTATCAATCTAAAGCCAAACGTTGCTCGGTGACTACTTCGATGGTTATCCCTCATCGCTGGAGAGGATAATGAGATTATCTTTGTCACCCCGATTTGTTTGTGATGACTCACCCTTATAATACTTTATTCCATATGGTTTCCACAAATGTAAACACAACCGCTTAGATATAGACACTAAGCACTTTACTTATTCTAACTCATTCAAATGTCAAGTTATTGGTATCTTATTTACTTAGGCATATATAAATTTGTCTTAACTATGACCTTTCCAAGGGAAAGGATTTCCCAGGCACTTTGTGTTATTTACCTCCAAACCATTCTTTGAATAGGTTGAGATTTCTATCAAAATGTTTTATCTCCTTCGAAATCCTTTTGAAATCCTTTTTTAAGAAAACATTTCAAATATACTATTTCAAATCTTTTGAAAAACTCTTTTTCCAAAAATTCTGACTCTCTATATATTCCTTAACTCATCTAGTTTTCATTCCATGTTAATCCTTTCGGTGTTATTATAAACATCTTATAGTCAAATTGTGAAATTCTAATCGCAAGATGTTTATACTTAGTTTTAACTAACCTGATTTTAATCATCCAATACTAAATTTTTCAAAGATATCCTTTTTATTCAAAATATAATCTTAGGTAAAATTATTACTTTTACCATAATTTCAAAATAAAAATCATTTGTATCATTAACAAATACGCGCTCATATATGTACTCTTAACTCATTCTAGGGTGTTACTAACCCTATCTCTAATGAGTTACTCATCCTAGGGTATTATTAACCCTATCTCTAATGAGACTTTAACCCTATTAGGCTTAGGTGTCCGTTCAGCCAAAGCTCTAATACCAAATGTAAAGACCCGTTTCTTCGGCCCTCGAAAATCGATACTAGTACATCCTCAATATTCACGTGCCGCAAATCAAAGCTCTGGAGACCCGGTTCCTTAAGGGTAGAAAGAAAATAAAGACAACACAGATCATACATGAATGGAATAACATATATTATTTCAATACATATATCTTTACAGCAGAAAATTTTAACTACGTTTATCAGAGTTAAACCTAGATAGATATAAATATATGTCCTTACAAATGCGGAATATAATATAGTACACAAGTGTGGTGAAAAAGAGGTAATAGTCTACCGAAGAATCTTCTAACTCCATGCTCTAAGCTCTTTCAGATTGCTCTAAACTAAACCTGACTACTAGGCTGCTCAGAAAAATAGAGCACCCAGAGTTTAAAGAAAGGGAAATAAACTCTAGGTCAGTCATAGGACTAGTGTGAGAAACTAAAAATATGAATGAATGAAAACAAAAGGTATCTCATAAGACCACGCCGCACATAAACACGAAACGGGTTTTTACCTTATGATTACCAAAACATTTCTACGTGAAATCCATTGATATTATTTCTAATGACTTTCTTTGAAAAAGTTTTTTCAAATAAATATATTAAAATAGCCGAAATTGTTACATTGGTTAAATTTAACGGCATAATAGGTATACAATCAAGTCTGAAGGCACTCGTTGGAGAATGGATTCCATACAATGGCAAGGTAAGGGACTACCTTCCGTATAGTACACCTCTAGAGGGATGTACCTAGGGTCCAGATATGGGTGCCTAAACCAACACATGACCGACCTACCACTTTCTTGATAGTACCGAATATGTCATCACCCAAGTCATTCCTGACCTATCCGAGAGCTCTCTTAGAATACACAACATACTCGACATATATAGGTTAATCTTGAAAGGTGACGACATCTTCTAATGGGCACGACCCACATAGCCCTGCTGCTTCTACCCTATTTTTGTCATTTTCGGGGTGCGAGGCTTAAGGTAACGTTTACCTTTCATAGCACATATTTCATTTTGAATGCCATATTACCATTCCACAATCACACAACTGATTTCTAAAATCGTATAACTCCTAAGCTCGTAAGTCTAAAGAAAGGGTGTTAAGCTAAAAGAAGTTGCCTTCTTCGCCACCAAACAGATGATATGTTTATAGAGATCATTCAATGTGATCTCGAAATGCAACGTCAGACATTCGTCCATACAAGTTGTCCTGGAATAGGACAAATAGAAGGAACTCTCCTACCACATTCTATCGGGAATCATCCCTAGGATTAGTAGCGAGCAGCCCTTGCATCGAAGATTAAATAGAGATACTACTGCTACATATATATGATATGGGAAATTTCCTCCAAGGGCCAGTGATAAGCAGCCCTTCATTCCTTTATTATCATTCCAAATTTTCACTTCGAATATGTAAATTGGTTTGAAGTGGTTTTCGGATAAGAATCGCTCAAATCCGACCCTAGTTCCTTCGAACCAATCATTGATAAAAAGATATTAAGTAAATACATGCTTATCATTTGATTAATTACTTCCTTTTTATCAAATTATCTTCTAGAGATATATATATATCTTTAAGACATTTCTTTCCGGTATATACGGAATCATTAAACCACTCTTTAACTTTGGAAATACCAAATCATTTTCATAAGTCATATTGCAAAACCTTTTTGAGTTAAAAAGGGTCAATAGAAATTATACTAATTCTACTCAACATCAATTTCTATATTCAACCTTTACTATGCGTCGAATAACGGTGAAATCACCTTTTAAATTCACATGGATAGTACGGGTTCCCTCCTCGGAATTTAATACCAAGTGTAAGAAGATTATCTCTATACAATCCAAGTTCTATTAAATTAAATTTAAAAAATTGAATCTTTTATACTTGCCTCATTTCCGACATTTCGACCTTATCTATTCCTCGTTTAGGAAAGAGGCCAGGTGCGCCAGGGCACTGGTTGCAACTGAACATCTCCTTAGTTTAAGCACCTCACATCTAGATCTCACGAATAGAAAAATCAATTCCACTCGTCGACTTTTAGAGCCAAGATTAAATCACTTGATTTAAACAACTTTTCTTTAAATCATTTATTTAAACTCTTTAAAATAAATTATAAAACTTCCAAATCATTATTAAAACCCTTAATTATTTTATAAAAGATTTGGAAATGAATTATAAATTTTAAGTTCATATTTCAAAAGTTCTTAAAAGTGCTACAAAACGTGATACGAATAATGCTACAAATAGTGTTTTCAAAGCTTATTCGATCAAAAAAAGTTTTCAATCATTTAGAAATCCATTTTTATAATTCAAATATCTTTTAAAACATTTTAAAAGGTTTATAGAATTTATTTCATATTTTTAAAGAATTAAAAATATCATTTTTAAAGAATTTGTCGTTTTGGTTTCTGAACTGCCAAACCGCGACTATTTTGAAAACTTGTTTTTCTCATATTTAAAAATCAATTAAACGAAATCTCAATTTTCTTTCTTCGTTTGAAAACTATGATTATAAGGGTTTGAAAAATTATTATTACAAAGAATTCTGACTCAGAATCCACCGTATACATGGACTTAACTTTTTATGGCACGAAATCGCGAACTACCGTTACACGATGCGCCTATTTTCTACTCAATTTTCATAACTTGTCAAAACTTCACCAAACCGGATTTTAGTGTTTATAAAACATTATTAATCATTTTAAACCATTTTAAAGAGGTTTAACAATCTTGTATACACCATTTCATTTATTAAAGGAAAGTGATTTTCTTTGTGATTTTCGACGTGTATTAAACATGACTTGTTTGACTTGTTAATACAATCAAACAACATATAATCAACATCAAACTTGATGATCAAGCATAGTAAACAACCATAACAATCATGTCACGTCATCATATTATATATAAATATAAACATAGAGTTTCTCACCTTCATTTTGACTCGAACTAGTTTTAAAACGGTTATAGCTCCTCTATTTCAAAACTAAACTCCACGAAATCAAGCTTGAAAGCCTTTGGAAAGCTCGACCTATCCTTAGAAGCTCACGACCTTGGTGTGGAGGTGGATGGCTCGGCTTTGGGGAGCAGGAGGTGGCTGTCGTGGGTTTAGGTGTAGGAATGGAGTGTTTTGAAGTGGTTTTAGTAGGGGTGTTGTAACAACCCTGTATTTTTCAAATATTTTTAAATTGATTTTTCCAGATTCAAAAGCTTTATTTATGAAAAAGAATAAATTTTGTTATTTTAAGTATAAACTTTGATTTTGATGTGCATTAGAATTCCAAATATGACTAAATTTAATATTTCCAGAAAATGTGAATTTTGGTCAAATAGTCAAACTTTGACTTTTAAATTTAAATTTTAAATATTTGAAATTATAAATTTTATCTTTTATTATGACAATAGATTTAATAACTTGAATACTGTTTTTCGTTTCGTTGGAAACGGAGTTAAAATGTAAAAGTTATGTACATTTCAATTTTTAGTATAATTTGTTTTATTGTGCAATTTTGCCTATTTTAAATTTTATAAATCATATTTTCTTTCTTATATTTTATTTAATATGTGTCAATATGTTAATTTATGTATATTTTCATCTCTAAATATTTCAAAAGTAATAATAGAATTTTTCCAAAATTTACTATGATGATTTCCTATTTTTAAAGGCTGTTTTCCTATTTTCTGCTATTTCTTCATTAAAAATTATATGTAAATTTAATTTTAAATAATTATTTTGTGAATATATTTTTATTTTATGTTATTATTTATGTTTAAAAATATATTACAAGCTCATATGAATTTTTCTAAAATTTATTCTATTCAATTTCAAATTTCTAGACTAGTTTACTATTTTAGCTATTTCTTAATTTAACTTTATATTATTGATAAATATTTATATAAATTATTATATTTTGTTCAAATTTCGAAATTTTACCTGGGATTATTATCCTTTTCCAGAAATATAAAGTTATAAAAAATAAAATAAAGAAATTTGAAAGGCCTTAAACTTTCTATCTTCCTATGGGCTTTTATAGTCCACCTTTTTACTTTTAACCTAACCTTTCACCAATTAACCCTAACTATTCCTCATTCTTTTTTTTTCAGCCGACTTCCTCCTGTTATTCACGAATTTTCAAAGCTCCAAAATCCTAAAAAAAATCATGGCCTCCATCTTGCAAAATAATTTGGTAAACTCCCTCTTTTCTTTCTACTTTTTCTTACTTTTTCTATGCAAATTTGCCTTGCTTTCTCCCTTGTTTAGATCGGCCTCTCCCCCTATTCCACGGCCAACACCTCCTTCCATCTCTTCCCAACCACCACCACCATCTACCCCACCAGATCTTACCATGGCCGAACCCCCTTGATAGCCAAACTCTTCCAAATACAACCTAGATGCCTAGATCCATGCTTTGTTGACCACTTTTTGGTACCATCACCTTCCACCACCCATGGCCGCCACCAACACCACCTCCACCACCTCCAGCACCACCTGGACCCTCTGCTACGTCGTCACCTTGGACCCCACTCCTCTGGCTGTGCCCCATTAGCCTTGGTCGAGCCTTGAATTGCCTTGAATCCATGTTAAAGTGACATTGTTTTGCCTTGTTATGTTGTTTCATGCATACTCACCTTTTGCTATCCTCTAAACATGTTTGGCCGACCCTTCGGCAACCAAAACCTGATCCAAATCTTGCCTTAGACCTGTAGTACACCATATGGCTGAACCTGAAGGTTGTTGGAAGCAAGTGCAAAGCAATTCTACTTTGATTCGTGCAGTTGATTCTATATTATTCTATCGTATTGTGCATTTGAAAACTTATATTGTTTGTATTGTTTTGTCTTATGTATTCGAGGAAGTTAACCTTGTCTCTCCCACACTCATCATCATCATGGCTGAGAAAATGAACCCCTTGTTCGAGCTTTTGAATGGTTAAAGCACAGTCAAGTAATCTATTCCGTTGTTGCTTCTTATCTTCATTGATTCAACATTGTTTGCGTTGAATATTTATGTGTATATTGTCTTGTTTGGTTATTGTTTACAAGATAAATATCAAGGCTCTCCATTCATTCAAATCAAAAGTCATGCTATATCGTGCTTGTTGTGCTTTCTGGAATCTATTCTGTGTGTTTTGATTGCTAATCTCCAGCTTTAACAGGTGAGTTATTCTCACCAGACAATATGTACCTATATAACTAGTAAATTGACACCCTGTGAATCTGTAGAAATATATTATCATGTTATACTTGACTATGTTATGATCATATGATGTTTATACACCTGTTATATCATCCGTTACTGTTATATAATGTATTCTGTTCATTTATATCTGTTTATCACACTGCAAGTTCCCTATAGACTAGAATCACTATGGGTTGAAATGATACATACCCGAACGGACTTTAGAATAGAAAAAAATCATTATAGGCTGAAATGATAGGCCTGAATGGTTTTTATTTAACTTATTTTAACTTGGGATTGCGGGTTTGAAATGATAGAACCCGGTTTTTCTTTGTAAATTGCGGATTGAAATGATATATATATGTATCACTTGACCTAGGTTAGAAAACTATATACAGGCCCGTGGTTATTTTATAAAGTGTTTTTGGATATTTTTAAGTATTTTAAAAATATAAATTTATGAAATTTGATTTAAATAGATTTTGAAATGTTTTAAAATAAAGAAATTATGATTTTTCTACGAGTTAAAAATGTAATTAATGAATGGTTAAATTGGATTATTGAAATATCACTTAAGTTTGGAATTTGGAATTTTGGTTAAAAATGATATTTAAGTTATATGAATAAAAATGAAAATTTAATTATATTTGGAAAATGGTAAATATGATAATTTGATTAA
Source organism: Allium fistulosum (assembly GCA_030737815.1). NCBI lineage: Eukaryota > Viridiplantae > Streptophyta > Magnoliopsida > Asparagales > Amaryllidaceae > Allium > Allium fistulosum. The sequence goes on from CM060903.1 coordinate 281,798,998, forward strand.
ATTTGAATTTAAGCGATTTATTAAAGTATTATTGATTTTTCTATGAGTTTAAGTGGTTAAATAAATGAATGTTTAAAAGTGATCTTTTAAAATATAACTTGACTCGGAAATGTGAAATTTGGTTTTAATTAAAGGTTTAAGTTAATTAAATAAAATTGGAAATTTAGTTAAATTTGTGAAATGGTAATTTAAATTTGAAGTGTTAAGTTATTTGTTGAAATGTGAAGAATTGAAAACTTTTACACTTAAATTTATTAAGTAAATTGTTGAAAATTGGATTTAATTATAAGAAATTTATTGTGAAAAAGATATATGTTAAATGATATGGAAATGAACATTTTAAATGTTAAAATATGATTTTTAAAATGTTTATGTGTTTTAAATTGAAGTTATTTAGTTGCTGGAAATACACTAAAATTTGGAATTAACTTTTATAAGCATTCAGAAATGCTATAGTTTCTGAATTGAACTAAAATTGTGTAGCTATTACAGCATTTCTGAAATGCTGTAGTTGCTGTAATTGAACTTATAGGCTAATATTGAACTCAAGTCTATTATAGCATTCTCTGGAAATGCTATAGTGGTCTGCAGTCTTTGCTGAGATCAAATAAAAACTTAGTTTTGAAATCTGAGTTACCGCAGCACTTCTGAAATGCTGTCTTTTCTGTTTTGAACTATAATTTAACTAAAAACTGAGTTTTAACAGCAGTTTTAAATGCTGTCTTTGCTGAATAAAAATGTTTTCAAGTATAACTTATAACAGCTTTTTTTCTAAATGCTGCGAAAGGCTGAAATTTTAATAATTATGGTTTTTGACTTAGTAAACGAACTCAGAATGGTTTGAAACTTTGGAAATTGAATACTTGATTTGAAAATATAATAATTACACTTTTAAAAGGTTTAAATGAATTATTTTGATTGAAATATGAACTATTTAAAGGTGATTTGAAATGATAGTGAATGAATGATATCTTTGAATTTAAAAGGTATCTAAAAGTTGAATATTTGGATTTGAACTGATATGATATTTTATTATATTAAAAATGGTTTGAAATGAAGTTGGAAAGATATGATATTTTGATATATTGAAATGATTTGAAATGAAGTTTTGAAATGATATGATATTTTAAATATATGGAAATGGTTTGGAATTGATTTAATCTTTATTTTGATAAATATATGGTTTTGAAATGATATTTTATTTTGAAGTAAAGTATTGTTTTAAAAGTTATAACCACGGGTTATAATAACAATTGGTTGTTAAAGAGACCGGGATCGGATATGGACATACTCTCTGTCGATACCGAAAACCACTTTGACAACTGTGTACGCAGTGGAGTTTCCAGAATGAAGTAGGATGGTGGCGACGATCCTAAGGTATATATGTGGACCCAACTCCCGTGAGTTGGCATAAGGTGACTAAAACAGGAGCGATCTCGGGCCAGTAAGGTAGCACCTCGTATCGGACACACTTCTTCGATACCATTCTATTACTTTGTGATTTTTGGTGGCCACCCTTGATTTGGGAGTGTTGTTCGAGGTGGAACGGTAGTGGCTGCTATGTGTATCCATCAGTCCGTGTGCATAATTGGTATATCTACCCGTGCATTGCCTTGTGTGCCGTGTCACCTACCATATCGAACCCACTACGATTATGATTTTAAGATCCGACCACGTTAAGGTTCTCCATCTCCTTAACGCTATTTTCTATATGATTATACTTTACTTATTAGACATTATTATAATAGCGAATATTACTACATAGTAGATATTTTAACGGATCCTTAGAGGATGGGTGGTCCCAAGCATCTTCTAAGTTACTTGTACCTTTATTACAGTTCACTTGAGTTGGTTTACATTATATAAGTATATATTGTCCTGACTCGAGTGTTTTGTGTTCTGCTTTACGCTCGGGTCAGCCTGAGTATTCACAGATTTGGATTTCCACCTTTTGGAGATTTGAATCGCTGGAGATTATCTGCTAGTCTTGTTCTATCAACTTCGATTCCGTTGTTCTATTCAGCCTGTACTTGGTTATTGTATTGAGACTTCTGTTGTACTTTATTTCTTATGTTGTATCTTATGTAACTCTGATATATTTACATAGTAGCTTCATGAACTACTATTTCTTTTACTTCCGCTGCATTATTTTACTCTGTGTCTGTGATCTGTGATTATATTTATTTACTGTATATTCTGAGATTTGCCAAATTTTATTTACAACGCGGTATTTTGAGCAATTCAATTCTGGCATGAGTGTCTACCTATACACTTATAATGGATGCGAATGGTTGAAAATACCGGGTCGTTACAGGTGTTACGGTTGCAGTAACCGTCGTTATTACCACCAACCGTAACTGTAACCGTTGTTGACGGTTATTAATTCTTATAACCGTTACCACAACCGTCTATGATGGTTAACCATCATATTTCAATTTTGAAGCATGTCGTACATATATTTTTAATTATATGCATTATTGATGATAAAATGATATAACACTAACTGGTTTTTGCAACCAAAAAAAATGTAAAATGACCAATATGCATGCACGTGTTATTAGTACATGAAGGCACATATTATTAATGTACAAGCTATTTCTTTTAACTTAAATTACTAATTTTTATACTTTAATGTTAAATATTACACAAAACAATCATGTATGGTTGGTATGGTTAACCACAGTTTTCAAATTCTTCAACTGTTACCGTCATAGATGGTAACCGCATGAACGGTTGGTACGGTTGAGCGGTTGAGAGGTTGAGCGATTCAACCGTAACAGCCCTAGTTTTGAGTGGATTGGATAATGTATATATACTAATATAATTTATTTCCTTTTGTAATAATTTTCTCCATAATTTTCTTTATATATTAAGCCATTAGAATAACTTAAAGAAGGAAGAAGAAGATGAAGAATAAGTGTTAGGAATTTATGAAGAAAGGGGTGGGTATTTATAGGAAAATTTTAAAAATATATATTTGCAAAATTACATAATTGCTCCTTGTCCACACCCCCATCACCTCCATATTCACGGCAAACCTCTCCTCCCCTGTGCCTCCATGTGCTTGAGGTGATATGGTGTAAGGTGAGGTATGGATGTTTTCTGGTTGCTTAAGTATTAAGTTTTTAGGAAAATATCTCAATATTTTGTAATATAAATATATATTTAAGTGTATATGTATATTTGTATGTGTGTGTGTGTGTGTGTGTTTGTGTATGTTCATGTGCATGTTAGAGTGTGCATTTATATTGTATATATGTGCACATGACATATAAACAAGGTTGCAACAACTTTGAACATCTCCATTCGTTAAACCGTTGAAAATCAGGAAACTGATACTCGGTCACATTTTCACTTATAAATTAATTTACATATAATTGTAACTAAAATTTGAAAGCTAATTTCTTATCATTTTTAACCGATTAAAATGATCACATTTAATTTATAGAACCATATAAGTAAATATTAAACAATTGTTTAACAAAAGTGTTGTTATATCGATAAAGCGATACGAATTTTCTTATATTTTCAAATCAAATATGTGTCTTTATAAAACTATTGAAAAAGATTTATTATCACTTCATAACTAATTAAAATGAATTATTATTATTCGAAAACAATTATTTGAATAATTATAATAATTATTATTGAATCTCACTTTAAAATTCATAAATCAATCATTAAATATGATGTCTTACCGATGATGTCATAAATACACTTTATTTTCCAAAAATAAAATAAATTATTTTATTTCATATTGTTGTTCAATTACAAAATTAAGTGTATGTATTCAGCTCCGTGCGTGATGTTTGATGATTATAGAGCTGTTTATTGAAAAAAAGATTTTCGGCTATTTTATCGATATATCTTTCCAAAGAAAATATTTTTGTGAGCATTTTTCCAAAATAAGTTCATTATTATTATTTATAACTTAAAACTTGATTATTTGTGAAAAATAATCTATATTTGAATATTTAAAATAATTTAAATATCTTTAATTAAAGTGATCAAATTATGAGTCGTTGCATACTTCCCCCTTTAAAAGAATTTCATCCTCGAAATTATAACGCAAAACCCAAACATGTTTGCCTAAAATATTTACTTTTAAACTTACATTTGTACGATGTATATAGATCATCCTTACGCAATACCTGATTCGATCTACTATTCGAATCCACAACTTTACTTTCGAACTAGTATTGATCTCTTGATCCTCTAGTGCGGACTTCGATCAGGCTTTACGATCAGAATTTTAGTTTTCCTTGTATATCTCTCAACTATGATAGAAAACTCAAGTATCCAACCACAAATCCTCATCAATGTTTGTCGCCAAGAATTGAGTGATAAATCCTTTTTCGGACCAGTGTAAACACCTCGGAGTTTCGTATCGAATCTTAGATCAAAATCGTATGATGAAATAATCCACTCTCTATATAATAATCTTTCCATGAAATCATTCGAGTTTAAAAGATAACTTACCTTTTATAAACCTCTTTTTCTTTACTTCTTTTAAATCAATATTAATTGCAATACTCTTGTATTTAATAAGACTTCTTTGTTAGTCAAACTTACTTATTTAATTAGTACCTCTTTATTAATCAAAACTTCCTTTACATGTATATATAAATATATCTCTTTCAAAATGTTTAGCAAAATTCTGTTTCGAGTTCAAAAGAAGATTTTCCATTTAAATTTTGCTCCTTTAATCAAGAATTCTTATTGATTCATTTAAGAGATTTATGTAATTGCAATTAACAAAGTTGGAAACGAAATAACATATTATACACTTCATAATTTACATTGACATTCCAATTTCGACACAGGTCATACCTAAAGCATACAACTCCCATCTAGATACACAGTAGGATACATAACACTAACACTATACATCACTAACCAGCACAACATCTCACCTCACCTCATACATAAGCTGTATACATATATACTAAATATATAGATAGAAACTACCTTCAACCATCATACTCACTATCTTCCTCATTCTTCTGAATTGGAGGCCGATGGGGCACCCCAATATCTGAAATCTATCATAACTTCACCAATCCCTTCTTCGTCACTCTCATGCTCGTCATCCGCATCATTTTCGTCTTCCCATTGCTGCATCTTTCCTTCAACATAAGACAGCCATGGCTGGTTCCATGGAACGTGACCGAGACCAACTGGTACTTCCTGCATTACTTCACCTTTTGCTATTTCTTCGAGTCCTTGTATTTCAACCTCTCATGGGTTTTGAAGCACTTTAGCTTCTTTCTCAGATATTTCTTCATTGTCTCCTCCCATTTCATCCTAGTTGATGTAAGATTTGGATGATTCTTCTCGCTAGATAACGTGTTCTCCTTCCATTTCCCAAATCACATTGTTGTTTACGCCATTATGGTCTGATATTATGGTTTCTGGGTCCTCCATGTGTTCTGACTCCTCCTGCATAGGTTCGTATTCTTCTATGGGTTCAATTCAGAACTGGTCGGATCTTTTACCCATATTCCTTCTGAGGCTTGTGCAGACTTATCATCACTGGATATAATGATCATTTTCGAAGTAGCAAATGGGATGAGCATTTCCGCCATTGGGTGCCCGTATTCATCCTTTTGGTGTACGCGATACACTCCATATGAATCTGAGGCCAATCATTGCTTGGTGACTGCTTCGATGGTTCTTCCTCATCGCTGGAGAGGATAATGAGATTATCCTTTTCGCCCCAATTTACTCGTTATGACTCACCCTTGGAATACTTTATTCCAAATGGTTTCTACAAATGTAAACACAACCGCTTAGATATAGGCACTAAGCATTTTAATTATTCTAACTCATTCAAATGTCAAGTTATTATCATCATATTATTTACTTAGGCATATCCTAATGTAAATTGGTCTTAACTATAACCCTTTTAAGGGAAAGGATTTTCCAAGCACTTGGTGTTATTTTCCTCCAAACCAATCTTTGAAAATAAATCAAGATTTCTATCAAAATGTTTTATCGCCTTCGAAATCCTTTCAAAAAAATTTGTCAAGAAAAATTCCAAATATACTATTTCAAATCTTTTGAAAAACTCTTTTTCCAAAAATTCTGACTCTCTGTATATTCCTCAACTCGTCTAGTTTTCATTCCTTGTTAATCCTTTCAGTGTTATTATAAACATCTTATAGTCAAACTGTGAAATTCTAATAGCAAGACGTTTATACTTAATTCTACCTAACCTGATTATAATCATCCAATATTAAATTTTCCAAAGATATCATTTTTATTCAAAATATAACCCTAGGTAAAATTATTCCTTTTACCATAATTTCAAAACAAAAATCATTTGTATCATTAACAAATACACGCTCATATATAATACTCTCAACTCATTCTAGGGTGTTACTAACCCTATCTTTAATGAGTTACTCATCCTAGGGTATTACTAAACCTATCTCTGCTGAGACTTTACCCCTATCAGGCTTAGGTGTTCGCTCAACCAAAGCTCTGATACCAAATGTAAAGACTTGTTTCTTCGACCCTCGAAAATCGACGCTGATACATCCTCAATATTCACGTGCTGCGAATCCGAGCTTCGGAGACCCATTTCCTTAAGGGTAGAAAGAAAATAAAGATAGAACATAATCTTGCACGAATGGAATAACATATATTATTTCAATATATATATCTTTACAGTGAAAAATTTAAATACATTTATCAGAGTTAAACATGGACAGTTATAAATATCTATCCTTACAAATGCGGAATACAATATACACAAGTGTGGTGAAAAAGAGGTAATAGTCTACTGAAGAATCTTCTAACTCCATGCTCTGAGCTCTTGATTTGCATTTTAGAGTGTGCATATGTATTGTATATATGTGCACATGACATATAAACAAGGTTGCAAAACCTTTGGACAACTTTCATTCGTTAAACCGTTGAAAATCGGAAAACCGATTTCTGGTCACATTTTCACTTTTAAATTAATTTACATATAAATGTAAACAAAATTTGAAAAAAAATTTCTTGTCATTTTAACTAATTAAAATGATCGCATTTGATTTATAAAACTATATAAGTAAATATTAAACAATTGTTTACAAAAACTGTTGTTATATCGATAAAGCGATGCGAATTTTCTTATATTTTCAAATCAAATACATCTTTATGAAACTTTTACAAATGATTAATTATCACATAATTACTAATTAAAATGAATTATTATTATTTAAAAACATTTATTTGAATAATTATAATAATTATTATTAAATCTCACTTTAAATTCGTAAATCAATTATTAAATATGATGCAATTACCGATGATGTCATAAATATATTTTATTTTCCAAAAATAAAATATATTATTTTATTTCATATTCTTATTCAATTATAAAAATAAGTGTATGTATCCAGCTCCATGCGCGATATTTTACGATTATAGAGCTGTTATCGATAAAATGGTTTTCGGCTATTTTCTCAATATATCTTTCTAAAGAAAATATTTTTGTGAACATTTTTCCAAAATAAGTTCATTATTATTATTTATCACTTAAAACTTAATTATTTGTGAAAAATAATCTATATTTGAATACTTAAAATAATTGAAATATCTTTATTTAAAGTGATCAAATTACATGTCGTTACAAAGTACGATTAGTTATGAGTGAATTTGAGTTAATTTCTTTTTATAAGGTCGTGTACTTAAGAGTAGTAGACAAGGTTAATATTATTTCATCTAAATAATAGTTTACAAAATCATACAAGATAAAGGTTTATAAGAAACCCCAACATATCCTAGGCCAAGGAGTTGGCAGTTGTGCAAGTCAAAAGTCTGCACGTAATAATTGTTTGTGAAGGATCTTGTATGAATCTCTCCAAAAGGAGTTTGGGAAGGACTGTCATTGGATGACATATTTATGTTTTGAACATAAGTTTTGTAGACTACAACAAAGTCAGTTTTATATATAAGGAAATTCATAAAATATTTATGAATACCTATTCCATTGCATCGAGAAACATTGTTGTTTTAAGATATACCAAATTCATAGTGAAGGAATTTTTTTAAGAAATTATTGGTAGAAAAATGGAATTAGATACGATCCAAAGATAAAACTGATTACATGAGATGAAATGAAATTAGCTAACCTAAACGAACACATCTCATTAGAGGTCAAATAAGTATTCTCGCACATTGAAGAGAAACTATGAGTTTCTTATCAATGTCGAAAATATATAATCTGTGATTGTTTAATTAAACCATTAATTATGTTGACTCTATGATATGGTACAATGCGCAAATCCAAAATAGATTCCAAATACATTATCTAAATATAATTTTAATAGTTATATCTAGAAGGATATGATCCTTTTGGCCACAAATGTGTCTTTAAGAGAAAGACAAATGCAGTTGGAATATAGTGAGCCACATTGATAAGAATAATACCATAAATTCAATTGTTGAAATTATAGTGATAAATTCACCATTTGATGTGCTCAAGTAAGTTTGGATTTTACTCACAAAATTATCGCTTACTATGACCTTATGTTTCGGTACGTATGTGTTGAAATAGAAAATTCTAAATAATGATTTAGAATAAACTACTTACACATAATAACCAAAGTGTCTCGATGTCAGTGGAAGCGATATTGAGTTTGTGTGTTTTTGGATATGATCCAAGAACAGATATTAAATTGTCATTCGACGAGCACCAAAATTGAACAAATGTTTTGATAATAATATCAAATAGTTTGATTGTCGATCAAAATGCAATGGAAGCGTGTGCTCAAAAGACAGAAAGTTAAAAAGGTACATAGATATTTCTAAACCATAAGTAAACAACACACCGCTGAATTTTAACGATGTGCTTGTGTTAAAATCAACCTTAGTTGTTTTAATACTCGACGTTGGATTTGTAAAGGATGTCTTTTATAGCAAGTATAAAAAATAATTTGAATGTCCCATATCGACATGCAAGGACACCTTATTAAAATGTTTAATACGGAACATGTAAGATGGATTCCTTATGCCTTGGCAATAGGAATTATCATACATCTTATGTTGTCTATGATATCATGATTTGTTTATGTATTTGGTATATATAGCAAATATGAGATCTAAATTGATATCACTAAATTGTTATTTGAAGTGTTCTCGTATATTTATGAAATACTAGAGAACTGTTTACATAAACGATGAATTCCTTATGAAGGAGTGTTTGGATTCAAACTTTCATAAGTAATATTGAGTATAATATGTCAATAATAAACTTAAGTCGATAATCTTTAAGTTGGAAATGTTCTAAATGAAATACTGTGGCTAATTCAATGAAAATGCTAAGCACGTCACCTTGAATAGCGCCGCAATAAAAGTAATGTATATAAATAAATGCACAATTTTATAACTGAGCCAATGGTGATTCCAAATGTTAAGAATACCATCATTGTTATATGATAACAGTGTCGCAATGTAGTTTATAACAAAACTTAGAGCTCACTAGAAGTCGAGAGACATGCTCTGAATTGTTCCACATAATAAAGGTAGTTTATCAGAGTCGGAGAGAGTTGATTGATAGAGTAGATATTTAAAACGTAATAGCATACCCATTCACTAAGGGACTGACTCGATTGGTTTTGAGAAACCAATTAGAGAAGTTGGAATAAGGTTCCATAATTGACCCCAAGTGCAAGTGGGAGATTGATAGAGTAAGGGGTATGCCTTAGGGCCAATTATGTAATTTGTTACATATATCTAACTCGATAACCAATCTTGTTCGAAATAAAAGATGTTTTCTTTCTATTATATACTTGATATAATTTGTTATATTAATTAATTAATAGTATATTTAATAGAAAATCCATAAATTGTATGTTTTGTGATAGTAGTTACAAAGTGTTGTAATATGAGTAATTTATCACAATAAAAAAAGTACTATTTTAAATGTTCCTAGTCAAGATGCATCAAGACTGGATATCGATGTATCTGTTGAGACTAGAGTACGTAACACTCCCCAAATGTTGGACAGTCTATTACTTATGGTTGTTGGGGCCACCTAGGGGTTACGTACTGGTAGTTATTGGACGATTATGGAACGACTCACTTAATAGTATTATATTGGTTAATATAACTAAGGTCAGATAGAAAATATCAATGTGACTGATTATTGCATATGTTTATAATAGTTATAAATATATTTAATTAGGTCGTGCCTTAAGAAAATAAGTAAAGTTGTTTTAAAATTTTGACCTAAAGGAGAATGAATGAAAGGGGTAATATAGGAATATACTAAACCCTTACCTTAAACCCTCTCCCCTCATTCTATTCTCATTTTCCATCATTCACAAAACAACTAAAGAAAACTAAGGGAGGCCAGCCATAGAAGGATGTCAAAATCTAGAGATTCAAGGGAAGCAAGCTTAGGAAATCAAAGCTAGACCAAATCTCAACTCCATATATCAAGTTTAAGGTGAATAATAACACTTAACATCTCTTAAATTTTTATTTTTAGTCAGTTATGGGTAATACCTGAATCTTATATGTTTGATTGGTCAAGTTATGATCTAATAATCATTGTTTGGATAGAATAACGGTTAATGAGAATTTTAGGAATTGATTAGAAATTTTTTAATTCGGTTTTGGGATTAAATCCGAAGTTTTTATCCTCCAAATGATTTGAAACTTTGATATGTTAAGGAAAACATTATTTTGGAGATGGGTTTTTAATTCGAGAATTTTTTAAAGTGATAGAAATTTATTATGAATTTCCTAAGGTTAAAAAGGCATAAATTCAGGTTTAATTTATAAATGATAATTAAATGTAGGTTTTGGACCCGAATATATTATATGTCAGAAGAAATATAATTTTAGAATTAACGTTAATTTTTAGGATTTCTTCTCATGTAATTTTGAATTAAGGAGAATTATTTATGCTAGAGTATGCATATAAAAGTTTAATTAATTATGACTAGTAATTAATTATTTGAAGTAATGTTTTGGATCTTGAAAATAGGGTGCGGCGAATTTTCAGTAAAGAAATTGATAAAGTTTTTATTAGATAATGAGATTTTGACAACTTATAGAGGTTTGGTGAAAAGATACTACTTTTATAGCAAATTGGCAGTTTTTAAGTAAATTATTGTTCTACCATGTCGACATCGGCCATGTCGAGCCACATCTCACCACTTCATTGTCATCGACACAGAACAAAGCAATGCATATGATGTCAACGAGTTTGGCATGGAGCGAATTGGTTGGAACCTCATCGAGGTTATAGTAAAGTTGATAGAGAGATGGCATCGATATGGGCAAGTCGAGGCGCATGCATGTCGCGTTTTATACTAAGAAGTATGCATGCCACATATACTACTTCGAGTTTCAACCTTGCCGACCCAGATGGTCATCGAGCCTACCCTTTTATCGCTTTCAACATGTTATCAAGCCTAATGCTTTAAATAGTCTTCGAGCCTAACCCATGCTTTTTATTGTTATCGAGCCTAGACAGGCCACTTTTAAACTTGTCATCGAGTTACTCTATGTCGCTTTTAAAATTGATATCGAGCTTTGTCGATGTTTTCAAATCGTCTTCGAGTTTTTAAATAGATGAATAGCCTATGTATCATGAGGATCGATGACTTCATTGTCATCGAGGCGTGATGTCGTATTAGTCTTCGAGTTTTAATAGGCGGAAAGCCTTATGCTTTTACATCGACATGAGATGATGTCGACGTTGATCAAATTAGGTGTTTTGGATGAAAAAAAAACCTTATATCATTTTCAATCATGTACATAGCAATATAATAAAAGGTTTTACAAATGGCATTAGACTTGAAAATATAAAGAGTTGGTTTCCTTGTTTGAATTATGGGTTAAGGTTATTAACCATACATCATTAAGAAAATAATTACAAGGACTTTAATTGTGGATGTCGATGTTAATGCACATTAAGCTTATAAACAGTGGAGAGACATTTGTTACATGATTTTAACTTTAAACCTTAGGGACACTAAGGTATATCATAATGGGTTTGACATGAAATCTTTTAGGGTTACCAATGTATGTTACCATGAAATTTAACTATAGGGATAAATGAAAACATGTGGATAGTATGGATTAATGATTGAACATGTGGATGACATATGATGAATAGAAACATGTGAATAGCATGGATTAATGTTGAACATGTGGATAACATGGAGTAAAGTTAAAAATGTGGGTAACATGGGACAAATAGAAACATGTGATAACATGAATTGAATGGCCAAGTGATGGGTTCATAGTCGTCCTAGGAAAATTATGGGATGTATGATGGATAGTTTGCATCATGCCAGAAATGGATAGTCTCTAATTGGTTAATTTAAGGGTTCATAGTCATCCTAGGAAAACTATGAGATGTGAGATGGATAGTCCACATCAGTTTAAATAATAAAATGTGAGATGGGTAGTCCATATTAGTTAAAGTAAAATAAAATGTAGGATGGGTAGTCCACAAAAATATAAGACAGATAGTCAATGAGAACATAGATGGGTAGTCTAATAAATGAGGGATGGGTAATCCGATATATACGAAATGTTTACATATGATTATATTATTTTGTTATAACCATTGTTGATGTAGGAGCACAGTATATGGTTAAGTAATTGGGTACTAGTGAGGGGAAACCAGTCCGCACAGCGGCATAGTCTCACTAAATATCTACTGGTTTGTAATTGTAGATTATTATTCCACCAGACATTTTGTCTAACCCGAAGTTTTTGTTTTCCCTTGAATCTCTGGGATACTCATTTTTAGTAGGTCGAGAGTAAGGGCTTTTCAGGTTCTCTTTAGACGAATAAACTTCTGGAGATCTACAGGAGGCAATCTAGCTAGTAGGAGCTATATATCTATTTTTTGCTGTGTTTTGATTCTGCTTTTGTGTTGTAATAGCAAGTTGTATTAAATGCTAGATATTTGACTCTGATCATCCAAGCGGGCATTTTCATATATCGATCTTGGAATATGTTGTAATAATTATATTTTCTCTGAATGTCGTTTGTGAATTGGGATTATGTAATGAAATTGAAATCTTATTGTGAAATGAAATGAGAAATTTTATTTTAAAAACTTTGTTGAATTTCCCATATTCATATGTTTCTGGTATTATCAAAATGAATAACCTGCATTTTGTCATCGGAAATTAATAACTATGGATGACTGCCCGTAGCACTTAGTTTCGAGCCTCAAAATGGGGGATGTTACAGTTTGGTATCAGAGTATAGGTTTATGTAAACTTAAAAGAAATTTAAACCTAAAAAGATTTTGAAAACATAATCCAATGAATCAGAGAATAAGATTGGGGTTGGGATAACGCTATAATAACGTACTTGTATTTTGCTATATATGAGTACGTATTCCCCTCTTGTAACGACCCGACTTTCCAGTCCCGGAAAATCGAACCATTTGTGTTAAAGAAGAAGAGGTAGAAGAAGAAGAAACAGAAAATCAACAACAGAATCTCACATCGCAGCGGAATCAAATATAATATATACAAAACAGATCTTTACTCAAACAGAAAGATACATCTGTTTATACAATACATTTACAGAATACATCATCAGAGTTCATCACATCAATGATATACATCCAAATACACAGCGGAAAAATAAACAAATACGGAAGTACGTATCGCCATCCAGCTCGTCTCCTGAGCTCCACAGCTACAATCTGAACCTGTTTATCTCGGTCTGACCCGAGCATCATATAAAACAATACCCGAGTCAGTCTGGAATACCAGCGTGAGAAAATCACACTCAATTGATTTTTAAAGTTCAAAAATCCTTTTGAAAACAAAAGCATCTCGTAAGACCACGCCACAAATAAACATGTCGGGTTTTTACCTTACGATAGCTAAAACACTTTTTATCAAAATCCTCTGATATTATAATAGTGTCTATTCACAAATACTTATTAAAATAGCTGAAATTGTTACATGATTAAATTCCAGCATACTAGCCACAACGTGGGTAATACAAACAAAACTCGTACAAGGCACGTAGGGAGAATGGATTTCCAACGAATGACTAGGCACTGGGGTACCACCTGTCACAGTACGTGGCCTAGATCACAGTACCGAGGAGTACGCCCGCTCCCCTGCAACACAAGGCCGGAATCATCCCTTACTGGATAATTCCAAATAAAATCACCCCACGGTTGGGATCAGCAACCGCACCACTAAGCCGAAATAAAAGGGACATCTAGACAGGGATGACCTTACTCTCAAGTGGGGGCTACCCACGAAGCCTTGCTGCATAACCCCTGATTTTCAGTCATTCCCGGTTGATGAGGTTCGAGGCTAAACGATACCTTTATAGCACATATCCCTTAGAATGCCCATCGTCCACCTGACGATGTCACGAAAGCATTCGTCCATATAAGTCCGTCCCGGATCCGAACGGAACCGAAGGCACTATTCCTACTACATCCATTTTGGAAATATCCTCAGGATTAGTAGCGACTAGCCCTTGCACTTCACTGCTCCATCTTCGACTCTGAACACGTTACACGAAACGTACAAACCGAAACGAAGTGGTATTCGAGTCTCCAGACCTAGAATCCCGGTATACGGAAACTCGATCCCGGTCTCTTCGAAACGATCAACGCATTTGGCCAATATTGATAGTCGGTTATTTAACTATCAATTAACATCCATAACAACCATCAACAATCAATAATTTCTCCAAATTATCTATTTTTCCCAAAATATCTTCACCACATATTATTTCCCTTTCCAATCCCCATTGGAAACAATTTCAAACTATATTCCCTTCAAGGAATAATTTTCCAAATATTTATTTTCACTGGAACACCAAGTACAAACCATTTTAGATTTTAAAATAATTTTAAAACACTTTATTATAAATATACTTTATAAAACACCTTTGAAAACTACTTTAAAACTTAAGTCCAAATATATATTTAAAAACATTTAAAATAAAGCCACTTTTAAAAATATAAACAAATTTCCTTTTAAAACGTATTATCAAATTACTTTTATATCTATTACAATAATAGTTTTGAAAAATACTTACTTTTGAAAATTTACATTTGAAATAATAGATTTTCTAAACCTGATTTGTAAAATAACAATAAATCTTTAGCAAATATTTAAAATTTGCTTTTAAAACCAAATGTACTTGGCTATCCAGAAAATACTTCTCTTCCACTTCTTTTAAAAATAAATCATTATTTATTCTTAACCAATTCTCCTTCCTTTATAAATTCTCATCCTGAATTTATATTTAAAATGTCTACCGACATTTATTTCACTTTATAAACTCAGTTTATAAATTTCCAAAATCTCATTTCTCTTTAAATTTCAAATTCCAACATTTACATCAATTCTACAATTGATTTCAAATTTGCTTTACTTTGGAATAAAATTCCTTGTTTACTTTATCTATTTCAAATACAACACCCTTTTAAATTTTATTTCTCATTTGTGAATTTAAAACCCCCTTTTACTGAAAATACCTATTTTTAATTCCCAACATTCCTTATTTACGCTTTTAATTTAAATTATATTAAATCATTAAATTTAAAAGAAATTTTTCTATTTCTTTAAAAACAATATCACTTGAGTTTTAAATTTTATTACTCCTCAGTAAACTTTAAATTTCTTTTTCCCATATTTACTAAAATTCCAATTCACTTCATTTTATCTTATTTCCAATTCACCTTTAAATTTATTCCAATTTACTTAAATTTTCATTCTTTATTTTCTTCAAAAATTCAATCCCATAGATTTTCAAAATTTATTATACTGGGAATTCAATCAACCACAACATCCAATATCAAATCATCACAGGATATCAATATTCAGATCACAGAATAATACAATAAATTTTTGAGGAATCCAGTTGGATCCCTCCAACCTGTTTCCCTGCATCCACAGACGTTAGCACAATACCAATTCCACTTCGGGGTGGAATATCGCGGTATATGGGATTTAAATAAATATCATCCGCTATTATGCGGCGCATAGGGTCTCATCCGCTATATAATGCGGGAATATCAACAATTCCAATATATACATATGCCAATATGTATATATTGCTATATACTACTATATATATAGCACATCAAATCAATGCAATCATCCAATCAATTAAATTTAACCATTTAAATTTAAATTAAAAATTCAGCTGAGTGAGATTAACTCACCTTCGATTATTCTTTTGCAACTCAATCCAAACCGGCTCGTTTTCATCGTTTATGACCTTGTATAAGAATTATAGGATTTTATTAGTGTTTGAATTATCGAACAATTTTTCACCCTTTATTGATATAATTAAATCAAAGGTTAAATTTTAAACTAATGTTCCTTTTATAAATTATTTAAAATAATTGAGTCAGGTGTGCAAATGTGTATATAACTTCCTTTTCAGTTCCAATTTAAATCTGATTACAATAACAGTATATACTCTCTCATTAACATTTTTTTTCTCAAACCAGACAACTTCCTATTTCTAACTTCATTTATTATTATTATTATTTTCAAAACTTTGTCTAAATATGTATTACTGTGAATTTACATGTATAGGCATAAAAACTATCTTTTATAAAAATTCGACAACAAATTTTTCCCATTTCTTTTCTGTATAAAATATGTGTATATGTTATAAATTAAATTAGAGATAGTGTAGTTACCCTACAGCCTCGAACCATCAGCCCTAGCCTTGCCCAAAAATCGAACACTGCCTTCCCGAGCTCGATCGCGACAAGCCTGGCCTCAATCGGAATGACTCGCGAAACCCTAGCACCCATTGCCGCCCCTACTTCACGCGCCTCATCCACATTCGATCGCGATGCCCTCCCAAATATCCTCCAGAAATCGCGAGCCTCGAATCGTACGCGCCTCGAGACATCCCAGCTCGAAACGAAGGCCACACTTGCCTTTAAATCGAATCCCAAGCAAACGAGATCGACGAACTGTCGAGTTCCCCCCCGGCTACGCCCCTCCAGATCGCGATGACTTCGCGTTGATTCGAGAATGAAATAAAAGGAAATCGAGCCGCGATCATTAATTTGTAACTAAGATGCTCTGTCTGTTTGTTTGTTTTTTTTTTTTGAATTTGTCGAGGGAGATTGCGATTTATAAGAGAAGAGAAGGGAAAGAGAACGGTACTTGATTTCGTTTTCTGGAATGAAGTGGGAAAAGAAATCGTTCGGCCATTGATTTTATTCCTTTGATTTCGTTCTGAGGAAGATTGCGTGATGTTTAATAAAAGAGGGAACACGATGGAAAAGAAGTCGGCTTCTAACAGAGATAGGTTGGCTGAAGACAGTATAGGGTGGCTGTTGATTTAACAATTATATTTTACATAAAAAATCTCGATTAAATTTTCAACGTGTTTACTAATCGTATGCTTACACAAAAACTCCGAACACTACGAAAATTGAAACTCGGTAATAATACAATATTATGGATCCAATGGGACTAGTTTTGTTGAAATCCGAGACTGTGCCTCGGACGACTATTTTTAAATCCAATTTAAACGATATATTTTAAAACTGAACAAAACTCTTTGAAATTCCATTTTGAAAGTTCTATCATCTTCAGTATCATTAATATGAATTTTTCCAAGCTTCCAAAATATTTTTAATTAGCTTAGAATGCCAGATTTACTATTTTATCCAACTTCAAATAATTTAATTTAATAATTAAATCACCCAATAAACAGCGATATTTGAAATTTAAGTTAATAATTAACCTCTGAATATTTAAAATTAATTAAATATTCCAGTTTCAAATACTCAAAAATTCCGGGTCGTCACATTCCTCCCCCCTTAAAGAATTTCGTCCCCGAAATTACTAGTTAGGAAGAATGATTCAATACCCGTTAACTATTCCTCAAATCCAAACAGTTTTAATCATACCCAAACAATCTTTTTATTAATGATACACTAATCATCTTTTAACCTCCCAAACTTATTCATAAGTTCAACCCATACCACCTACTTATCCATTCAAATTTAAATTTGATTTCAAATTTTAAATTATCAAAATTTTCCAAAATTTTTCCTAACTCCCTAAATTTCCGAAAATTTCGCCAGCGTCTCCTTTGCGCGGCTAGCTCGGTACTACTACAAAATGGCTCTACGGCCTCCCAATCTCAAAAAGAAAACAAAAAGCCAAGTGGTTGGATCCAAAACCCAATCAAATTTCATATAGAAATTCAAATACATACCTTTTTGGTCGGGCCATTAAATTTTTATCTTCTAAAATCAAAAATCCCAATCTATCCATTGCTTTTATATACCTGTATATCCTACTAAGCAATAATATTCAATCACCATTCCAAGTCATTTTATACTTTCCATTACAAATTTCCATATTTGTTTTACTTAAGCCCGTACGATGCACATATATCATCCCTACGCAATATCACATTCGATCGCTCAATCGATCACACAATTTCACTTCCGAACTAGTATTGTCCACCCGACTTCCTAGTGCGGACTCAGATCTGGTTTCTTGATCAGAAACCGTTATTCTCCTTGCATAGTCACAAACTATGATAGAGAATATCCAGAATCAATCAACAATCCATATCCAGGCTCGCCGTCGAAAATCGAGTGAAAAATCCTGATTCGGATCGATAAAACTATCTCGAAATTCTGTGTTCGACATCTGGACCAAATAGCTATGCGAATAAAATAATATACGTACATCTTACGTATAAATTCCAATTGATTATCAATTTCATCAATTCTCTTTTATTCACATTTCTTTTTGATTGTTATCCCTTTATTCACAACTTCAAATTTTAATCGTCATTCAATTATTTATCTACAATAATTTTCCACAATACAAATTTACTTAAGAACTCACTATTCATTTCTTAAGTTCAATATAAATATTTTACATACTACTTATACTTATTTTCACTTCACTATTGAAGTTTATTTTAATTACTATTTACTTAGCCCTTACAATTTCATTTAAACTCAAAGGAATTTAAATTTTTCCCAAAAATCACAAATTGCAATTCCTTTAAATCTATACTCAAACATTCTCTGGAATTTTATCTCATTTCAATTTCAAAATTATAATCACCTTTACAGTTTACATTTACAAATCTCATTTGTATGTGAAGTTTATTTCAATTCATAAATTACATTTATAATCTATATCTCAAATTTTATTTTATTATAGAATTTTATTCTTTGCTTTGGTTATAAATTTCACTTTCTAGTTAAGTTTCCATATATTAATGATAATAATTTCATATTATCACTTCTAACATCCAAACAACCATATATATATTAACTAGAATAGTTTACAAAACTTTCCTTTTTATACAAAAATAATTTGGGTAAAATTATTTCATTTACCCTACTTTAAAACAATACTGTGTCAAATTGTTCTATACAAGCGTTTAGAGATCCCTATAAATGTTGTGGCGTCCCACACATCGACCAGAATCCATAAACTACTCAATAAACCAATCAACACAATATAAAATAATTTTATATTCACTAACAAATACGCGCTCATATCTATTAATACTCTCAAAATTCCCACCAGAGCCAAGGTTGTCGCCAGCCTAAGCTCTGATACCAACTGTAACGACCCGACTTTCCAGTCCCGGAAAATCGAACCATTTGTGTTAAAGAAGAAGAGGTAGAAGAAGAAGAAACAGAAAATCAACAACAGAATCTCACATCGCAGCGGAATCAAATATAATATATACAAAACAGATCTTTACTCAAACAGAAAGATACATCTGTTTATACAATACATTTACAGAATACATCATCAGAGTTCATCACATCAATGATATACATCCAAATACACAGCGGAAAAATAAACAAATACGGAAGTACGTATCGCCATCCAGCTCGTCTCCTGAGCTCCACAGCTACAATCTGAACCTGTTTATCTCGGTCTGACCCGAGCATCATATAAAACAATACCCGAGTCAGTCTGGAATACCAGCGTGAGAAAATCACACTCAATTGATTTTTAAAGTTCAAAAATCCTTTTGAAAACAAAAGCATCTCGTAAGACCACGCCACAAATAAACATGTCGGGTTTTTACCTTACGATAGCTAAAACACTTTTTATCAAAATCCTCTGATATTATAATAGTGTCTATTCACAAATACTTATTAAAATAGCTGAAATTGTTACATGATTAAATTCCAGCATACTAGCCACAACGTGGGTAATACAAACAAAACTCGTACAAGGCACGTAGGGAGAATGGATTTCCAACGAATGACTAGGCACTGGGGTACCACCTGTCACAGTACGTGGCCTAGATCACAGTACCGAGGAGTACGCCCGCTCCCCTGCAACACAAGGCCGGAATCATCCCTTACTGGATAATTCCAAATAAAATCACCCCACGGTTGGGATCAGCAACCGCACCACTAAGCCGAAATAAAAGGGACATCTAGACAGGGATGACCTTACTCTCAAGTGGGGGCTACCCACGAAGCCTTGCTGCATAACCCCTGATTTTCAGTCATTCCCGGTTGATGAGGTTCGAGGCTAAACGATACCTTTATAGCACATATCCCTTAGAATGCCCATCGTCCACCTGACGATGTCACGAAAGCATTCGTCCATATAAGTCCGTCCCGGATCCGAACGGAACCGAAGGCACTATTCCTACTACATCCATTTTGGAAATATCCTCAGGATTAGTAGCGACTAGCCCTTGCACTTCACTGCTCCATCTTCGACTCTGAACACGTTACACGAAACGTACAAACCGAAACGAAGTGGTATTCGAGTCTCCAGACCTAGAATCCCGGTATACGGAAACTCGATCCCGGTCTCTTCGAAACGATCAACGCATTTGGCCAATATTGATAGTCGGTTATTTAACTATCAATTAACATCCATAACAACCATCAACAATCAATAATTTCTCCAAATTATCTATTTTTCCCAAAATATCTTCACCACATATTATTTCCCTTTCCAATCCCCATTGGAAACAATTTCAAACTATATTCCCTTCAAGGAATAATTTTCCAAATATTTATTTTCACTGGAACACCAAGTACAAACCATTTTAGATTTTAAAATAATTTTAAAACACTTTATTATAAATATACTTTATAAAACACCTTTGAAAACTACTTTAAAACTTAAGTCCAAATATATATTTAAAAACATTTAAAATAAAGCCACTTTTAAAAATATAAACAAATTTCCTTTTAAAACGTATTATCAAATTACTTTTATATCTATTACAATAATAGTTTTGAAAAATACTTACTTTTGAAAATTTACATTTGAAATAATAGATTTTCTAAACCTGATTTGTAAAATAACAATAAATCTTTAGCAAATATTTAAAATTTGCTTTTAAAACCAAATGTACTTGGCTATCCAGAAAATACTTCTCTTCCACTTCTTTTAAAAATAAATCATTATTTATTCTTAACCAATTCTCCTTCCTTTATAAATTCTCATCCTGAATTTATATTTAAAATGTCTACCGACATTTATTTCACTTTATAAACTCAGTTTATAAATTTCCAAAATCTCATTTCTCTTTAAATTTCAAATTCCAACATTTACATCAATTCTACAATTGATTTCAAATTTGCTTTACTTTGGAATAAAATTCCTTGTTTACTTTATCTATTTCAAATACAACACCCTTTTAAATTTTATTTCTCATTTGTGAATTTAAAACCCCCTTTTACTGAAAATACCTATTTTTAATTCCCAACATTCCTTATTTACGCTTTTAATTTAAATTATATTAAATCATTAAATTTAAAAGAAATTTTTCTATTTCTTTAAAAACAATATCACTTGAGTTTTAAATTTTATTACTCCTCAGTAAACTTTAAATTTCTTTTTCCCATATTTACTAAAATTCCAATTCACTTCATTTTATCTTATTTCCAATTCACCTTTAAATTTATTCCAATTTACTTAAATTTTCATTCTTTATTTTCTTCAAAAATTCAATCCCATAGATTTTCAAAATTTATTATACTGGGAATTCAATCAACCACAACATCCAATATCAAATCATCACAGGATATCAATATTCAGATCACAGAATAATACAATAAATTTTTGAGGAATCCAGTTGGATCCCTCCAACCTGTTTCCCTGCATCCACAGACGTTAGCACAATACCAATTCCACTTCGGGGTGGAATATCGCGGTATATGGGATTTAAATAAATATCATCCGCTATTATGCGGCGCATAGGGTCTCATCCGCTATATAATGCGGGAATATAAACAATTCCAATATATACATATGCCAATATGTATATATTGCTATATACTACTATATATATAGCACATCAAATCAATGCAATCATCCAATCAATTAAATTTAACCATTTAAATTTAAATTAAAAATTCAGCTGAGTGAGATTAACTCACCTTCGATTATTCTTTTGCAACTCAATCCAAACCGGCTCGTTTTCATCGTTTATGACCTTGTATAAGAATTATAGGATTTTATTAGTGTTTGAATTATCGAACAATTTTTCACCCTTTATTGATATAATTAAATCAAAGGTTAAATTTTAAACTAATGTTCCTTTTATAAATTATTTAAAATAATTGAGTCAGGTGTGCAAATGTGTATATAACTTCCTTTTCAGTTCCAATTTAAATCTGATTACAATAACAGTATATACTCTCTCATTAACATTTTTTTTCTCAAACCAGACAACTTCCTATTTCTAACTTCATTTATTATTATTATTATTTTCAAAACTTTGTCTAAATATGTATTACTGTGAATTTACATGTATAGGCATAAAAACTATCTTTTATAAAAATTCGACAACAAATTTTTCCCATTTCTTTTCTGTATAAAATATGTGTATATGTTATAAATTAAATTAGAGATAGTGTAGTTACCCTACAGCCTCGAACCATCAGCCCTAGCCTTGCCCAAAAATCGAACACTGCCTTCCCGAGCTCGATCGCGACAAGCCTGGCCTCAATCGGAATGACTCGCGAAACCCTAGCACCCATTGCCGCCCCTACTTCACGCGCCTCATCCACATTCGATCGCGATGCCCTCCCAAATATCCTCCAGAAATCGCGAGCCTCGAATCGTACGCGCCTCGAGACATCCCAGCTCGAAACGAAGGCCACACTTGCCTTTAAATCGAATCCCAAGCAAACGAGATCGACGAACTGTCGAGTTCCCCCCCGGCTACGCCCCTCCAGATCGCGATGACTTCGCGTTGATTCGAGAATGAAATAAAAGGAAATCGAGCCGCGATCATTAATTTGTAACTGAGATGCTCTGTCTGTTTGTTTTTTTTTTTTTGAATTTGTCGAGGGAGATTGCGATTTATAAGAGAAGAGAAGGGAAAGAGAACGGTACTTGATTTCGTTTTCTGGAATGAAGTGGGAAAAGAAATCGTTCGGCCATTGATTTTATTCCTTTGATTTCGTTCTGAGGAAGATTGCGTGATGTTTAATAAAAGAGGGAACACGATGGAAAAGAAGTCGGCTTCTAACAGAGATAGGTTGGCTGAAGACAGTATAGGGTGGCTGTTGATTTAACAATTATATTTTACATAAAAAATCTCGATTAAATTTTCAACGTGTTTACTAATCGTATGCTTGCACAAAAACTCCGAACACTACGAAAATTGAAACTCGGTAATAATACAATATTATGGATCCAATGGGACTAGTTTTGTTGAAATCCGAGACTGTGCCTCGGACGACTATTTTTAAATCCAATTTAAACGATATATTTTAAAACTGAACAAAACTCTTTGAAATTCCATTTTGAAAGTTCTATCATCTTCAGTATCATTAATATGAATTTTTCCAAGCTTCCAAAATATTTTTAATTAGCTTAGAATGCCAGATTTACTATTTTATCCAACTTCAAATAATTTAATTTAATAATTAAATCACCCAATAAACAGCGATATTTGAAATTTAAGTTAATAATTAACCTCTGAATATTTAAAATTAATTAAATATTCCAGTTTCAAATACTCAAAAATTCCGGGTCGTCACACCTCTCTTAAATCGTTCTTCTATGTCTTACTAAGGCTCGTATGCTGATTTACGAGAAAGAAAGGTATGGAAGCAGGAAAAGGAAGAGTGAATCTAGATAGAGGAAGCACCACAACTAACGGAAATGCTCGACCCAATACCAGGAGAAACCAGGGTCGATATGCAAATGCTAATCACAACGCAAATGCCAACGTAGGTGCTAGAACCCCACCAGTAGATATGGGATGATGTATCAGTTCTTTGTCAATCCGATGCAAGCTGGAGCAGTTGCAGAAGTAGCGGGAGGAGATGTTGTGAATGCGGGAGGAGAAAATCCCATAGCGCCAGTTGGCAATAACTATGCCAAGCCGAGTCGAGATTATACCAGTTTGGGTGGGAAGCCTTTTCTGGGGACTGAAGATGCTGTAGAAGTGGAAAATTGGCTTTTACATTACAAGAGAATTTTTGCTGCTCTTGATTTGGATGATGAGTAGAAAAGGAGACTGGCTTCGACACAATTGCAAGGTGCAGCATTGTTCTGGTGAAATGGAGTTACCATGGGTGTGCCTGAGGAAGAGTTAACTTGGGCAGATTTCCAAAGGAGATTCAAGGAGAGATTTTTGTCCAAGGTAGCTAGGTCCGCTTTGCTCAAGAAATTTATGGATTTGGAGCAAGGGGTGATGTCAGTGTTGGAGTATTCTGCGAAGTTTGATGAGCTGTCAAGAATGGATATGCCACTGTGGACAGTGTCATTAAGAGGAAGGAGAATTTTATCTGGAGGTTAAGGTCGGAAATCGCTAGGGCAACCATGCCACATCTCTGAGATCCATCAAATGTAGTAGTGTGATTAGAAATGAAGAGATGCTTTCTACCTTCAGAAAGGAGAAGTCTGTGGAGACTTGGTGTTCCTGGAATAAGAAAAGAAAATTCTTTAAGAAGAAGGGTGCTTAGAAAGGAGGAGCAGCTAAGAAGGGGAAGGTAGATATTGTTTGTTTTAAGTGCGATAAGAAGGGGCACTATGCTAATGAGTGCCGCTTGGGTGATGGAAAGGTGGTTGTGGGGAAGCAGAATGTGAAGTGTTTTAACTGCGACCAAATGGGGCATTACAAGAACAAATGTCTAGAAGCAGCCAAGGCTGAGAAGGGTAAAGTCTATGCTTTGGAACCATCATCCTCTATACCAACAACATTAGAGAAGGGAAAATCTATGATGGAAGTTACACTTTTCATCCATAGTATACCAATTAGGATACTATTTGATACCGGTGCATCGCATTCATTTATATATCAGTGTTTGGTAGATAAGTTATGTTTAGAACCATCATACCTAGTTACTTCCTTAAGAGTTGTGAATCCAGTAGGAGGGTATGCACCTATGGGGATGAGATATGACCAGTTAGAACTTGATTTGTTAGGTCACAAGTTTGCATGCAGTTTATATGTCTTTGACTTCGTAAGCTTTGGGATCATATTGGGTATTGATTGGTTAGATATATATGATACTAAGATTTTTGCTAGGATAGGGAAATATCATTGAGACATCCTAGTAATAGTGTCCAAATAGTATACTCAGTCGAGAATTCGAGTCCAGGAATTTTTCGCTTTGCTAAATGCTATGGAAGCAGCTGAAGAGTTGAATCGGATTTTGGTAGCAAGAGAATTTGCAGATGTTTTTGAGCCAGTCACAGGACTACCACCAAAACAAGCTATCGAGTTTCGAATAGATCTTGTGCCAAGAGCAGAACCTTAAGTGGACTACCTAGTATGATAGCACCTACCAAGATGAAGGAGTTAAAGGTGCAGCTAATGGACTTAGAAGGAAAGATTTTTATTAGACTAAGTAGTTTGCCTTGGGAAGCGGCCGTGGTGTTCGTGAAGAAACCGGATGAGTCGTTAAGGTTGTGTATTGACCACCGTAAGTTGAATGAGAAGATCAAGAATAGATATCCTTTGTCGAGAATCGATGATTTATTCGATCAGTTGAGTGGAGCCAAAGTGTTTTTCCAATTGGATTTGGCTACAGGGTTCCATCTGTAAATAGTGTTGGAGGACAGTATTCGTTTGACGGTGTTTCGAACGAGATATGATTCGCACGAATACTTGGTAATGCCATTCGGGCAAACAAATGCGCCAGCATTCTTCGTAGATTTGATGAACCAGATTTTCCAAGAGCACTTGGATAGGTTCGTATTGGTATTTATAGATGACATTTTGATATATTCTAAGGATAAAAGAGAGCATGAGGTTCATCTTAAAATAGTGTTAGAGACAATGAGTCAGCATCAGCTAAAAGCGAAGTTTTTGAAGTGTCATTTTTGAAAGAAAGAAGTGAAGTTTCTTGGCCATGTAGTCTCAAGAGAAGGGTTATCAATTGATCCAGCTAAGATTGAAGTGGTTAATAGTTGGAAGAGACAGGAGACAGTGACCGAGATAAGAAGTTTTCTTGGTTTGGCTTGATATTACCGGAGATTTATCAGGACTTTTCATGGATAGCAACACCCCTGACTAAGCAAACTAGAAAGGACATTAAGTTTGTTTGGTCGGATAGATGCGAGGAAGCATTCCTTAAGTTAAAGCATTGGTTGACCAATGTGCCCGTGTTAGTTGTGCCAAACGGTAATCAAGGGTTAGTAGTGTATACAGATGCATGTAGGACTGGATTAGGAGTTGTGTTGATGTAGAAGGGTAAGGTAATTGTCTACGCTTCTCGGCAGCATAGAGAACATGAAGTAAGATATCCGACCCATGATTTAGAGTTGGAAGCGGTGATCTTTGGAGACATTATCTTTTGGGAGAAAGATTTGAGTTGTACATGGATCATAAGTCTTTAAGGTATATATTCTCTCAGAATAGGTTGAATATAAGATAGCAGAGGTGGCTGAAGTTTTTAGCAGCTTATGATTTTGATATAGAGTATACATCAGGAAATAAGTTAGTCGATGCTCTTAGCAGAAAACATCTGAATGTAGTGGTAGTTATGTTGGCAGAATGGAAGGATCTTGAGGCATTGACTACGTGTAGTGTGCAGTTAAGATCGATTGCTAGTTATAGTTAAAGTACTGCCATAATATCCTGTTTGGAAGTTCAACCGGTTTTGATCGAAAGGATTGCTTCTAAACAGAGAGATGTTCCATTGTTGGCCGAGAAGATTAGAAGGCTAGAGATTGGAACTGAGATTGATGATCTGAAAGATTTTAGTCATGACCAAAAGGGATGGTTGAGGAAGAAGGGACGATTGTGTGTTTCGAATGTTGGGACCCTAAGGAAAGAAGTTCTTAGGGAATGTCATCGATCGAAGTTTACGATCCATCCTGGAGGAACCAAGATGTTTTAGGATATGAAGAGAAGTTTCTTTGGGAAGGTATAAAGAGGGATGTTGGCTTATGGGTAAAGTAATGTTCGAATTGCTAGCAAGTAAAAGCCTAACATCAAAAGCCGAGTAGGTTGCTTCGGCCTTTAGATATACCAGTTTGGAAATGGGATTCGACATCCATGGACTTTATTGATGGGTTACCAAGGTTGAATCAAGGAAATGAGAGTAGATGGGTCATAGTGGACAGAATGACCAATAATGCCAATTTCATTCCCGTTAAGTCAACCAGGACGACACCTGTTTTGGCTAAGTTATTTATGGAGAACATAGTTAGACTATGTGGGATACCTAGTAGTATAATCAGTGACATAGATACATTGTTTGCTAAAGAGTTATGGAAGAGTCTACAGGAAGTGTTAGGTAAAAAGTTCAAGATGAGTACCGCTTATCACCCTCAGGCAGATGGGCAGACAGAGAGAGTCAATAAGGTACTTGAGGATTTTTTGAGAGCTTGCGTACTAGATTTTGGTGGATCATGGAAAGACCACCTACACTTGGTTGAATTTTCCTATAATAATAGTTATCAGACTAGTATAAGAATGGCACCTTTCGAAGCTTTGTACAGAAGGCCATGCAAGTCACCAACATGTTGGTCAAAAACCGAAGACAGGTTAGTCTTAGGTCCAGATTTGGTGAGAGAAACAACAAAGAAAATTAAGTTAATTTGAGGTAGGATGAGAGAAGCTCGGCCTAGATTGAAAAGTTACGTGGACAGAAGGCGTAAGAATCTAGAGTTCTCAGTTGGAGATAAGGTTTTTCTTAAAGTATCACCAATGAAGGGTGTGGTACGTTTTGGAAAGTCAGGGAAACTGGCACCGAGATATGTTGGACCATTCCCGATTATAAAGAGGATCAGAAAGCTCACATACCGAGTTGAGTTACCAAGCAGTTTAGCAGGGGTCCATAATGTGTTTCATGTTTCTCATCTACGGAAGTATGTACATGATCGAGAGACTACTATCACTCCGACCGCATTGGAAGATTTTGTAATGGAACCAGATCTGACTTTTGTTAGACAACCAGTTCGGGTTGAAGCAAGATATGAGAAGAAGTTAAGGAACAAGACAACCAAGTTGGTGAAAGTTCAGTGGAGCGACAACGAGAAAGGCTGTACTAGGAAGACAGAGGACATGAATAGTGATACTTATCCTGAGCTATTATGAGGGTATGTTATATATTTGTTGTATATAGATTTTATGGCTGGTAGGATACACTAGCTTTAGTTGCAAGTTTGTTATGCTTATTATGTAATCCTTACTGGATTTCGAGGACGAAATTCTTTAAGGGAGGAGCCTACAACACCCCTAATTATTAGTTAACATTATTCAGGGCATTTAATTAGATAGATTAAATAGAATAATGTAGATAATTAAGGAGAATGAGATTTGGGAAATTTAATTAGGTTGTGCCTTAATAAAATAAGTAAAGTTGTTTCAAAATTTTTACCTAAAGGAGAATGAATGAGAGGGGTAACTTAGGAATATACTAAACCCTTACCTTAAACCCTCTCCCCTCATTCTATTCTCATTTCCATCATTCACAAAACAACTAAAGAAAACTAAGGGAGGCCAGCTATAGAAGGAAGTCAAAATCTAGAGATTCAAGGGAAGCAAGCTTATAAAATCAAAGCTAGACCAAATCTCAACTCCATACATCAAGTTTAAGGTGAATAATAACACTTATCATCTCTTAAATTTTTGTTTTGATTCGGTTATGGGTAATACCCGAATCTTATGTGTTTGATTGGTCAAGTTATGATCTAATAATCATTGTTTGGATAGAATAATAGTTAATAGGAATTTTTGGAATTGATTAGAAATTGTTTAATTCGGTTCTGGGATTAAATCCAAAGTTTTTATCCTCGAGATGATTTGAAATTTTGATATGTTAAGGAAAACATTATTTGGAGATTAGTTTTTAATTTGAGAATTTTCCAAAGCGATAGGGATTTATTATGAATTTCCTAAGGTTAAAAGGCATAAATTCGAGTTTAATTTATTACTGATGATCATATGTGGGTTTAGACCCTGAATATTTTATATGTCAAAAGAAATATAACTTTGGAATTAACGTGAATTTTTTGGATTTTTTTTCCATGTAATTTTGAATTGAGGAGAATTATTAATGCTAAAGTATGCATATAAAAGTTTAATTAATTATGTCTAGTAATTAATTATTTTCAATTATGTTTTGGATCGGGTGTCATAGATTTTTAGTAAAGAAATTGATAAAGATTTTATTAGCTAATGAGATTTTGACAAATTATAGAGGTTTGGTGAAAAGATACTACTTTTTATAGCAAATTGGTAGTTTTAAAGTAAACTACTACTCCACCATGTCGACATCCGCCATGTCAAGCCACATCTCACCACACTTCATTTCATCGACGTAGAACAAAGCAATGCATATGATGTCAACGAGTTTGGCATGGAGTGAATTGGGTTGGAACCTCGTCGAGCATATAGTAACAAAGATAGAGAGATGGTCATCGATATGGGCATGTCGAGGTGCATGCATGCCCCATTTTATAATAAGAAGCGTGCATGCCGCATATGCTACTTAGAGTTTCAACCTCGCCAACCCAGATGGCTATCGAGCCTACCTATTTTCCGCTTTCAACCTGTTATTGAGCCTAATGCTTTAAATAGTCTTCGAGCCTAACCCATGCTTTTTATTGTCATCGAACCTAGACAGGCCACTTTTAAAATTGTCATCGAGTTACTCTATGCCACTTTTAAAATTGATATCGAGCTTTGTCGATGTTTTCAACTAGTCTTCGAGTTTTTAAATAGGTGGATAACCTATGTATCATGAGGATTGATGACTTCATTGTCATTGAGGCGTTATGCCGTATGTTTAGTCTTTGAGTTTTTAATTAGCGGAAAGTATTATGCTTTTACATCGACATGAGACGATGTTGACGTTGATCAAACTAAGATGTTTCGAAAGAAAAAAACCTTATATCATTTTCAATAATGTACATGGCAATATAATAAAAGGTTTAACAAATGGCATTAGACTTTGAAAACATAAAGAGATGATTTCCTTGTTTAAATTATGGGTTAAGGGTATTAACTATACATCATTAAGAAAATGATTACAAGGACTTTAACCGTGGATGTCGACGTTAATGCATATCGACCTTATAAATGGTGGAGAGCCATTTGTTACATGATTTTAACTTTGAACTTAGAGACAGTAAGGTATATCATAATGGATTTGACATGAAATCTTTTGGGGTTACCAATGTATGTCACCATGAAATTTAAATAACTAACGGGATAAATGGAAACATGTGGATAACATGGATTAGTGATCGAACATGTGGGTAACATGGGATAAATAGAAACATGTGGATAGCATGGATTAATGTTGAACATGTGGATAACATGGAGTAAAGTTAAACATGCGGGTAATATGGAACAAAATGAAACATGTGGATAACATGAATTAAATGGCCAAGTGATGGGTTCATAGTCATCCTAGGAAAACTATGGGATGTATGATGGATAGTCCACATCATGACGAAGATGGGTAGTCTCTAATTGGTTAATTTAAGGGTTCATAGTCATCCGGGGAAAACTATAAGATGTGAGATGAATAGTCCGCATCAGTTTAAATAATAAAATGCGAGATGGGTAGTTCACATTAGTTTAAGTAAAATAAAATGTGAGATGGGTAGTCCACAAAAATATAAGATGGATAGCCAATGAGAACTTAGATGGGTAGTTTAAA
This sequence comes from Allium fistulosum, assembly GCA_030737815.1. Classification (NCBI taxonomy): domain Eukaryota; kingdom Viridiplantae; phylum Streptophyta; class Magnoliopsida; order Asparagales; family Amaryllidaceae; genus Allium; species Allium fistulosum. The sequence goes on from CM060903.1 coordinate 281,830,070, forward strand.
AATAAGGGATGGGTAATCCTCTATATATGAAATGTTTACATATGATTATATTATTTTATTAAAACCATTGTGGATGCAGGAGCACAGTATATGGTTAAGATAAGTAATTGGGTACTAGTGAGTGGAAACACGTTTCGCACAACGGCGTGGTCTCACTAAATATCTATTGGTTTGAGATGGTAGATTATTATTCACACCAAACCTTTTGTCTGACCCGAAGTTTTTGTTTTCCCCTTAAACTCTCGGGTACTCATTTAAGTAGTTCGAGAGTAAGGGCTTTCAGGTTGTCTTTAAACGAATAAGCTTCCGGAGACGTGCAGGGGACAATCTAGCTAGTAGGAGCTATATATCTATTTTTTGTTGTGTTTTTATTCTGCTTTTGTGTTGTAATGGTAAGTTGTATTAAGTACCAAATATTTGACTCTGATCGTCCAAGGAGGCATCTTCTATGTCGCTCTTAGAATATGTTGTAATTATTATATTTTCTCTAAACGCGGTTTGTGAATTGGGATTATGTAATGAAATTGAAATCTTATTGTGAAATAAAATGAGAAAATTTATTTTAAAAACCATGTTGAATTTCCCATATTCCTATGTTTCTAGTATTATCAAAATAAGTAACATAGCCACATTTTTTCATCAGAAATTAATAGCTGCGGATGAGTACAGCATCTGTAGCACTTTGTTTTGGGCCTCAAAATGAGGGATGTTACACTTAGCCCATGTTGTTAAGATGTTATTTCGACAGTGATAGGGCTTGTAGGAGGTAGCCAAAAAGGTTAGAGGGGTTTGGGGATGGATGGTTGAGATTTGATGAGAAATGGTATGAGATATGATCCATATTTCTCTATATTTCTTCCACTATAAAAGAACCCATAACCCTAATGCAAAACAGACATTTTGGCTTCCATTCCCCATCATTGTTGGCCGACCTTATTTATAAGGAGCTCAAACAAATTCATCTCAAATCAATTCAAAAGGCGACAACTATTGGATAGCTAAAGGTCCGCGGTTCAAGAATTAGGAATCTACAGCAACGAGAAGATTTCAAAGGAGGGAGAATTCATCATTACAAAGTGTGCTCCAAGGCATTGGTATTAGGTATGTATTTACTATACTATATGATTTATAATTTCTTGATAACATCATATTATTCATATATATACATATATCATTATTATATTGCTAATAAGGTGAGATTCTTATATGTATCATCAATGTTGTCACATATTAGATTGGTTATTTGTATGTTTTACTTTATTTTTTTTAAAAACCATATTATATATACATAGATTTGAAGTGCACAACCAAATAAATTTTATCTTAATTATTATCATTTAATTTATATATATATATATATATATATTTGTGTGTGTGTGTTAATATACTACCTAATTTTAATTATATGACTTGTATTTAATTATATCATTGTATCATGTTAATAGTTGAACCTATATTTTATAAATGCATATCTACATAGATTATATTTTTCAGTGGCTACAAATTAAATTTTAATATTTATTTAATATTTATTTAATATTATTTAAATCAATATAATAATTAAATAAATCATATAAAATAAAATAGGTTCGAAAATAAATCAGAATTTAAAGAATTTTTTTTATATTTTTAAATAATCAATTTAATAAACTGTCGAAATCAATTAACTACAAATATTATTTTGACTCATAAAATTCTGAAAACAATTTCTTAACTTTAAAATATTATGCTCGATTTTCTAAAAAGTTAAAATTTGAATAATATAACATGAAAATATTTTTAGTTATTATTTCATTTAATTTTGAATAATTAATTAATATATATATATATATATATTAATGCAATAAAATATAAATAATTTTTTTTCCTTTGTATTTGATCTAGAAAGGTTTGAAAATATATATTTTTTTAAATACATAATTAATATACATAGATATATATACATATACATATTTAGATATTATAAATATGCCTATATATATTAAATATAATAATAATAATAATTTTGTTACTGTAATTCACACATATATATGTATATGTGTTAAATGATTTTAAAAAAAATCTTTTATATATTATGTATATTCATACATACATACACACACACACACATATATATATATATTTAATATTTAATGCAATAGCATTTATATATAAATCATTAATGTTTTGGCATTATATATATATTTGTGTGTGTGTGTGTTTGCATCAAAAATGGTTACAAACACCCAAGAATAATTTTTGTTGAGAAGTAAATAAAGAAAAACAAAATTAAACTGAGTAAATGAACAAGTAAGCAATATAGAATAAGCAGTAATCAAAGACACAGAGGTTTATAGTAGTTCGGCGTTGTATGCCTACGTCCACTTTGAAGATTATCCTTTATTGCTCTCTTGTGATTCTGATTACAATAGTAGAACAAAGGTGACACTTGATTACAATGGAGTCTAGACTAACAAGCAGCATAAAAGATCTTGAAAATGAATCAACAGGTTTATATTTATATGGTGAGATGACGAGATATTTCGCTAAGATTTTGACAGAAGGCTCTATAGGTCCATAGGGGCCCACCATAATGATCGATGGCCCTAACTCGATATTTTGGAATGATCGGCTATAGTCATGCCGATCATTATTTTTGGTCTCCAATTGATGTGCGATTGTTTTTAGGGGGTCCCACATGCCTCTTGACTTTGCTCTTAAAATATGAAGTCATTCTGAGTTGTAGATTGCGAGATATGGATCAACCTTCGTTGCACTTGGATCATTCACTGAGCTAAACCGATCATTATGAAGGATCGATATAAAACAATCGGCATAATACGATCGACATTCCTTGAACCTTAAAGTTTTGACCTACGATCGTTTTTATGGGCTCCACTCTTCAATATACCGATGCTCTGAAAGTTTCAAGTAAATTGGCCTTAGGAATTTTGAGATATCGATCGATCTTCGCTGATTTGAGCTATTTTATGGATCGTTCCTGATCAATCCATATAAATCTTTGCTTTGTCCGTAATTTGAGCGTATGAACTCCGGTCGACTTGAAATTTGAAATGTAACTTCACGAGGCTATGCCAGTCACTCCATAACGATTGTACCTCGGTTGGGACCTTGTTCGGATCTGCCTGACCATCGTCTACGGTATTGTATATAATCGATTCTTAAGGCCGATAACCATCCGTTCCTAGCCAAGTCGATGATATCACGGCCTTGCCAAAAGGCGGGATAACATTTGCCCTCCACAGTACGTCTTGTTTCAAACATGACGTGCTTTGAATCATCGCAATCTAGAATCGTTGGAAAGAAATCCATCTGATTTATCGAATAGTCGTTATCCTTCTGTTGAGTTGTTTTCCTGTCGAGGGTCGTAATTTCCTTATTTGCCGTGACGATTGGTCGATTTCTAATAGTATAAATACAGGATCATAACTTGTTGGTGATCATCTTGTTTTGTTTCTGGCGATTTCTAAGCTTCAACAACTTGGTTTTAATTTTTCTCCGGTCGATTTCAAGTGAACATTCATTTTTGTTGATTTCAAAAAATTGAATTTCGAAACACATACTAGCACGTATACATGTTTGTACTGACTCCCGATCACGGTTACACGTTCACGGGTTGTTGGTAGTTTTGAAATTTTTATAAACAATCTTTACCGATCGTTGTTCTTATTTATATATAAATTTTATGAAAAATGCTCACTACCGATCGTTATTCCCTCATTCATATTCCCCTTCTTTTTTTGTACGATCATTCACGGGCTTGTTGGATTTTGGATCATTTTAAAACGGTTGACACTGAGCCTGACTGGAACGATCGGTACAGAGTACACAATTTGATAGATCGTGACTTCAAATTGGCAAGGAACGATCGGCATATGCTCTTCATATATAAGCCCCCAAACTTAGTCGTTTCCTTTACTTTCCTCATTCACCTCATATCGCTTCCATTTGAGATTAAAAAAGAACACACGAACTACTCCATCTTTTTTCCCTATCGATCCAAGAATGATCTGATTTTCTAAATCAATCCCTCCTCACGAATCATTATCGTTCTAGTTCCTCCAGGTCTCACACGACTTTGAATTCGAATTTATTTCTCTTCTTCTGACTTTAATTTAGGTAGGTCAATCTATATACATTTTATGATTTGAGTACGAGACTTCGAGTGTCATGAATCTCGTGTTGTATAGTTTAGTTGGGGAAGTCACTCGATCCGAATCAACTTGGAGAGGATGGGAATTGGAAAAAATGAAATTGTTGAGTAAAGAAAATGATACAAATCTATCCATGATGATCGATCTTGGACAATCGGCAAAACTTTACACTTAGATGACACTGGAGTAGATGATGGTGATGATGTACTGATCGTTATGGAGTGACGTTGAAGTTTGGGTGACTAACGATCATCTTTGAACGATCGGTGGTGCTTTGGAGTTGGAGGGTTTTGAGGTGGAAAGGATAGAGTGGTACGATCGACTGATGGCATAGAGATAACGATTGGTATGGAAGGTTAAGGAGAACGATTGGTGAACATCGACAATTGTGAATGATCAGTGAGAATGAGTTGGTCAGAAACTATCCATAGTGACTAGGTTTAGGAACGATCGGTAGGAATGCTGGACTGAACGATCGAACTATTGGGTGGTGATAACGATCGGATGAAATGGATAGGGTGAATGATTGACTGTCAGCTATCAAAATCCAAAAATAGAGTCCAAACAAATGAATTTGAGTTTAAAGATGAGCTTCAGCCTTACATATTTAAGTGAACGCATATGATTCATATAGGATTTGAATTACTTATTCGGTAATATATAACATCCGAACTTTGACATGAACCAATGCCTTTGACCATTCTCTTAAAGCTCATCTGTGATCTGAACATAAAAATTGAAATTTTACTTGCTGACAACCGATCGTGAAACTTAAACTGCGTTGTTCCCTAATGACATAGAGAAACGGTTGAGACGGTCAGGAATGACGGTCCCTCCGGTCGAACCTCGAAGTCTCGTCGTCTTTTCCGTCTTTAGTTTCGTACAACTTATTAGGGAATTACATAGCACTTTACCACACCACACTAGCACTCACTATACACACGGGGGTACATGTTACTTTATCTAATCATGATTTTTACTGGCTTTAATAGCAATGGGTTCTAGACATTCTGGGCATCTTGCAGCTATGCCAGCTGGATCATCTTCTCAATAGGATAATCCTGACGTGGAATCAAGTTTTGCAACTGTGTCTGATAGTCTGTCCTCTAGTCATTATTCAGAACAACCGAAAAGCCTAGGCCCACAATTTGATTTTATTGATGCGGTTCCCATTCTTCCACCAGAAGTTGTCGATCCTGCTCCCGATACTCTAGAGGATGCAGTTATTCTGCAGAACCCTGCTGATTCCATAGCCTCGAAAATTAAGGAAGATGCTATTTGTCGAATCTGCTAAAGGCATGGAATTCCCTTTAACGATGTATTGGTTCCGTTGTTGGATGATAGGGCTCATAGACCTCCAGAAGGATATATGGCGTGCAACAAGTTCATATGCTGGGCCGGATGCATCCTACTATTTAACTCATACATCTGGGAAATTCTCTATTATTTGAGGATAGCTCCAGCGTAGCTTCATCCGAACGGCTACGCTCTTCTCAATTGTACTTGTATGGTATTTATGGAGTTATTGCATCGTCTTTCATATTCTCTTTCAGGCGACGGATAGGGAGTCTTTCGTTTACATTTCATGAGTCGGCAAAGAGGTGTCAGATTCTAACTTGCACATGGAATAAATTAAGCGCCTTTAAAAGTGAGTGGTTCTTTGTCTGATGTCCGCCTGGTTTTGCTCGACAATGGTTGGAAAGATGTAAGTGTTATCCACTATCTTTATATTAGCATGGAAAACCAATATTCAGGTCGTATTCCTAACTGAGTAATTCCTTTTATAGGCATGATCACTCGGCCCAACGGTAATTTTTATGAGGAGCCAGTCACGAGTCTCAAAAATGCACCGCCTGAAGACAGGAACATCGCATATCTTCTTATGGACAAACGCCTTATTACTTTTTGTTGGATAGAAGAGGGCCTTAGTGTTGGGCTAACAAAAGTCGCTCAAACTGCAGGGATAAGACCATAGGCTGCAGTTAGTCAAAGGGGCAATCGAATCGACCTCGTCGCGCCACCAGCCGTGGGTGCTCAGGAATTCACTGGTATTGAAGCCGAAGGAGATAAAGGTGATGTGCCCAGTCGCAATAATGACGAATCTGGTCTTGGAGTTGAGGTCAGATCCTCGCAGACCTCATAGCCCTCGATTCCCGATAGGAGAAAAAAGAAAACATTTGTTTATAAGTTTCCCAAAAGTCATCTTTCTGATTAACTCAAGTCGTCGATGGTCCTAAGATTGTTCAAGATGAATCCTCTTCTCAACCATCAGAGCGTTCAAGTCTGCCGCTTGATTCTTTGTCTGGTCTATGAATACTGCATGACCTTGATGCTTTCCACATTACTGATGTGAGTATCGATGGGTTGGAATATCTCACCGAAACTAGCACTGAAATTCCAACTTCTAAATGATAAGTTACTCCAATGAGCAAAGCTCCTGCGTCTGGTTTGTCGGGGGATAACACAAGGACACTTCCACACACTTGCACCCCTCAACATTGCATTATGCTCGACTTGTGCTTTTTAATGCTTAAATTTGATTGACTTCTGTTTTCCTTTGCAGAAAGGATGGTGAAGAAAAGGAACATGTTTGATTCCCTCTGGGATATACACCACCAATCCTTTGGTTCACACTCTAGCTCTTACCATCAAGGTGGTAGTCGAGAGTATTATGATTCCGGTTACCACTCCCGTCTGGACCGTAGTCATCAAGATAGGGGTGATAGGGATAAGCCATCTCAAGATAAGGATCGATCAAGATCGAGATCCCCTTCTCCAAAGGGTTCCGATAAGCCAACTGATCGTCGAGATTCACCTATCGATCCCTCTCATGGTCCCATTCCCGTTTTAATTCCTCCACGACCTTTGGTTCCTTCTCACTCTCAACGGTCCAGTGATCATTGTCTTCATAGCGAACATGTTGTTGCTCAAAGACCTGGCAAGGAAAGTACTGAAATCGAAATCGCTACTGAAGATCCTATGATCGATCCAACTGCTCGCATGGCACAACTTCGAGAAGAGTTTCCAAATCTATGTTTTAAAGGGTTCTTATTCCCTCCTAATCTGAAGAGGGTCCCAGACCATGTCCAGAAAATGACTATTGATTATGTTACAGATATCTACAAGCAGTACCATGAATGGATAAAGGCAGCAGAGAAAATGTCAAAAGTATCTTTCGAGCGCGTAGCTGAATTTAAAAAGTTAAAACACCATGAAGCTCAAAATAAAAGAATTATCAATACTTTGACAAATGAGTTAGAGGCTTCTAGGATCTCCCTAGCAGAGGCCAAGGGAAAAGGTAATACTGCCTTCAAATCCATGGAGGAGATGAAATCCATTCATCTTGATATGGTCCAGATGTTGCATCATCGAAATCAAGAAATAACACTCGAGAGGGAGATATAGCTCGAAGTTGTGAATTTGCAGCCTTGAAGGAGATAGCAAAACTCAAGGCTAAGCTCGAGTATGCAAACAAGGAGAAAGATGATTCTTAAAAAATCGCTCAAGATGCTTGTGACGAGTTGGTGAATGTTAGACTTGAGAGGGACACGGCCGTTGAAAGGGCCAAAGATGTTGATGCACTTATTCAGCGCGAAGTAGAAGCTACCAAGGATAAGGTAGGAGATAATGAACGAGCTTGACCCACTTCTTTTTCTTTACAAAGCCAACGTTCTCAAGCATAGGAATTTAACATGGCTTGGTGATGATTATCCCTACCAGCTCTGGCACGCGTGGGAACTTCTTGTTGCAAAATAAAAGAGACTCCTTAATACTGAGGAAATCGACCTGTCTAGGCTTGAAAGTGAAATTCTATTAGGCGATGAACCCAAAACATTGCATGATATCCAACTTACACTTTAGAAAGAATCTGCTACTGCTTCTTCACATGAAATGGATGAAGGACCGGGTCGGCACAACTCGATGTTACAACTGAATTGCCCCCAACATCCCAGGCTATCCCTAACTCCATGGCAGATTCTTCAACCATCCCCGGGTATGATCCGGACAAGCCTCAGCTTTCTCCAATTCTCGAACTTGGTTCTAAGGATATTTCGGCTCAACTTAGGAGCCACACCGAGGAAGGTATTTCACCAACATTTTCCGTCTTTCAAAACGTTAGGGTGTTATCAGTTGTAATTACTAATCTTTTCGCCTATTTTTTCTCAGCTTTAAATCTGTTAGGTGTCGTTCCTCCTTCCTCGCAAGAGCCTAAATTGGGATCACAAGCAGCCGTGACAGAATCCATTAAAGTTACAACTTTGGCTGCTGCTCAGGGTGCTCAAGAAGAAACCTTCGTTATTGAGATCAATTCATGGAGGCATTGTTCAATGAAGGAGGCGACCCACACCATGAAATTCCCTTTGATGAGGATGTTGTAATCACTGGCTCTTCCAACCCTACCAATGAGCTTAGCATGAAAGAGCGCATTGAGAAGGAAGAGTTGTTGAAAAAGAAGGAAAAAACAGAGCCTGTTGATATGGATTTCAGTGAGCCAATTCCTATCCCGCTCCAGATGATCCCTCTTGGCGAGAAAATTCCCCTAGATGAGGTCCCTCCTGCTTCTGGTGTTGAGAGTGCCTTGATCCCTTCTGCTTCTAAAAATGATGCTACCTCGATCCACATAACTGAAGATTTTTCTTTGAAGAGAAGCCGAGGTGGAAAAGGGTGGAAGAGAGGATCGCGTGGTAGTTTGGATAGAGCCACTCCCATGAAACAAAAGAAAGATAGGAAGTCCAAGAAATAATCTTAGGGTTGGTGTGATGCGTAAATAGCTTGGATGGCTACGTTTTCTTTTTGTTGGTTGTGTTTGTTTGGATACAACCCCCACTTTTACTTCTCATTTTGGATAAACTTGTATTGTGAACAGCAAGTTTAGTGTGAATAAGATTCTTTTATTTTTGTGTAGAATTCTCCTATGCGCTTGTTTAAATGATCAAGCTATCACGTTTTCCATTTAATGTATATATGACTCGTTGTTCATTGGGTCGGATATTGATCCGACTTATCCATCCCAAGGCCTTCCTGAGGTCGTGGCCTCGAGTCGTATCAAACACTAGGCTCGAGTCGTATCAAATGCTAGGCTCGAGCCTTAGTGTTACGCCGTAGAATTCAACAGTTTTAGTAATTATACTCCTGCCCCAAGTCTCAGGTTAGCGGAGTTAGATGGTGCACGATCGAACTCCATCCTTAGCGAATTTTTTACTCCTTCTATCGGTTTCAGCCCGGAGTTTATGGAATAATGAGTGGTCTAACCACACTCATCTATTTGTTTATACTCATATCCACACTCTGGGGATAAGAGTTAGTTAATGGGTGATCGGATCACACCCTTCTTGCATCTGTACCCATCTTCGCACTCTGGGGGCATGTGTTATTTCATAGGCGATCAGTCACACCTACATAGCATTTATACTTATATCTGTATTCTAGGGATGTGAGTTATTCGGACGACTATCGAGTTCGGTTCTTTTTTGTCAATTGTTCTGCCCTCTAATATTGGATTTGACTCATCGAGTAACTGGTCGGATCTCAATCATTCTCGAATTATGTCGATCCCATCGAACAGTGGGATTTAGTCGGTCGTATATCGCAATTAACATGTACAGCAATGGTAGGTCACAAATATGATGGAAAATTCAAAGTTCTGTTACTGAATGGAAAGGAATGACATAATTTGTCTTATTACATATCTGGAAAAACAAATGCTAAAGCAAATTCTAAAACTAATTATAACTGAATGAAAAAGAAATAAACTAAGTGAAATAGCGCAGCAATTGCTCGCTATTCTACACCCTTGGGAGTGTGATGACATCAACAGTCGCTAGCTTGAAGGTTCCCTCTCCAAGCCTCTTCTCGATGACATACGGTCCTTCCCAGTTTTGATTCATATGTGACGGGGCAGGAAAGACCCATTTTAAAACGAGATCGCTGATTTCAAAGGTTCTAGGTTGACTTTAGTGTTGTAGTATCGGGCGACTTGGTGTCTGTGTGCAGCTGCCCTCAAATCATCTTCCTCATGCTTCTCATCTATAAAGTCTAGAGATTCCAAAAGGAGATCATTGTTTGTTCTAGGATCGTAATAAGTTACTCGATGAGAAGGAACTTTGAGCTCAACGATAATAACGGCCTCGGAGCCGTAAGCGAGGGCGAATGGAGTATGGCCAGTCGCGGACTTGTGGGTGGTTCTGTAAGCCCATAGTGCTGTCGGGAGTTCATCCACCCACTTGCCTCTTTTCCAAATGCTTTTTCAAAATGGATTTTATAATTTTGTTCAAAGCCTCAACTTTTCCATTCGCTTGAGGGTGAGCGACTGCCGCAAACCTCTTTTCAATACGACACCGACAGTAGAAATTTTTAAATTCGGTACTATCGAATTGAGTCGCATTGTCTGTTACAATAGTTCGTGGAAGGCCAAAATGACAGATGATGTTTCAGACAATGAAGTTGATTACTTTCTTAGTTATGATCGTGGCTAAGGGTTCTGCTTCAGTCCATTTGGTGAAGTAATCAACTGCAACAATAGCGTACTTTACACCACTTTTAGAGATCGGTAAGGAACCAATAATATTTATACCCCGCATGGCAAATGGCTATGGGCTAACCATTTGTGTAATTTCAGTATGGGGAGCTCTTGGAACTTTTGCATATATCTGGCACTTGTTGCATTGCCTTACATAATCGACAGCATCTCGATTAACGATCGGTAATAATACCCATAACGGAGTATTTTCTTTGCTAAAATATGCCCTCCAGTATGATCGCCACATTCCCCTTCATGGACTTCCTTTAGGGCTCGTTTTATTTCATCATGAGTGATACACCAGAGAAGGGGAATGGAGAAACCCTTTTTGTACATAACTCCTTCCTGTATAATATACCGTGAAGATTTGCGAAGGATTTGTCGCTTTTCATTCCTTCATTTGGGAAGAAATCCTTATAGCAAATAATCTTTAAACAGAGTCATCCACAATTCCTTCTGAGGCTCCTTCTCTAGTACTTGGTCAATTTCCATTAGATTTATGCTTGGGGCGTTTAGTACCTCGATGGAACCAAGCCCATCTGTTGTGCATCCCTAGTGCAAGCAAACTTTGCCAATGAGTCAGTGTCTCTGTTCTGGTCCATAAGAATATGCGTAATGTCATAATACTCAAAGTCAATCAACAACTCTTGGAATTTAGTAAGGTATGGAGCAAGCCGTTGTCCTTTAGCTTGGTAATCTCCCTTAATATGGTATGCTACCAATTGCAAGTCGCTAAAGATTTCAAGAGACTTTATTCCCATTTCCCTAGCGAGCTTAAGTCCAGCAATCAGAGACTCGTACTCGGCTTCGTTGTTTGTTGCAGGGAAATCAAGCTTTAAAGCATAACAAATTGACCAATTCTCGGGGGTTACAAGCACAATCCTAACTCCAGAACAACGATCGTTGGATGCTCTATCTGTATACAACTTCCATCTATGGTAGGGATTTCACTGCTCTTCGGGAAATCATTCTGTGCAGTAAATTCTGCTGTAAAATCGGCCTGACTCTGAATAGTCCTTCAAGGAAGATAAGTGATATCGAATTGGCTAAGTTCGATATTCCACTTGAGTAACCTTCCAAACATCTCAGGTCACTGCAATTAACGGCTTGTTGGTGTAAACATTAATAGGGTGTGCCTGAAAGTAGGGGCAAAGTTTTCATGATGCAATCAACAAGCAGTATGCCAGTTTCTCTATCTTCGGATAGTTCCTTTTGGCCCCTGTCAATCACTTACTAACATAGTAGACCGATCTGTGAATTTGATTCTTTTCTCATAGCAACGCGACACTTATTGCGTGTACCGACATGGCTATGTTGACATATAAATCTTCATTATCCACCGGCTTTGATAAGATGGAGGGTCTCTCCAAATGATTCACCAAAGCTTGAAATGTGTCTTTACAATCCTATGTTTGCTCGAAGTTTCTTTTCCCTTTCCTAATCAAGTCAAAGCAACTTTCCCATTCATATTCTATACTTGTTTGATAGTCTTTGGTGCTTGGATATCACTGATAGCTTTAGTCTTCTCGGGATTAGCTTCGATCCCACGGGCATTAACAATAAAACCCAAGAACTTCCCTGATGCTACGCCAAAAGAAAACTTTAAATGTTTAATTTTCATCTTATAATGTCAGAGGATGCTGAACATTTCTACAAAGTCTCTAATGTGGTCACTTGATTGTCGTGACTTCATGAGCATATCATCCACATATACTTCCATCATTTTTCCAATCTAATCTTTAAACATCCTATTGACTAAGCGGTGGTAAGTCGCTCCTACATTCTTTAGTCCAAACGGAAACACCACATAGCAATATAATCCAACATTGGTAATGAAACTGGTGTTCTCTTGATCAGGAATGTGCATCGGGATTTGGTGATATCCCGAGTATGCATCCATGAAAGATAGCAATTCGTGTCCCGTGGTTAAGTCCACCAAATGGTCGATCCTTGGAAGGGGAAAACTATCTTTTGAACACGCCGTGTTCAAGTCTGAGTAATCAATGAATGTTCTCCATTTCCCGTTCGCCTTTCACAAGCACAGGATTAGATACCTACTTAGGATAGAAGGCATCGCAGATAAATCCATTGTCTTTGAGTCTATCCACCTCCTCTTTGAGAGTGGCAGATCTCTCTGGATCCATGTCGTGTCTTTCACCGGGACATGCCTTGGGTCGATATTCAATGCATGGCTCGCAGTGGCAAGCGAGATTCCACACATGTCAGAGTGAGTCCAAGCGAACACATCAAGATTTGGTCTGAGAAATCCGGTAAGTTATTTCATCAACGAGGGGCTGAGTTGTGATCCAATCTTTATGACCCGTGACGGGTCGCCGTGGCTAACTGTAGTGTCAATCGTCAATTTAGCCACTGCAGCCCAGGTCTCTTTGGGCTCTATTTCATCATCTTCCGGATCTATATCTCTATAGAATCGACTATTAAGCCTTAGACAAGGCTCAGGCATTAGTTGTTAATCCTCAGTGGCTTGGATGTGGATTGACTTGTCTACACCTTTACCTTTCTCTCTCTGTTGAACATCCCTCAGCTACATAACATGCACGTCCAGTTGCCTGATCACCATGAACAACTCCAACTCCGTTATCTGTTGGAAACTTCAAAGTCAAACACCATGGGGCAAGAGCTACTCGGAACTCAACTAGGGCCGGTCGGCCCAAAAATCATTATATGGAGAATTAACATCCAAAACAACAAAAGGCAAAATCTGGACTCTCCTACTATCACCTTCTCCCAACTCTACAGGTAATTCAACATAACCAGTAGCACCGTTAAAGCCATGAATGCGGGCTTTAGACGATTTCAAATTCTTTGCTTCCATCCTCATCTGATCATAAGCTTTCTTGAAAATTATGTTACAGAACTTCCATAATAAACCAATATCCTTCTCACAAAAGCGAGTCGATCATGGCCGAAATGACCATTGGATCGATCGTTAGAGCCTCCACCTTGTCTGCATCTCTATTTCTAAACATGATATCATCTGCCATTATACGTTGCTGTTTTGTCGGAGCTCCATCTTCCGTGTTTGAATAGTATTCAAAATCCACATGCTTAATCGCGCTAGCATAGCACTCCATCTCATGCTAACTTTTATCAACTGGATGTAGTCCTTCAACTATTATATTGATCACTAATCTCCCACCATTCCATGCATGTTCCTCAGCCATGTGCAGTGCTTATCCTCGGTTGGGGTCTGATGTCACCTGTCCGCCATCCTGTGGGGTTTTTACGAATTGTTGTAACTTCCTTTCTCGAATCTGTTTTTCAATAATATCCTGGAGATGCCTGCATTCATTGGTGTTATGCCTATAACATTCGTGAAACCGACAATATTTTCCGGTTTGTTTCTGCTTCTCTGTTGATTCTTTAGGAGGCGGCTTCCTATACTACATAGTATTGCAGGTAGATAAATAGACATTCTCTAGGGACGTATTCAATGGCATGTAAGTGTTGTATATCGAAATCCTAGGCTTTCCTCTTCCAGAATCCCTCTATCATTCTTGGCTCATATCTTTGCCTTTCTTTGCTGATTCGGTTTGTTTTGGAAATTCCCTTGAACTTTTCCAGAGCTTTCATCAGACTGGTTTACTGCAATATTACTTTGTACTCCCTCTCCACTTGGTCCTGCAATATTCTTCTTCTTAGAGGATCTAGCTTCCTCGAGGATCTAGCTTCCTCCTTTCTTAAATATTGAGCCGCCATTGCATAAAAGCGTTCCAACGTTGCGGGTGGATTGCCAGCTAACCAATCGCCAAAATCAGATTCTGGATCAATCCCTCTTGTCACAGCGATCAATATTGCATGGTCATTCAGATTACTGATTTCTGTAATAGCTGTATGGAATCCCTCCAAATAATCATTCAACAATTCTCCTAGGGCCTGGATCACGCTGGACAGGGACATTACATCCCTAGGGCGAGTTGCGTGCATTCGGAACTGCTCCACAAACTTGTTTCCAAATCATCAAATCTAGATATCGACTACCGGGGTAACCTTGTGAACTACATCTTTGAAATCCAAGAGAGAGTTATGGAAAAACATCTACACTTGGTTGCGTCATCTGCTCATGCAGAATCCATCAGCCATTCATATATCATAATGTGATGCCTGGGGTTTGTTTTTCCCTTATAGGCAGGCATCGATGGCATGTTGAACCTCCTTGGATATTCTGCATGCAAAACATTATCAGTGAACGGGGTATGGCTTCTTAAGACTCCCCAGTCGTCATTGGTCAAGCCTTGGCTTTCTCTCACTAGCTGTTTGAACATAACCGACAAGTCCGGCATTTGGATGGTCAGTGCCAAGCGACGGTTGTGTTCCACCTCACATGAATGGTCCGGTCGATGTCTATGAGTTGTTCCACGCCTTCTTGGTTCAACATCGTGTATCTCGTAAATTCACTTCATCATCATTCCGGGGAAGCATTTGGTCAACATTTAACGGAACTCCATTATCTAAATCAGCCATAGCTGCTCTAGTTTGAATCTTAGCGTGCATGGATAAGTTCCCATCTCTAGTGGAGGGATCAGCACCGACTATTCCTGGCTGACAATGATGGTCTGCCTGTTGATGTCCTGAAGTTTCTGCATGATATTCGTCTGTACTATGATGCCTATGTCTGTGATACCCATCTGATGAACTAGAACTCTCCGATGCCGAGTAAAGGGTAGGGTCCCTCATAGCTTTTCCTCGTTGTTGCTGAGTGAGCTGGTTCATTAGGTTAATATTGGCCTGGATTTTCTGATTTAATTCTCGATGGCTATTCATTAACTCTCTCATCAGATTCTGGAATTCAGCTCTCATAGTAGAATCAGTTGGATTTTGGACTTCAATTGGTTCGACATTCACATCCATTGGTTGACTGCTCGGGCCTCCTTGTTGGATAGTAACGTTTTCGTTTCCTTCCATGTTCTGAGAAGTAGATCTATCATTCCTCATCATTATTGATAGCTTTGCTTAGATTTTTGCAAATCTGAGTTGGACGAACAAACTTCCTGAAGATAACTATGGATCTCCTTCGGGGGATTTATGCAATCCAGTAGCAACAAAAGGGTATCCCAATCAGCTGAGAATCAAAATTCTCAGTGAAAGCACCAAAATGTTTGCACCAAAAATGGTTACAAACACCCAAGAATAGTTTTTGTAGAGAAGTAAATGAAGAAAAGAAAATTTAAACTAAAGGAAAAAGTAAGAAATAGAGAATAAGCAGTAATCAAAGACACAGAGGTTTATAGTGGTTCGGCGTTGTATGCCTACGTCCACTTTGAAGATTATCCTTTATTACTCTCTTGTGAATCTGATTAATAGTAAAACAAAGGTGACATTTGATTACAATGGAGTCTAGAATAACAAGCGGCGTAAAAGATCCTAAAAATGAACCAACAAGTCTGTATTTATAGGGTGAGATGACGAGATATTTCACTAAGAATTCAGTAGAAGGCTCTCTAGGTACATAGGAGCCCACCATAACGATCGGTGGCCCTAACTCGATATTTTGGAGCGATCGACTATAGTTATGCCGATCGTTATTTTTTGTCTCCAATTGATGTGCGATCATTTTTGGGGGGTTCCACATGCCTCTTGACATTGCCACTAAAATATGAAGTCATTCTGAGTTGTAGATTGCGAGATATGGATCAATCTTTGTTGCATTTGGATCGTTCACTGAGCTACACCGATCATTACGAAGTATCGGAAAAAAACGATCGACATTCCTTGAACCTCAAAGTTTTGACCTACGATCGTTTTTATGGGCTCCACTCTTCAAACTGATGCTCTGAAAGTTTCAAGTGAATTAGCCTTATGGATTTTGAGATATCGATCGATCTTCGCTGATTTGAGCTGTTTTATGGATTGTTCCCAATCGATCCATATAAATCTTTGCTTTGTCCGTAATTCGAGCGTATGAACTCTGATCGACTTGAAATTTGAAATGTAACTTCATGGGACTATGCCAGTCACTCCATACCGATTGCACCTCGGTTGGGACCCGGTCCAGATCTGCCTAACCATCGTCCATAGTATTGTATATAATCGATTTTTAAGGCTGATAACCATCCATTCCTAGCCTAGCCGATGATATCACGGCCTTGCCAAAAAGATGGATAACAATATATATATATATATATATATAAAAGTTTGCATAGTTTTTAATATTTATATAAATTACAAGCTTACATACATACATATATTGGGACAACATTCAATACGTATAGGACGATCTAACATGTTCGTTGCAATGTAAATCCCAATATTTATACACGGGCATGTTATACCTTGCACGGATTATTATGTTACACATGCACTCACATATACATATATTTATATGATATATAGGTGTACTATTATATTTAATTGAATATAAATTAAATAAAATTCTATTTAAAATTTATAAATTTAAATGAAATAAGAAATTTTATTTAAATTAAATTTAGAAATGTTCTAAATAATTCATAGGCCTAATATAGATCAAATAAGGGGAAAATTTTGAGATTATCTCGTATCATCCGCTGTAGGCTGGTCCAGTTCCAACACTAAGTGCTAGGTTGTAGTGTCAAAATAAATGTTGTAGTGTGTGATTGATGTTTAGACTCAAACTCTGTGAATCCATGATTTTGAAAATCATTCGAACGTGACAACTGATATGGATTTCGAAACACCAACGGAGATTGGTTATTCTCTATATTGATCTCTGAACTGACTGATCATGGTTGTCCTGTCCAGAGAGCTAGGATGATGATCGTAAGGTGTAGGCCCCAATGCCAAGAGAAAGTGGATTGGGTATGTATGAGAGTAAGTCCACTCACTAGAGAGTGAGAGAATGGACTTGCTTTTACATTAAGTCTTGTTGTCAAAGAACGAGTGGATTGGACTCAGCAAGGATCTAGATAGGTTGAACCCAAGGTCGGGTATTAAACAGTCCGGCGAGATCGAGAAATGATCTAGATAGATCGAACCCTAGATTGGATGTTAAACGGTTCGGCGAGATTGAGGAATGGTCAGGGGAGATCGAGAATGTGACGCCCCACCTCTATACTCACGCTAGCCAAGGACACTACGGGGTAATGCCGTCGACTAGCACGAAGAATAAGACTGTTGAGAAGCGACCATCTATGTAATTGCTTTATGCGAGTACCGATATGTCAGATAATATAACTTACATTTCATTTCAAGAGGAAATCCGACATATCATATACAAACTCAAAGCTACCACACAGTGGCTATGAGGACTTTAGAAACAACTATAGAAATAAGCATAACACAAATCAGTCACAGACATTCATATCACAAAAGCGGAAACAGATATGAATATAACACATAAAAGTGTACATCAAAATAGTGGTCAAACTAGATCCACTACATCACAAAAGAATAGATACAAGTGCTAGACAAAAGAATAAGTATACAACAAGGAGTCTCTATCTCAAATGTATACTAACATAAACTACTATGCTAAAGTAGTTAGCCAAAAGTCAAGTGACGGACCCTGATAAGAAGTCAAGCAGGAGCACCTGAAATACCTCGGTCTGACCCGAGTATTATTTAAGAAGAAAATAATAAACGGATCAGTCTAGCTATAAATATCATATAAAGTGAGATAGGATAAGAGATATGACAAACAACGTATGATAACAATACTGTGACAAGTATACATCAGATAACAACAAAAATCATACAATATCTCAAATATTCTCAAACACCAAAAGAGTCGCATTCTTTAAATTATTCATCAAAGACACAAATAATTGATAGAGCTCATCAATGCCTATCATCAAGATTGGTGAAACAAAAATTCTAGAAATCATCAACTAGAAATCCATAAATCACAAAAGGGGGAGGCCTATCACAAACGGGAGCATGAAAACTCACCAACACGTGCATCACAAACGGAACGCTATTCCATGGTTGCTAACCATCAATTTTGAGCCGAAGCTCCACAAACGGCTCGAAGACCATGGGTTGCTACCCCACCATTTTTAAGTTGAAACTCCATAAACGAGGTTTAACCCCACACAAACAAAGAGACGTCGCACATCGCTAGTCTAAATCACAAAATGATCATCATCGATCAATAAAAAGTGTGAATCACACTAAGCTAGTAAATATAAGAGTTTAGTTTCATGTCCATAACCACTGGCTTAACTTAAATATTTACGAACAAATTGTAGACTTCCACTCGAAAATTGTCACAAGATTTCAATCGAACAAGTCTAAGAATTAACCGACAAAGTAAACGCAAGCGTTTCATACCACTTGTTTTGCTAAGCCGTTTAATTAGATTTCTCATACGAATGAGGTAAAGGTTTGTATATACCAACAGATTGGAAAACAGTTTTAAAATGAGCTTTGTATTTATAAGTAGTGTTGAAATCGTTTTGGTGAAAGAGTTTGAGTATTTACTACTAGTATAGAAACCTTTGCATTTTAAAGTGACAAATCACCAAAAATGATTGTAGAAACAATCAATCACCAAAGATTCACATTCGAAGACGTGAATCAAAACCATAGAAATCGATACCAAATCCATCAAATGGATATTCCTAAAAATCCAAAGAAAGAAGTCATCGAAGTCGATAATAAGTGATAACAACTAACCGGATCGAAAAGAATCGTTTAAAAATCAGAAACCCACACAAAACTGCCTCAAATAGGAAAAAAGCACATCTCCCAGATTCAGTCGACTGGACTGTAAGGTCAGTCGACTGAAACATTCCTTGAAACTCTCGGGTTTCAGGTTCAATCGACTGAACTATATGGTCAGTCGACTGACACAGGGACAGGAAGTTTTTTGCTCCCAGGTTCAGTCGACTGCCAGTCGACTGATAGATGGACAGAAGCTTTCTGCTCCCAGGTTCAGTCGACTGACACAAGGGCAGGAAGTTTTCTGCCCCCAGATTCAGTCGACTGACCTTACCGTTCTATCGACTGAACTACCATTTGCAGTATTCTCAACCTAGCCCAAGAAGGGGCAAAAATCCAAACGGAAGTGATCGAACGAGCAATGGAGACTAGGGATTTATGCCAAGCAACAACCCAGCCTTATAGGCTCTTCGATACACCCCAACAACGTGTTCAAACATCAAAGATAGGATTTTTAAAGTTTTGACTTCAAAACACCAAAATTTGGAAAATTCATCAAACTAATTCAATTCAAAGGCAAATGGACAAGGAATAGATGTTAGGAATTACTACCTAACAACTATCAAAGATATAGACATAGATGTGAGTTCAAAAACTCACCTTTTAAACCCAAAACAATACATGAGAAGCTCTAGAACAAGCAAAGGTTGATTTCTCTTCAACAACACCTCTAGAATCTTCAATCTACTATCAAAGGTGAAGTTTGTCCCTAAGTTAAGTTATAGGAATTTCTGAAAATTGAAGAGGGATTGAGATGGAGAAGATGAAGAGGATGCTTACCTAAGCTTCTCTTGGATTTTGGACTTGAATTTGAGTCTCCTAATCAAAGCTACGGTTTAGGAATTTTAATTTCCTCTTCTTTCCCCCATTTTTACTTTAGCTTGAGTGTTAGGAAATAGAATGAGTGAATGGATGAAGAGTAGAGGAGTTAGGGTTATTTGTTAGGTTGGTGGGTTGAAACCCAAACCCAAAGCCCTAAATGAAAATATCAAAATTTTACTAAACTCCAAACATATCAATGTTTATACTCAAAAAGGTCACAAACGCCATTTTGGACTCAATGAAAGTGGCCTTGAGTCCTAATTCGACTGTTCGCAAAAAGTGACATTTCGGACTTAAATCCGACTAACGATGCTATATTTAAATAAAACATTTAAATATACAATCGTAAAATATGCGGGTTGTTACAGACTCCCTTCCTTAAAGAAATTGCGTCCTCGCAATACTTAAGAAAAAGAAATAAAAAGTAACAACCATACAAAGGCATAATAACACAAAAGGAAGAAATTTTGAAATGAGAAGTTCACCTTAAGGAAGCACGAGAAAGTAAGTCTGGATGTGTTCGCTCGATGAATTCTCTAGATTCCCAAGAGCAATCCTTAGGATTTGAGGACCATTGAACTTTCACAAGAGGAACATCTTTATTTCGAAGGCGTTTAACCTCCATAACAATGATACGAATAGGATGTTTCTCATAAGTCAAATTAGGCGAAACTTCAATTTCTTCAAAAACACCGGGCTCAAGAATAGAATCGGAATCTCGAAGGCATTTCCGTAGTTGTGAGATGTGGAATACGTCATGAATAGCAGATAATTGAGCCGGTAATAAAAGGCGATAAGCCACAGAACCAATGCGTTCGGTGATGGGAAATGGACCAATATATCGAGGTGTTAATTTTCCCGATCGACTGAAACGCACAACACCCTTCATAGGTGAAACATGAATAAACACAAAATCTCCCACAGAAAATTCTAATTTCCTTCTTCGATTATCGGCATAGGATTTTTTGTCTACTTTGAGCTTCTTTCATCCTATGACGAATAAGGTCAATCTTTTCTGTGGCATCACGAATAAAATCTGGACCTAAAACCAGCTTCTCACCGGCTTCAAGCCAACACGAAGGAGATCGGTATGGCCTCCCATAGAGTGCCTCAAAAGGTGCCATACCAATACTAGATTGGAAGCTATTATTATAAGAAAACTCAACAAGGGAAATATGATCTTCCCAACTTCCACCAAAATCAAGAACACATGCACGAAGAAGATCTTCAAGAGTTTGATTCACTCGCTCAGTTTGTCCATCGGACTGAGGATGATAAGCGGTGCTAAAATTAAGCTTCGTTCCCAAAGCTTTTTGAATACCTTTCCAAAATCCACTAGTAAACAATGGATCACGATCGCTAACAATAGAAGTAGGAACTCCATGCAATTTAACAATCTCCTTGACATAGAGTTTAACCAAAATAGGTACGGTCCGATTGAAAAAAAATAGGTACGGTCCGATTGGACCGAACGGGAAGAAAATGGGCGGATTTTGTAAGTCTATCTACTATCACCCACAGGATATCATGACCCGAACGAGAATGGGGAAGACCGTCAATAAAGTCCATGGAAATTTGATCCCACTTCCATATTGGAATGTCCAAAGGTTGCAATAACCCACTGGGCCTTTGATGTTCGGCCTTCATGAGTTGGCAAGTCATGCAACGCTTAATAAAGTTAGCAATATCATATTTCATTCCATCCCAATAATAAAGTGGTTTCATGTCCGCTTACATTTTACTACTACCGAGATGAATGGTAAATTTAGAACGATGAGAATCTTCTAAAATGTCTTTATGAAGGTCAATAATATATGGCACAATAAGTCTACCAAATTTTCGAATACCGCCACGAGCATCAATATCAAAGTCTTTCAAACCTTCAATATCAATTTTATCCCTACAACTTTGGCTAAGAAGAACCAATTCGGGATCATGCTTTTGAGCTTCAAGAATGCGGTCTAAAAGAGAAGGATGAGCCTCAAGGCTACATAAAACAAGAGATGAACATGAATTGGATTCACGATCTCAAATCTCACAAGTGGATAAAGTCGCAAGATCATTCCATTCAGATATCATCATGGAAACAACTGCTTGTTGCTTTCGGCTAAGGGCATCGGCAACACGATTTCCCTTTCCGGAAGTATAAAGAATATCAAGATCATAAGTTGCAAGGAACTCGAGCCAACGTTGTTGACGCAAATTAAGTTCCTTTTGGGAAAATAAATACTTCAAAGATTTATGATCGGTGTAGAGAACAAATTTCTCTCCCAAAAGATAATGACGCCAAATTCTAAGGGCGAAAACAATAGCCGTGAGCTCTAAATCATGAGTGACATATATAGTCTTGGCAGACTTTAATTTCCTAGAAGCATAAGCAATAACACGTTCCCTTTGCATGAGAACGGCACCTAAACCAACACGACTAACATCGGTATAAACAATAAAATCTTGGTTCCCTTCGAGAATCATAAGAATAGGAGCATCAGAAAGGAGTTCTTTTAAATTTTTTAAATGAAGCTTCACATTTGTCTGACCAAATGTATTTAACTCCCTTCTTTGTCAAACTTGTGAGAGGTATGGAAATTTTAGAAAAGTCTTTTATGAAACGACGGTAATAACCCGCCAATCCGAGAAAGCTACGAATTTCCGTCACACTCTCCGGTCTCTTCCAATTTTGAATCGCTTCAATCTTTGAAGGATCCACGGAAATTCCGAATTCAAAAATAATATGCCCCAAAAATTTCACATGAGATTGCCAAAAGTGGCATTTAGAAAATTTTGCTTTCAATTGGTTGCTCCTAAGAGTTTCCAACACAATCCGAAGATGATTTTCATGCTCTTTCTCGGTTTTAGAATAAACAAGAATATCATCTATAAAGATGAGAACAAATCGATCGAGAAAGTCTTTGAAAACTCGATTCATAAGGTTAACGAAATAAGCTGGAGCATTTGTTAAACCAAATGGCATAACAAGCCATTCATAAGATCCATAACGAGTACGGAACGATGTCAAAGGAATGCTATCCTCTGCAATACGGAGCTGATGAAAACCGATTGCTAAGTCTAACTGTGAAAAGACTCTAGCACCGCTAAGTTGATCGAATAAATCATCAATCCGAGGTAAGGGATATTTATTCTTGATGGTGAGATCATTAAGCTTGCGGTAGTCAACGCAAAGCCTAAGTGTACCATCAGATTTCTTCACAAAAATAGCTGAAGCTCCCCATGAGAGGAACTAGAACGAACAAACTATTTTGCTTCCAATTCGGATAATTGTTTACGCATCTCCTCATTTTCCTTATTGGACATACGATAAGGAGGACGAGTAATAGGTAGAGCTCCTGGGATTAGATTAATTCTGAACTCAATTGCTCGCTTAGGTGGTAATCCTAAAACGGGCTCAAATATGTCGGGAAATTCACAAACAATGTGAATGAGGGAAATGATATCTTCCTCATCATCATTATCGTCATCATGAGGATTTAGAGAATACAAGGATGCTCCCGAATTGGAATCCGAATCTTTAAGAATAAGATAAATCGGCTTAATAGATTGAGGATGTCGAAGATATATAGTCCGCTCAGGACATAGGATATGGGCTTCATAACGGTTAAGCCAATCCATTCCCAAAATCATTCTGAAACCAAGGTAACGCATAACATGCAAATCAGCTCAGAAAGCATAATCACATAAAATAATTTCGACATCTTTACACAGTAAACTGAGTGTTGCGGATCCACCAACTGGATTCGCAATTCTCAATGAAGTCATCAAGCCAATAACATCCAAAGACAAAGCATCAACAAGTTCTTTTGATATAAAAGAGTGAGATGCACCCGTATCAAAAAGAACTCAAATAGGAAGATCACGAAATATAATGGTGCCATCAAGGATAGAATGAGGAATACCTTGACTAAGAGAAGTGTTAGTAGGGGCTTCCACAACATTTAGCTTTCCCTCTTTCTTTCTTTGAAGTTTGGGACATGAAGATATAGTACGACCCAAACTTTTGCAATAGCGGCAAGTAAGGGACTTCAGACACTTGTTTGCATAATGGTCCTTAGAACCACAATTGTAACATTCTCCATGACTAGAGGTAGGAGTCTTTGCTACCGAAGTTGCTCGCTTCCCTCTCTTGTTGGGATAAGGCTTGAATTTAAAAGGCCTCTTCTTGTTGATGTTTTGTTTGACTTCAACATCACTTTCTTTATTGGCCTCTTCGAGTCGAAGAGCGATATCAACAAGATGATCGAAAGAAACTTCTAATTTCAGAAGTAATGGCTTTTTGAGGTTCTTATTCAACCCATAGACAAATATCTGATTTTTCTTCAATGGGATATTAATATACTCGACCCCATATTTAGATAAAGATTCGAAAGATGCGACGTAATCCATCACAGAAGATTCACCTTGAACAAGGTCAATAAAGCATCGGGCTAAAGATACTTTTTCAGCTTCCGGCACAAATTTCAACTCGAACCTTTCCCGGAATTTCTCCCAAGTAAGATCCGCTTCAATAATTTCCAAGATCAAAAGCTCATACCAATCTAATGCTCTTTCTTGGAGCATGCTAGAAGCCACTTAGACTCGATGTAGGTCAATAAGATTCATGTGGGAAAAGATGTGATCGCATGTTCTAAGCCAAGCTTGGACTTCTATAACGCTTTCGGAACCCTTGAAAGGCCTTCCACCCAAGTTGGTGTAATCATTGCACAAGCATGCAAACCCAGATTTAGGATGAGTATGCTCTGGAATGGGTCCGATAACTTGAGCATTTTTCACAAGATCTAAGAGCTGCTGGGCAGACATAAATACTCCATCCTGAGGAGTAGCACTGGATTGACCGGCGCTGGGACGGCCTGGTCTAACCATTTCTCTTCCTTAAGAAAGAAAGGAGAGGAAAAAAGGTTACTCACAGAATGAATATCAAACAAACTTGATTGATAAAATAAGGCATCATAAAAAGAAATAGGATAGAATGGTACGAAGACTCGAATTAAATCCTATGGCGCGATCCCTAAGAAAGACTTAGGACAATGATCCTTGCAAGATTATTCTACATTGTTCCAAAGTTTGGCTCTGATACCAAGCTGTGACGCCCCACCTCTATACTCACGCTAGCCAAGGACACTACGGGGTAATGCCGTCGACTAGCACGAAGAATAAGGCTATTGAGGAGCGACCATCTGTGTAATTGCTTTGTGCGAGTACCGATATGTCAGATAATATAACTTACATTTCATTTCAAGAGGAAATCCGACATATCATATACAAACTCAAAGCTACCACACAGTGGCTATGAGGACTTCGGAAACAAATATAGAAATAAGCATAACACATATTAGTCACAGACATTCATATCACAAAGGCGGAAACAGATATGAATATAACACATAAAAGTGTACATCAAAATAGTGGTCAAACTAGATCCACTACATCACAAAAGAATAGATATAAGTGCTAGACAGAAGAATAAGTATACAACGAGGAGTCTCTATCTCAAATGTATACTAACAAAAACTACTATGCTAAAGTAGTTAGCCAAAAGTCAGGTGACGGACCCTGATAAGAAGTCAAGCAGGAGCACCTGAAATACCTCGGTGACCCGAGTATTATTTAAGAAGAAAATAATAAACGGATCAGTCTAGCTATAAATATCATATAAAGTGAGTAGGATAAGAGATATGACAAACAACGTATGATAATAATACTGCCATACTGTGACAAGTATACGTCAGATAACAACAAAAATCATACAATATCTCAAATATTCTCTAACACCAAAAGAATCGCATTCTTTAAATTATTCACCAAAGACACAAATAATTGATAGAGCTCATCAATGTCTATCATCAAGATTGGTGAAACACAAATTCTAGAAATCATCAACTAGAAATCCATAAATCACAAAGGGGGGAGGCCTATAACAAACGGGAGCATGAAAACTCACTAACACGTGCATCACAAACGAAACGCTATTCCATGGTTGCTAACCATCAATTTTGAGCCGAAGCTCCACAAACGACCCGAAGACCATGGGTCGCTACCCCACCAATTTTGAGTTGAAACTCCACAAACGGGGTTTAACCCCACACAAACAAAGAAACGTCGCACATCGCTAGTCTAAATCACAAAATGATCATCATCGATCAATAAAAAGTGTGAATCACACTAAGCTAGTAAATATAAGAGTTTAGCTTCATGACCCATAACCACTGGCTTAACTTAAATATTTACGAACAAATTGTAGACTTCCACTCGAAAATTGTCACAAGAGTTCAATCGAACAAGTCTAAGAATTAACCGACAAAGTAAACACAAGCGTTTCATACCACTTGTTTTGCTAAGCCGTTTAATTAGATTTCTCATATGAATGAGGTAAAGGTTTGTATATACTAATAGATTGGAAAACGGTTTAAAAACGAGCTTTGTATTTATAAGTAGTGTTGAAATCGTTTTGGTGACAGAGTTTGAGTATTTACTACTAGTATAGAAACCTTTGCATTTTAAAGTGACAAATCACCAAAAATGATTGTAGAAATAATCAATCACCAAAGATTCACATTCGAAGACGTGAATCAAAACCATAGAAATCGATACCAAATCCATCAAATGGATATTCCCAAAAATCCAAAGAAAGAAGTCATCGAAGTCGATAATAAGTGATAACAACTAACCGGATCGAAAAAAATCGATTAAAAATCGGAAACCCACACAAAACTGCCTCAAATAGGCAAAAAGCACATCACCCAGATTCAGTCGACTGGACTGTAAGGTCAGTCGACCGAAACATGCCTTGAAACTCTCGGGTTTCAGGTTCAATCGACTGAACTATATGGTCAGTCGACTGACACAGGATTAGGAAGTTTTCTGCTCCCAGGTTCAGTCGACTGACACAAGGGCAGGAAGTTTTCTGCCCCTAGATTCAGTCGATTGACCTTACCGTTCAGTCGACTGAACTACCATTTGCAGTATTCTCAACATAGCCCAAGAAGGGGCAAAATTCCAAATGGAAGTGATCGAACGAGCAATGGAGACTAGGGATTTATGCCAAACGACAACCCAGCCTTATAGGCTCTTCGATACACCCCAACAACGTGTTCAAACATCAAAGATAGGATTTTTAAAGTTTTGACTTCAAAACACCAAAATTTGGAAAATTCATCAAACCAATTCAATTCAAAGGAAAATGGACAAGGAATAGATGTTAGGAATTACTACCTAACAACTATCAAAGATATAAACATAGATGTGAGTTCAAAAACTCACCTTTTAAACCCAAAACAATAAATGAGAAGCTCTAGAACAAGCAAAGATTGATTTCTCTTCAACAATACCTCTAGAACCTTCAATCTATTATCAAAGGTGAAGTATTTCCCTAAGTTAGGTTATAGGAGTTTCTAAAAATTGAAGAGGGATTGAGATGGAGAAGATGAAGAGGATGCTTACCTAAGCTTCTCTTGGATTTTGGACTTGAATTCGAGTCTCCTAATCAAAGCTAGGGTTTAGGAATTTTAATTTCCTCTTCTTTCCCCCATTTTTACTTTAGCTTGAGTGCTAGGAAATAGAATGAGTGAATGGATGAAGAGTAGAGGAGTTAGGGTTATTTGTTAGGTTGGTGGGCTGAAACCCAAACCCAAAGCCCTAAATGAAAATATCAAAATTTAACTAAACTCCAAACATATCTATGTTTATACTCAAAAAGGTCGCAAATGCCATTTTGGACTCAATGGAAGTGGTCTCGAGTCCTAATTCGACTGTTTGCAAAAAGTGATATTTCGGACTTAAATCCAACTAACGATGCTATATTTAAATAAAACATTTAAATATACAATCGTAAAATATGCGGGTTGTTACAGAGAAAGACCCGACTGATAAAGTTAAGGGTATGCCCTAGGGGAAATTATGTAATTTGTTACATATATCTAACTCGTTGACCAATCTTATTCCGAATAAAGGTGTTTTTTCTATTATATATTGATATAATACGGCTATATTAATTACTTAATTTATTAAAAGTATATTTAATAGAAAATCTGTTAATGATATGTTTTATGATAGTAGTTATAAAGTGTTGTAACCGTGAGTAATTTATCACAATAAAATTAAATATACCATTTTAAATCTTCCTAGTCAAGATGCATAGAGACTGGATATCGATATATTCATTAAGACCAGAGTACGTAACGCTCTCCAAATGTTGGGCAGTGTATTACTTATGACTGCTAGCGGTACATAGGGGTTACGTATTAATTGTTATTGGATAACAATGGAATGACTCATTCGATAGTTTTCTGTTGGTTAATATAACTAAGGTCAAACAGAAAATATCGATGTGAATAATTACATGGTTCTTTTGACTTGAGAATACCGTGAATCTTTAATATGAAAGCTCCACTTTGATTATAGTCAAATCATAGCATAGCATCCATCGAGTGATTAAGTTGGGTTAAGCGGAAGCATTGGAAGTGAAGCACTATTCAAGAGAGGATTCGTCTCCTTAGTTATATGAGGTTAGTATCACGGTCAACTCAAGTCAATCCGAAGTCAAAATCTATGGTCGGAGTAGTTCGGTTAATAACAATTGTTATTATTGAATCCCGGACTTTGTGTTTGAACTATAGAGTTGAATGTGGACAATATTGGAATTTAGACCATTACCAAATTCAATAAGTCCAAAGTGATACAGTTTTGACGAAAAGAATGATGTAAATAATTGTCACAACTGGGTAACGCTTAATAAATTCAAGTGAGATTTTTTTCCAAAAATGAGTAAGCGATAAATTTGGCTATATTATCACACCACTTGCCAAATTAAGTGTGAGTGTTAACATTCGAATAGTTCGACGTTAACCGCTGACCGAAGTTACACCCAAGAGTCACACAACCGAAACGATGAATTCTCTTTAGACCAAACGATTTAATTAGTTCATAATTGTTATAAATTAATTAAATAAATTTATATTTATAAAATATTAATTATGAAATTTGAATGTGATTTGAAAAATAAAATTGTTGCATATATTTATAAAAGTTATGAATATATTGATTGATATGAGATATCGATGACAAAATAGGTTAAATATGATTGTACATATTTAATTTTGGTTAAATGGGCTCACAACCCATGAGATTTGGAGAGAATAGGCGTTGGTTTGAGAGAGGTTGGAGGCAGTTACAACATAGGATTAGGGTTTGGAGATGTGTGGCCAAGATCTAATGAGAAACTTACATAGTTTGCTCTCTTATCCTACGCATAAAAATACTAATCTCAAAACCCTAATCTAAGTGGGATTTCATTTTTTTGAGCCACCGCTTTCTTCTTCCTCCTCCTCATTTTAATGGCAGAGACTATCCTATTAAACGATCCCAAAAATTCTCAAATCCAATTCAAATAAAAATACAAATTTTTAATAGAAGGTCTCCAATCCCAGATTAGCAACCTGACGGATTGTGAATTGTTCTAATAAGAGAACTCATTGTTTAACGTTGACTCAAAGGCTTCATTAAGAGGTGAACTTTCATTTATTATTATTGTTTTAATATCAAGTTTATCATATAAAAGTTGATTTACATCCAAATCATCTATTTGTATTCAGATCTATTTATTGTTCAGATTATGTGAGATTTTTGTGGGTACATGTGTTTGTTACAATTGGTTTGGTTATGTATTTGTTGTAATATTTTGTTTATTGATTTATTGTTGAATTAGCTTTCTGAAAAAAAAGAATTTTTAATTTTGATTTATATGTGTGTGTGTGTATAGATGTAGACTAAATGTATAGAGATCTGCCAATTGTCAATATGTATGGTTGTATATATGATTATACATCGTATATGTTTGATCTTAAAATTTTGATGATTTTTACTTATTATGAATCATAAAATACAAGGGTAGTTTATTAAATATGTATATACATATTTTATTATTATTTAATGATTTTGTGTGTTGTTTATTATGTATAAAATAATTAATGGTTCAAAATTCCAGTTTTATACTTTTAAAATTAGCTGCATATACAAGAAGGTTACTGTAAAAAAATTCAGATTTTTAAAACTTAATTCAATATTTTTATATATAATTTACTTTTGTCCTGCAATCAATTATTTAATTAAAAATATAATTTCGATTGAGAAAATTCTAGAAATTTTTCATAAGCCTAAAATATGTCTTAGGTGCCTTTAGAAAAATGTTTAGATTTTTATAACTCAATTTAATAATTTTTATAATTAGTTTGTTTTCGGCCTGGAATCAATTATTTAACTAAAAATATAATTTCAATTGAAAAAATTCCTGAAATTTTTCCGATGCCTAAAATATGTCTCAGGTACCTTCAGAGAAAGTTTTAGAATTTTTCAACTTGATTCTATATTTTTAAGAACTAATTTGATTTCGGGCTGTTATCAATTATTTAATGATAAATATTATTTTAATTCAGAAAATTACATGAATTATTTTTAAGTCCAAAATGTGTTTTAAGATTTTCTAAAATTATAAAACTTATAATTTTTCTTATAATTATTTTACATTAATTTATTATGGCAGAAATCATTTTATTCAATAATATTATATATATATATATATCTATTATGTATACGTATACATATATGTATATGTATATATGTATGCATATTCATTTATATATATTAATATCTTGTTTTCCATATTGTATAAGCACATATTTGGACAAATTACAGCACACAAATAATAAGCTAATATGTATGTTGCAATGTAAAACCCAACAACTATATACAGACACATTATACCCTTCACGGATAATCATGTTACACATGCACACATGCACACACACACATATGTATGTATGTATGTGTGTGTGTGTATTTGATACATACATACATATATATATATATATAATCTAATCAATCAATCAAATTAAAAAGAGAAATGAAAGGTTCATCTCTCCATTTAATGCAATTAATGCACTCAATTAATTACTTGTTCTAGGAAAAAAATGAAAGGTTTCCTTCCATATATATACATTAAATCTTATTAACGTTCTCAATTAATTATTTGTTTTTGATAAAGAAATGAAAGGTTTCCTTCCTTATATATAAATATTAACTCCTAGTAATAAATATTAGATGTATTTAATACACTATACATTCAAAATTAAATTTATTTAAACTTCCCTATAACTAATTAAAATAAAATAAATGATTTTATTTAAAACAAATTGAGAAATGTTCTAATTGAATTAGGCTTTATAGGCTCAACTAAGATCCAATAGGGTAAAACAATTTAAAACTCACTTATTTCTTCTACTGCGGGCTGGCCCAGTTCCTTCAATGGTATCAGAGTCCAATAGGCTATACGGTCTAAATTAGTCATAATAAGGCTAACGAATTAAGCTTGCTCACTTGGTACAGTGTCTAGAAATAA
Organism: Allium fistulosum; assembly: GCA_030737815.1. Lineage (NCBI taxonomy): Eukaryota > Viridiplantae > Streptophyta > Magnoliopsida > Asparagales > Amaryllidaceae > Allium > Allium fistulosum. The sequence continues at coordinate 281,861,628 of CM060903.1, forward strand.
TTGGGTAATCAAGTACCCTGTCCTACCTGATTACCGGCCTAGCCTAAAAGGTCATATGATCCCAAAGGTTGCCCCTAATAGAAAAGGCCAACCTTGTATTGGCCCTTGGGCTTATTTTCAAAATTGTTTTGAAAATTAAAGTTAAAGATTTTTAATAGTTAAATTTGAAATAAAATATGTTTATTATAAAAGCTATAATATAACATAGTTTTTCAAAATGTTTGAAAAACAATTCACATTAATTTCAAATTTTAAATTTATTAATAAGATTAATAAAAGTAAATTAATTAAATAAGTTAATTAATTAATAAACAAGTGCGTTTATTATATATAGAGATATATGTTATGTTGTTTTAAATTGTTTAAATAACATAAGTATACATGTTTTTTTATGAATTGAAGTTTGAAATTAATATAATTTAATTAAAATAGTTTAATTAAATAAATTAATTAAAAGGTTAATTAGTTAAATAATATACACATGTATATGATATATGTGTTATACTATAAAGGTTATAGCATATAATAAATATGAAATATAAATGTTATATTGATATAAAATTAATTAAAATGTTAATTAATTAATATTAATTAAATAAAATTTGATTAATATAATGTTATACATAAGACTATTATATAAGTAATATAAAATATAAAAGTTATATAATAATAAAACTTGTATAATATGAATGTACAAACTAAATGTGGAACATTAAAGAAACCCTAAATAGAGTTAAGGAATAAATACATACGTATTGTATGTATACCATGATTATAGATGTGCTTGACACGAATCACGAGGGTATTTCATAAGTAATACATTATTCCATAAGTCGATGTCACTCAATATAATATTTTAAAGATTATGAATCTTCAATATTATGTTATCATCTACCATATATATATATATATATATATATATATAAATTACTTGCATACTCCTTAGTTGTTGAGCAAACTCAAGCTAGGGATGTTATGTATAGTATTATTGATATATTGAATAGATGAGGTAAGATAACTATGTGTATTTATTGAGCAAACTCAAGGTACATGTACTATACTTAGGCCATCATGATATGGTAGGTACGAGTGAATAATCCCCTTCGGTTTGTTGAGAAAACTTAAGGTCGAAATGATATTAGGACAAGGAACCATGGGTTATGAGTTGTATGTGATACAACCGATAAGGAGTTATCCATCGTCCGTAGAGGTATGACTTGTTAAGCAAACTCAAGGTCAAAATTTCAAGACGGATGAGTCCTAGCACCCACTAGTGAAGTCGAAAACTTCTTTGTTTTGCTTAGGGATTGGTGAAACATAAAATACTAGTGGGAGCCTTATTACAAAAACAAAATGATAACATTTAACATTTCTAATATTATAACATATGTTATATAATGTTATAATAATCTACATTGATAAATTTGTGCATTTAATAAGATTGATAAAGTGTTTATCAATTAAGATATACAAATGAATTGAAGATTGACAAATAGAAATATAACATATAACTACTAATAAAGATTATTGCATGTTAACGTTTCAACACCCATGCAAGTGCCTGATATTACAACTACTAAATACATTTGTATTTAGGTCACTTACGTATTTATTTGATCGAGACCATGTATTGCATTCTATGAGTTTCAAACTCTAGAAGTAATACAAGACTATGGATATTTGATCCATATACAATTAATCACATACAAATGTCATATGGTAAACGGTCAAAGTTTGTAATGTACAATATTTCGATGAAATTAGTTCATCCGAAAAACCCAATAAACCTTAGTGCAAGGTCAAATATTTGATTTGATTGATTACAAAAGGATCATATTGTGATAACTATAACACTAGACCAAAACTATAGATCTAAGAATTCGATCGTTGAAATGTCGGTTTGACCAGTTTAAGCAAAGGGAAACATATTTGATGTCCTTAAATGTTAAGAATGATGGAGTACGCTTTTGTAAAGAGTTCATTATGATATTGTAGTAAGGATTTTATTTTGAATGGTTTATCCATTTAGAAAGAATAACGAATGTACTAGAGTAGACATGACTTAAGAATAGTTGGGATGAAGAGAGTAAATAGTCATTGCTGATTCATAAAGAAACAACAGACACAAGAATTGTAATAATAGTGATTTATACTTAACACCGGAATAAGAAATATGATTTCTATTCCGAGATGTATTTTCATATAGAAAATTATTTTCTATGATATTTATTTCTCCTAAGTTCAAGATACTTGATCGAAGAACTCTCCACGGTAAACTAGTTGCAGTGTGTGAAATAAATAAATCTATATTAAGTGAATGATGGACCTTCGAATTTAGTACGCTATTATAGTAATGGCAGAAATAGTGGGAGCATGCCATATAGCACTTGTTGATGACATCATATTATGAAATTGTTTTTGTAAAACGTACCGAACATTATTTATGAAATAATGAATATATTTTTTGTATCGACTGAAAAATAGACATAGCTATATTTCAATATGAATATTATGAATATTGTTATGAAATAAAACTATAATGTGGCATTTGTTTTCATAACAAATGTGATGTAATGGAAAATACAGAAGTATCTAATATTATTTACAGTTATTTTGGAATTATAGACTAAGCTATAGTTTTGAGAAATAATTTTATTACTGATTATGAATCATATGATACTGGTTAATTATATCTCAAACAATTAAGGGTTATGTACCCATTTAGTGGGAGAATCATAGGAGTTGATGAACTCTTCAGTTTGATACATATAGATGTATGCAATCATAAGTCTATTAATACCAAAACGGTTCCACGTACTTTGTCATATTCACCGATGAGCTATCACCAAAATAGACATGTGTATTTGATACACATGTAGTATGTCTATGGTGAACTCATAGAGTATAAAACAGAAGTAAATAGAATAACATGGGATAGAAATGATTCAATTTGATCGAATGAGTGAGTATATTGGAAATGGTTCCAAACGTACCTACAAATGAATAAGGATTCTATCTCAAAAGTCACTCCTCTATGTGATACATAACGATGCATCGATAAGGAGTAATCGAAATTTGTTGGACAATTATGATTAATTGTGAGTGAAGTTGAGTTAGTCTCCTTCTATAAGGTCGTGTACTTAAGAGTGGTACACAAGGTTAATATTATCTTGTCTAAATAACAGTTTACAAAATCATGCAAAATAAGGGTTTATAAGAAACCCTAACATATCATAGGCTAAGGAGTTAGCAGGTTGTGCGAGTCGAAAGATTGCACGTAATAATTGTTCGTGAGAGATCTTATATGAATCTCTGCAAAAGGATTTTGGGAAAGACTGTCATTGAATGACATATTTTTGTTTGAACATAAGTTTTGTAAACTATAGCCAAATCAGTTTTATAAATAAAGAAATTCATAAAATGTTTATGAATACCTATTTCGTTATACTGAGAAACAATTGTTGTTTCAAGAAACACCAACTTCATTGTGAAGGAATTTCTTTGAGAAATTATTGTTAGTTAAATGGAATTGGATACGATCCATGGATAGAACTGATTAGACGAGATGAAATGAAATTAACTAACCTAAACGAACACATTGCGTGAGAGTGTCTAATACACATTGAAGAGAAACTATGAGTTTCTAATCAATATCGAAAATATATAATCCTCGGTGTTTAATTAGACCATTAAGAGTGTTGACTCTATGATATGGTACAATGCGCAAATCCGAAAAAATTCCAAGTACGCTATAAAAATATGATTTTGGTAGTCATAACCGAAGGGATGTGATCCATCGGCCGTGATTGTGTCTTTATGAGCAAGACTAATGCAGTTGGAATTAAACGAGCAATGTTGATAAGATTAGTATCGCAAATTTCAATTGTTGAAATTAGCGTGATAAATTCGGCATTCAACGTGCTCAAGTTAATTTGGATTTACTCATAACATTACCACTTAGTATGACTTTATGTTTGGTACGTATGTATTAAAACAGAAAATTTTAAATAATGATTTAAATAATAACCAAAAATGTCTCAAAGTCAGAGGAAGCGATTGTGAGTTTTTGGATATGATCTAAGAAATGATAGAAAGTATCATTTTATAAGCATTAAAATTGGACAAATATTTTGATACAAATATTAAATAGTTTATGCAGAGGAAGCGTGTGTTCATAAGAAAGAATGTTAAAAGGTACATCGATATTTCTAAACTACAATTAAATAACACGTTGTTGATTTTAACAATGTACTTGTGTTAAAAACAACATTAGTTGTTTTAATGCTCAATTTTGGATTGTAAATGATGTCTTTTATAGCGAGTATAAAAGGTATTAGGAATCCCAAAAATTGATATGCAAAGAAACATTATTAAATTGTTTAATACGGAACATGTGAGATGAGTTCCCTGTACTTTGGCTACAAAGAACCACTTTTCCGTAAAGTTTAAGTGGACAATCATTCACACAAGACCCACTTAAATTGAATGGAAAGGCGGATTGTTAGGGAAAAGTAGAAGTAAGAAAGAAGAGAAAAGAGAAAAGAAAACTAAACAACACAGAATCTCACAGTGGAACGAATAATATATAATATACAACAAATCTTTACACAAAATAAACTGTAGTGTATGTATATACTGAAGTCAATCAAAGTATACTAACCTGTTGCAGCCCAGGCAGTTATAACAACCTGTCCTCATAATTTGCTGATAAATACAATAATGAATGCAGTGGAAAAATAACCATATATGTGAATACGTCTCTGGGCCTCCAACTCGTCTCCTGAAGCTCCAAAGCATCCAAACTAAATCTGTAATATGCTCGGTTTGACCTGAGCATTATAATAAAATAACACTCGAGTCGGTCTGGAAAAACCAGCATGAGAAAACATACCTAACTAGAATTTAACGTTATAAAAACCTTTTGAAAATAAAGGTATCTCATAAGACCACGTCACACATAAACACGGACGAGTTTTTACCTTACTATAACCAAACTATTTCATATGAAATTCTTTGGTATTATAATAATGTATAAGATAAAAATACTTATTAACCATAGCCGAAATTATTACATTAATTAAATTCCAGCATAATAGGTATACAACTAAAACCGAAATGGCTCGTATTGGAGAATGGGTTCCATACAATGACTCGGCTACTGGGGTACCGCTCGTCATGGTGCATCTCTAGATAAAATAAAACTGAGGTCGAACCTATCGACCCCTACCAAGACAGAACCGGCCTACCCCTTACTGGACAGTACTGAATATGATCACCTCTTTGTTAATGGGCCCCGAAGCATACAAATGAGAGAAAATATCGACTCCAGATTGGGATGATCATACCCTTCTTGGGAGCGACTCACTTAGCCCTACTGCATATCCCATGTTTTAGTCATTTCCGATTGATGAGGCTTGAGGCTACGTTTTATCTATTATATAGCACTTCCTACTTGGAATGCTAATACTGCCCTCCAAGCAACAATGCAATGCCAGCATTCATCCATATAAGTTCATTCTGGGACTGAACGAAATGCTTGAGAGATCCGTCTTTAATTCCATCACTTTCAAGATGTCTTCATTTCGAAATGCTTGAGTTGGATCGAAGTGGTTTTCGGATAACATATCCGATCCCAGCCTCTTCGAAACAACATTCGATAGTTTCCGGTAAACTTAACCTCAGTTCTTAAGGAAATAAACTGTCAATGATAAGAGCAGAGCTTGCCTCCTAACCGTTAGTAGATGGATTTCCTTATCATTTGTCCTAGGAGAGCGAAACGAGATTTATACGCACAGTACAACATCATCGGAAATGACTGTGCCATATAACTCACGTGTTTCTCCTAGATATTCCCAAAAATACATTTTGGGTCCATATCTGATAGTCGGCTATTTAACTATCAACAAACACACATCCAAATCAGGGATTTTATTTAAAAGGGGAAAACCAATATTGGTTAGCAAATAAGCAACTACTAGCCTCTAAAATCAATCCTTTTTAAATTCAACTTGTAAACATTTGTATCAAAATCCTTTTACAAAGATATATATATACACAAATCCCTATATTTTCAATACTTAGAAAATATCCTTATACCTATCCCAACGCTATAGGTATACTCACACACATTGCACCTCACAACTTAGAAAATGTACTCATATACTTATCTCAATGGTATAAGTATATTTACAAAACTGAGAAAGATTTTCTTTTATTCGATTCTAAAATCATTTATAAACTCCTTATAATTCCTTAAAACCACTTATAAACCATTTTATAAATCCCTGAAAATCATTTATAATCTCTTTTATAAATTTCAATCACTTATAAATTCTTTTTGTACATTTATAAAATCATTTGTAAATCCTTTACAAATCTGTAAGACTAATTACAAACTCCTTTAATTGATCTTTAATCCCCATTCTTAAATTCTTTTATAAATATCTAAAACCATTTATAGAACTCTCTTTACCTTTTTACTAATCTTCCTTTAAGTTTCCCAACCCATGTTATAAGATTCCTCTTATAAAACCCAAATCTGTTTATACAACTCTGTTTATAAATCTCGAAAACATTTATAAATAAATTCTAATCATTTACTTTAAAACACTATAATAATAATAATTCATAGTAAATATTATGAAAAATTATTAACTTTGGATTATCTTAAAAATAATAATTATTAATTCGAAGATTATTAATAAAACAAAAATAATTAATCTTTATCATTACTATAGATGATAATAATTAACTTCCAAAATAGTATTATTAATTATTATTAATAATTTCATACCATCTTAACTATTTGAATAATTAACTTTTTCAAAATAGTAAAATATTGATAAACATCTTTAAAACCACATTAAATATAAATAAATAACTTTAAAACAATATTGAGATAAATAAATAACTTTAAACAATATCAATATAAATAAATAAATTTAAAACAATATTGATATAAATAAATAACTTTAAAATAATATTGATAAAATAAATAACTTTAAAACAATATTAAATATAATAAATAACTTCAAAATAATGTTAAACATAAATAAATAACTTAAAAAAGATAGGTAAATAGTTAGAATAAAATAGAAATTAAATCCTTTAAAACAAAATATTTTTGAAACCCAATTTCGGATTAAAAATCATTTCCTTTCTCAAGAACTCATTCCCACTCAAATGGAAATTTATAGTATATTTTAAAATACTAATTTTAAAGCCAATAGCCACCTAATGCTCAATCAATATTGATATTGATTTTATATTACTACAGGGTTTTAAGTTTGAACATATAATAATGTCATAAACCATAGTGTCCACAATCGGGTTTCATATTCAGTAATCATATAACAGGAATATTATTGAAATTTAAAATCAATGGCAAAGAATCCTGTTGGATCCCTCTAACCTGTCCCCACAAATCATATATATCACACACACACACATATATGTAATCAACAGTGGTGAAGAATCCTGTTGGATCCCTCCAACCTATCCCCCTGCATCACAACTCATATATAATTATATAATATGGGCCATCCGCTACTAGGCGGGTATATATAAAAGGTCATCCGCTCCAGGAGTGGGAATAAATCCAAACCAGCTGATAAAAACAGTAAATCATTCAAACATCCAATCATAAATTTTTATTAAATATATAACATTTCTGGTTGACCAAAAAGATGAGTTTAACCCATCGAAATTTTCTACTGTCACCGAGGCGTTCCAGTTTGGAATATAATCGAATAACGTCTGATTTTTAGCCCAAATTTCAAAGTGCTTCAAATTTGACCAAACCTTTTCCCTCGCAAAGCTTACGTCATCAGAAGCGCAATGAAAAAATCTGTGCCTCAATTAGACCTCGTATGAGAGAGTTATACAATTTTTAAGTTGTCAATTTTGTAATTACAAACTAATAAACTAGTCATATTTAAATTAGACAAATCCCACCCTTAACTCCTTCTCCCTCATCACTCAAAATACCCTGTACACGAGCTCGTGCACGCCATTGTCGTGCATGCAAAAGGGTTTATACGGAGCTACGCTGTGCTAAACTCAATTCCGACGATTCCGCTGAACTCGTCATCACAATCTCCACTTGTCTACCCCAACGCCATCATGCCCACGCCCTTCTTGTCGAACACGACGTTCCCTACTTCCTGCTGATGTTCGTACAATCACGACCCCCAAATAAAGCCGAGCTTGACCAAAATTCAGATGTGGTTGCTGCTTCCTCCACCAGACCCAAAAACAATCTTTGATTCCTTTAATACTTACTCCATTTGCTAAAAATCACAGCCCTAGTTATCGACGAACGTTGGTGACCAACATCGAACTTTGTCGAACTTCCACCAAAAATATATGTCGCAATATGATCGCAACAGCACTAGCGGTAGCATCCAATTCTTCTCAGATCGCGAGATTCCAATTTTTGAATATTGCAAACAAAGTTATCCTCTACTATAAAATTTGGATAACGTCGACGCCCGATGAAATCGAGTGCCGTCAATTTTTAAAAATACTATGGGTTGATACGAATAATTTTCATTTTGGTAATTTGGGCTGATTGTCAATGGATTTGGATATGTCGATTTTTGAAGTTCTTTACTATTTTTTTTCCTTTCTTCTTTTCTTGTTTCGAATAGTTGAATGAGAGGGAGAAGGAAGTATTTAAAAAGAAAATAAGGGTATAGTCATGACCAATGGAATGGGTTTGGTATGGGGTGAGGGATGGATTCTATAATATTATATATATTATTTTATTTTGAAGTATTCGGTAATATACAACCCCAAATCTTGAACTCCAATCAAGGCATGTCGCCTGACGTTCTATATGTTATACTCCTATTCTGAGTTTAATGGAACAAGACTCGAGACTTAATTCGATCATATGCAGAAGATAGCTTTTTAGACCCAGTTATATTATATTAATTTCTATAATTAGCTTCTAAGTGTTTCAAGCTCGCACGACCAAACGATACATCCAATCGCAATGAAATTTGATGGCATATAATAATCCATTATTGCGGATCCAATAAAACCGGTTTCATAGAAATCCAAGATAGTCCCCCGGAAGGCTATTTTTACACGTTAGTTAAAACGAATTAGTATTAGAACCAAATAAATCACCTTTAAATCTAAATTTTTAAAATTTTATTGTTACACCTTGTTTATTCTAAATTTAAATAAGATTTTGAAACCATTTTAATTCACAATAAATCCAAGATTCAATTATTTAAACAATTCCAAATATTAAATAACCATTATTATTTGAAATTCAAGTTATTTAACTTATAAAATTAACTTTTCAATATTTAAGAGAAATTAAATATCCCAAATTCAAATTATTAAAATTCTGGGTCGTTACATTCTTCCCCCTTAAAAGAATTTCGTCCTCGAAATTAGCAAGTAAGAAAAATGCCCCAAACCCATTAATCTTTCAAAATCAATTAGTTGAAATAGATTACCAAATTCTTATAACCCTTTAATTTTCCAAAATCAATTTGTTGAATCTTTGTTATCACATCTTCTAGGTCTTTAATTTCATTCATCGTCACTAACTCATATCGTTCCAAGTTATAACATAAACATCAAATTTTGATTGTCCAAAATTTTCTAACTCTTAAATTTTCAGAAAATTTCGCCAGCGTCTCCTTGTGCAGCTAGATCGGAACAACTACAAATTATCACTATGGACCCGAACCAACCAAAGAAAAAAAAGACAAGTTGCTCAATAATAAAAACCATCAAACCAAAGAACAATACAAACATGTACCTTTTAGTCGGGCAACCAAATTTTACATATGAAATCAAGGGCATCAAACTAGCTTTTGCTTCTATATACCTGCATCTTATTACCAATGATATCCAATCATATAAGTCATAATCATATTATTCTACATTTTCAATTGTCAATATTTACTTTACCAAAGCCCGTACGATGTACATATACCATCCGTACGCAAAACCATACCCGATCGCTCGATCACACAATTTCACTTCCGAACTAGTATCATTCACATGACCTCTCTAGTGCAGACTCGAATTCGGTTCCTTAACTAGAAACCGTCATTCTCCTTGCATAGCCATATACTATGATAGATAATCCCATAATCAATCAAAAAATCCATATCCAGTGATCGCCGTTGAGAATTGGTGAAAATTCCTAACTCGGATCGATGTAAATCATCTCGAATCATATACTCAAATCTGAATCAAACCGTTATGCGAATAAAATAATATACGTACAACTTACATATTTATTTCAATTGGTTTCTCCTTATATCCCATTCTTCTTCTATTCGGATTCTTTTATTTTCATTCGTTTATTCTTAACCATTATTCACATTGCTTTATCCATATTCATTTATTACGTAGTATATTTCTTTCAATACTAATATCACTTAAAAACCATTCATCAAATTTTACTTAAGTTTGTAAACATTTTATACCACACTTCTCATATTTATTTTCACTTCACAACTTAAGCTCATATCCATTTCATTAATTCATTACTAATCAAATTCAATTTCATTTAACTCATCTCATTATTCAATTCTATCAAACGACATCCTAAACCATATTCAATTTACTAACTTATTTAATTAGTCCATTCCATTGATTCATTTCAAATCACAATCAATTCCATTTCTAAAAATTATTTCATTTAACCTAACTTAGGTTAATTTCTTTCCAAAATTAATTTTATTTAACTTAAGTTAAATTCCATTTCCATTTCCATTATATTCAGCAAATCTAAAAATTTGCTTTAACTAACTAATTCTCAAAATTTATAAGTTATAAAATTTATTTTCTCATATTTTCATAAAACACTCAAATGGAAATTTTCAGAGTTTAAACACCCTGTTTTTATTTCAAATTATTTTGAAATAATACTAATAATAAGTTTTTGTATTTCAAATCATAATTTTGAATTTTAAAATCAGAACTAGTTTTACCAAAACAAAACTCCAATGGTAGCAATTCTCTCTTGTAAACCCGAAAATGAACGTCGACGATGCTGCAGCCATCATCGAAATTATTTTCCAGCAACCGAAGTGAGTTCAGTGCTTCTATTTCATTTAAATTTCATTTTAAATATTTCCATTCAAAAATATTTTCAAAATAATATCATTATTATTTCTTCAAAACTTTGAAAGCAATTTCCAAAACCACGGGATTTTAAATCTCAAGTTCTCGGCTTTTAAATCCTTTTTATTTATAAGCCATATTTATACATTTTCCTTATATATAACTTCAACTTGGTTATTTAAAACCATTTCCTAAGTGTTTATCATGTTTACATTATAATGATAACAACAACTTTTATTAGACTACACATAACAGATAATAATCAAATATTATCATTCACTAACAACCAAACACACCATATACTATAATAATTTCTACAAAATTATTCTTATATATATAATATAACCAAGGTAAAATTATTTCATTTACCAAATTCCAAAACAATACCATGTCGAATTGCTTTGTTCAAGTGTTTAGAGACCCCTATCGATAACATTAATTACTCGTATTGACCACAATCCATAAGCCACTCAAAAGATCAGTTAACACAATATAAAACATTTTTATATCACTAACAAATATGCGCTCATATATATATATATAAACACACACACTCAAACTCAATCTAGAGTGCTACTGACCTTATCTCTAATGAGTACCCCCTCCAAAGCCAAGGTTCTCGCTTAACCTACAGCTCTGATACCACATTATAACGAACCACTTTTCCGTACAGTTTCAGCAGGCAATCAACCACACATGACCCACTCAAATTGAACAAAAAGGCGGATAGTTAGGGAAAAAGTAGAAGGAAGAAAGAAGAAATAAGAGAAAAGAAAACTAAACAACACAGAATCTCACAGCGGAATGAATAAGGGGCATTTCACCAAAAGGAAAAACTTTGCAGTCCAATTAGTTTCTAGGACACACATTCAAAGAAATTACTTTCAAGGCCAAAGTCAGTAGAATAATTACTTTCAAGGACAAAGTCGGCAGTCCAATTACTTTCAAGGACATAATTTCATAGGTTTTTAGGCCCTAGAAACTAATTATTTTACGTTTTGTCCTTGAAAGTAATTATTTTAGTTGTGTGTCCTAGAAACTAATTCCACTTGCTAAAGAGGCCCTTGTGGCTAATTTTCACAATGGGTAATCTATAATATACAACAAATCTATACACAAAAAACTGTAGTGTATGTATATACGGACATCAATCAGAGTATGCTAACCAATTTCAGCCAAGACAGTTATAACAACCTGTCTCTGGGCCTCCAACTCATCTCATGAAGCTCTAACGCATCTAAACTAAATATGTAATATGCTCGGTCTGACCCGGGCATTATAATAAAATAACACCCGAGTCAGTCTGGAAAAACCAACGTGAGAAAACACACCCAACTGGATTTTAAAGTTATAAAAACCTTTTGAAAATAAAGGTATCTCATAAGACCACGCCGCATATAAACACAGACGGGTATTTACCTTACGATAACCAAACCATTTCATATGAAATTGTCTGGTATTATAATAGTGTTTAAGATACAAAGACTTATCAATCATAGTCGAAATTGTTACATAATTAAATTCCAGTATAATAGGTATACAACTAAAACCATAAAAGCTCATATTGGAGAATGTATTCCATATCATAACTGGGCTATTGGGGAGCTACACGTCGGTGCATCTCTAGATAAAGTAACACTGAGGTCGAACCAGCCGACCCCTGCCAACACAGAACCGGCCTAACCCTTACTGGATAGTACTGAATATGATCACCTCTCCGTTAATAGGCCTCGAAGCATACAAATGAGAGATAATATCGACTCCAGATAGGGATGATCATACCCTACTTGGGAGCGACCCACTTAGCCCTGCTACATCTCCCATGTTTTAGTCATTCCCGGTTGATGAGGCTTGAGGTTACGTTTTACCTTTTATATAGCACTTCCCACTTGGAATGCTAACACTGCCCTCCATGCAACAATACAATGCCTGCATTCATCCATACAAGTTCGTTCTGGGACTAAACGAAACGCTTGAGAGCTCCATCTTCAATTCTATCATTTTCAAGATGTCTTCATTTCGAAACGCTTGAGTTGCATCGAAGTGTGTTCGGATAACATATCCGATCCTGACCTCTTCGAAAAAACATTCGATAGTTTCGGTAAACTCAACCCCGGTTCTTTAGGAAATAAACAATCAAAGATAAGAGAAGAGATCGCCTCATAACCATTAGTGGGTGGATTTCCTTATCATTTGTCCTAGGAGAGTGAAACGAGAATTATACACATAGTACAGCATCATCGAAGATGACTGTACCATATAAATCACGTGTTTCTCCTAAATATTCCCAAAGTTTTGTTTTGGGTCCATGTTTGATAGTTGGTTATTTAACTAGCAACAAACACACATCTAAATCAGAGATTTTATTTAAAAAGGGAAAACCAACATTGGTTAGCACATAAGCAACTACTATCCTCTTAAATTAATCCTTTTTATTAGTTAAATTCACCTTGTAAATAATTGTATCAAAATCCTTTTACAAAGATACATATCCACAAATCCCTATATTTTCAATACTTAGAAAATATCCATATATTTATACCAACGGTATAAGTATATTCACACACATTGCACCTCACAACTTAGAAAATGTACTCATATACTTATCCCAATGGTATAAATATTTTTGCAAAACAGAGACATATTTTCTTTTATTCGATTCTAAAATCATTTATAAACTCCTTATAATTCCTTAAAACCATTTATAAACCATTTTATAAATCCCTGAAAATCATTTATAATCTCTTTTATAAATTTCAATCACTTATAAATTCTTTTTATACATTTATAAAATCATTTGTAAACCCTTTACAAATCCATAAGACTAATTACAAACTCCTTTAATAGATCTATAAACCTCTTTCTTAAATTCTTTTATAAATATCTAAAACCATTTATAGAACTCATTTTACACTTTTACTAATCTTTCTTTAAGTTTCCCAAACCATGTTATAAGATCCTTATAAAACCCAAATCTATTTATACAACTCTGTTTATAAATATCAAAAACATTTATAAATAAATTCTACTCATTTACTTTAAAACACTATTATAATAATAATTATTAATAGTAAACATTATGAATAATTAGTAACTTTGGATTATCTTAAAAATAATAATTATTAATTCAAAACATTATTAATACAAAAAATTAATCTTTATCATTACTATATATAATAATAATTAACTTATAAAATATTATTAATAATTATTTTTATTAATTTCATACCATCTTAATTATTTGAATAATTAACTTTTTCAAAATAGTAAAATATTGATAAATATCTTTAAAACAATATTAAATATAAATAAATAACTTTAAAATAATATTGATATAAATAAATAACTTTTAAAAAATATCAATATAAATAAATAACTTTAAAAAAATATTGAAATAAATAAATAACTTTAAAAAAATGTTAAACATAAATAAATAACTTAGAAAAAGATAGGTAAATAGGTTTGAATAAAATAGAAATTAAATCCTTTAAAACAAAATATTTCCAAAACTCAATTTTAGATTAAAAATTATTTTATGTTTAAAGAACCCATTTCCACTGAAATGGCAATTTATAGTATATCTTAAAATACTAATTTTGAAGCCAATAGCCATCCAACGATCAACCAATATTGATTTTGATTTTCTATTACTGCATGGTTTTAAGTTTGAACATATGATAATGTCATAAACCATAGTGTCCATAATAGGGTTTCATATTCCGTAATCGTATAACAGGAATATTATCGAAATTTAAAATCGACAATGGCGAAGAATCCTGTTGGATCCCTCCAACCTGTCCCCCTGCATCACAACTAATATATATCACACACACACACACACATATACATATATATATATATATATATACATACATACATATATACAATCAACAGTGGTGAGGAATCTTGTTGGATCCCTCCAACCTGTCCCCTGCATCACAACTCATATATATCACACACACACACATACAGATATATATATATAATCAACAATGGTGAGGAATCCTGTTGGTTCCCTCCAACCTGTCCCCTAGCATCACAACTCATATATAATTATATAATGTGGGTCATTCGCTACTAGGCGGGTATATATAAAAGGTCATCTACTCCAGGGGCGGGAATAAATCCAAACCAACTGATAAAAACAGTAAATCATCCAAACATTCAATTAACAATTTTTATTAACTATACAACATTTCTGGTTAATCAAAAAGGTGAGTTTAACTCACCAAAATTTTATGCTACCGCCGAGGCATTCCGGTTTGGAACTATAATCGAACGACGTTCGATTTTTAGCCTAAATTTCAAAATGCTCCAAACTCGACCAAACTAGTTTCATCGCGAAGCTTACGTCATCACGAAGGCAACACAAAAATCCATGCCTTGATTGGACCCCGTATGAGAGAGTCATACAATTTTTAAGTTATCAAATTTTTAATTACAAAATAATAAACTAATCAAATTTAAATTAAACAAATCCCACCCTTAACTCCTTCTCCCTCGTCATTCAAAATCCCTTGCACACGAGCTCGTGCATGCCATTGCCGTGCACGCAAAAGCGTCGATACGGAGCTACGCTCCGCTAAACTCGATTCCGACGATTCCATCGAACTCCTCATCGCTTCTTGCTGTCGTTCATACGATCCGACCCCCAAATAGAGTCGAGCTAAACTAAAATTCGACTGCGGGTGTTGCTTCCTCCACCGGACCCGAAAATAATCTCTGATTCCTCTAATACTTCCTCCATTTGCAAAAAATCAAAGCCCTAGTTATCAACAAATGTTGGTGACCATCATCAAATCTTGGCGAACTTCCACCAAAAATAGTATGTCGCCATACGATCGCAACGGCACTAGCGGCGGCATCCTATTCTTCTTGGATCGTGGGATTTTGATTTTTGAATATTGCGAACGAAATTATCCTCAAACTGCAAAATTTGGATAACTCAGTCGATGCTCGATGAAATCAAGTGTCGTCAATTTCTATAAATACTACGGGTTGATACGAATAACTTTCATTTTGGTAATTTGGGCTAATTAGCAATGGATTTGGATATGTGGATTTTTAAAGTTCTCTATTATTATTTTTCTTTCTTATTTTCTGGTTTTGAACGGTTGAAAGAAAGGGAGAAGGAAGTATTTAAAATGAAAATGAGGGTATGGTCATGAAAAATGGAAGCATGGGCTGGGTATTGGGTTTGCTATGGGCTGAGGGATGTATTACATAATATTATATATATTATTTTATTTTAAACTATTCGGTAATATACAACCCCAAATCTCGAACTCCAACCAAGGGCGTATGTTATACCCTTATTCTGAACTCAATGGAACAAGACTCGAGACCTAATTCGATTATATGCAGAAGATAGCTTTTCAGACCCAGTTATATTACATTAATATCTGTAATTAGTTTCTAGATGTTTCGAGCTCGCGCAACCAAACGATATGTCCAATCATCACGAAATTTGACCATATATAATAATTCATTATTACGGATCCAATGAAACTGGTTTCGTTGAAATCTGAGACAGTCTTCCGGCAGGCTATTTTTATACGTTAATTAAAACGAATTATTATTAGAACCAAATAAATCACCTTTAAATCTAAAATTTTAAAAGTTTATTGTCACACCTTATTTATTCTAAATTTAAATAAGATTTCAAAACCATTTTTATTCACATTAAATCCAAGATTCAATTATTTAAATAATTCCAAATATTAAATAACTATTATTATTTGAAATTCAAGTTATTTAACTTATAAAATTAACTTTTCAATATTTAAGAGCAATTAAATATCCCAAATTCAAATTACTAAAATTCTAGGTCATTACATTGGAAATAGGAATTATCATACATGTTATATTGTCTATGATATCGTGATTTGTTTATGTATTTTTACATGAAGAAAATATCAAATCCAAAATGATATCACTAAATGGTTGTTTCAAATGTTTTCGTATATTTATAAAATACTAGAGAATTGTGTACAATAACAAAAACACCTTATTAAGGAGTGTTCGGACTCAAACTTCATAAGTGATAGTGCGTATAATATGTTAATAATAAGGTCAAAGTAAGAATCTTCAAGTTGGAAATGTTCCAAATTAAAGACCATTGATGATTCAATGAAAAAGGCTAAGTACATCGCCTAGAATAGCGCCATAATAAAAGCAATGTATATAAATATATATGTGCACAAATTTATAACTAAGACAATTGCAAATGTTGAGAATCTCATTGCGACACCCCACCTTTTTGAACAGTTTAAGTCGACAATAAACCACACATGTCCAACTCAAATCATTTAAAAGATTGATTATCAATGGGTTTATTTTAAAGAAATAAAAGAAAAGAAGAAACAACAATGGAAACTCGCAGCGGAACGACAAAATATAATAATAACATAAATTGTTCATGAAGTTGTTTAATAATATATACTCAATTCAATTTACAATATCAATTAGAGTTATACAATACTATCAGAGTTATACATTTTAATATACAGAATGAATAATGCAACGGAAAATACACTAGTAGATAAGATATACCAAATCTTCGTCTTCGTCCTCCAGAATAACTGCCTTCGATAATTGAAAAGCTCGATCTGACCCGAGCATAATGAAAAATAGAACACTCGAGTCAGGACTAAAAATCCTCATGTAGGTCAAATCAAAATCAAGATAAATATAGTTTCAAAATGAACTGTTTCTTTCCATTTCCAACAAATCTAGACTCAGATTCAGGTCCACAACAAATGAATTGAATTTCCAATGTTTCAATTCAATTCCTTTCAAATTCAATTTCATTCAATTTCGATTTTAATTTAAATCAATTTCAATTTCGATTCAACGATTTGACTTAGTGGCACGAGTTTCAATTCAAATCTCATTTCAAAACCATCTCAGTTTATATAAATTCAAGTCTAATCTCAATACACCAATTTAGTCACTTAAATCAATTTAACTTCAATATTCGAATTTTAAGATTCAAATCTTAAATAATCCAATTTCCATAATTCAAAACATATATTTATTATAACCTCAAAATTTCAAATTGAATTCTTTACACAAATTCTTTTAACAAATTTTAAATTCAACATTTCCAAAGCTCGAAATTTAAAATATTTCAATTCAATATCATCAAAATAATTTAATTGTTGAATTCCAATCATCGACCTTCTTATAACATTTCCTTATGATTTATTAAAGTTATAAAAATATTGCAAACCTTTTTATTATTATTATTATTATTTAGGAAAATATATATTATTATAAAATTAGAACTTAAATTTTATAAATCAAATTCAAGTTAAGTTCAGAAACTAAATTTAATTTGATTCACAAAATTTAATTCTTTATAATATATAAATTTCTAAAGGTTAGATTGTAAAGCCTTTTAAAATTCAATAAATAAAACTCAATTTTTGCTGAACGACGATAAAATCACAATTCTGCCAAGCAGTCAACTATGCATCAAAATTCGCATATCAGGTAGGATATCCAACGTCCATATCAAATTTAATGTCCAAGTGATCAATCATATCAATAGTGGTAACAACGGCATGCTAACAAGGAAATATCAAAACCACAAGCAACATACAACAAATCAACAATATCATCCATCACAATATCAAAAAACCTCCAAAACAACCATTTCAACCATATCACAACAACAATCAATAATTATCAATGTCGGGTGTTTAAAAGTGATATGAAATTTCAATTATCAACATCAATTTAAATATTATGTTAAATGTCGATTTAACTATCAAATTTAAAAGTCACATCTACTGTCTCAAATTTAACTATCAAATCTACTATCAATTCCTATTGTCAATTTAATGGTCAAGTTTAACTAACAAATTTAATTATCAATTTAACGGTCAAATTTAACTAACAAATTTAATTGTCAATTTAACGGTCAAATTTAAACGTCGATCTAAATTCAGTCGGTTCAGTTCAATAAATTAATTTCGATCAATTAAATTTTCAACTAGCAATCGATATAATTTTTTTTCATTAACTTGTTTAACTAATAGTAGGAAATTTAGTACTTTGTGAATGAGTTTAACCACTCACCTGAATTTTGCAAATTGAGAATCACACGGAGAACAAAAGATGACATGCACGTACTACGGACTCGGACAAGCGGAAACGCACATGAACAAGCACTTGCTCTAGATAATGAATAGCTGATGTAAACCCATAAAACAAAAGACTTCGGCTTGGCCACCAAAAAGCGGGCATGGCAACAAGTGAGATAGCGACGAGGCGAGTCTCTGGCTAGATGAGTGACAGCATGGACTGGTGAATCACGAGGCAGCAAATCTCGAGGTAGCAACTGGACGGAGGCAGTTTTCGGGAAAATGTAGGCAAGGGTATGCGGCATAGGCAGTGAACATGGGCTGCCAGTTGGTGGTGAAGGGTCGTTGTTGAAGGAGTTGGCTGGGTTGGGTAGGAGGTTCGGCAGGGTGCGGGACTGGGTGAGGTGGTCGGGTGGTGGTTATCCGGGTTGGGTTGCGGGTGGCAGGTGGGTGGTTCGGGTGGTGGGGTTGTAGGCTGCTGGGACGGTGGGCGAGTGCGGGTCATGGGTGGTGGGGTTTGGTTAGTGAAGGAGGGGGCTTGGGTGGAGGGCAAAGCAGGTATTGGAGGCGACTGGGTTGGTGTGGACGCGGGGTTGGCTGGGTGGACTAGGTTGCGGGCAGGGCTAGTGGAGGGTACGGAGGAGGATGCAGATTGGGTGGTGGTGGTTGGCCTAGTGGGTTTCGACAGGTGGTTGGGTGGGACGGGCGGAGTTGGATCAGGGGTTGTTCGATGAAGGAGACTAGGCTGGTGGGTGAGGTGGCGGAGGGACTAGCAGAGGTGAAGGGTGGGTTAGGTTGTGGAGCAGGCGACTGAGGATTGGAGAAAGAAAAAGAAAGAGGAGAGAAGGTTACGTGGTTGGTTTATAAATATCCATATACTTTGTATTATACTTTCTTCTCTGACAAATATACAGAACGAAGAGAATGAGGAGCAGAACGAAGAATGGGCACGCACGGGTATAAATAAAAGAGGAGAATGAACGGTCAGAATTTAATGTAGCATTTAATTTTTGAGACTGCGCACGCAAAGGCTACAGAAATAAGAAACTTTTGCTGCGAAATGAAATGGAAGTAATTATGATATGAAAAATGTCCAACAGGGCACGGTCACGAACCGCTATCTCGACCATTTACCGTTTTACAACGGAAGCTGAAATATGAAAACAAATATACCGCGAAGATCAGCGCGGTGAGACGAATCCAACGATGTACTAAAATCTGTGTTACGACATTCGTAACAAAATTCCATCTGTCGCCACTTATACCGCTACGAAATTGAACGACAACAACAATTCTTGATAAACGGAACTACTAAGGTCGGAATTGGACGGAATGAACTTTGACGTTTTAATCAGAAAATTTCTAGATCATTTCTATATAAAAATATTTATACTTCAAAATTTGAAAATTCGCACTAAATAATGCTGACTGAGTTTCGAACAAATTTTGACGTAAAATAAATTTTGTTGGCCTCATTTCAATGGACGCATTTCAAATATCTAGTTTTTGTTGTCAAATTTTATTTAAAAAAATATTATTTCAAACCTTCGATAAAATTCTTATTTAAATCGTTGAAAAATTCAGGTCGTTACACTTATAGTGTTGTTACATGAGAACAATGTTATGATATAGTTTATAACAGAACTTAGAGCTCATTAGAAGTCGAGAGACATACTCTGAATTGTTCCACAAGATAAAATAGTTTATCACCGTCGGAGAAAGTTGATCAACAGAGCAGATAATTGAAACATAATAACATACCCGTTCATAGAGGGACTGACCTAATTGATTTTGAGAAAACCGATTGAAGAAGTTAGAATAAGATCCCATAATTGATCCCAAGTGCAAGTGAGAGATTGATATAGTTAAGGGTATGCCCTATGGGAAATTATGTAATTTGTTACGTATATCAAACTCGTTGACCAATCTTCTTTGAAATAAACGTGTTTTCTTTCCATTATATACTTGATATAATGTGGTTATATTAATTAATTTAATGAAAAGTATATTTAATAGAAAAACCATAAATGGTATGTTTTTTGATAGTAGTTACAAAGTGTTGTAACCATCAGTGATTTATCAAAAAAAAATTAAATATACCATTTCAAATGTTCCTAGTCAAGATGCATTGAGACTGGATATCGATATATTCATTTAGGATAGAGTACGTAACACTCTCCAAATGGTGGGCAGTGTATTACTCATGACTGTTAGGTGCATCTAGGGGTTACATATTAATAGTTATTGAATAACTATGGAATGACTCATTCGATAGTTTTCTGTTGGTTAATATAACTAAGGCCAAACAGAAAATATCAATGTGAATTTACATGGTTCTTTCGACTTAAGAATACTGTGAATCTTTAATATGAAAACTCCGCTTTGATTATAGTCAAATCATGGCACAGAGTCCATCGAGTGACTATAGTTGGGTCGAGTGGAAGTATTGGAAGTGAAGCACTATTGAAGAGAGGATTCGTCTCCTCGATTTTATGGGGTTAGTATCACGATCAACTCAAGTCAACCCAAAGTCAAAACATCTGGCCAGAGTAGTTTGGTTAATAATTGTTATTATTGAACCAAGGACTTTGTTTTTGAACTATAGAGTTGAATGTGGATGATATTGGAATTTTGGACCATTACCAAATTCAATAAGTCTAAAGTGATATAGTGTTGACGAAGAGAATTGATGTAAATAATTGTCACAACTGGGTAACGCTTATTAAATTAAAATGTGACTTTTTAGAAAATGAGTAAGCGGTAAATTTGCTCACATTATCACACCACCTGCCAAGTGAAGTGTGGACATTAACGTTTAAATAGTTCGACGTTAACCGTTGACCAAATTTATATCCAAGAGACACAACCGAAACGATGAATTCTCTTTAGACCAAATGATTTAATCAGTTCATAATTGTTATAAATTAATTAAATAAATTAATATTAATGAAATATTAATTACGAAATTTGAATGTGATTTGAAAAATAAAATTGTTGCATATGTTTATAAAAGTTACGAATATATATATCGATATGAGATATCGACGATAAAATAGGTTAAATATGATTGTACATATTTAATTTGGGTTAAATAGGCTCACTACCCATGAGATTTGGAGAAGATAGGCATTGGTTGGTTTGAGAGAGGGTTGAAAGCGGCTACAACATAGTATTAGGGTTTGGAGATGTGTGGCTAAGGTCTAGTAAGAAACTTACATAGTTTGCTCTCTTATTCTACGCATATAAATACTAATCTCAAAACCCTAATCCGAGGTGAATCCGAAAGAAATGGGCGATTTGCCACGATTTGATCAATCAGTGACTAGAAATTCGACTATTTGCGATTCGTTGATTTTGATTTTTGCTCTCGATTCAAAGCATATCTTGATAAAACAAGATATACTTTGGGGGCAAATGTTATCAGCCTTTTGACCAAGCCATGTTCGGATGAATCAAATCGGTCAACAAGAAAAAGAACGAGCAAAAGTCCAGTGTGATAATTTCTTAACACGGATATCGAACAAAGCCACGAAGTAAAGCCATAAAACTTGCCAAGCAGCTTCAAAGTATCGACTCACTTCAACCACATGGCCAAAACTCAAGATGCACTCAAAAGCATGGATCAGCATCGATCCATGAACAGGGATCGGTACTGATCCCCAACGTTGCCTTGAATCAATCAATGATCCATACCACATGAAGTTGAAGCACTAATGAGCTAGTACAAGCTATGTGGCATGGTTCGCAAGCCATTGACAATCCAATTGACTGATAAACAAATCAGCTACTTTCATTCCACTTTAAAACCAAAGTATCCACTCAAGTTCAAGCTCATATTAACACAACTTGATGTTAAGGGCTAGGATACAAGGCGGATGAAAAGCATCAGATAATCAAAGGAAGTTTTCCATCCAATCACATGGGTTGGTACCGATCATTGTTAATGGATCGGCACCGATCCCTAAAACTCAATGATGTGGCTACAATCTTCTCTGCATAACTCCTTCTGTTGGGCACAAACGTGGAGGAGCGAATTCCTGTGACCCACGGCTATAAATAGAGGAAGAGGGGATTGTTTGGAGGATCTTTTTGGCTCTTCTAACAAATTTCTATATTTCTTCTATAATCTCAGGGATCAACACTGATCCATAAGAACAACTTTGTTAAAACTCAAAAGGAATCGAATAACCAAATTCAAGTGGACGTAGGCCGAAGTATTTGCCAAACCACTATAAAATTGTGTGTTCTCCTTTTCTATTTATTGTTATTCTTGAAATTTTCATATTTATTATTTCATTGGGTGCTTGTGCCAACTTTTGGTATAAACAAAATATTTATATATAAACTTTTATGCATAAATAAAATTACAGATTAGATAGCAAATATGTATATAGATGGGCAAATATGTCCATTTCGATGTAAATCCCAACATTCATACATGGCATGTTAAACCATATATATGTTTTATTTTGCAGTGCACGTACACACATATGTGTATATGATACACATATTATACTATATATTATTCATAATATTAATATAATATTACTTTATTATAAATTAAATAAATACTGAATTTTGTTTAAAAATAAATTTAGATAAGATCTAAATAAGTTTAGACTTCATAGGCCCAATAAGATCCAAAATAGAATAAATTTTTTGAAATTTACCCATTTACCCTATCATACTGGCCCGGTTTCAACAACTTCCTCCTTATCCAACAACTAGCCACAACTAAATGAAACCTGCAAATCCATAGGCTACTCATGTACCCGAGAGTTATTCATAACACGCTGGTCAGCGTAAGTCTTGTATGAGCAAAACCTTTATCCAAAATAGATTATAATACATAATTATAGAATAAATAACAATATAATCAGTCCACTCCAAAAACATGGTTCTGGTTGTAATTCGATCTCTTAAAACATAAGGAAAAATATGCAGAATAGAATTAACATCCATCTAAAGCATGTAAATAAGAATCCAAAGTTGAAGTTGGGCCTGCAAAACAGAGTTAGCAAAATGTATAATAAAGTATGCTCCTATTTGGCTCTAAATGATGCAAGCATTCAACAATGAGCAACCATATATTTATTGGGTTAAAGTGTTGGTGTCACACACTCATAAACTACCTATATCTCAACTAACTTATAATAGTGATAAAACACATGTATGTTACTAAATGTCCACACCTATTCATTTATATGTAGTCAAAATTTTACTTTTCAAAGATATAAGTTAACTCTATGTCCACAGCATAATAGAAGATGAGTAATAAAAGGGAGAAATACTCATTAAAAATTTATGTGGGTCCTCACCAATCTCTTTACTACCCTAAGTTATAGCGATGCATCGCAACAATTCTACCCATCAATTAATTTAACTAATGTTACGATCCATAATTTCTATAGAATAAAGCCCAAGTAAAAGACTGTTGACCAGTGGCAATAAGGCTAACTTGCCATAGACTCGGGGCGCAACCCCATAATCGATTAGCAAAGATGGACATTAGCCTTTCCAGATATCATATATGTCATGCTTTAATTTGGTAGATTTCTCTGAAACACCTTAAACAAATGAATATCACAATATCTCAAGGGCGCAAATCTAATCACATATGAGTCTATCTCTTCGTCCTCACTCAAAATAATCACCCATGATTATTGTATGATCCAACTCCATGTTACATAAATAATGTTCGTATTTAAGGTAAATAGGGATAATAACAGCATGTGTAAGAATAACATAGAGGCAAACTTCACAAATCATGTAAACAATCACATAACACACAAACACATTGTTTATATGTTTGGAGATTTATTCTTAATTACCGGTTTTAACGTCTAATTCCGTTTCATATTTCATAAATAAAGTTAGGTAGAATATTTAAGAAATTATATTCCATTATGATTCGTATTCTAAATAAAAGATAATAATAAGGAAGAATTTATTAAAATTAACTCATATTTGAATGATTGAAAGATGCAATTATCAAATTTTGTATATTTCATTACAAACATATTTCCCAAAATCATTTGATTTTAAATTAATGACAATAATAATTTCCATAATGATTTGTTAAATTATAACTAACAAGGAAATAAAATGTTAAATTTATAGAATAAATAGTGACTTATTAATGATTCAAAACTTTATAATTTATTTTTAGCTTTCAAATTATTTATTTAGTCAATTATTAACCAAATATAATTTCAAAAGTCTTTGAAATAAAAACCTTCACTTATAAAACAATTAAAGTAGACAAATTTCTCCCAAAATATAGTTCAATTTATTTTTGCAAGAACTTTATATAAGTTGAACATTTCTCATGATAATATATTAAAAGAAAGATCCATTTTCTATTTAAAAAATCAAGTTTAAAATTTATTTTAGCCTTATTCATTTAAATAGAAATTTTAAACATCATTAAACAAATTAATTTATAAATTTTGAAATTATTTATTTATTTTTGAAAAATAAAAATTATTTAACTTTTTCCCTTTTTAGTTTTTTCATAATGGGTTGGAACCACATATGCTTGCTACAGCGGGCTGTAGCATGCATCATGCTGTAGCAAGCTACAACAATCCTCCACCTGCACATGCATAGGTGGAGGCACATGCATCTCACTCGCACTAAGTAAAAAAAATAAAATTCCTTCATGTGAAGGGAAAATAGGGTATGTACTTCCTTATCGTGGTTGATTCCGACCACTCACGCACCGGAATTTCTACACCATTTTATTCCGCTTGTCATTCTTTTTTTTCTACTATATTAGCCATGTCCAATCGAAACAATTTTAGCAAATTTAGCATACATCATTACCCCAAATTTAAAGAACCCATAAAATCAAACAACTAAATTAACACTCAATTTGACAGTTAATCACACCAAACTTCAAGTCGGACCAAAACAAACTTTTTTATCAAAGCAAGAACATCAATTACTTTATATTATTATAGAAAAAAAGACATGCACGGAGTAAACTTTTATAAATATGGATTTATCAATTTCACTCACCTAAACGCTGCAATTCTTTTTCTATATGTTTCTATTGTTGATGGGAACCCCATCCATGGTTTTTAGACACCAATTTAAACCAATTCCATCATTTTCAAATTTTCCAATCTTCTTAATCGAGCTAAAATTAATATATATGGTTGAGGGTGGCTTGTAGATTTGAGATTGAGTGGTATTTCAATTTTAGGAAATTTTGGTGATTTTATTTTAATTTTTGAAGGAGATAGTTTTGGGTTTGAGAAGAAAAGGAAAAAGGAGTATGCAATTTTATCTCTGACCGGAGGGAAGAGAAGTGCAGACGCGGGTGGGAAGAAAAAGAAAGAAGTGCAAGGATGGGCTGCGAGAAACGGACATGTTTTTTATGAGGTGTTTATTTGGAAAATTGTTCAAAGGCCCTCCATATTTCACACCTTATTTTAACACTTTTTACATCAAAAAGCCCTTCAAACTTACTATTTTGTGCTCCAAATTTTACCAAAATTCTTGTAATAAAAGTCTAAATTATATTCTTCATTACTAAAAATAACTTTTACACAAAAATAATTGTCTTTTACATTTTTAATAATTCTCTTATTGAAAGAAAATGGTTTAATGTAACAAAACACTTTGCTCTTTTTTTCATTAAATCGTCATATTAATTCGAAATAAAATTTTCTATTTCATTAAAATAAATTTTCCTAACCAAAAATTAAAACAAAATTTTCTTTTAAATACTATTTAAATAATAAATAATTCATTTTAATTTAATTAACTAAAGACTTCAACTTTATGTCAAGATAAATATGTGCAACCAAACTATCGTTTTCTTCTTAAATAGTTTTTCTCCATTTTATTTATTTAATAAAATAAGAATTTATTTTCACTAAACTTTGTTTTTTAACAATTTAAAATTACTTAATTCTAACTTTACATCAATTAATTTTTAATCACCTCCCAAAAATAACTTTAACCACTCAAAAAATCTCTTATGTATTTAAAAGGCATAAATCAAGCCAACGATGTAATAAAAATACATCGATCTACCATAATACTTATTAATTTTATTATTTTAATTAATTAACATTTTGTTAATATCTGGGTTGTTACATTTATTTACCGCAATCAAATGGATAAATTGTATGAAGAAAGATGAAGAGCTGAAATAGATAGTTGGGCCTTAAATTTTAATGGCGAATGGATAGTGATAAAAGAGCAAAGGATATAATTGAAAAAAGTTTCTTCAAAAGAATAGGAGTTGAGTATATGATTTTGGAGTGAATGATGAACAGGGCTAGTTTCAGGACTAGGCGAGCTAGCAAAGAAATAGGGCAACCCACCATAGAGGGGCAATATTTGGGGTAGATGAAATAGCAACGGTAAAAAAATATGAAATTATAAGGTTGTTAGATACTTTGAAATAGAAGTACTTCATAGTGCAATGGTTTAGGTGACTTGATATTGGTCATAGGTTAAGAGTTTAATTCTTGTGCGTGACAATGATAATTTTGACCTAAAAAAAGAGCAAAAAAAATTTGCATAAGCCAATCCATAACATGGAGTCGGCCTTGACGAGGAACTAGGATATGAAAGTATGTAAAGTTATTTTGCTACCAATTGGTAAGATTTCATTATATTATATAGTTATGGTTACTACATTGTAATAAAATTTTAATTAGGACTTTTGAAATGGTAAATAATTATAATAGAGATAAATAAAAATTGCCACTCAAGTTAAGAAGAGAGAAGGATTGTGAATGAGAAAAAAGAATAAAAATAGCCACATATTCTTTAATATATATATAACTATTAACTAGTGTAAACCCATGCTACACACATGACACAATAAATTGTGAAAATGATAATCCAGATGTCATTATTGTTAGATCCCGCCTTTTAAGTTTCAATGAGATAACTATATATTTCCATATATATATATATATATCATTATTATATTTGCAGGAATATATTCAAGGAGATATGATGATCAACCATGAATTATGCTCAAATATTGAAGGAAAAAATAAGTAGAGTCATGTCACAGTTCTTATGTAAAATCTCCATTACAATGATCATAAACACAAACATTTAAAAGCTGAATTTAAAAAGAAATTTGAAAAACAAAAGTTTTATTCTTTTTTGGCAATTCAGCCATCTACTTTATAAAATTAGATGACTGACTAAAATTCAGCCGTTTATATTTATAAACCAGACGTCTGAACTAGAGAATTATAAGAACAATCTTAAAGTAATTCAATCATCTGAATTTTTAATCCAGACGCCTAAATTAAAATTCAGTGGCCTGATTATGAAATTCAGCCGTCTGAATTAACTTATTTTTGAACTCTTTTGTTTCAATTTTACACAATCAAATTTTAGCCATCTGAATTTGTATTTCAGCTATTTTGATCTAAATGAAAAGAAGTGCCTCTTCACAGAAAATTCAAGTCTGAAGAGGTATCTTCTTCTCCAAAGGTTACACCTTCTCTAATGGTGATAACCTTTCAAATAGACCTTTTCGAACACTATAAAATACAAGTGGAATTTGACCTTTTAAATTTACCAATTCTTTCTAACCTTTTTAATTTTGATTTCTATGCTCTATATTCTATGAGATTTAAAAATGCATTTAAAAGCAACTTTCTACTTCCTAATATTTGCACGTTCAAATTACAATCATCAAAGGAGATTATGAGAAGGGTGTACTTTATTGACTCATCGGTGTTTTATGTTGAACACACAAAGTCAACAACTTACTGTTTTTGTAGTCGAAGTCCTATTGGATATCTTCAGGCAAGTGAAGTCATGTTCGCCTGCTCAAGAACTTTGTAAGATACATATTCCTTCGGGTTAAGTGAGGATTGTTTAGTTAATTCTAGGAGTCTGGGACTAGATGTAGGATAGGAAGTCCGAACAAGTATAAAAATTTCTAGTGCACTTTACTTCAGTTTATTTCCATTTAAGCTATTGTTTACAAAAATTTTATTAATATAATAATTCATAGTACTTGATCCATAGCGATTTACAGTTGATATCAAAGCTAGACATTCATACAACCGTAATAAAATTTATAGAATATCATTCAAGTAACATGGATAACACTACTTCTACTTTTGTTGAAGAACAATCTACTACATGACCACCACTATTTATTGGATTAAACTATCCTTATTGGTCAACTAGAATGAGATTATACATGTAGGCAAATGGTTATGATACTTGGAATATTGCACAGAAAAATACACTTCTCCTACCATTAGTTATGCACAATGGTCAAACACCTAAAAGTTAGATGCTACTAATAAAGCTAAAGCTATGAACATGCTATTTTGGTCTCTGGATAATAATGAATTCGGTAGAGTTAGTGTGTGTACATCTGCTTATGAAATTTGGCGTACTTTGAAAGTAACTCATGCAGGAACAAACGAAGTAAAATTTCAATGTTGAAAAACCAATTTCAAAATTTCAAAATGAAGAAAAATGAAAATATTAGTGATATGCATTCACGATTTCAAGATATTCAACACTCTCTTATAGCACTAGGCGAGACATTTATAGATTTCGATATTGTTTCAAAGATTCTTAACTCTTTAATGGATGAGTGGGATCGAAAAGTCTTAGCTATCAAAGAAGCTAATGATTTTTCGACCATAAAACCTGAAGAGTTAATAAGAAATCTCATGTCATACGAAGTGAATTTGCAGGCAAAAAGAGATCAGGCTCAAGTAAGGAGAACAACATTTTAAGCAGAAAAAGAAGAATCGGTTGTTGATGTCGACGGTTTTGCACTTTTATCCAAAAAAATTAAAAAATTTCTGAAAATGAAGAAGAATATGAAGTTTGGCAACAATAATAACAACACATCATCTTCATCTCTCAAATACTACGAATGCGAAAAATTTGGCAATATAAGGAAGGACTGTCCAAATTTCAAAATGGAGAAAAATAGCTTCTGTAACACCCCGTAATTTTAACGCTAAATAAGTAATAATACCTACAACAGAATTTTTACAAACATCAGAATTTGGCTATGAAACTTGCACCATTGGGTTCGTGGCGATAATCTAATCAATTTTCATATATAAAGTTTTCCGATCGAAGACCAAATGAAAAGTTCTTAACACTTTTAGAGTCGAAAATAATTATATATGTAATTATGGTAATAAAAGTTATTTAACACTAATTAGTAACGTTAATGACATCAATGGGACAAATAAGGAACGAA
This sequence comes from Allium fistulosum, assembly GCA_030737815.1. NCBI lineage: Eukaryota > Viridiplantae > Streptophyta > Magnoliopsida > Asparagales > Amaryllidaceae > Allium > Allium fistulosum. The sequence goes on from CM060903.1 coordinate 281,892,030, forward strand.
ATTAACAAAATCAAAGATTGTAATTAATTAACACGTTAAATAAGCTATAGGTCGATCAATAATTCACCCAGGTCAATAGATAGTGGTCGATCATGGGCATTGGACGGCCGACCGTTGACGACTAAAATATGTAATTGGAACGTGGGATTGAATGGCGTTGATTTACCCAATTATTTTTCTTTGCTGCCAAGTTTTTGATGTGCATCTCTGATTAAAATAAATATTACATAGGGTAAATCTAACGCTCCAAGTTAACTCCAAACCCCTATAAATATAGACCTAGTTTCTCTCTTCTCTTTTCATATTTTCTGGATCATAGAGCGGAGCTTTGCCATTCTCTTTTCTCTACAATATCTAAAATTCTAAAAGTAGTAAAACTATTATAATATATATATAAGTATAGAAAAGTGGAGAACAAGAGAAGAGAAGAATATGATCGTTCAAGAATGTAGAAACAAAGGTAAATCATGAATCTTATACTCTAATCTAAATGTAATTCAATCCTTTCTCCAGATCTATAATTCTAATAGGTGTATGCTTTTTTATATTTTGGATTTAAAGTAAGAGCGAGTTAAATAAAAAGGGAATAGATCTAGATCTGGAGAACTAGAGCTAAAAAGATGTGAGTGGTAATATTATATGTTTTTATATAATATTAGATTATATCATTGCATATATATTTCTATATGCCGAAAATGTTAAATTTGAGTTGTAAAATAAATCTATAAATATGAAAATGAAATTAGAAAACCTTGCCTATATATTCTATATCTGTTAACTTGTTATATTTACATGTTATATGAATGTAAACTTGGAAATTGTTCAGGATATTAGCAGCTCCTAAGTTCATTATTGAGAAATATGAAACCATGAATTTGTATGAGATATGACAGTAATAGATTGGTATTTGAATGAATAATAAGAATGTAAAATAAATAAATTGTATTAATATTTTAGAGGTTTAAGTGGTATTTTAATTCACTAGAATTTAGAATGTTGTAAGGTGAATTTCTATACATTATCAAGTTTAAAATAACTAATAACGCATTGTTTGAAATGACAAGGAATACACCTAAAAAGAAATAGATGTACTAAATAAGGATATTAACCGTATTTTGTACCGCCTACTTCAAGAAAAAATAAAAGATAATTCTTTGTAATTCCAAATAACCCACAAATCTTCCTTTTTGGATAAGATATATAAATTTACAGCGTTAACATTTTTATGACAAAAACGTAGTTCTAACACATTAAATAGAGAAATCTAAACGCGATAAGAATATTCTAAAATAAAGGAAACGCGATACCAATAAAAATGGAAATTAAATGAAAAGAAATTAAAGAATAGGTAAGGGTAGATAAAAGGGTAAAAAGGGAACAAAGATAGAAAATGGGAAAAAGGATAAAAAGAATGGAGAATGATATTATGAGCCTAGTAAAAAGAAAAACAGTAAATAATAATAAAGCAAGAAAGATATAAATGCATAATGAAGTAAAAGACTTAAGGTCAACAGTGAATATATATAAGATAATTAAGTAAGAATCAATGGATATATATAAGATATATATAAGTAGCCTCAAGTATGCATCTATAACGGGTGTAAACTATTAAAGTTAATATATAATTGTATGAATAGATGGCATTAGCTATTAGAGTAGGTTGGAATGCGAGGTCAGTAGTGTTACATAATAGAATTCTACCCACCATAAGGGGCTACCAGCAGTTATGTAACATTATACTGATCTAGGACATATCCAATCGTAGGACCCGTAGAGAGTATACGCTTGTGTATAGATAAAGGAATACGCCAATAGAAAGTGGAGTCTGCTTCAAAAATAAAAAGGAGGGTATTTCCTTGCGTTAGGCAATCTTAATAGGATAGTGAGCAGCTCGATGCTATGTTAGCATGTGCAGGCACCAAATCAGGAGTATGAGCCACATAGGTTGGGTGCGTCATCTGTCCAGAGTGGTCAAAGGAGAAAGATAGGATTACACCTAATGGTTATGCCTCCTACTATGGTAGGCTACATTGGGTAATGCACGACCATAATTGTTTGCTTGTTTGTTGTTAGGACAAGGCTAGTTAACCCATTACAGAGTACTTTAAAAAATGAATGGAGTAGTCCAAGGAGCTGAGTTAATGATAGAAAGCAGACAAGTAGTAAATCTCCAAAGCAAAGGGAGATAGAATACGGCTAAATTATAGTGATGTCGTTATTAGGCACTAACAGGAGGTTCTACATTGTACGCAGGTAATAAACATTGAAGATGATGCCCGACGGTGCAGAATTACGTACATTAGCGGGAATAGTAGTTTGATCAAATGGGTGACCTCAGTACTTACATACATACATACATACATATATATATATATATATGTGTGTGTGCATACATAACTATAGTCTACTACTAGAAGATGGGATGTATCGTACGTGTATGTGGAGTTGAGACGACTAATTAAAAATAAAAAGACATAACAAGAGATGGAAGACAATCGACATAAACTAGTGTTATGTACAAAGTGTATAATTTACCAATCACCAAAACGTTGTTTTGACCTTAGAATAGCTTAGACGGACGGGTACTGGTACAAGGTGGGAACTATGGAAGGTTGTATTCCTTATCCATCCTCGACACTACCAAGCACACTAGAAATTGGAAGTGTCGAACCTTGGTCAATGATTATGTGACTTATTATATTTTATAATTCTATTGTAAGTTATATCATTGGTGCTCTGATATGCATTCATTTGTTTATTTGCAGGATGCCAAACCAATAATCCGTACTTTGGTGGACTTGGGTTTTTGATTTAGCGAATATTCAAGCCCACTTGGGTGCAGGTTGCAACAGCTTCAAAAAAAACAAAGAGTTTTTAAAAAGAAGAAGCGAGCTTTTCAAGTTATATGGGATGACTTAGACTCATCTTCATCCAAAGAAAGTGAAAATGATTCGGAACAAACAAATGTTTGCTTCATGGCTTCAAACGACGAAGTGAGTGATATTACTTTTGATGATGTTGTAGAAATTAATTCAGATTTATTAGATAAATAAGATCTCAAGAGAATGTATAAAGAAACCTTAGGAAAATTAAATAGAACAGAATTGGAAGTAGACCAATTAAAGGATGAAAAGACAATTTTCTAAGAAGAACTAGCTAAATCGCAAGAATCTTGCAATAATTTAATATCTCAAAACATTATCTTGAGTAGTGAAATTGATGTTTATAAAAATTAGAATGTTAAGTTAGCAAATGAGAATTGAAATTTAAGTTCTAATATTGATTCACTTAGTGTAGAAATAAAAGAGCTTAGAAATAATTTTTAAAATTTGTCTAGGAATGTTTTAAATTTTAATAAAGGAAGAGAAAATTTATCCAAAATTATAAATAGCTCACAATCTTCCACTAATAAAAATAGTCTAGGTTTTAAAAACTCGAACAAGTTAAAATCTAGTCCTAAACACCATAACTTACTATATACTAATTGGAAAAAGGAAATGAAAGCCAGTCAATCAAAACCTATTACTAAAATTAATAAATCTATTAAGATATGGGTTCCAAAAACTAACAATCATCTCATTCAAAATAAGTATATAGAAACATATGTATCTAATGTTCATAAAAATTCTAATATTATTTTTAAAGGGAACACCAAACCCTCTTGGGTATGGTTTCCTAAGACCTAACTCTTAGGACCATAATGTAGGAAGTGGGTACCAATTCAATTTAATATTTTTTACAAGTACCAAAATAACAAAAGAGGAAAATGGATACTTGACAATGGTTGCTCTAAGCACATGACAGGAAGCAAAAAAACGTTATCAAACTTTATCTACTCAAATGGAGGAACCCTCACTCTTGGAGATAACTCCAAAGGATACGTCATTGGAAAAGATGATGTGCGTACAACGGTATAACTAATTCATCTCTTATTACCAAGTCTTATTAGTTAAGAACTTAAAACATAATTTACTAAGCATAAGTCAACTTTGTAATAAAGGATTTAGTACTTCCTTTGAAAAATATAAATGTAATATCTTTGACCAAAATAAAAATTTAATCTCTGAAGGAATAAGAAAAAGAAATATTTATGTTTTAAATATGAAAATAAATCATAATATTGATATGTGTTTAATGGCTAAAGGCAATGATCCTTGGATATGACACAAAAATTTTGTCACATCAACTTTAAATCCATAAATAGACTATCTAAAAATGATTTAATAAAAGGTTTACCGAAAATGAATTTTAAAGTTAATAATTTATGTGATGCCTGTCAATTAGGAAAATTAACAAAATCTTCATTTAAAATTAAGAAAGTAATATCTACATTACAACCTTTAGAACTATTTCATATGGATTTTTTTCCTACATAGGTATAAACTGTAAATCACAGCAAATATATTTTTGTTATAGTAAATGATTTCTCTAGATAAACTTGGGCGTTATTTTTAAAACAAAAAAGTGAAACTTTTGAACCTTTTAAAATCTTTGTAAAAAGAATACAAAATATAAAGAGTTTAAAAATTAAAAAGATTAGAAGTGATAACGGTGGTGAATTTGAGAACGAACTATTTAATAATTTTTGTATTAAAAAGGGCATGAGCCATAATGTCTCCTTTCCTAGAACCCCGCAACAAAATGGAGTTGTAGAAAGGAAAATTTTGATGCTACGGGAATGCACTAGAACTATACTAAGTTGTAGCTAATTACCAAAGAACTTTTGGGCATAGGCTATGTCTACTGCTTGTTATGTTCTAAATCGTATCACTATAAGACCTCTGACAAAATACATATCATACGAACTATTTAATGGTACAAAATCAGACATTAGCTATTTTAGAATTCTTGGTTCAAAAATGTTTTATTCTAAATACAAAAGATCAATTAGGAAAGTCCGATCTGAAATCCAATGAAGGTATATTTATTGGATATTCAGAATGAATCAAAGCACATAGAATTTTAAAAAAAGATCAAAAATAAAAGAAAAAACTTTACACGTATCTTTTGATGAAAAATTTAGAGATAGTAAGGATAATGAAGAAATCAAACTAATAATTCTCCAACATTAGGTAATCCTTCTCAAGAAGTCATAATTAATAATTCACCAATATCAGATAATTGTCCTCAAGAAACTCAAACTGATCTTAAATCTTCTCCACGTCCATTAAAAGGTCGTCTAGTAGAAAATATTATTTGTGAAGTAAATATCAATGTTAAAACTAGAAGTCAATTAAATCAAATGGGTCACATAGCTTTTATATCAAATATTAAACCTAAAAATTATAAAGAAACCTTTAACGATGATTTTTGGATTCTTGCAATGCAAGAAGAATTAAATCAATTCGATCATAATGATGTTTGGGAATTGGTTCCAAGACTAAATGATCAAACTGTCATTGGAACGAAATGGGATTACAAAAATCAAATTGATATATATGAAGAGATAACTAGAAATGAGGCTAGGCTTGTTGCATAGAGATATAATCAAGAAGAAGGTATAGATTATGAAGAAACATTTGCTCCTGTAGCTGGATTAAAAGCAATATGTATTCTTTTAGCTTTCTCTTGTCACCATAATTTTAAATTATATCAAATGAATGTTAAAACAACGTTTTTAAATGGCTTTATAAAAGAAAGGTATTTGTAGAATAACCTCATTTATTTATACATGAAAATTTTCCTAATCACATCTGAAAGCTCTTTATGGTTTAAAACAAGCACCTCGTGCTTGGTATGAACAATTAAAAAGCTAAATTATAGCTTCTGGTTTTGAAATAGGAAAGATAGATCATACACTCTTTATTAACGAGATAATAAAGATATTTTAATTATATAAGGGTATGTTGATGATATTATATTTGGTTCTACAAATGAAAAACTATGTAATGAGTTTGAAAATATTTTGAAAAGTTAATTTGAGATGTTCCATATGGGAGAACTTTCATATTTTCTTGGCTTACAAATCAAACAATAAAAATATGACATCTTTATAAATCAGCAAAAAATGTTGTAACAATCTACTTAAACGATTTGGTCTGGAAAATACTTCTAGTAAACCAAATTTTGCACTATTTAACCAACAATAGAGAGTATGGACTCTTTTACCCGAAATGATGGCCTTTCGAATTAGTTTGATATAGTGACGCTGACTTTGGAGAATGTCAAACACATATAAAGAGTACGAGCGATACCCATCATTTCATTGGACAGTGTCTAACATCGTGGTTTAATAAGAAACAAAATTGTGTTTTACTTTCAACATGTGAAGCAGAATATATTTCTACTGCTTTGGCAAGTGCTTAAGTAATATATATATGCAATAAACATCAAGATTTTGGAATATTTTTACGAAGTTCATCAATTTTTTTGATAACACAAGTGCTATAAACTTATCTACAAATCCAATAAACCATTCTTGTACAAAATATATAGACATTCGTCCTCACTTTTTATGAGACAATTTAGGAAAGAAAATCAAATTGCTGACATCTTTATAAAACCGTTAAATGAAAATACATTTATTACACTATGTAGAGAGCTTGGAATTCGTTCATTACAGGAAATAATTTAATATGAGTTGCTTTACAAAAATAAAATGATAGTCTTTTTTGTATGAAAATATAAGGAACAATATAACTATCTATTTTTCTCAGGATAAATTCATTTTTACCTTAAAACTATATAAATAGAATGCAGAACTACTGGTTAAAAGAATTTCAATCATATATGTACAATACTATTTTTTCACCTAAACATATATATGAACTTATAACCTTAACAATTGAAAACACAAGAAACAAATTGTTTTCAATCAAAACTTAGTCTATATTAATAATGGTGTAACGACCCGGAATTTTCGAACCCGAAAATTCCAGATAGTTAGGAGAAAAAGAAAAGAGATAGAAGAAAGAAACAGAAAGAAGAAAGAAGAACAGAAAACACAACATCTCACATTCGCAGCGGATTAAATATAATAACAAATAATAGCATTTATACAAAGAAAACCTGTATTTGTTAATTACATTTTTATATATCAGAGTTACAACATTCACAAATATACTAGACAGTTAGAATTAACATGTCTCGGACAACTATAATATATCACAGCGGAATACACTCCATACGTTCCTGCCATCCAGCTCGCCTCCTGAGCTCCAGAACGTCCTTACCTGGAAATCTGTAATACTCGGTCTGACCCGAGCATTACATTCAAGTAACACCCAGGTCAGGCTGGAAACCAGCGTGAGTAAACTCATCTAATATGAAATTTCAATCCATAGAACTTATTTAAACCCGGGGTAACTCGTACTTTACTATAAGTGAACAACTTATATATCAACACTTATTTTCACAAAACAATATCTAAGTATCCAACTTAGTTTAAATGGTCCATATTATTCAAAACCGGCCTATGGATTTCACATATCAATCTAAAAAGAATTATAGAAGATTTCAAATCGAAGTGGTTTCGGGTATTTACTAATACCCGACTCCGGTCTCTTCGAACTAAAGGTCATCTCTAATCCAAGTTGGTAAGTTTTAAACAATTTAATTTATATTCAGGATGATATAAACAGATAGATAAATCACATTATCACAATAAATAATTCATATCAACATTCATCTCACAAAGCAGTGTCTCACATATATCAAAGATATCCAAATCATCAATATCAACCAATCACCCAATATCAATCATCCAAAAGCAGAATTTGATTAACTCCAAATCAATTTAATTAATCTTTAATTAAATTACTTACTATCATTTAGATTATCTTAATCCTACTTACTAACATTAATTAGTTATAAATTAATTAATTAATCATCTCTAAATGATCTTCCTTAATTAATCTTCCTTGATTAATTACACTCTAATTACATTCAAGTAATTATCCTTAACCATATTCAGTGATTAACATTTAATTACTATTAATTACAATAATTAATGATCCTTTATTAATTAATTAACTATAATTAATTATATTAATCCTCAATTAATTATAATTAATTAATCATACTTAAATTAATTACTTTTATTAATCAACCCTTAATTAATTTATTAATTATATTGATTTATAATTCTCTAATTACTTCATTTATTAATTACCTTCTAATCACAGATTAATTATTCTTAACTATCAATTAATAAACCTTAATTATTAATTAATCTCTTTCAATACAAAGTAATTAATCCTTAATTACTTTTATAATTAATTAATTATTAATTAATAAACCTTATTATTTATTAATAACCTTAATTATAATTTAATTAATCCTTAATTACCATTTGATTAATCCTTAATTACCATTTGATTAATCCTTAATATCTAATTAATTAATCCTTAATATCTAATTAATTAAATTAATTTTATTAAATTTCCTTAATTAACTTAGTTAATCTCAAAGCATTATAACCTTAACTATTTTAAGATAAAAACATTTTCTTGGGAAACAAGATTATTTACTTGCTTTTTAACTTGAAAACAATTTTAAAATCAACTCTCAGTTAAAACCAGAACGACCCGAGTAATCCCCACAAAATCACGAGCCTCTCCCGAACAAACTCAGAACCACTCACGTACAACCCCTCTTACTTACCTGCTTCGAGTCATAACGCAACCCACACGAGAACCATCCCGAGTCTCTTCCTTCTTCCCCAAAACGCAACAAATCCAGACACTTAAACTTGCACTCGTGCACACGTGCACGTGCACGGACATCTCCGACCACCGATGATCGTCTCGGCGACTCTCGACAACCACACTTACCCACGCAAACACTCTCGTGAACCCAGATCGTACGTATCTCACCCAAATAAAAATCGAGTCGATCTCGACCAAAAGCTGAAACCACCATTGCAAGAAATTCGCTTCTTCCCATCGCCTCCGACCTCGAGATCATTTGTCATCATCACCGAAGCTCCGCCATACAATCCAGCAACCATCCCCACCATCGTGAACAACTCCGATGCTTCACAATTTTCTCACGACCTCGACATCCTGATGATCCAAAACCCGATACTAAACCCTACATCACCCCATTCCGGCCACCACGGCCACTGATAAAATCCACCAGCATTTTTCCCGAGACCCCCATGCTTCAGCCAACCTTCATTCCAAACGCCAAACAACCCGACGCCGCCGATCAACTCAAATCGACGAAAATGTCGAAAACATTCAACTTTAAAATTCCCATGAATTAACATACTAAAAATCATGAAAGGAATGTTAAAATTCGTGATTTTCAAGCACGAATTCATTCATGCAACCCATTTCAGATTTTAAGATTTTTGGTTTTTATCACAAATAAATATTTCACTGTTAATCCTATTAAAAAAAATTATTTGATGGATAAAAATTTTGTAATTTATTTTTAAAACCATCATCATGCAATAACAAACGACTTCCATTTGAAACTCGAAGTCAAGTGTTGATCAAATTTAAAGATTTGAATTTTTTTTTTCTAAACATGGCCTGTGAAACAACAGAGGACAAAATAATGTATATACAGGAACCTGATATTCACCATTCAATCTTCATTCACAAATAACATTAATTTAAGCATTTTACGCATCATCACACTTCAATCTATCACATGCATTCAGGTTGATCCACAGATCTTTAAACTATTTATAAATCTAAATGTTTGCTCACCTTTAATTCTGGAACAGAGAACACAGGTCACAATATTTTGAAATCTGGAATTTGATTTTGAATTTGAACAGCAGCTTGAATTTTTGAACTTGATTAAGTTGAGTTGATTTCTTGCTTGTCTGAAGCTTTAATTCTTGCTCATACTTGAAAGAAGTTGAAGCTGATGTTGATTACAGTTTTGATTTCCTCTTATTAGTTTTACTTCTGGTTTAAGTTTTGAAGGAGGATGAATGAATTGAGAATAAAAGTTTTTGGAAAATGAAGATGAAAAGATTTGAGGAAATTTTCATTAGCCTGGTTTCTCCCTTCATATTAGTTACATAAGATTTTAGTTTTAAAGAAATAAAAATGAGGAAAGCCACTTGTTATTTGCATGCTTATACAAAGCTACAAATGTCAATTTTATGCATTATAAAGTGTACAAATGTTTTTGAATTCATTATTGTATTAATTACTTATGTTTTAAGTAAATTTTGTGTTATGTTTATATTTAATGTAAAAGACAAGTGTATTAAACCTCATTATTTATATATATATTTCTTATGTCTTTATTTATTAGCCTTTAAATCTTTATATATATACACAAACTATTTTGATTTCAAAGAAGAATTTAGAAAGAGTAATATGAATACCCACAACCTAGTTTATTTTAACACTAGTTATAAAAATAAAAGAAAAGAAAACACATATGCCACTTGTATTATGTATGACATGCCTAAGCTACAAATGTTTAAATGGTAATTTTTTACACTTGTTAAATTCTTTGTTTAAAAGGGTTACTCATGAATATAAATGTTTTTAATATGTTTACAAAGTTCTTATATTATAAAAATTCAATTAGTTCTATATATATATATATATATTTTATATTTTAAAACCAAATTTATTTTAAGATGATTATCTTTTGAAATTTCAATCCCCAAATTAAAAATTAAATTTTAAATTGACTCATAAAAATTTTATCAATTTTAAATAATTATACTAGGTGGATTATCAAACCAATATTTATCCATATGTATATATATATATATTTACCAGAATTATTTATTTAACTTATAAATCAGTATTTCTACAAATTAAATCCAGTTATTTTATCAATTACAGATATTCAAAAATCCGGGTTATCACAAATGGCTTCATCAAAGAACACATCTTCATCTTCGTCAAAATCCACATCTCCTTCTAATGAAAGTTCCTCATCACTAAAGATTACTACATCACCAACCAACCACATTGGCTATTCTTTTAGAGGAAAGAAGGTGAAACAGTCGATTAATTTTAATAGCGTATTAACATTTACCGATGATTATCACACTGATGAGCAAAATCACTATCAACAACAAATGATCGGACATCAGAAATAAATGTGCTGAGCACAGCACAGTTAGGGAGGGCATCTTAATTTTATTGGTAGATCTCTACTGGCACTATGTGGACGATCACCAACAAAGAATAGTGTACATAAAAACTCTCCTAGATTTATGGAAACCCTAATAAAAATATACGAGTCCAAGCCAACAAACTCATAAGAACCGGAACCATCCGAAGAAGAATCTGAACCTTTCGAAAACAAATAATATGTCTTTTTTATATCAATTTTTATATTCTATCGTGTCTATATGACAATTTCAACAAATTTGTATAAATGTTGATTATACGGTAAAAACGATAATTGGTAATCTTAAAAGATGGACAGACCACAAAATTGGTTTGAACATTAAATCATTTTGGATGGTCAAAAATCAAATTTCATAATAGAAAATTTGATTATTTCAAAAACTTTTGAATTATTGTCTGAATACAAGGTATTTAGACGTCTGAAATTTAATTTCAGGCATTTGATTACCTATAGCAAACTTAATAAATTAAATTTGTTACAATTGGACGTTTGAAATTTGTAAACCAAACGTCTGAATACCAAATTCAGACGTCTGATTATAAATTTCAGACGTCGAAAAGGCTAATTTTACACTAGAATATTTTGGCCTTCCACTATTACATTTCAGACGTCTAGGTTTGAACTTCAACTGTCTGAATTTTCCATAATTTCAAAATTTTGACTAGTCATCATCCATTTGTTACGCCCACCCTCTCCTTTTAACTTCCATCTTTTCACTTTTACTCCTCTACTTCAAAAACCAAAATGGAAATTTTATTTTATCGGTACACTAGTTTTTCAAAACTCTAAGCTTCAAAATGGCATCAAAATCCAAATAATCAAAGAAATGATCCATCGTCGAGAGCTCGATGGCACCACCAATTCAAGATCAAATCAAAATTTGACTTCATGATGATGAAAGGAGCATTTAACGGTTTAAATTACTCTCAGAAATGAAGATGTTCCTGGGTATTTTTATAATCTTAATGATTTTCCTCTTACAATCTTCAAGCTTTTACGAATTAAGCTAGAATTACAGGTTTAATAGACTGTCATCAAAATAATGTTGACATTGATACCTTGAGCGTTCAACTTTTCCTAGTCAACCTAAAAGCAAGGTCATTTGATTACATAGGGATGGAGGTTGGCTATGGTCTAGTGTGTATGAAAATATTGTGAAATTTCACATAAATGACATTGCCCGGATACTGGGTTGGAAGAAATGGAATATATTTAGATGATGCAAATATTAAGGATAAAGTTCATAATGAAGTTAGTCATCATTTTTACAATGACATTAGAGGAGGGAGTAAGTCGAAAGATTTACATCCGCAACCAAGACTCTTATTAAGAATGACAATAAACAACTTTCTTCCAAGGCTAGGAAGTCACGAAATAATTTATGACTTGGACTACAAAGCCTTATATGTTGTCTTTGGGAATATTAAAGTAAATTAGGCTCATCGTATCTATCACAAGCTCAAAAATTATTTCAACTACAAGAAACATGCAATTATTTATGCCACATACATCACTCGCCTCTTAAATAGTGAAAATATTCATGGATATGAGGAAGATCGCATACATATCAAAACAGCGGATAAAAAATTCTTTAGCCCTATGCATCTACCAAAAACTATTTTCGAATATGATCCATTTGAGATATATTTCCAACGCGTTCAAGCTCAAAGAAGTGCTCAAGCTCAACCCTCCACTCAATAAGACAAAGGAAAACAACCGGTAATACAACAAGAAAAGGGAAGTACCGATGATGATGATGATGATGATGATGAGAGCAATGAAAATACTCAAAACCAGATAAAATAGGACAGCAAATATCTAGGGGCTTTACACAAGTCAATTCCAGAATTGACAAGATTGAAAACAAAGTCAATCAAGTCGAAAATGAATTAAAAGGGTAAAATCACTTCTTAAAAGGATTTGGAAGACCATTTCTGAAAGATCTATATCGCCTTCACCATCTTGGGGTGATTGGTAATGGTAATATTTTATTTCACCTATTTAATTTCTCTAAACAAAATTAATATATTAATTCATATTATTATTTGCTTTAGATCATGCAACATGGGGGCTTGTTGTCCTTGTTTGGTCTTGCTGCATGGCATGTTCATGGATTGGAGCATCTTGTGTCTTATCCCTTCTAAAATTTCTTGCTTATGAATATTTGTTGTACTTCATTATGTTTGTTGTATGAACAATATAATCGTTTGTTTTATGTAATGGTGCATCTTATTGTTAAAATTATATGATTTTTCATCATGCCTTATTTCATATTTCTACCTTTAAATTTGTTCCATATTGCCAAAAATTCATTTTTGTTGATGACAAAGGGGAAGAAATATCTAGACATATTGATTAGAGGATTTTCATATTGCATACTTACTGAAATAAAATGTAAAGTTGTCATCATCGAAAAAGAGGAGAATGTTGGATCCTTCCTTTTATGTTCCAATGAGACAACTATAAATTTCCATATGTATATACATCATTATTATAATTGTAGGAATATATTCAAGGTGATATGATGATCAACCATGAATGAAGCTCAAATATTGAAGGCAAAAATAAGTAGAGTCTTGTCATAGTTCTTATGTAAAATTACATTTACGATGATCACAAAAAAACACAAACATTTTTTGAAAAGTTGAATTTAAAAAAAAATGAAAAACAAAAGTTTTATTCTCTTCTCGCAATTCGGTCGTCTGCTTTATAAAATCAGACGTCTCACTAAAAGACATCTGACTAAAATTCAACCTTCTGAATTTATAAACCATGCGTTTGAATTAGAGAAATATATAAGAACAATCTTAAAGTAATTCACCTGTCTAAATTTTTAATCCAGACGTTTGAATTAAAATTCAACCGCCTGATTATAAAATTCAACCATTTGAATTAACCTATTTTTAAACTGTTTTATTTTTGTTTTATGCTGTCAAATTTCAGCCATCTGAATTTAAATTTAAGCCATCTGTTATGTACAAAAAGAAGCGCCTCTACATAGAAAATTCAAAATCTGAAGAGCTATCTTCTTCTCCAAAGATTACGCCTTCTCTAATGGTGATAACCTTCTCTAATAGTTATAACCTTCCAAATAGAACTTTTCAAACACTATAAATACATGTGGAATTTGATCTTTTAAAGTTACCAATTCTTTCTAACCTTTTTACTTTTGCTTTCTATGCTCTATATTCTTTGAGATTTCAAAAAGCATTCAAAAGCAACTTTCTACTTCCTAATATCTGCATGTTCAAATTATAATCATCAAAGGAGGTTATAGAAAGGGTATACTTTATCGACTCTATCTAGAGCATACAAAGTCAAAAACTTAATACTTTTGTAGTCGAATTCATGTTGGAGATCTTCAGGCAAGTGAAGTCATGTTCGGTTGCTCGGGCATTTTGTAAGATACATATTCCTTCGTGTCAAGTGAGAGTTGTTTATTTAATTCCAAAAGAAGTCTAGGACTGAACGTAGGACGGAAAGTTTGAACCTGTATAAAAATCTTTAGTACACCTTACTTTAGTTTATTTTCATATAAGGAATTTTTCACAAATTTTAAATTAATAGAATAATTCATATACTCAATCCATAAGATTTACAATTATAATAGTTCCAAGGGGACTTCCGGCAAAAACTTTGAAAATTTTAAAAACCGCCGTGTACATTATTTTGTTGCATCGAGAATGTCACAAGAAATGAACATTGAATATTAATATTTTGAGATTTAAAATATGACACTTTTTTCTTTATAATCTAAAGTCACAAAGAGAAATCTCACATTGTATTCCTCATTCTAGAAAAGAGATACAAACATTGTACGATAACATATGTATTATTGGGCATCACATCATAGAATTTATTAAACATTCACTAAACAATAGTATCTCAATACACCAAGCATTTACAACAACATTTGTAAACTAAAATTATTTGAACATCCAAGTCACTGCCCTTCAGTTATGAACTTTAATAGCAACAATAATTTTCAATATTTATATCTTCTATACAAAGATAAGATTATTGATATTTATGTGTTCCTTCAACATATTTTGTCCATGTAACTCTCAATTTGTTATTGACAGTAATGAAACAAACATTGTATAAGATATCTCACTTATGTTGTTATCTAATAGCCCACATATAGGCTTTTGAGACTTCCTACAAACTGGGTGAATTGTTGGATTTATATGAAATTGTAAAAGTAGAGAGTTTACTTAAATAGTTTGTGAAAGAAACGAATAGTTTGAAAACAAGATTTTCATATAATATATAAAATGATATAAAATATATTTTTCTATTAAAACCAACCAATATGGTCAATGACCAATTGCTTTAGTGACAAATGGTAAGATGCCCTACACTAAAGTTTAGAGGTAATGGTTCCAAATCCAAGACATCAAAATGAGAGCTCTACTTGAATGAAGTATAACTCTTATTCCAAAAATAAATCATATAGATAGATAATAAATAGTTGGCTGATTGTGTTCATTTTGGCACTCACATTAATATCTACTATTAATATGAAAAAATCGATTTTAATTCATGTCAAAACACAATAAAAAGATTGTTAAAACCAGAGTCAATCCGAAGGTAATGCAAGCAAGACTAATGCCTAGTGCAGCACATCTAATGGGGGTAATAATAAAGTGATGTACTATGATGAAAACCTATTTTTTAAGTTATTTTAAAAAAGCTTTTAGTTCTGCATAGCACATATATGGATATTAAAAATGTACTGCAATATCTAGGCTCTAGATCTTATGACTTATAATATTACTATCAGTTATTTATTCAAAATATGCATACTATTGATGTCCTTTGATATACTGGTAAGAGATAAAATTGAAATTTGCCTAGGGCAACAAAAAGTTATGGGCCAGCCATGGTTAACACATCAATTATGATCACCAATACAACTTCACCAAACCTATGTAAATCAGACTATGGAGCATATATCCATCTATTTCAACTTGAAACAATAAAAATGTACAACAATCGTTAAAATCCCTCGTAAAAATTCATATTGGTCAACATATTTATAACCACTTAATTTGTTTATAATTAAAATTGAAACAAATTTATTGTGGAGTCAATATGAAGAAATAAATGTAGAATTTCTACTTTTTAAACATAATTCTAACCACTTAATAAGTTTATAATTAGGACGAAAGCTAACATACAACAATATCAATATAAAAAATAACTTCTAAGACCAAAAACTAATATATGTTAATTCAAGTTAATTTTCAATATGTTTTGTTGCATCCAAACTTTTCATAACTGCATATTGAGAGAAATTAGTGGTAAAATAAATTTCAAACACACAGATAAAAAAGAAATTAAAACATAAATGCGTTTTAATATATAACAATGCTTTGAAGTTTTTTTCCACCTACAGCTCCAAACTGAATAAATATAAACATTTACTGGTGATTATATTTTATTGATATTTATTATTATTTATGTTATAAATTATTTAAAAGTTTATTTATTCACTCTTAATAATTTTACTATATGTGCTTAACGGTATTTAATTTCCACCAATAAACTTCAGTTTGAACCGGTAGAATAAAAAATGGATCATGGTTATTTATATAAAATAACCACAAAATGGTTTTAAGATTTGAAGTCGGGTTTTGACAAAAATTATAATGTAAGAAGAAACCTAAAGGCAAAAAAGAAAAATAGTATTACTAAACTTTATGATTTTGAAATGTATTAGATAAAATAAGGATGATGAGGTTCCAAATTGCATCTAGTTTTATATAGAGGGAATTAATAAGAGTTGAATGATTTTGAAATATATTATAGAAAATGTGGTTAGTGGAATTTAAATTTGGTTAGAGCGCTTATCAAATGAATGGTGTTTAAGAATTGAGTGAACTAGGAAAGTGAAGTATTTTAATTCTAAAATTATGAGAAAATATTAAAAAAAATGATGTATAGCATAAGATAGAATAGATATAATAGATAATATATAGAATAGGTAGTGGAAAAGATTTGGAATGGAAAGTTTGAACATTACTCGAGAATATATTTTGGAATAGGGAAAGTAGAGAAGGGAAAAAATTGAAGGGGCTAAATTAAAAATTGTGATTAAATGACAAAAGTGGCAAAAAATATGAGAGGTTACACACACACACATATATGTATATGTATATGTATATGTATATGTATGTATATATATACATTTATATATCATAGAATTATATTTTTATTTAGTTACCAAATTTGAAACTATGGAATAACTTAATTCGAATATACGTTAAACATTTTTTATAACAAAAGTGACACTTGATGTTAACCGGAGTACTAATTTTGATGTCTCGAGGATCGAACTCAAGACCCCTAGAATCGCAATCTACATATCTTACTGTTTGAGCTAGTGGTCATTTATGAATATATATATTCAACGTTTCATTTAGTTCTATTCAAAAGGTATATATGTAATGACTCTTCTGATGTCGTATTTCAAGTACGAAGAATTGTGCTTCACAAATCCTCTTTCCATCGGTGGATAAATATTTTGTTGTTCATTATCAATATACAGACATTAATGAACAATTTTGCTCAATGATAAATGTATAATGAACTAAGTCTTACTACGATCAACTCATGTTTAATAGAACTAAGAAAAATATATTAAAAAATCTAACCGACTAAGAAAATTTCCTCATACTACAATTTGATGAATCTAAAGCACCACTCTAATAATGTTAAACCTCATGGAAAAATAAAAATGATTATAACATAAATAAACAAAAGTAAACGAGGTAATAATGGAGGTATTTACACAATGATATCTAAAAACCCAACAAACAAATGAAATTGAGATTCATAGCTTAAAATCTATAATAAATTCCAATTTTATGGAGAAAATTCAATTGAAAAATTAGGAAAAGATATATTTTCAGTGATGACGGATGGAACATAATGCATAGATTTTGCTTGAGAAAATTTGAGATTATAAAGCAATGAAGAAAGCACAATGAAATCCTAATGAATTAGTTTTGTTTTCTGAAGAAGCAAAATGATTAGGGAGGTAATAGAGCATAAAAACTATTAGAGCGGAAAGAGAAGATGAAGTAAAAAAAACCATTGAAGAGGATATGGAAAAATGAAAATAATTTGATTTATAGTAAAAAAACTAATGAGAAAGAGTAATAATAAATTAATCCAAATAACTAAAAGGAAAATGTGATCTTGATTTTTCAAAATAGGTAAATCTTTATTAATAGTTGGCTTGGAAGCGCAACTTTTTGTTTCGACCGTGAACTTCCCAAAATACCCCTATATATACATTTTTAAATATTAAATTGTTATTTCATATGATCTTCCCAATAAATTAGGAGATATCTACCTACAATTACTTACGTATTCAAACGTAATTATAATTAGACTTCAGAGAACGAGTCAAATATATATGGCTGTATTAGAATAGGTAATGCAAGATCTTTCTAGATAAATCAACCAATCTATTAATCTTTATTAATAGTTGAAATAAAAACACAATTTTTTGGTCCGACCGTGAAATTTCAAAAATGTTCTTCCATGCAAACAAGAGGTCATGAATTCGAATTTCACTATAAACAAATATTAACATCTATTTTCAAATGGAAATTTTAAACATAAACAATGCTACAAGTACAAACCCTATTCCAACAAAAAAATTACATTTTTCTTTATGTTTTCAGTTTATTTTTATCAAACTATATAGAACTTTCAAATTTAATAAAGAGCTTATATGCACGTGCATTGCACGTGCCAAAATATATATACTACCAGACATACACACACATACACAAATATAATTGTATGATATAATCTTTATTAATAAAAGAAATAGAAGCGCAATTTTTTGGTCCGACCGTTAAGTTTCAAATTACATATGATTTCAATACAAAATATGATTAAATATTTGTGTTTTTTTTTAATGTGTTAAAACATACGCAATTCATAGAAAAACAACTTACGCGCGAAGCGCGTGCCGTAACGCTCGTAGTAATAATATTGGTTGTTATTCAAAATTAACCAAGGGAGCTCATAATATAAAGTTTGCTCAAACTGAGAAGAAGTAAACATATGATTTGAAATTGACCGAGAAAATATAATGCTAATAGCCTCATGTCTATTTTATATATAATAGAATAAATATGGTTAAAGTTTCAAGGAGGATCAGATGAAACATTACAATTGCCCGTTAAACTTAGATCTTAATTTTGACAACCAATAGATGTGAACACATAGGTGAGTTGAATTGAAATGTCGTCTCACTGACAGGTTTGACATGTTTTCTGATTTAAGTGATTGAGCTACAAACCTTTTCAAAATGATCTGCAGCTTACGGCGTACAAAAAAGTTATAATGCATGTATTACTCGTTCTTTCCACGGTTTGTAAAACTACATGACCCGTAAATTCTTAAGCAAAAGAAAAAGGAAAAAACAATGGACCAAGGTAGCTTCTAAATATCAAGAATGAAATCGTACTTTTATTAAAATACATGATGCATTACACATCAAATTAAACGCCACGGAGCCCTTAATTGACAAGGATAATTTACGCTTATGTGTCATTTTTCTTTGTTTCATTAATAGCTAAAATGGGTATGAGTAAATATCTACGACCCAAAACGCTAAAAAACAAATTTCAGAACTATATGCTGTAGTGCTTATATTCAAATTTCATCAATACGCCCAATTGGTATAGAAATATTTCTAAAATCGATATCCACTAATTATGATTGAAGCATTAGGCATTTCTAACCATACAGATATACACTATCTACTCTACAAAATTTGATGTCTAAACAATGTTGATGGAGTGGAGTGGATTCGCCAAATGCATGATAAAGTTCTGGATGTAGAAAGAAAAGGCCGATGTCAAAGGGACATTAGTGAATAACTCACAAATGCATTGTCTCACGAATCTAGTAGCCAAATTGAATCTAACCAATAAAGTTCTATATTCAATTTAGAAGATGGACTACCTCTATTAATCTAACCAAATAAAGCCATATCCAATTGTTACCTAGTGATCCAGTGTAATACTTCTGAAAAACATAAGCACACTAAATTACATTCATTCATTAGCAAGAGAAAAATAATGTTTCAAAAGTCGATGCTATTCGCCTACAAATGCAAATAAAAACATTACAGTTGGTTCCATATTCTATGAATTAAACAAGCAAATTCAAGGAAATCACTAATACAGAGTAGGAGGAGCAGCAGCAGTCCAATACTGATGAGAAGTTGAAACCAAATTTTGCTGAGGTATAACATACTCAGGGTGGTACGCCTCGCCTGATTCATGCCCAGCTTGATAGCCTCTAGCTGTATTTGGAATGCTAGAGCTTGCATTTGCAGCAGTAGAATCTGAAGGTGTGTGATGGCTGAGACTGGTGGTCAGACATACAAATAGAACATAAAATATCAATTACAGGATTGACAAACTGAAACTGACCAACATTTAAACAGCAAATTATTTTTTTGCAACATATCAAGAAAGGTTTGCAGATATTATCTACCACCTAATTTAAAGGATTAAAAAAAAAAGCATACATCCTTATAATTATAAAAACTAAGTTTTAAGTTCCTCCTATAAAATACATCTCTGTTTTCAAAAAAATAGGTGTAATTAGGAGGGTGTTTGGATAATTTTACTAATCTTAACACGTGACTATGTTATCATTTTCCATAACTCGTAATCATATGCAATACACGACTTGTCAGCCACTCTTAAATTGAAAACGAGAGATGTAAAAGAGAGAATTATAAAAAAAGATGGATGTATAAAATAGTTTTCAAAATGGATGGATGTATAACAAATAAGTTTTAAAAAGAGAGACGTGTACCTAATTTTCACTTAAAAAAATTGGATAGCTGTTCATCTACTAAATGCACGTCGACTTCAAATAAAGAATCCAAATAATATTTTAAAGCTATGGCCAAGTTCAGAAAAAATGGAGTTCTAAACAACATTTCCTAACAGGTCCTCATTTTCTTCCTATCATGTTTTATTACCCTTCATTTTTTTACATAGAAATCCTCGTCCTTACTCTGGATTCGGGACAGTCAATGAATCACCATTTCAATCTGAATGTTCCATAAGCAGAATTATGAACTTTTTCTTTTCTTTTAATACTAATTGTTAGTTATCGTTTTTATTTTATTTTTTGCTTTTTTAAATACAAACCAATCTACTAAATCACTATAATCAAGATTTGCAATATTTCTTTCTCAATGGATATATTATAGTGAATATTAGGCTCAGGTCCCTAGTAAGTTTCAAAATACACAAAAACCCCAGTAAAAAAAAGTGTGTAAATTAGGTCCCTAGAATTAAGTTACTAAGTAATTGCATATAGTTATGCAATTTTTTTGGTGAATAATTGCGGAATTTTCCGCAATTTTTTGGGTGAATAATTGCGGAATTTTCCGCAATTTTTTGGATGAATAATTACGGAATTTTCCACAATTTTTTGATATAATTGCATAAATGTCTGCAATTATTCACTGAATAATTGCATAAGTGTATGTCATTATTCAGTAACTTAATTATAGGGACCTAATTTACAAACTTTATTTTACTGGGGTTTTTGTGTATTTTGAAACTTATTAGGGACCTGTGCCAAACTGTCCCTATATTATAATATATTTTGTGACTTTATCAACCTTAAGTAAGAGTATATTAATTACAATTTTAAAAAACTTCCTTGAAACTTGAACTGCTATAGGTATAATCCATAAATTCTAAGCTTTTAGCTATGTATACATATGTAAAGGAATTAGCATTTGGATAATCTACATATTTTTATGCTTAGTAGAATAGTTTTTAAATGGATAAAATCTACATATTTAATCGAATTAAACGAACTAATGGCTTAAAAGAATAGTTTTTAAATGGATAAATTAGGATTTGAGAGCTATTCCATTGCGTTCGTAATTTCGTTTATATATGAAAAAGATATAAACTTTGTTAAGATTGTTCGAATGAGAAGAAAAGAGAAGACAATGGTAAAATGATCATTTGACCAGAATTGCCTTTATATTTCTAAAGCGAAGCCTCCTTCATTCATTCTCTTTTTCTACTCCATTTCTTAAGTAAGAAAACTAGGTTTTCTATATTAAGTTCTTCGTAACTCATTCATATCTCAATCAAAAAATACAAAATACCTAAATTCAAGTTGAAGAATTTTCTACAAATTTATCTTTTCAAGTTCATATTTTGAAGAAGTTTGGAGTTGATTTCAAAAATCAAAAAAGAGATTCAAATTGGGTTTCATTGGAGATCGGATTTCTTGATGTTAGATGAATGGGGTTTATATTGTATGATATATGATCAATAATTATGTTTAGAAATTATATTAATATCCAATGTTGGTTAGGGCTTGACTAATTAACTTGAATTGAGATTATCGAGATGAGAATCTTGTTTAATGAATGTTTTACAAGTAATTGATTATAGAATGAATGTGTTTAATAACTTATAATATATTGTGTTTGGATTGGTTATCGGCTTGATCGTTGGGATGTTCAGACGTTTAATCAAGGTATCAATTGGACTGTGGTGTTTTGGTTTTGGTGTTTCGGGATCTCGGGTTCGTTTCAAGGACTCGTGCGATGCTCGTAGGTCTGAGTAACCACGGAGCAAGATGATGAGTTCGGAGGTGATTCACTTTGTCTCAAGACACGTGTGGTTGATATCAGACTTGATAGAGACTATAGCATTGGTTCGAAACATGATTCGGTTCATATGGTGATTTTTATAAAGTCATCCGGTGGCTTTGAGACGTGACAACTACGATATTGCGTTATACGATTCCATATAATATTGCATATACGGAGTAAGTTTGTTGTCTGTAGCTATGCCTTTGGAATTTGGTATTTTTAAATCGTTTATAAAACGAGGTGTGGTTGTTTCGATTGTGCATGTTTGGTGACACCAATTCGAAAATAGAAGACGTTTTATCTCAATAACAAAGATAATAGACCTCGGTTACTTTGTAGTAAAAGGTGATCGGCCTTGAGTTACTTGTCATATGTCCTATTGTTAAACAAATGATAGCGGGTGTATATATTCAAGTTCGATACTATTGTAGATAGTGAACGATGTGTTGAAGCGTCGTAGTATCGATCTTACATTAATGATCCTGCTTAGTGAGTTTGGCTTTACAGTAAGACTTGAGGCCACAAGCCTAGTGTGTGACGGTTGAGTCACGATTGGTGCCATGATGACTAGCATTTGATAGACTTATAGTCTATGTTATTCAAGACGGAGATGAGCATTGGACGCTAAGATTGGCTTTAGAGTCCAGACGTGCACATACTAGTGCAAATGTGATACATGAAACACATTATGCACCCCCGATAGTCTAGTCGACAACTCGACTCTATACGCAAGTGTACCAACCCTCTCCAGTATCGGAACGAGGAGCTAACTTCCCCGTCCTTCCAAACCGAACAACACTTCTCGTTGGAGAAATCTTTATGAACACAAAATCCGTGCGCCTTTGATCTGCATAACTCTTCTGCCGATTCTACGTTTTGTAACGACCCGTATTTTTTATAATTAAAAATAATTAAATTTAATAAGATTTTAGAATTTAATATTGTGAGAAATTAAGATTTATGATTTATAAATGGAAAGGATTATTAGAATGTAATTTAACAATGTTGATTTAATGTAATTGATAACTATTTTTATGTAATCTCAATCAGATTGAAATAATTGTAAAGTTAAATTGGAATAAATTAAATGTTGGATTTAATGTTGAAATTATATGTTATTAATTGAAATAGGTTTATTGCAAAATATGAAATCAATTAATTGGTACGTAAACTTATTAACTTTGTAAACAATAAATTCATAAATGTGTTTGAATTACTAATGTGTAATAATTGTTTTAATTATTATTTTATTATTTAATCCGTTGAAATAAATTGTAAATCAATTGAATTTAATAATTAAATATTATAATTAATATGGTAAAAGATGATAACTGTAAAATATGAATGTTTAGTTAATTATTATATTCATAAGGTTATAGTTGATTCAATAATAAGAGTGAGAATTAAAATATAAGAATTTATTGGAATTTAAATTATAATGAATTTATTGCAGTTGTAATTGAACGCTGAAATTAATGTAATATTTAAATCTTGGATTTAATATGAAAATTGGTATTTTAAAAGATTATAAATTCTATGTAATCAAGAATGATAAATTGTTAACTTTTTAATTTAGAATTTAAAAGTGATTAAATCAATTTAATAATAATTTATTTAATTAACGTGAAAATTAGTCATTTTGGCCACTGTCTCGGATTTCGATGAAACCAGTTTCATCGGATCTGTAACAGTGAATTATTGTAGGATTTCAAGTTTCGTAGCGATCGAACTTGTTGTTTGATCGTGCGAGCTCGAAACGCGTGAATTTAAATGAATATAATTTGATTTTGAAAGCTAACTTCTATATACGATGGAATTAGGGTTTGAAACTAGCTCCATTGAATTTAAAAAAAAATCGAAAACATATATTTTGATATATGGGATGACCTACTTTCGTTTCGGAAAAGAAACGGACTTTTCGGGTCGTCATTATCGTTTCGACCCAATTCGATATGTCCATTCGTTCTTATCTATCTTTGCCTATATATAGGCTGTTATAAACCCTAGCAGCTGTTCATTTTATTTCTGTACGTACATAATTTCTGCCCTCATCTGCTTCTTCTCAATGGCAGTCAACCAAACCCTAAAATTCCAATCTGTTGATTTCAAAATCAATTCCAAAATTTCAAACTCTCCAAATTATGTCATATTATATATCGTTGGAAAGCTCTCGACGAACAGAATCTAGATCGGAGATTCATTTTTCGATTGGAGGTTTGGTTTGGTTTGCAATTCGACGGTGGATCGTCGATTTTACGACGATCGGAGGTTGCTGCGAGGTAGAGGATGATTAGCAGCGTTCATCCATGGCCATCGTTCGTCTCGGTTGTGCTCGACATCGCCAGAAATGGCTAAGACAAGTGGCGGCGGCGCTGGCGTTTTCAGGTGGAGGGGGAGGGTCGCGCAGCCAGGCGAGAAGCTTCCAACGGCGAAGTCTGATCTTGGGTCAGTGGTGTCTGGAGGCGGTGGTTCGTTGGTCAACGCGGCTGCATTTAGGGTCTGTTCATTCGCGTGCACGTACGAGAGGTAAGGGTTAGGGATGGTAATCTATTTACAACTTTGCCTTTGTATTTTAATTTTAATTTTAATTTGAATTTCAATCTTCTAACGTTCGTAACTTTTTCATACGAACTCGGATTTGGACGCGGTTTCTTGCGTTGCGATCGTATCGAAATTCCGGACAATCTGAAACCGGTTTGGCTGCATCCTGAGACTGTTGGATTTTTGAGCTTTATTTGGATTTTAAATCGACTAAAAATCAAAGGTGAGTGATTTAACCCACTCATAAATACTAAATCATCTTATGTTAGTTAAATTAAATTTATGATGTGATAAGAAATTTATTGATTGTTGTTTGGTATTTTAAATTGTCATTTAAATTTAATTTGAATTTATATTGAATTAATTTGTCATTTAAATTAATATTGAATTTAAATTGTTAATTAAATACCTAATAATGATAACCAGTTAATTTTGTGATTTATTGGCTGATTTGAATGATGATTGTGATTGATGTTTATTTGTTGACATTTTTGGATTATTGGGTGTTTATATCTCTGTTATCACTATGGGTTGAAATGATACATACCCGAATGATCTTACAGATTAGGGAAAATCGTTATGGGTTGAAATGATAAACCCGGTCGATTTTATTGATTTGGAAATTTTTGATTCGGGATACGGGTTGAAATGATATATACCCGGAAAATTTAACTATTTTGGGGTTGAAATGATACATACCCTACCAATTGACCATAGGGTAGAAAACTATATACGGACACCGTTGGTTGGTTTTAAATTATTTTCTTAATAGTAAAGTATGTTTGATTTATAAATTTGATTGATTTATAAATTTGATTTCAAATTTAATTTAATGATTTTATTTAAGAATTTATATTTGAAAAATAATTTATTTTATATGTTTTAAAAGTTTCAAATTATAAGTTAATATATGGTTTTAAATGTAAATTTAAGATTTTTAACTTATAATTTTGTTTGGTTTTTAAATATATAGTTTAAATAGTTTAAAATTTAATTTAATAAAATATTTAATATAATTTTAATATATATATTTTAAATTTAATTTAATATAATAAATATAGTTTTAATTTAATATAATTAATATAGATTTTTATAAAAACTTTAATAAATAAAAATTGTAAGAGGTTTTGTAAAGAAATTATAAAGGTTGTGGAGAATTTATAATGGATTTTTGTTAAAAGGATTTTTATAAAAGACTCTACACACACAGGTTTCGGTACAGCTAACACAAATAACCCCAACGCAGACTCTCCACACACAGAGGAAGGTTCAATGACACCCCTGTTTTGGAGCACTCATATAGCACATCTATCATATTTTAAACTACGATATTCCAAATACTATACAATTTTGTGGATATTCAATCCACGTATAGAAAATCGTATCTAAAAAATTTGTGCTCATTTCAATATATGTAGCATAATACATTTGATGTTTAAATTTAACAGTTGAAATAAATGTCTGAACGGTGAAAATTGAGTTGTGAGTTTAAAGGCTACAAATATCGAAATGACCCCAAATTTTATAAAGATGATCCTCTATGTGTTGAAAATCTACAAAACTTAATAGCGCTTGGAATGATGTATAGCTCAAGATATGATACGGTGCTCCATAACAAGGGTGTCAGTGGACCTTCTGATATACATATGTGTGTGTGCGCGCGCGCGCGCAAATGTGTGCGTGTGTATATGGACATGTGTGTGCGTATTGAAAACGAAATTTTGAAGAAGTTAGAAATCTTAAAACGATTTATGTATAGATGGTCTCAATGATAATTTTACTGTTGTTCCGAGGTTTTTTAACACAAAAAAGAAAGGGGCTACGACGAGGCTATATAAGAAGGTGCTCGAGTCCAACCTACCAACCTATATATAGAGATATGAATGATCAAGATCTCCATCATTCAATTCCTTTGAAATTCCCTAGTTTTCTTGATCTACGTATTTTTTATTTGACTAATTTTTGTAGTTGTGTTCTTATCTTGTATATCTCTTCATAAATTTGTTGTCATTCGCAAACTTTTTTTAACATCCTCAAAATCAGCATAAGCTAACGTGAATAGGCGAAAATATTTATTTCAACTATTAATTCATAATATAGTTTTGAGGAGTTTAGAAGTCTCAGAATGATCTAAGACTTTGTGAAGACGATTTACATGATAAAACCACATCTAAAGAAAAAATTAGTCATTTTAAAAATATGAAATCGGTGTTTCGAAAAACATGCACAAGGCAAAAGGCATAGCCAAAAACGCATTGAGACACAGCAAAAGGCATTTTACTCATCAGGCTTACGCCTCAGACGGATGAGGTGCAAAACTCGTAAAAACCTACGGCTCGGAGTCTCAACTTAATGAGGCTTAAGCCTTTTAGGTATGAAAAAAAATTAACTGTTGTATATTTCACAAACTATTCCATCATTCAGTAAAAAATGAGAGCTAAACAACAGGTAAATATTTCAAAAAAAAATTAGCATATACAATTATCTAGAATCGACTTTGATTACAGTTTTGGAATCTTAAAGCCTTTTTTCTATTTATTTTTTAAAAGAGAAGCATGCTAAATAAAATTAAAAAGAAAAAAAGATGCATACGCAGATGATTTGATTTCTTATTTTTTGCATAGGTTTACATGAAATGAGCAAGAATGTTTTATGAATACTTTATGTTGATTTAACTTTAAATCATTTGATCTATTGCATACCTAAATGATTTGACATCGTAGTTTTGCATCCCCGAATCTTTTTGCAATTTATGTTGATGTAACTTTAAATGCTTATGGATAATTGTATTTTGTTTGAACTGCTTCAAATGCTTTAAGAATGTTTTATGTTCCTTATTTGATATTTAACATTTAACGTTATTCTATGTCAAATTTCATTACATGTTTTACATTTTATTTGTTACCAAAAAGCTTATGCCTCAATGGTTTGAGGCTTACACCTTGTCTCACGGATCCAAAAACTCCTCGCGTATGCTTTTGCCTTTTAAAACAATGATGTAAATCAAGAAAATTGGGGTAATTTCGGGGGATTATGATGGGAGTTCTTGATCACACACTGTGTATACATATAGGGGTGTGTGTGTGTGTTGGGGGAAGGGGGGCACACGAGCATGTGTTGGGGGCCTCCAAAATTTTGGAGTTGTAAAAAATTTTCTTCATAGGCTTTACTTTAGCTTAACATCCCTAAAATAAAAACCGGATCCGCAAACATTTGTTTCAATGTTTAAACCCCTAAAATCTACCTATCCACAAAACAGGTAGAGCAGTAACTAACAATAAATTATGAAGTGTAATGATACTAAAAAGCCAGTATGAAGCACTAACAGTAACAACGTAACAAGAAGAAAAAATACACAGCAGCATATCGCGTACCCATTTGGTTGAGTAGGATTCTGAGTGTAGTAAGCTTGTGAAGCTCCAGCTTGGTTATACGGATAACTAGACGGTGGAGGATATGATGACTCAACAGGTTGAGGTACAGATTGTGGGGCCTGTGCACCATATACCGCTGATTGGTAAAGGGTATTCAGAAGTCCTGAAACACTAGCAGGCTGAGGAGCAGATGTTGGGGCATAATGCCCAGCTGTATAGTATGGGTCATTCACATCAGATACTAATCCACGTGCATAATGGCCTGTAGAAAGGTAAGAATCATTTAAAGGAGGAGGAGCATGTCTAGCAGCATGGGCAATATAAAGGTCTTGTGGAGGAGGATGGCCAGTTAACTGCTGTCTTGTAGGCCCATATGATCGCTCAACTTGAGGCAAATGAAGTGGTAAGTAAGCATGTTCTGGAAGCCCTCCTGCTCTATATGGATCAGTATGTGGAGTCAAATGCACAGGCAGAGGAGCATGCACGTCATGTGGAGCCCGGTGCACAGGCAGAGGAGCATGCACGTCATGTGGAGCCCGGTGCACAGGCAGTGGAGCATGTGTATTGCGAATGTAATGTGGAGGTGATGCAGGCTCTAGTGTTGTACTAATGGGTTTAAACAATGATATTAACTTGCCAACCTGCAAAAACAGCAGTGAAGGGATACACACATATAATGATAGATTGGGTTCTTTCATCGCATCATCCAGGAAGCATATGCTTAAATTTTATTAGACTTATGCTCCTTTCATAGTGATATACATAGCCTACTATAGTCAGGAAACCTCGGTATGAAATGAAGATTTTGACGGACTACGGTATGAAATGCATGCCTAATTTAGAAGATTACTTGGTTTAAACAATCGTAAGAAGATAAGAGTTCCTAAATGAAAGAAACAAAAGTAAGTACTTACAATGAAAACTACAAATAATTTATCATCAAATTAAGCTATGCAATCCAGAGGATACCTTTTAGGTTTAGAAATCTACAATAGCAAGCTGGAAGTAGGAATTTATATCATTAAATTAAGCTATGCAATTCATATGATACTTTTCAGGTTTATAAATCTAAAATAGCAAGCTCAGAGTAGGAAAATACATTCCTAGAATATTTCTTATCGCTGTGTCTTACCTGTTCCTTACTGAGTTCTTGTTTAAATTTGTTCTTGGAATCATAGTTCTCAAGTATAGCTTGTTTGAATTCCCTCTCAGAAAGCGGTAGGCAGTCTTTCTCTATTGAAAATCTAACCTGGTAGTTATAAAAGCCATATAAGTTAAAGAAACTTGATCTGGTGAATTAGTCTTGAAACTCATAATTAAAATACAACTCAAAAGAATTGTTCACCATTATACAACTAATACAAACTGTGGCATTCTACTTTAAACTTGAAAATATAGAATTTGCATTGTGCTAGAGGATCGGGCATCTTGCTTAAAAAAGTGATGTACTATGATAACTCAACTAACAAAACATAACTAATTTGGCTGAACATAAAGTTGCAGGTGCAAATTAAGAAAATGCTTAGAAATCAGAGTATCACATTCTGCAAATTCTTTAAATTAGAGCATCACTGATGACAGTATATAAGACAGACTAAGATAATGAGGTGGAATTTATACCTCCTCTGCCTACCCCAACAGAAGTATTAAACGATGAGACTTACCCGATGGTCAAAACGTCAAGTTATTATATTTATGTTATCCAGGCACAGGCACAGGCACAAAAACAAGAAACTCGTAAACTTTTTCTATAATTCAATTAAACCCAAAAATCACGCCTCTTTTCACACATCCAACTCTTGCATCACCATGGTCGTCCGATTCTGTAACGACTGTTATAGGATGTACAACTTATATTTAACCAGACCGGCAAGTTCAACTAGATCAGTGTGTGAGAGCGGCAATACTGCTGAAAAGAAGTTTTCATCAAACGTGAATTGGTGAAACACCTGTTTCATCAATGAATTTCAGCAGCACTTAAGCTTTCTTTAAATTTACTTTAGCGCAGAATTAGTTTCGGATTTATATTTAAAAAAATACAGATAATTGCTTGATATATTGAAATTCTTTTGCCACAAATAATTTGCCGTTAACAAACTGCAAACGCATCCCCGAATCATTCACCTAATTGATATTGTGGGTTTTAACAGTCATTTAAAACCCACAGGCCGGCAGATACAGACCAACAACTATGTTTAATCATAGCAGAGCATTAATGGAATCAATGCACATGTTTCATTCCAAATCTTACAATTAACTTTAATCCCTTGGATTTCTACATGCTAACTAGAACAAGTGTTGGTTGTCGAGCTCTTTTGTCTACTCAAATGATTGGCATACAGCCAAAGGGTAAAAATTCCAAATTCATAGTTAAATAACATAAAAACGTAAGGTTACAGATATTGAGTTTTACAATTCAAATTACTAAGCCTTTTCCATCTTAAGCTCATTTGAGAATCATGTGAGCATTAACTTATGCACTAGAACACTAAAAGAAGCTAGGGACATTTTGTTAGATAATTAGAAGCTTGAGCAGAATTAGGCAGGTTTTCGTTTCATGGATGGCGAGGTAAGTGGTCAATATCATCATTGGCTGCCAATCGGTTAACTACCGATGTATGATATTTAAGAATATCAGACATGCTAAAATATCCGTACTAACCATATATCGATCAAGTACTGAAATGTTCAAATAAAAATTATCGAAATCAAATACTTGTTTTTTAAAGATAATACATCGCGAATTGTAACTTTAGCTCTGCATTAATATATAAATCGTAATATAATACAACTGTACTTAATCTGAAATATGCTATTACAATGGACATTTAAAGATACCAATTTCAAAATTAATAGCCTATGAATTTATTATAAAATAAGCTTCAACTTAATTAATTATATAAAACTAAACTTGACAAACATAGCAAAATAGAATAGCTTATATGATAAAACGATTATGGTGGATCAAAGAACTCTGAAATGTGAACAATGAAGAGAAGTAGGGTTTAGAGAAATCGAGCTTCAAAAATTTTAAGAAGCATTGCTGGCTATGAAAACCTTATTAAATAGGTAATAAAATAAAATATTGTTCACGGTGGATCATCTATCATTTACAACAGTGAAATGTGAAAAGTTCAATTTGTCAATACCTATATTTTCATCATTACATACATCAGAATAACCACTGATATTTCACTGTTTTTTTTTCCAAAGTTAACGTAAGATCCAGACAGTAAATTTCAACCGATATTTTGATGAAATATTCAAATCAAAGTTTTAAAAAAAAATACAACGTTCACTCTGGTATAAATTTTTAATAATTTAAACTGAAATTTTAACCAATGTTTTTCACCAACGTTGGCTCTCATTTAAAGGTTTTAGTCAATCTTGATACGTCATACAACTAGGTAACTGATTATGCATAATTATTCTCTAGATAAATGATGCAAGTATAAGAACTAACAACCAAGATCAAAATTATCGTGCAGTAAAAAAAATTAATTGCAATACCGAAATATAACAGATATATGAGTTTAATATCACTATCACAAATTATGATATGTTTTGCGCAAGTTTTGAAATATCGGTTTTCGTTTTCGTTCTGATCATTTGATATTTTGAAATTTCGGGAGATTTGTTTAAATTTCCATTCCGGCTTCAGTTACTTTTCCATACAGTTTTTCAGTATAAATAAATTAAGATATATAATCATATATCTTAAACGCATATACACTTTACAATTATAATTCTAAATCCATAAAGTTTAATATTTACACAATATATTAACAAATTTCTTTTAGCCCACTATTTTATTTCACTTCTTTTGCCTAAGGCCCGCCAAGTACAATTTCGTTTGCCCTGTCATTCATCTCATCCCCATGTAGCCTAATTTTTCATTTCATTTATATCTCCTCTAAAGCTCTAGCTATCTATGTCTGCCTCCATCACCTCCTATTTTAGTTTCAGAATTCCAAAAGAAGGAAAAAATATTACCTACTCAAATTTGAAGATATCGCAAATGTTGTACTCGAATTCGAAGATGTTTTACACAGCAGCTTAAAATTGTTTTTTTTTTTCTTTGCATATTTTTTTATATTTTAATTTTTCACTTAATCTCTCTAAGTTTCATATTATTTTTACCATGGAGATATCTTGTCAGAACCAAAATCGGTTTTTTCGAGATTTCCATCCCGATCAAAGACATAACCAAGTCGGAATGGCCAAAGTTCCAATACAACGGATGAAATCTCATACTTTTGTTTTGGAGTTATGTTCCTTCAAGTACATGCACTGAATATATTATGATCACACGGAAAATGACTTAGCTCCTATTTTCCAACACATACAAACAAGGTTTTGAATCTCTTGTCTCACCCGAGATATCAACTCGATACTTTCTCCAAAATCTGAGATTTGACAGCTTAGTTAGTTATCAGAGTTTTAAATCTCCTTCATTTCAGCTGAGATATCAGCCTGAGATTTTCTCCAAAACCCATGATTTGAAACGTTGCATACAAGCATGGATGATGTCTGCCGATTAAAGTATAAGTCTATTATGTTCAAAGTAATGTGAATCAAATGGAACTTCGACAACCAAAAGCTCAAATCATATGGTCCATTAAAGGGTGGAGCTTTCGCTTGACCACCGTAATCTCTTAAATCGGGGATGGTGTGGTGCAGATCATTTTGGATATCAAAACAAATAATTTTAAAACCTACTAAGTATGAGTTCATCCATTCCAATCTCTAGTACACGGCATGTGATGCAATGAGCTGACAATATTGATTTGCTAGATCCCCATTAGATGGAGTGATGAAATTTTTGTTCATGGCGATCATTCTCAACCGAGCGAGCATTACACATATACAATTCCATAATATTATGACTAGGTACCTCAGTACAGAGTGGAAAATGGCATTTCCAACCTATGCTAACGAACGGAGGATACCGCTTCTCCATGCGACCGGTGCATATTCAAACGAAACCGACTCCTGACAAGCTTTATGAGATGAATTTAACGTGCGAAATTTTGTTTATTCACTTACTCAGTACGTGACAGACTATGAAGGTTGACTTCCAACTCAAGCTAAAAACACGAGTTGTACAGTTGATGTGATGAATAAAGGAGGTGAAAGTGGAGGTGATGGAGGTGGTAGAAAAGGCATTAGGCGACGACAACATTATTTAAAATACCTGTATTATTTTTCTTGTTTAATTTTGTTGCAACAAATTATGTATTGTTAATTGTTGTAATAATTAAATTAGATAATTTCACCAAATACTGCACTGATCAATCAATTAGTTAATTAATTAAAATAAACATACAAAGAGTTGGGGTGCACTTTTTGCGAAGCAAAAGAAGTACGGGAAATGGGCATATGAAAGGGGAAATGTGTTTAGCCCAACTATACTTGTTATCGTAGTTGTACATACACTTCTCTTTCATCGTGCTTTGTTTTTCTATTATCCTAAATCTTCTTTTTCTTGCACGTTTATATAAAATTTATTAGAAGTTGTGCGTTATACAAATTAGGATTAAAAAAGTGAATATTAGGCTAAGGTCTCTAATAAGTTTCAAAATACACAAAAACCCCAGTAAAAAAAAGTATGCAAATTAGGTCCCTCGAATTAAGTTACTAAGTAATTGCATATAGTTGTGCAATTATTCACTGAATAATTGCAGACATTTATGCAATTATTTCGGTGAATAATTGCAGAAATTTCTGCAATTTTTTAGGTGAATAATTGCGGAATTTTCCGCAAATTTTTGAAAAAATTGCGGAAATTTTCGCAATTTTTCAATGAATAATTGTGAAAATGTCTGCAATTTTTTGATATAATTACATAAATGTCTGCAATTATTCACTGAATAATTGCATAAATGTATGCCATTATTCGAAAACTTAATTCTATGGACCTAATTTACAAACTTTTTTTTACTGGGGTTTTTTTGTATTTTGAAACTTGGACTTGTGCCAAACTGTCCCTTGACAATTTTGCTTTTGAATATATGAATGGCATGCAGGCTATGAATATCAAAATGTATATGTATAAAATGTGTACATATGCATATACCATGAGACAGGTATATGTTTTTACACTATATATCTATGTGTTTATAATAGAAATATAGTCATTGCACTCAGCAAGGCAGCAACACTACAAAAGGACTTGATATTGTAAATATTGGATGAGTCTTTGCTACTGAGTAGCAGGTATTTGCTACTCAATAACAAAAAAAAGTTATATGTACCCTAAAGCAACCTTATTTGATAGCAAGTTCCAGTCAACATACTAAAATTCGAAGGAGCATGTTCCACTGGTCGAAATTAGAAAATTAAGGCTTTGTCATCTTCGAAGGCAAATTTTTTGCATCAAATCATATTTGAGAATTTTGGGGTTAAGCGCTTGACCACTTGATGTAGAATGAGAAAATGAGAATAAGACGATAATAGTTTGGGTTTTGTATTTTGAATTGGACCTTATTAGGTTAGTTAATTGGATCGTTATATAAATTGAGTTATAAATGGTCAAGAAATTGGGTTATGAATTGATAATACCAATAAACAATGGTAGAATTGATTTGGATTTTTTTAAAGTTTGTTTAAGCTTCCATTTGTTTGTAAAAAAAATGAATATATATATGTATGTATGTATATGTAAATATGTATATATATATATATGAGGAGCGTTCAATGGCACCCCAAATAGTGCAGCACCCCTATAGCCCCCTGATTTTCACCACACAATCCGAATTAAATAATGTGGCTAGTAGGAAGAGAGAGAGCCTAATTATTTAATTCGGATTGTATGGTGGAAATCATGGGCTATAGAGGTGTTACACTATTTAGGGTGTCGTTGAACGCTCATATATGTGTGTGTGTTTCAATTTAGTGTAACATAAGTTAGCGTTGAATAATTGACTAATTTATTTTCTTTGGCACCCCAAGCAAAAACCAACAAATAAAAATGACAAATTTAACCTTTTTTAATCTTTATTTATCATAACATATGGATTATCACTTGTTAAACCAATGGAAGAAGAACTATTTCTTCTATTTCATTTTTTCTATAGGTTATCCATTTAGTTGTTTATGATATTACATAAGAAGATCATCATTCTGAAGTAGCTCCTCCACTAGCTGGTTCACAACCAACCAACCTTCGGAAAGAAAATCTAATTAAATCATTTCAATATAGGAATCGAAATGTGAACTAAAATTTCAGAACTTTCTGGATAAATGCAAATGAATTGAAATGGATTTCTACAGCAAAGAAAGCAAGAGTAAGATGATTGGCTTAAGTAATGAGAGAGAAGATCATAAGAAGGGCATAATTGGAAGATATGGGGTGAGAAGAGAAATAACTAGGGTCCGAGTGATCTTTGCAAAAATAATGGGGTGTGCAAGGAAGTTGTGTAGATGTTAGAGAGCCATATTTAGTAGCGTATTTATATTATCAAAATTCGCAACCGGAAACTAAATCAAAATTTACAAAACTTTTGAAATGAAACCAAATTCTCAAAAAAAAAACAAATGACCGGAACATAAATAGAAAACAAAATTTTGAACTTTGGTATGAGAACTCACAAACTTCCCCTATGGAAATGACCTTATGATGATGCATCTTCATGTTTTAAGTTTCAGCTTGAAAATTTGAAGACTGATATATACCTAAGCTAACAAAAGCATTTATATACAAATTTATACAGTATTTTCTACAAAATATCATCTAAAATTTGGATACTGTAGAAATGTATTTGTTAGACTTGAGTTTTCTTTTAAGAAAAACTCCGTATATGTTCGGCAAGGAAGAAACTGATTTGAATATTGTATAAAACATAAAGTTGGATGTTGATCCAGTGGATGATAGTATATAATATCTTCAAGTTCAACATTCAAAAGCTTAGGCCCCGTTTGGTTTCGTTTTGAGTTTTGTGTTTTGCGTTTTCAACATACATTACAAAATACAAGAAAATGTGGGAAATTTTTTACAATTCTTAGTCATCGCGATGATGGACGGAAAATGGAGGAGATGAATTGCTTTTCATTCTTTTGTTATGTCTCAAAACATGAAAAATCGAATAAACTTGTTTTCTATTTTCTATGTTAAGTTTCATTTTTCAAAATTGTCTGTTTTTCAACAATACATAATAAATGCGAATTTTTGTTTAGATGAAAACACAAAACTAAAAATTGCGAACCAAACGGGGCCTTAGTTTTGCATTATAAACTTAAATTTTAAAACATTTTTCCACGCTAGTATAATTTGATATGCGTTTGTAGATAGTTTCAAAATATGACTAAAGTTGCAATATGTTTTAAAACAAGATCCAGTACAAAGATCTTTTCATTAAATTTGTCATTGTAAGACTAATACTATCTAGGTCAATAGTTTTGAGATTTGATGCTGAGAGTTTTTTTTACATTTATGGCCACAAAACTAAATATGGACAAGTTGAAACAAAATTTCAGTCATTTTCATCCCTTTCTTTTATATCTCCTATAAAGATTTCAGTCATATTCATCTAAAATTTTCCAAAAAAATAATAATCATATAACTATTCGTTATCAAAATCATCTTCACAGGAAAATGGCAACAATTTGAAAATTTTATCTTTTCTGGAAAAATCTCTCCAAATTGACAGTTCAAATAAATATTTAAGATGATTTATTATGACCTATGATTCTGAATGAGTTAAGAAGTTTAAATCAGTCATTGTAAAGATATTTCAATATAAAATCGATTATAGCAATAAATATTTTTAATTTCAAAGTTTTGGACACAAAACCTCAAAGGAAACCTTTTGAGAGGATATATAAAGTAGAAGATATGGAGCACCGCCCAATATATCAAGATGAGCATCAATAAATTCGGTCGATTTCAAGGTAAAAAATTATATCGCATTGTGTTAGAATTGAATAAATTGTCAACCGTAAATAATAAATTGAATAAATTATATCTAACCGTATATATCAAAACGACCGAATTAGTTTTGAGTACCTTCATATATTTTTCAATGTAACTGACCAAAATGATATTGCATTTTATGATTCCAACGTATGTACTCAAAAGGAATATACATTTTTTGAAGGTCCAAATCTTTGCAAGAAAATACCAGTGTTACAAAAAGCTCGCCTCAAGACAAAGTTAAAGTAATAAGCCTTGAGGCATGCTTAGAAAAGCCTTTTGCTTGTAAGGCTTACACTCCAGCAATCAGAGGCATGCAAAACATATAAAACAAAATCATAGAATCCTACTTATTTCACAGCAAACAAGAAAACGAAAATGATCAAGAAAACAATAACTTGTAACTTTTTAATTTTCTAGTTCGTTTTCGAAATTAACATGAAGTAATCGACTTAAAAAATCCATTTCTAACTTGAAATCGGGTTATGGTTTCGATTGACTTTTATTACAAAAAATCAGAGAGGAAGAAGAAAAAGAATTACATGCTTCTCTACTGCTTGTAACAGTGCGTTTAGGTTTTCATTTTTGATTATATGTAAACTGAATGTTGCTTGTTAATAGTTGTCGTTTCAGCTTGAAAAATATTGCTTTTATTGTTGCTTGTAATAGTTCATTTTTTTCAAAATTGTATCTGGTTTCTTTTTATTTTAGAGTAAATTGATGTTATATTGATTTATATAACAATAAATGATGTATAACTGTATAAGTAAGAAGGTTGCTAAGGCAAATGTTTCATATGTAACTAGTACAAACTCATGCTATGCACACAGGGTTCACCGTGTAATTTATTTTAACAGTATACTTTTTTGATCGTTTAATTATATGCATGTTCATAGGTTGTAGTGGTCTTTTCCCAAAACATTATTGACAAAAAAATTGTTGGTAAATCTACTTAAGTAATCTCAAAGCACACGATGTACATTAGATTTTATAAACTGAATGAATTTAAACATTAAACATCAACCATCAATTAATTCTTACTTGGAAAGCACATGAGCATGTCAATTAACTTTCGAACATAACTATGCATAAATGCAATATGGTTTCACCTTGTATATAACACATGAAATCAAATATGTACAAATTTTATATGATAATAGTATTCTAAATCTGTTATGGAGATATTGTGCAAATATAAGCTGCTTCTTCCCACTTGATATTCTTACATGCGTATGCAAGAGAATGAAAAAAAAAGATAACTTTACCTCTATTTAACTATATAGAAACTCAAGGTTTTTGATATTTATGTGTCAGGTTGGTTATAAATCCTTGTAAAATAAATGAAAGCAATCAAATTCATTGACTTAAACCAAAAAAAAAATGAAATGAAATGAAGGTAGAATTTGATATTAAATGAATGGAAAAAAAATCAACTTTACCTTTAACAAAGTATTTAGAACAATTTCAAATTCTAAGATGCTTATGCATAACTAAATCCAAAGATAAATGAGGGAAACCAAAGTAGTCGTCATACTAATCAAACAAAAAATCTAGAAAAATAAAAAATTTGACACGAAATTTGAATCAAAGAGATGAAGTCATGAATATAGAAAAATCGCAAATTCAACCTCAAATTAAAACAAAAGTATATAATACAGTAAAGATCTAACATTTAAATCGAGCTCGTTGATTTAGTGTACCAAAGCTTTTGGTGAATTTTAGTAATTTTTTCCATTATCATCCAAATCAAAAGGAAACTTGTAGAAAAACAATCATTTAAAAACATGAATAAAATAAAAAAAATTAAAGAGAATACAAAGCCGAAGAACTGTTGATGAATTCAATAAAATATTAATCATTTAAAATAATTCAATATCGGTGAATAAATTGTTTGGAAAGAATCTATACTTTGTTTTAGATTTAAGAATTCTTTTGGTAAAACTGTAGAAGGGGAAGAAACAAAACTGTGAGTAGAGAAAGAAGAGGGTGAAAATGAAAGAAATAAGAGTTTTTTCTTGCATTGAATTGAAAGAATGAAGAATCTATACAAAGTCGACTTGAGGGTCGAGTCAGAATCTAATGTTCAAGACCACAATTGAGCTCTTCGGCACCAAAGAAGAAATCGTGGAACTCAAAGCGAAGACCACTCAAACCAACGAAGAAATGAAAGTCACTCTCCTTCAATTTTTTGTCAATGTGATTGAAACGAAGAATATGAAATGGCTTGGAGACTGTGGTAAAGGTTTTCAATAAAATAACACGATGGCATCATCATTCTTCTTCCTTGTGGTTGTATATATATGATATGATACACACATATGTGTAGGCATGGTACCGTGTTAAATGTTGGAGAGAGTGAGAATATGGCTAAGCTGTAGCGATGCGAGGTCAGTCACTAGCCGACGCTTGAGAAGAGATTCTCCGCGGGGCCGAAATAGCTGGTCATGGTGTTAAGAAGACTATCTAAAATCAATCTTTATAGATGAGGAGGATCTTGTGGCTCTGGAGAAGAGAAAAGTTATGTTGGTCGCACAAGACGTGGCAACAGGAAAGGCGGTTGTTAAGCTTCTGTTGGTCCCAACGCATCAGATCAAGCGAAAATATCCACTCCTACTTCAAAAGTGCGTGCAACAGACATCGTCACATCCATGGTAGTCGTCTCTGAGGCTGTCATCACTGAGGCACTTGTCCCCGCTACATCAAGTGTTGAAACTCCTAATCCCCTTCAAATATTCAACTGATCCAATCTTCTATTGAGGAGGGCGAGATCAGCATATCCCCAACCAAGGATGCTCCATCCGATCAAGGTATATCTTTAGTTTCTTCGATCTTCGAGAAACTTTAATTCTCATCTGAGAACATCACTAATCTATATCATTATGTCTATTAGAGGTCATCCGTCGTTGCCTCCTCTGCCACCAGCCACTCAAGCTTTGGCCCCAAGTGCCATTACAACGACGTGTACCTCTGTCGCAACTTCGTTGATCGCTCCAATTCCTCCCTCCAGCTCTTGGCTCGGCACACTCGGAAAAGATAGAAACGCTGGAAGGGTTGGAGGACGTCGATCCATCTCATGAGGAAGAGTTGACTATCGTGAGCACAAAGGACCCAAATGATTCTATCACAATGCCGGAGAGGTCAAAGCACGACTTCGACAAGATAAAAATCAAAAAGGGGCCAGAAAGAGGTGAATATCATGAGCACAAAGAACCCGAATGATTCTATCACAATGCAGGAGAGGTCAAAGCACGACTTCGACAAGATAAAAGTCAAGGAGCCAGGAACTGAAAAATATGTGGTTGGTTTGGGAATACCATCACCTACTCTCAAAATCCCTCCATTGAAAATCAAGCCTCCTAAAGGTCACGGTGTTGGCGGATTCAAGACCTCCGACCCTGCCTCCAAAAAATCTGAGGATCCATTGTATGGAACGACCAAAGAGGTCTTTCCTTCTAAGGAGAGCTCCGTAGAAAAGAAGGAGAAGATGAAGATTCTTAAGAAGCGTCGCACCAAACTTGCTATCAGGAGCAGCAAACGAAGGCGAGGGCAGTAGGCAATCATCTTGATTTTTGAACGACGGCTTCCTTTTGCTTTTCATGTAGTTTGTTTCTTTTATGAGATTTTCCATATATAGGTCGTCATTGTGCGAGAGCGGCCCCCACAATCCTTGTACAAAAGATTTGTTTAACTAAAAGACCGTTTATGTTCAATCTTTCATGTATTCACATTTCTGCATCTTTTGTTCTACTTACTTGTGACTGCTTGCATATATATAATATAATCATATGTAATTCAATCATATTTGCAGTATACATGTCTATGTCTGCAATGCAATTATTTACTGTAACTATACATATAAAATTTTTTTGCAATTATTCAATATTATTTCATCATTTACTTTTGTTTATCATTGCCAATACATATTTTTTGCTAAATAAAGTTATATTAATTTGGCCGACTCTGGAGCCAACCTTGTTTATCTTCAGGCGGACGTACTCCGTTCAATTGTAAACAATGTCGTATTTACAAAAACTATTAACTTCTCACTATTTCCCGTTTTCAGGAAACGGCGGTTTGAACATCTATCTCCAAACATCCATCCTTGATTTCACATATCTTCAGGTGATAATCAAATATACATCATCGATAACCTCATTTATCATCAGCTGAACATATCACGTTTTTGAGTTGTAAACGTGGTTGTACCTGCAAAGGATCCAATTATACACCAACTCTTATATCTGAGAATCGGTGTTTTGGAAGCCTATCTCTGAGCACCATCTTCGACCCCGTCTATCTGTGGATACTGATCAAAAGCATTCGCTGACTATCTTCGCTTATCTTCGATCGAGCGTGTCCCGTCAGGCCATAAACGTAGTCGTGTCTGCAAAAGTTTCAATTACAGTGACTCCTATCTCTAGGAATCATTAGTTCGGATGTTTATCAATGGACATATATTCTCGATCTTACCTGTCTCTGGGTGTTGATCGAGAATATACATCAACTATCATCGTTTATCTTCGACCGAGCACGTCTCGTCGGACCGTAAGCGTGGTCAATCCTGTAACAAGATGTAAATCTATGTCAGCTCCTATCGCCGACATCCAGCATCTTTGATGCCTATCTCTAGGCATCGATCTTTGACCCGGCTTATTTGTAGGCACTGGCCAAAATCAGGTGTGTAAGGGCAATAGTCCAATCGACCCTGGTATGGTTATACTTCTTCAATCCGATCAAGGGTCGGAGGAGTTCATTGGTATCTACCTTTAGATACCTAAACATTTGATTTTTCAAAACACCGAATGTCTGATTTTACCGCTGATCATGTGGCTTAAAGTCGAACTTTTAAAAATGTGGTTCCATTGAATCTAAAAGTCAGCATTATTTATAAACGAAAAGATGGCAGACTTTGCCTTATTACGTTTCATCTCGTCAATCAAGGTGCTTTATTTGTGAAAAATAAATAAATTTAAGTGAAATAGCACTGTAAATGATCGTTATTCCACACCTGCAAAACTGGGATCCCATCAACAGTCGATAGCTTGAAAGTTCCATTTTAAGCTTCTGTTCAATTGCATATCGCATAGAGACCTTCCCGTTTCGTACCAAGTGCTCATGTATCAGGGACTCGTTTCAAAACAAGATCGTCCACCTCAAAGGTATGATTTTTGATCTTGGTATTGAAATGTCTTGCTACTCTTTTCTGGTGAGCAGCCACCTACAGCTCAACCTCTTCTTGCCATCTTGAGATCATAATGTTTTTTTTAAATCGGAAGGGACTTCCAATTCCATCATAATCATGGTCTGGAGTATGTCGGTCACATATTTGTGGATCGTTTTATAAACCCAGAACGCTAGTGGTAACTCATCAACCCAGCTGTCATTGATTTCGTCAATCGTTCCTTCGGGATGGATTTGATGATCTTATTCATGCCTCCACCTGCCCATTCATTGGCGAATGTGCTATTGTCGAAGGCGAATGTGCTATTGTCAAAAAGTTCTTCTTAATTCGATATCGGTTACACCAAGTCTTTGAACTCGGCACTTTCAAATTGAGTTTCGTTGTAAGTAACGATCTTCTTCTATGAGCTCCAAACCTGCATATGATGTTCTTCACCACAAAGTCGATCGATTTCTTCGTAGTGATCATGATCAGCGGTTCCGATTCAACTCACTTTGTGAAGTAGTCCATATCTGTGATAGCATACTTTGCTCCGCCTTTCGACATCGATAGCACACCGATTGTATCAATTTCACAAATCGCAAACGGTTATGGGCTACCTATTTGCATAAGCTCTATAGATGGGGCTCTCGGTATCTTCGTAAACCTTTGGCATCT
Source organism: Allium fistulosum (assembly GCA_030737815.1). Lineage (NCBI taxonomy): Eukaryota > Viridiplantae > Streptophyta > Magnoliopsida > Asparagales > Amaryllidaceae > Allium > Allium fistulosum. The sequence goes on from CM060903.1 coordinate 281,935,418, forward strand.
ATCGCATCTTCTCGTGTAATCAGTTGTGCCTCGGTTGATTGTTGGTCAAAAGTGCACGTAGCTAAAGAATCTTCTCCGTCAAAGTCTATCCCAGTGTGATCACCACAGCTTCCTTCGTGTATATCTGAAAGGATCATCTTGGCTTCATCTTTGATCACACACCGCAGCAAGGGGGTCAAGGATCCTCTCCTATACAGCACTCCTTGCATAATAAATCGTGGAATTTTAAGTAGGAGCTCGTCGTTCGTTCTTTTCAATCGGAAGAGTTCCCTTCAGCAAATACTCTTTTACTGGAGTCATCCACGACTCCCTTTCTTCCTCGACCTCCAAGATCCAATCAACATCCATATGGTTGATGCTTAAAGCCAACAAAACCTCTACTACAATGAGTCTCATAAGTTACACATTCCCGAAGTTGGCCAGTTTGGCCAACGAATCAGCTTTCATATTCTCCTCCCTGGTAATGTACGTTATCCTATAGTGCTCAATGTCGTTCAGTAGTTTCAAAACTTCGTCGAGTAAGGGACAAGTCTCGCTACCTTAGCCTGAAATTCTTTCTTAACTTTGCAGACCACCAACTGAGTCGCTGAATAATACAGTGCACCGACTCTCGATACCTTTGTTATCTTAAGTCCCGCAATCAACGCTTCATATTCAGCTTCGTTGTTCGTCGCTGTGACCTCTAGCTTCAAAGCATATCATATTTTCCATCCTTCCAGGGTTACAAGAACCACTCCTGCCTCGGAACTACGTTCGTTGGAAGCTTCATCTGTATACAATTTTCACTCGCATAGTTGGGCCGAAACTTCTTTCACTTCTCCATTCCGGATGGAAAATTCGACAATGAAATTAGCCAATGCATGTCCTCGTATCGCCCTTTTAGGATAGTATGTTATGTCGTATTGAATTAGCTCGATATTACACTTCAACAATCTTCTCGAGGTCTCGGATCGATGTAGTAATTGCTTTAGCGGTTGATCGCTAAGCATTTTTATTAGATGAGCCTGAAAGTACAGTCGTAACTTCCTTGATGCAATCAACAAGCAGTACGCCAGCATATCAAATTCGGATGATTCTTTTTCACTTCGATGAACCGCTTGCTGGTATAGTATACATATCTTTGGATTCTAGTCTCTAGACTCCTCGATTACCAAGGCTGCACTCAGAGCATGAGCAGATACTGCGCCAAATAAATGAATAGATTTTCCCCTTACAAAGGCCTCGACAAGACCGATGGTCTTTCCATATGCTTCAATAATTTCTGGAAAGCTTTCAGGCATTCCTTCATCTAGATAAATTTCCCTTTTTCTTTCTTGAGAGCATCAAAAAAGATATACATTTATCCGTTGCCTTCAAAATAAATCGACTCGGTGCAACGGCCTTCCTGTTCAAGCTCCACATTTCCCTCCTTGTCCTTGTGACAGTAACCTCTTTCAATGCTTTAATATGTTCTAAGTTAGCTTCAATGCCCCTAGAGTTCATAACGAAACCCAAAAATTTGTCGGTGCGACCCCAAAAGAGCACTTCAATGGATTAAGCTTCATCTCATAGTTCCAGAGCACATTGAACATCTCAAAGTGATCGTTTATGTGATTCATCAATCGTTGTAACTTCATAAGCATATTGTCCACATAAACCTCTATCGTCCGTCCGATTTGATTTTTGAACGTCTTATTTACCAGTCGTTGGTAAGTAGCTCCAGTCTTTTATATTGAATGGCATTACTCAATAACAGTACATGCTCAAATCAACGATGAAGCTCGTATGCTCCATACTCGAAACGTCCATTGCTATTTGGTTATGACCAGAGTACGCATCCTTAATGGATAGCAATTTATATCCTGCCGTTGAGTTTACACGTTGGTCGATCTTCGACAATGGAAAACTGTCCTTTGGGCATTTTTTATTCAAGTCCGAAAAATCGATGCATGTCTACCATGTTCATTTGGCTTCTTGACTAGTACATGATTCGATATCCATTCAGGTACAAGGCATCGCAGATAAAGTCATTTGCCTTCAGCTTATCCATTTCTTCTTTCAGTACAGCGAATCGCTCCAGACCCAGGCTGTGTCTTTTCTGCTCACCGAAGGACATCTTGGATCTATATTTAATACATGGCACACTATCTCCGACGAATTCCACACATCGAAATGTCCAGACAAACACATCCAGATTAGTCCAAAGAAATCCTACCAACTTCTTTTCATTTTCACGTCGAGCTGAGATCCAACCTTGAAGATCCGAGTGGAATTATTTTCATCGATCGGGATGTTGATCGTCAACTCCGTTGGCGCTGCCCTTGCATCCTCTGACTCTTTCCAAGGTCTATAGATCTGTAGAACTTGCTATGGGACCCGAGCCAAGGCGCTGCCCTTGCATCTTCTTCTGCCTTTTCCAGAGTCCATAGGTTTGTAAAACTTGCTATGGGACCCGAGCCAAGGCTTGGACGATGATTACTATGCATCAACAGTCTTGATGCAGAGAGTCTAATCTGCATCCTTTCTCGCGTCGTTTCGTCTCTCTGAGCTCGGTGATGTAGCATTCTCGACCAGTGTTCTGGTTGCCTTGAATGTTTCAACTCCGTTATCAGTGGAGAATCATCATCAAACACCACGAACCAGCGCTATCCTGAAGCTAGCAGGGGCCAGTCGGTCCAAAAAACATTGTAGGCCGAGAATTCATTGACCGCCACGAAAGTCTAAAACCCGCACAATCTTGTCTCTCTTGTCTAATTCTACGGACAAGTCAATAGATCCCATAGGCTCTTTAGCCTCTTTGATAAATCCATGGATGCGAGATTTACATGGCTACGGATCCTTTGGACGGATCTTCCTCTGATTAAAGGTTTTCTTGAATAAGATATTAACCGAACTTTCACATTCAATCAAAACTCGATGCATTGTCGTCGGCCCTACAACGACAGTAATAACCATGGGATCAAGTATCGGCGCTTCGATCCCATCCGAATCTTTGTTTGAAGCACAATATATCATTCATTGTTCTTTGTTTCGTCGGAGCTTCATCTTCGATAGTGGAAGAACTCCTTTGGGTCATATGCTTTAGAGAACTACCATACTTCTACATTTCATTCCAACTTTTTTCCACCGGATATGGTACTTCAGATATGGTGTTTACCACAATCCTCATCTCAGAGTCTCGGATCACCTCGGTCCCTCTCCACTAGACTCAGGTTGGTACCTTTGGACATTCTACCTTTCGGGTTTATTGTTTTGTCCATCATTCTGCAGATTATGTCGTTGCAACTTTTTCTTTTGAATTAAATCTTCAATCACATCTCTCAGGTGACAACACTCATTGGTATTGTGCTCATGAATTTCATGGAAGCGACGATACTTTACCGAGTGTCGTTCAGCTGCAATTGTCTCACTCTGGGGCGGCTTCTTATAATTTTCTATATCTTGTGTGGCGAGGTAGATTCAAGGGAATGTAATCTTCCATTCTCATATACCTCGGACGCTTCTTGGTGTCTTGCTTCTTCCCACCAGCGCCTTGGTTCTTCTCCTCTGATTATTATTTCAAACGTTTACGAACGTTTCCAACGCTCTCACTAGTCTGCTTAATAACAACGTTGTTTTGCACTACCTTAAACGATAGTCTACCACCAACTGGTCATGCGGTCAAGTCTGCATCTTCCAAACGCAAACTGGGACGCCTTACGATAAAATTCTTTCATAGTAGGTGGCTGCTTTTTTTAAGCCATCTACCAAAGTCTGTGTCAGGATGAACCCCTCGAATTAATGTCATCAAAACAATATCCTCCTTCGGATTACTAACTTCGGTTACCGCAGTATTGAATCGCTTTATAAAATCCTTCAAGTTCAAAGTCTCTCCGAAACTAAATTGAACGTTTGACAAAAACATCACATCTTTTGGTCGAGCATTATGAAGTCTTGACTGCTTCCAAAACGTTTTTGCTAATTGATCAAAAACAGATATGGACTTTGACGCCAGCCGAGTGAACCACATCATAGCTACACTATCTAAGAATATGGAGAAGCACATGTATCTCACTACGTCGGTAGCACGAGCATCATCCATGTGCCATTTATACTTCAATAGATGATGTCTTGGATCTGTCGTTCCATTATAAAACAACGTCGTTGGCATCACAAACTTCTTGGAATAACTCTCATGTAATATATCATCGGTGGATGGAGTCCTACTAGATGCCAAACCCCATTTGTCATTATTTCTGTGTTGATCATTCGGCAATCTTATAATCATATCTAGTATGGATTTTTCGTTGGCTTGGGCAGTTGAACGGCTATCTCATGGTCACCCCCGAGTGTTTGACTCCACAAACGCTCTCGGTTCGTCGCATGACGTCTAGGTTCCCAGACTCTGGATGAACCATTTGCCCAGACCCTCTATGTCGTCTTGCCGGTTCCGCAGCGTTCGTTTGAACACCATCAGTATGTGTCAGTATTCTGCCCAACGTCATTACCAGTATCTTGTAAATCATCCTCACTGTCAGATAAGCTCACAGCTTTAGGTTGTCTAGTTCTCCCGCCTTCAACATGGTCGGTACCGAGTTGATTGTGGTCGGTACCGACCATGTTGGTCGTGACCAAAACTGCTCAACTTCCTCCACTTTGCTTCTTTGTTGCCCTAACAGCCTTTCTCTTCATTGTTTGCATGCCTTCTCTCCTGTTCTGATCTGACGAAGCGAACTATCTTCCTCGAAACTTGAAGACATGAATCATTACGGCTCTTCCTACGTCTTTGTGGTTGTTGGGACAACAAAGCAAAGTTTTTCTCCATTCTTTCAAAGATAGCATTTTGGCTATCCAGCATCTTCTTGTTCATCTCAGTCATCATCATATCCAGTTTAGCTTTGGTCGCCATCTCCGGCAAGGAAGAAGACCTTAAGAAAGCATGGATTAGCCGAGTAGTCTCTTCATTGTACCGAGAAGCTTCATCTTCTCCAGCAACAGCTCCAGATCTCGTGGAAGCTCTCTTAGGTGTCATATCTTTCAAAACTGATCAAGATTCCTCCTCAAATCCAAGTATCTGCAAATCTACAGCAATAAATATATGGTTCTAACTTTTGGATGTTTGAAATCCAAAGTTCTAGGCTAAATCTTGCCTAAGAATCTCGTCTCTTGGTGAAAGTACCAAAAATGTTGGGTCAAAAAACAACTTAACACTCCAAGTCGAACATAAATAAGAATAGATCAATCAAAAACAAGAAAGAACAACAAGAACATACGAAATTTTACAGTGGTCAGTGGTTCGGCCCCAAATCACTGCATACGTCCACTTAGTTTTATTGTTTATAGATTTGTCACAGATACAAACAATTTACAATGATTTCAAGTCTAGTAAACAAGATAATCTTGGATTTGTCAGCACTTCATGGCAAAGAGTTAGATCTAGGGAGATAAGAGTGATTAATGTGAGCCAGAAGTCCAAAAGAGAGTCCTTTTCACGTTGCTCCAACTCATATATTTATAGTCGAAATAGTATGCCATAGTCTTTAGATAACGAAAGATCAGGTAATAGTTCTGAATCTTCTGAACTGTAGAAGTAGGAAGGAAGAACGACTCATATGCACACAAAAATCAAGTCGGTACCGACCAAAATATGGTCAGTACCGAGCATATTGGCTCATCATCAACAAGCTTGCTTCCCCATACTCATCTTTATCTTCAAATTACAAGCTTAAATGTGGGGTCCCCCTCTTGAAATCAACTCGGTATCGACCACAATAATGGTCGGTACCGACCATAATTTACCTGGTCCAAACCACTTCAAACTTCTCATGCTCCTTCATTCCACCATCCCAAACATCCCCCAAGTTCTTAATCCATTTCGTCTTCGTCTTGAAGTCCAGATTCACTCAGAAGTTGCTCGATTCAAATGTTGGATAACAACTTCATATTATAAACATATTTTTCTAACGAAAATGTAGAATCAATATCAATTGATATATCTTTCAGTCGATATCTGAGATCTGGACTAAATTATCAATTCACGAACTCGTTTGAAATCAAAAATTTGAAGGTTCTGCACCTAATTCAAGTATTTAACCATCTCCTCCAAAATGAGCAAAGCAACAAAGAAAAGCTTTTGTTTTTTGTAGACCTTGGTGTTGTTTGAAGTAAAACTCATATGCACGCACAAAAACACACACCTTGGTGTTGTTTGAAGTAAAACTAAACTCACGTGCGCGCACAAAAACACATACACATTGGTGTTGTTTGAAGTAAAACTCACGTGCGCGCACAAAAACACATATAGACACACACATACATACATACACACACATGTATATATATCCCGGTGCTAAATTTTGTAACATGAGTCATTATTTTCCCAAATGCATTATCACACACACACTTAAGAAGCCTGATGGCCTCGAAGGTTAGGCTCCACGACTATAAGTCATTTAGATATGTAAACGTGTGTAGCATTATGTGGTAACTCGTCAACCTCTGTAGGTTTCACTGGCTCATACGGACTCTAAAATGTGTCGAAGTCACTAGTAATATCTTGTCAAAAGGAAGACTCGCTAACTATATTTTTCTAAGTGTTACGAAAACCATAGAATTAATATCCATATTATTTTTTAATCCACACTAGAAACAAATATGAATACAACCATACATAAGCATTAAATTATCTCTTAAGTACGGGAATGGATGACCAAAAACCTTCCTAACCACTCATACTACAATTATATAAAAGATACAAAATATTCACAATATATCAGTTGGGAATAAAATCACCATTGCCAACCATTTATATATCGTAGGGTCAATCACACACACATATGTATATACACATTGTGTGTGCATGCCATGTATACTAATGGTGATGATCTGCTTCCATTAACAATAGAAATATTATACCCAATTTATGTACTTAACTACCATCCCCATATTAAGCCAAGCAACAAAAATTAGTTTTTATTTAAAAACACTGATGTTGTTTGAAGTGGACTTGATATACATACATACATACATATACACATATTCGTCCTAGTGCTAAGTTCTGTAACATAAGACTGTATTTCCCCTACGTTATCACCATCATTGTTATAAAAAAATCCTAAAATCTTCCATTTTGAATTACCTTTCAGATCGAATCTCTTCCTTACAATTCGATTACAATTCAAACTTAGTTAAAACCGCAATTTAGAAAAATGATTCAATGCAAACCGATATGTTTAATACATTTATTTGGATCCAAATTTTTAATTTTAATGTTTTCTAAACAAAATAAAACTTGAACGAGAGAGAAAATAGATTTTTAGGTTTAAATTTAGAAGTTCAAACATTTCAAAATCAATTTGAAATGTGTACAAAACTAAAAGATGTGGATCTTTGAATTTATGATTTACGATATAAATCTCATTTGATTTAAAGTTTGAACTTTACAATTTACGATTTAAATCTCATTTGAAAACCTTGATAGCCATTACAATAAAAAAAGCTAATGTCCTGAACGATTGGGCTTCACGAATATAAGTTGTCTAAACTTATTCGTGTTTTTGTGAAGCATCAATGTGGTAACTAGTCAACTAGTGTGGACTTCGCATCTGCTTAAACAATGTGATAAATCCACCACTTTGGCTTCAATATCAAGCACAACAAGCAGGACTCGCTTCCCATGGGTCAAGCCAAAGTGTAAGTTTTTATTATTAAAATAGGCTATGGCATTGTTCGAAGAAAAAATGTGGTATGTATACCAATTCTTTGTTAAACTGCATAATATGGGTATGTTTAACTTAGAGTTTCAAAAACCAAACTATTAATACCAACTGATAGATATATCAACTGACGGCATGAACAGACATCAATACAATCATAAGGAAATTATGTCTCAACTCTACCAAAACAAATAGGTGAATACAAATGCCATGTGATGAACCTCCTTGGGATTACTAACCAAACAAATAAGTAATCCTAATCATTTGATCTAATGTAAGTCAGTTTCCAGGAGTTGACCGAAACCCCTCGCAACCACTTCGACTGCAATTCTATGAAAGAATCTAGAACATTTGCAATGTTTCAATTGAACATCAGAGTAGTATTGCTAACCATTTATATATCATCATAGGGTCAGCTATATGATATATTAAAATTTTGCTTGCATGATGGAATCTGACATTCTACGTCTTACCATATTTTATTTATCATTATAACAAAATAGTAGAACATATGCAACCACACAACTATAGCAACCAGCCAATTGACAATATAGAGATATCACAACTTAACAATCTTCTTAACATGAACTAAGCTAATAAGTGCATGATAAATTTAAAAAGTCATTGATATGGTAAGAGATGGTGGTTACCATTTATTTACCATTTACAAACCACTTTGACTACAATGCTATGAAAGAATCCAGAACATTCACAATATATTAGTTGAAAATTAGATTGAGATTGCTATCCATTTTATATATCGTCGTGGGCTCAGCTATAAGATATATTAAAATTGTACTTGGATGGTGGAATCTGAAATTCTCAAAATAGATAAGTCTTACCATATCTTTCCTATATTATATAACAAAATAGTAGAACATACAATCCTACCACACAACTATAGAAACCAGCCAATGGACAACATAGAGAAATCACAACTTAACAATCTTCTTTGCATGAACCAAGCTAATATGCATGATATATTTCTTAAAAAACCGTTGATGTTGTAAGAGATGGTGATTACTATTTATTTACTATTTATCAACCCTGCTAGATGTCTAAATATAAACATGCACCTATTACAAGGATCTTAAAGCCAAGGACTGAGATTTTGGTTTTCGTATTTTGATCTTTCGATGTTTTAAAAACTTCAACCGATTTCATCAGTTTCAAAATTTTCTCCAGGCTTCGATTTTGAATTCTAAAATCAGCAAAGTAAATATTAATATATAATACATTCATTTGAAACAGCACATCGCATAACACATTGCACAATAGTAAAAAACAACATGACCCTACAGGTAATAACAAGTTAATGACCCAGTATCAAATAATCCTAATAACACAATGAGAACCTAACAGATAATATAACAAGTCAACATCATATGGTGGTAAAAATAACATGACTCGATTCAACAGATGTATAACCTCTTCACAATTAATTGAGATGGGTTAAATAATATGAACTCGACAATATGATACCTTAATTCTAAAACTACCACTAACAAAAGCATTGATTTCTATCCAATTTTTCTTATAATATTCATATTGTTATTATTTCATTTACCGATTCAAATTTGCAATTAAAGGTGACTGAAGATTCAATTTTCTTCTCCAATTTCTAAATTCAAAGTCACTTGAGTTTTTATCATGACTTTTTTGTACAATTAGAGTTTTTTTTTCCGTTCATGTTTTTTGTGCTTTCTACCCATGATGCATCATTTTTATCACTCTTTTACTCAACCCATACCAAAATGATAATTTATGATCAACCTCAGATAGGTTCGAACCAGAGCCCAATTAGAAGCTGCAATGTCGAGGTTCAAACCAAAATCTATAACCTTAATTACAGCTAACCTGTAGGGAATCAACAATCTCAAATGCTACAAAAACACAACCTCGTTGTTTTCTCATGTTACACATATAATTGATTAATTGTTACTGTAAAACATAAACTTGCTGGCCCAAACCTATTGCTTAAGCTTCATCTTTAATGTAGACAAAGACACTCTTAGACAAGCACAAATTTGCAATACAAATATCAATCAAAAGCTGATCGGCCAAAACACAAACGTACAAGGATAAGTAAACCAAAAAGTTCATGACCTGAGCAGGAAAATAGCCATTGAAAGCATGATTAACTAAATTCATGCCACCTTTCGAAACAGCCCTGTAAACTCCATACAAAAGCTTCACCTCAAAATCATATAAAAATAGACTATCACCAGGCTGAACCTTTTCAATCACTTCGATCTTTCCTTTAGGCATCCCAAACACTCTATTTTTGTAACATTCGGGCTTGGTTTTCGAATTGCACATAAATATGAAACCAGATTTCGCCTCTTTCTTTTCCTTGCTACTATTTTCATCATCTTTGCTCTTTTTCTTCTTCTTCTTTCTTATTTTCTTAATCTTTTTCGAGGGTTTTAAGTTTGAGGTTGATGGTGAAGCTTCTACGCTTGCCGCTACCGCCGCTTCATCATCTCTCTCTTTTGAGGGTTTTGATGATGATGGCATCAGTTTCATCGCTGGAGAACCATCTTCGGTTGCCTCCACTGTCACGCCGACGTTTGTTTCATTCGAGGGTTCCAAATTGGACAATGATGGCATCAATTTCTCCGACGAAGAACTTTTCTCCGTCGCCATCACTGCCCCCTCGGCCTCTACCCTTTTTGAGGATTCTAAGTTCGAAGAAGACGGCAACGGTTCCGTCGCCGGAGAGTCCTCTGTTGACGCGTCGGCGTCCCTATTTTGGCTCTTCGTGACAGATCGTATTTTCCTTTTACCCATCAGAGCAAACTGAAATTTTGGTTGGAAAGAAACCCTAGTTTCCTTAGCTCTCGCAGCGTCGGGATGCACGCGGTAACCTACACACTTCCCAGCACGTAACCGTTTGAACAGTAGACAGCAATTGACACGTATTTAATGAACCCTTGATGATAAGCAGGTAGAATTATTAGACTGATATTATATATATAAAAGATAGAATAAATTTAAAGGCACAAAAATTTATATATTTTTAACCTCAAGGACACGATCTCGATATTTTAACCACAAAGACAAACATTCTTCTAAAAATTAATCATAAGAACAACATTCTTCCAAAATTATTCATAAGGACAAACATTTTTTCAAAACTACTATCGAACTAAAAATTGATACCTAAAAACTGCTACCGATAACTACAAACTGATATCTAAAAACTGCTATCAATAATTAAAAATTGATACCTAAAGAAAGTTGTCATTCAGGCTAAAATACTAAAGGTCTGTCCTTGAGGCTAAAACGTTGAGAAATTTTGTCATTGACAATAATTTGTTGTTATATAAACTTGTGAAGCTTACTTAATAAGCACTTCACTCTAACTCCTTATTTAATAAGCTTACGACCATGTTCTTATTAGTTAGCGTTTAATTTAAAACATCTATTAGTAAAGCGTCCGTATCCAATTCAACATTCTCAGTCACCACTTGAGTATTAACCTTAATATTCACTTTGAATTCTTCTATTAGAGAGCATTATTTCTAACAAACTGAATATTCTATGGGTTATGCGATACTCAAACACACTGGTGTGGAATGAATTCTAAAACCACTAAAACACCATGGGGTGAATAGTGTGTATTACCTATTAAAAGTTAACTTATGAATTTAAAAATTATCTATTTAAACTAGTAATGAAATCACAAATACGAATATATAATCAAATAGCAATATAAAGTAAGTAAAAGCAATAAAAGTAGAATATTGGTTCAGGTATCCAATCCGAGGTCCAGTGGTAACAATCCTACTTTCTTCGTCGTCAAAATAAATTAAATTTAAGTAAAATACAATGATTGATTTCAATTTTAGAAGAAAAAAATATTTTTGAAAATATATTGTTATAGAATTAAAGTTAATTTGATAAAGAAATTTGTTTTAATAAATTGAACTAACTAACATGTGAAAATATATTGAACTCAAATAAAATATTTACAATGAATATATAATGTTTTTATAATATAAATAGTTTTTATGTACGATTGAAATAAAGGAAAAGAAGCATTGTTCGATATTTGTAAAATAAATTAATCAATGAAAATGAATAATTGCTTAATTTAAATATTTAGTATAAAATTATTAAAACATACTTTGTAAAATAAATTATAATCGATTCAAAATGAATATGTATATTTATAACCAAATGACAAGGATCAAGACTTGATTCTAAATGTAAAGAAAATTAACATATAAATTGAATATTAAATCAATGACCTAAGCCCAAGCACATGTGGAGATCAAAATTCAAACCCGCATCATATTTTTTTCTCATCGCATGCCCTAGTATCCCGTACTCATGAATTAAAAAAAGGAAATGCAGGAAAATCGATGAGAGAAAAAAATGAAATCGAAAAAAGAAAAAGAAAAAATGGACGCACGTGCGGCGAAAGGAAGGGGAAGGCTGACATGGGGCTGACGATGGTCGGCCATAGGTGCGTGCGACCTTGGCGACACGTCGAAGATTAGGTCTGTGTGGTTGAGATGTCACGGTTCAGAGGTTGGGGCACGCAATTCTTAGTGTCGTGGTGGATAACACACTAGTGGGTTTCATGGGGATTGATTGTATGGTTGTTTTCAGCTATTTAGCATGATGAAATGTGCGATATTGGTAAATATTGATTAAATTCATGTTGCATGCCATCTTTTATTCAATGATGAGTGGTTATTGATTTAATTGGTTGATATTAATATTAAAATGGCCAAATTGCAATATATACCTTTCATATTTAAATAACACAATGGCTAATTTGTGTTGAATTATCATGTGTTGCATTGCGATAGTCGCATGTTTGATTATAATATGAAATTGGTCGTATGCAACATTTGAAATTGATTAGAAGGGGAAATTGAGTTAAATGATTTTGGAAAAGTACATATGTGTACGTGTGTGTAGTTTATATAAAGGAAGATTTTGTAGGAATTCTATGATTTTTAAAAGAAAATATTTTGAATTTGAATAAAATATTTGTTTTAATAAAGTACATATGTGTATGTCTCTGTATTACTCTATAATACTCTTTGGTAATATGGGTATAGAGGTGAGGTGTTGCATTTGATATTAGAGTTAGGTTCAGAACAATACAGAATATATGAAATACGAGTCTTGGTCTTAGTGAGACTTAGAGATCCCTACCCCCTTGGGTGGTTGGTAGATTCTCGATTATATTAAGAAATAGTAAGAGTATACGATAATTACTCGGTAATCGTTTGGGGATGTATTTCTTGTGTTTTTTTTCTTACTACACAATGTTTTTACTTCTACCTCTCTATTTGAGTGTTTGCCTTTGTGTGAGATGAAGGAATAATTGGTGGAAGCTGTAAAGGAAGAAGTAGTTGGTTCGACCGTTGGTGATTTGAATTCATTTTTATGGCTTGAAGTAAGAATGAAGTGTTGGTTCATTTTATTGATTTGGAGGTCATATGGTTGAATCATATGACAAGTTTGCTACTAGATCATTCTACTTTAACTTGATTCGTCATATCTTAGTGATGTGACAAGCTATGTAGTTAAAGCCCCGCTATAGTGCATAACGCTCTTCAACCGCCCGCTACGCTATATCAATTTAGCGCTATTGAACAGTAGATCCGCTTCAAGCCCCGCTATACCGGCTAAATTAAGGCTTTTTAGCACCTGTTTTAGCAATATTAACATATAAATGTTGATTTGACTAGTTATCTTTGAAACCAAATCAATAAAGTTATGTTAAAGACCTAATTTCAAGGTATAAGTGCTTAATATAAGTTAGAAATCTATTGTAGTTACCAAATTCAGTCTACATAAATCATGATATTCTTTAGTTTTGTTATATAAAATTAAACAATATTGTCTTTTTCCTTCACAAATGATACGAGAATGAGAATAATTTAACTTTAAATATTTGGTTTTATATCTATCGAAGCTTTTTGCACCTCCACTATTTTCCGCTATAACTTCGCTTTATCCCCGCTATAATTTTCTACACCTCCACCGCTATACAACCACTAATCGCTTTAACTGCACAAGTGACAAGTTTGCTATTCGAATTAGTTTGCAGTGCTAGCTAGCTTTGCTCGCTTTAAAAGTAAGTAGCTTCGCTTAAAACTGCAAAACTAGGTATGTTTTATACTTATATATTGAAATATATATGACATTGTGTGATATATTATGAAAATGATCATGTTTGATCATGTATACTTATTTATTC